>CM051257.1:62377339-62787339 GCA_027921565.1 Artemia sinica | reverse complement strand
AAAAAACTACGTTTTCTAAAGAGTTAAAGAGGCTGAGTCACAAGTTCGAACCTTAAAACGTACAGGGATTAGGAGGTACAGTTGGGGGGCTGCCGCCCCCCAAACCCCCCGCTTTCGCAGCCTTTAAATAAAAAAAAAAATTTTTAAACTGAAAGTAAGGAGCGACATTAAAACTTAAACCGAACAGAAATTATTCCGTATATGAAAGGGGATGTGCCCTCCTCAACGCCTCGCTCTTTACGCTAAAGTTTGACTTTCTCACAACTCTTTTTTTTAAACAATAAAAACTTTAGCGTAAAGAGCGAGGCGTTGAGGAGGGCACAGCCCCTTTCATATACGGAATAATTTCTGTTCGTTTTAAGTTTTAATGTCGCTCCTTACTTTCAGTTTAAAATTTTTTTTTATTATTTAAAGGCTGCGAAAGCGGGGGGTTTGGGGGGCGGCAGCCCCCCAACTGTACCTCTTAATCCCTGTACGTTTTAAGGTTCAAACTGTGACTCAGCCTCTTTAACTCTTTAGAAAACGTAGTTTTTTTCAAATAATAAGAATAAAAGAAGAAATTCTAAGTGGCCTTCTTTCGAATAGCCGCGACTCTTTAATGCTACCTGCTAAGCAAATTTTGCACAAATAGGTAGCATTTCATAAATCTTAATCAGCGTCATCTTCGGCTCTAGTCAAAATAAAAACATTGGAAATTTGGAATAGAAAAAACTTTAGAATAGCTTAGTTAAAAATTTCCCATTGCTTCATCTTTGACTGAATGATATTGCAGGCCTTACCAGAATTTCCATACATTAAGTAAAATCCCTATTTTTAATTTTCCTTGTTTTTGAGGCTAACTTACTAGGCCTAGCACTTTGTCAGAGAAGATTTTGGGCTAGGCTAGAGTAAACAGGTCATGTGAGGTCAAAAGTTAGCTTGAATTTGTTGATTAATAGGTAATATATTGCCTATTGATCATATATAGTAACAATTCTGGTAAAATTCTACTTTAGCTACTTTTGGCTATCTTGGAAAGGAGTTAGGTTAGGAAAATGAAACTTTCAGGGATGGGTCTACAGGCTAAAGTATGGGTAAATTTCTACCAAATCATATTATTGACTTACGCATAAAGTGAATATACCACTTGGTGCCTTTTTTATGCTGATTATGAATATAATAATCATTTCTATTGGCAATGAATTTCAGCCCCCCCCCCCCTGTATATGCCAATTCAGGGTATATAGTTCTACATTAGGGGGGGTGGGGTAAATTTTGTTTCTGATGTAAATGGGAGGTAAGTTTAAACTTTACCCCCCCCCCCCCCCCCCCCCTAATGTAGAAATATATACCCTGAATTGGCATATATAGGGGGGGGGGCTGAAATTCATTTCCAATAGAAATGATTATTATATTCGTAATCAGCATAAAAAAAGGCACTGAATGGTGTATTCACTTTATTCCTAACTCAATAATATGATTTGGTAGAAATTTACTAAAGTTTGTCCCAGGAAGGTATTTTGAAGTACCTAGGCTACCTCCACTCCTTCTCCCTCTAGTGGGTCGTGAAATTTGCCTACTTGACAGGTCTATACCTATTGAAATTTTGACAAAACATTTTACTTTAATTTTCAGTTATCTGTTTCTTTTTCTCTGGCTTTAGTTCTGAAAATTCAATTCCTGTTATTTGAGTAGAATTTTAAGCCATATCAAGGTTTTTTTTTTCCAAATTTATCAAATGTATTTGCAATCTTTAAAACCTTATAAATTGGGACTGAGCAAAGTTGTAAAGCTGAAAACAATTTTGTTGTACTTCATTTAAGCAGAAGATCTATTTTGCAAGGTTTCACTTTCATAACACAGAAATTTTCAAAGGTCATCAAAGGTCAGGACCCTCCAGAGGGAGAAGGATCCCATTACTTATGTAGACCTAGGGATAATATGAACATAGGTTAGCCTACTACTTGGTGTCTTTTTTATGCTCTTTCAAAATATAATAATTATATCACTTGTAAATGCTTGGTCCTATATATTGCCCTAAAATATAAGTATGTATAAGACTAGAAAAACACTTAAGTAACAAAATTCTTACATTAAAATGTGCAACATGTTTTTATTTATCACACAACCATGTTCACTGTCATTGTTATCTACATTCATAAATTATTTTGAATAATATTTCATTACCAACATATCTGAAATTCTTTTATAGGCTACTCAGATATAGCTAGATCTAGGCTAATAGTTTTGACAAGTCAAGGAACCTGTTTACAAAGAAAACAAAGCATCAACACCTGTAAAGCAGCAGAGAAATATAATTATTAGGACTATATGTAGGACCAGCAGGGGAGGTGGATATATTTACAAGTGAAATGATCTTTATACTTAGAAAGAACATAAAAGAGGTATCAAGTAGGTAAATTTTTTGCAGTTCATATTAAGCAGTGTTCACAAGCATGTCTAGCTAGAATCCCATGTCTAGACATGTGTCTAGCCAGAATCCCATGTCTAGACATGTGTCTAGCCAGAATCCAATGTCTAGGCAACAACTGTTCACATGTAAAATTTGGTGCTTAGCTAAAACTACAAATTTAGTTTCAAATTGTCATTTCTAGCCAATCAACAGAGCTTATGCAGGCAAAACTTTCAAATATTTTAATCCCTATTTTTACTGTCACAAGCTAATGGATAAGATAAGCAAAACAATTGCCTTAGTGTGCTTCATTATTATGTCTGGTGTTTGTGTATTTGCCTAAAATGAAAAAAACAATTAATGAGAAAACAAAATTATATTTCAGTTTACAAATGTAGGTAAAAATGATAAAAATAGTGGATCTTGACACATTCTGATTGGCTGTAATCAAAAATCCTAGACATGGAATTCTAGAGGCTAGAACTCAATGTCTAGCTAAGCACCAAATTTTACTTGTGAACGGTTGTTGCCTAGACATTGGATTCTGGCTAGACATGTGTCTAGACATATGATTCTAGCTAGACATGCTTGTGAACGCTGCTTTGTTGACTTAAAAATAAATTAAAACATACCACTCAATGCCCTTTTTATGCTCTTTCCAAATATAATAATCATTTTTGTCAGAAATGAATTTTACCCTACCCTTATTTATGCCAATTCAGGGTATATATTTGCGCATTAGGAGGGAGGTGGGGGTAAAGTTTAAACTTACCTCTCATTTATCAGAAATAAAATTTTGATTCTCCAATCAATGCTGTTTCAAATACAAGCCTAGGTCTTACTATTATGATTGTAACAATTGTCTGCATCCCAGCTACCCCCATCACCACAATACCTTTTTTGCATGCTGACCAAAGGTCTGTGTTGTGCAGGTACTGACCTCCTGATTCAATGCCTTTGGCTAGGAGTGCATGTTTGGGGGCATATGCAGTGCAATGCATGTTTGGGGGCATATCATCCAATGCTTCCCATGTTTTCTCCCCAGATTTCTCCAGGTACCCATTTAAAGCTGGGTCAACTCTGGTTGAGCTTACAGGCATGGATATATGTAGCTTTTTCTCTAGGGGGGGGGGGGCAGCTGATTCTTTGCTGAAGGGTGGAGGGCTGAAGTTATATTGGCAGTTCACAAAACCTTTAATTGCCAGCAAGGTCTATCATACCTATGAAATCTTTATTAATAAGTAAATCACCAAAAATCATAAATAAGATTCAGCATTAATCAGTCTTCTTGGATTAGAACTAAATCCTTCCAAGACATTATGGATAATTGCTTCTTGCTTGACTTTTATTCTGCCATTCCAGCTTTTTCAACCATCTACTTTTTATGAAACTGCTTTTTCAACCATATCTAGTGTAACTTCTAAGTTCTAGGGGGGGGGGCAGCTGCCCCTTCCATACTCCCATGCTTACAGGGTCACACCATTGACCCCTGTTCCAAACCAAATAACCAACAACACTGAGACTTGAACCCCTAACCTCAGGATTTCAAGTCTGGAGCACTAACCACTTGGCTAGGATGGCTCAAGTTTAAGCTAAGTTAAGATGATCAGCCCTTTGGCTGATCACCTTAATGACACCAGATATATCTCTAGGGGTAAATTTACACTTGTTTTCTAATACTTCCCTGGAAAGAAGGCAAACATACCACTTGATCCATAGTTGAATTTTCTTTCTAAATGTTCTAATCACTTCAAGATTACCAGAGTAAAGTTCTAGATGATGAGCATTTTTGATCTCTTGATCAGTAGTTCAGTTAGGAAAATGTATAAAGTGCCTAAATTATGCTCCCAGAAGGCCATGGGCAGGGTGTTTACCCTTTGGCTAACTATACTTTACCCTTAATTTTAAATTTTTTTTATTATAAATGAATTTAAAGAGTAAAAAAAGATGTAGCATAGTATTGCAATGATGTCATACATTGTATAAAATGTGTTGTATTTGGACAATGCTTCTCATTAGTATAAACAATGCCTAGAGGACAACCCATAAAAAGATAGAGAGATAGTGGCCTTTTAAGCTTCCTTTAGGTGAATACACATACAATTTTTAGTAGCAAAAGGTAAATATCAAGACAGCATCAGGATTTTAGAAATGCCTAGGTGGGGTATGGCCCAAAATCAGTTTGGAACCACCTCTAAACACTTGTCCATTACCTTTACCAAGTCAGACATAATAACATCTCAAATTACTTAACCAGACCTCTCTATAGACTTACTAGATTAAAAAGAAAAACAATGCTAATATTTATTTTTTTATGGATCCTTCTTGAATGTAGTTATGGGCTTGAAAAAACCTTCTCATTTGTAATCTGAAGGGGAGATCTTTTCCAGAAAGCTTTATTTACCTAGCACAATAATTTTCTAAGTAAGCCAAAACTTGCAGTTGTACAGTCCACTCTTACAACAGATAGCTTGGCTGCATAGGGCTAATGTAAGGTTATGCATCCCTTTATGGACAAGCAGACTTGAGCTTCTAATTTAAAGAGATATCTCTTTAAATTAGAGGCAAGCATAGCATGCAAGACTAGAGTTTATTGAATTTTTACTCTGAGACATAACCTCATACCATAACTTTCTTTTCTTGTAGGCTTGGATGATTCTTGGAAAAATAGCCCTAAATTTGAACAAAAATTGAAATTTGACTGAGAGCCTGACTCAAATTTTTACCAACCACAAACTTTTTTTGTTTAAATTTATCACAGATAGGCTTAGACTCAAATCTTTACTGTAATTTAAAAGCTTTTTGCTACCTCAGAAAGTACTAAGTTAATGAAACTTTTGGAAATGGATCTAGAGCCTAAATCATGCCAAATAAGAATCTCAAAGTATATACATTCACCCACCCCCATCCAAAACACTGGCATTTGGTCAACTTAAAGAAAGCTTTTGTTCTAGAAGTGAAACCTTCAGAAACAGATATACAGGACAAATGAGGCCCATGGAAGTTTTATGAATCCTATATTGTTGCTAAATCCTGATTTACAAGGTTTTAAAGTAAATGTAAAAATGTGACTTAAAAAAAGAAAAAAAAAAAAAAAACTACCAAAATCCATAATTGTGTTTTCAGAACCTAGATCAGTGGTTCTGAACTGATTTTGAGCCATGCCCCACCTAGGAATTTCTAAAATCCTGATGCCCCCCCTCATGATATTTAAATTTTGTTATTCAAAGTTTTGCATGCATCTAAGTCTAGATGTAAAATTTTGTTGATAGTTGTTGCTATAAGCTATTTAGCATTAGAAGGTATCTGTTAACAAGAAATAAGTAGAAAAATAATACACACCAACCAACCAAAATATTGTCAAGCACAACTGATTGGGCCTGAATCCGATGTTGGGAATCAGGGTTTAGAGGTTGAGGTTTTTAATTAAGCTGAATTTAGATTGTATAAAAATGCAAAAAAAAAAAAAATCAAAGCCTCAGAATACAATATAAAAATAGTTTTTAAATTTCTTTAGTAGTTCCTTACTCTAAAAGTTATCTTATATATCTAGAATGTGGAGGCTTAGCATGTAGACTATAATAAAGTTTCCACATTTTGCCAACTCAAAATATGTGACTTTTATTAAGGTACTGTTAATAAAAGTTAGCCTTCATTTTTCAAATCCTAATAATCAGGAATATTTAAATGCAAATTTGTGTCTCATTCAAAGTTGGCACACTTAAGGGGAAACAGATTGGCCAGTACTTTGATAGACATAATCATGGTGATTCTTCATGGACTTGCAATTGAAATTTACAGATACATTATTTTTTTTTTTTTTTTTTGCAAGAGTGGTTTAAGATATAATACTTGTTTTATTTCTTTAATTTAGAGATCGAGTCCCCTAAACTCACAGCAAAAAGAATTACAAGAATCATAAACAATATTGTCTTTCAAGTTGCCTATTACTGATTTGCAGCTAAGAGGGATTGTGTAACATCCAAATGGCCTAAGGTTCAAAGGGCTTAGGTGCCTTGCACCTCCTGCTTAAATGTTTAGCCTCAAGGTCTGCTTACTATGGAAATTTATGCTACAAGTTTAATCACTTGTTTTTTTTTCTATTTTTGTTCTTTTTGACCATTCAATTGAGTCTTGAAAACTAGAGGGATATGCTATTGATATGGTTGAAAGAAAAAAAAACTTGGGTGGTGTAATTTCCCCTCAATGCTTTTCGAATTGAACATTTTTAAACAAGCCCTGGAACATATGAGGGGGAAACAAATGTGCATTGAGATTCTCCATCAATCTGCCATGACTTAAATGATACTGATTGGGACCTTTATTTTGTTAAAAAGTTAAACATGGATTAGAATTTCAAACTGGTGAAAAAGAAAAGACAAACATTCAGATGCCTAACACTGTAATCAACTTCACAGAAACTGGGAAATACCTTACCTTAATTACCTTAATTCGCACTTCGGAGCAAATTAAGGTCCATACTGGATCTGTTGTGCTCCGGGTCAAATGATGGCAAAAATTCGTCACTGTGTTAGGGCCCAGTGACACGCCATAGGAGAGGTCTGCTGGAGAGATGCAATTTAAGCCCACTCGGTAGCGGTGGCCACGAGGTAGGTATGGCCCGTAAAGACCATTCTCAGTGGTATAGAGCTGACACCGCCGCACAACAGCAACTTCGGATTGAGTATGCGAGATGGTTGGGTATGACAAGCGGCATCAGCCTCCTAGCAAGACACTCATTATGATAAAGTTGGCATCAGTCAGTAGTTGAGTGGGACGGACAGTCCCACTCATATTTCCATGGCTTGTTATTCCATTCCTTGTCAAGTCTGGACTTGAAGGACGCAGCCGTAGGTGCAGTCGCCGTTTCAGCTTGAAGGCTATTCCAATCGTTGACAACACGCTCGGAGAAGAAGTGTTGCCGCGTTCGTGTTTTAACAAAACGTTTTGACAGCTTATGTGAGTGTCCTCTTGTCTGGTGCTGACTTGAATGTTTGGTAAAGAGGGGGTTATTTGGTTGTGCGTTATACTTGTAGGTCAGCATCATATCACCACGGCGGCGTCTGAAGACGAGTGTTGGCAGCTGCATGCGTTCCAGTCTCTTGTTGTATGGGAGATCTCGTAGGCCAGCTATGCATTTCGTGGCACGTCTCTGAACTCCCTCGATTAGACTGGTGTCATTCTTATAAGAAGGGGAGGTGAGACACGTACCAAAATCCAAAACGGGTCTAACTATAGCCTTATAGAGCCTTAGAAAGACTGTACGGGAGCGGCTGGTTATAGTGCGTTTGAGGAGACCAAGGCTTGAATTTGCTTTTGAAACTGCTTGTTGCCAGTGGCCGTGGAACTTCAGTTGTTCATCTATCAGCACTCCTAGATCTCTTTCTTCGGGACTTGTCTTTAGTACTAAGCTAGCCAGTGAATTGGGATCGGACATGCTATACTGGTGACGGAGGTTGTTGCTTCCAAAGTGAAGGACACTGCACTTCGATGTGTTGAATTCAAGTAGCCAGTCTTGTGCCCACATTTGGATTTTATGAAGGTCACGCTGCAGACTTTGTTGGTTTGCAGGCCCAAACAGCTTGGAGTCATCAGCATAGAGAGTGATGTTGTTTTCTGTTCCGTTCATCATATCGTTGATGTATATAAGGAATAGGGTAGGGCCCAAGACAGTACCTTGGGGGACTCCGCTTACAACATCACATGGTTCGGAGAAGACCTTATCGCCATTATTTGTGAAGAGTCGAACCTGCTGACTCCGACCAGTCAGAAAGTCCATGACCCAATCGACCACGTCCGAGTGGGTACCTGCTGCTGAAAGTTTCAATCTGAGACGGTTGTGTGGTACCTTGTCGAAAGCCTTGGCTAGGTCCAGTAAAATCAGGTCCACAGGGGTTCCTTTCTCCAGGTAATCTGTTATGGTGCTGTATGTCTCAAGGAGATTGGTCTCAACCGATTTTCCTGGCAGAAATCCGTGCTGGTCGGGGGAAAGTATATTATTATTACAGAGATGTGTCAAAATATCAGCATTCACAATCCGCTCAAGGGTTTTTGCCACCGCTGAGGTCAGACTGATGGGTCTGTAGTTTTTGGCTTTGGTGCGGTCACCTTTCTTGAATATTGGGGTGACATGGGTCAGCTTCCAGTCTTTGGGTACCTTTTTTGAGTCAAGTGACAGTTGGAATATATTGCATAGTGGTTGTGCAATTTCTTTGGCAAGCTCCTTCAATAGTCTTGGGTGCAAATTATCAGGACCGGCGGACTTATTGACGTCTAGTGCTTCAAGTCGCTTTTGGACGACAGGGGGGAGAGTAGAATAGGTGGCATTGGGTTAGGGATGTCGTATGGTGGACTATGAGGAAGAGGACCATCTGGTTCATTGGTGAAAACCGACGCAAACTGCCTGTTGAGGAGTTCGGTGATGTCCTTCAAGTTGGTCACTTCCTTGCTATCATCTGTACTGAGTGCTTTAACTGACCGTCTGCTATGGTCCTTACTTGATACATACTTCCAGAACTTCTTCGGGTTATTCTTACTATCATCAGCTAGCTTGGACTCGTACCGTGCGTAAAGTTGTTTAGTTAGGCTTCTTAGTTTGTTTCGAGCTTTCGCAAACTTTTGGTAGTGTTCTTCCTTCCCTCCTTTATTGTACTTTCTCCAGTACCGTCCCCTCCTGTTTCTTTCCTTGCGTATCTCAGGGGTCATGAAAGGCAGTGTTTTGGGCTTCGGCGTGAGTTTTACTGACGTGTGTTTTTTTTTAAGTGTAAGTAGCTCGTCCTTTAGGTTAGCCCATTGTTGGTCGACGTCCCCTTGAAGTAAAGGTGACCAAACTACGCCTTCCAGCTCTTTTCTGATCGCCCCGTAGTCTACATAAGTTTTCTTTATGTAATCATTTTTTATCTTACGAAATGACACATTCACTTCTAGGATTATATGATCGCTCTTTCCTAGAGGAGGTAAGTAATTTATGTTCTGAAGCTGGTCTTTATCCCGTAAGAACACTAGGTCCAGTAGAGTCGGTCTCTGGAAAAGTCGGCCTCTAGTAGCTTGTTCGACAATCTGGTAGAGATTAAGGTCGTGAAGGCAGTCTGTGAATAGATTCGTGCTTCTGCTTCTGTTCGTAAGTACAGGTATATACGGATATCCATCCTTCCATATGAGGTCAGGGAAGTTGAAATCACCAGCTATAAAAAGGTTCCCCGTGTAATTCATAGTTGCTTTTTGCAGCATTGTTGCTATTGTCCGCTCGGTTTCTTGGCAATCAGGGGCAGATGGGCTTCTGTAAATACAGCCTACTCTGGTTATTACTCCACCGCTGTCATCACATAGGTCGAACCATACAGATTCAACAAATTGTGAGTTACCTGGGAGACATAATGATCGTATACTATAACATGTCTTGAATAGCGCCAACGTACCACGCCTGCATTCTAAAGACTGTAGGTTTGACATGACACCATACCCTGGAATCTTAACATGGGAATCTTCGAGCCTGTTTCTACTGAACTTGGGACAAACCTCAGTCAATAGGACCAGATCATAATTTTTGGAATAAATCACGGATTTCAGCTCGTTCAATTTGTTAGGAAGTTGGTCGACGTTAGTAATTAGAGCATAAAAATCTGTACTTACTCGTTTTTGGTGTTGCTTACTCTGGTCGTTGGTCCCGTTGCCCGGTTGATCCGAGTCCTCATCTGTTTTGCCTAAAGTGGTTGCTGGTGCCTTCGAGTTAGCAGTGTAGTAGCTTCCAGAGCTTGTTTCGCTCTCTAATGAGCTGTCACTAGTCATGGATGAGAGTCTTTCCGTAGAAAAAGCACTAACATGTTCGGTAACACCCATATTTACATTATTTACATAGTTCACAACTTGGAATTCTACATCTGCATCGGGTTCGGAGGAGAGACTTCTCCTCCGCTTTTCGCGTTTTTTGACACAATACGAAGGTCACGGATTGCGAGGTTTTTTTCACCACCTACTATTCTGTCCTTAAGCTCTGCAACAAGTGCTTAATATCTCTCTTGATCTTGTTTCTATCGATCATGGCGGAACTGTACTGCTCCTTTCCTTGAGAGAGACTCTTTCAAGATCTGTTTTTTAATTTGAAAGGATGACACAGTAAACAAAAGGGGCGGTGCCGTATTCCGGGTTGGATCGCTAGCCTGTATATTCTGCTTTAGGCGACGGACATTAGTTAAGGGACCGCAATTGATTCCGTACTCGGTTGATAAAAACTGCTTGAGAGCCTTAGTGTCATCAATGGAAGCGTCAATACCGTATACAACAATGTTGTTGTTTTGGGTTGTTTTCTCTAAAGAAAACCAAAAACTAAATCAACTAAGGTACACATTAACATTTTCTTGCTGAATACCTTGCTCTGTTTGTTAAAAAAAAAAGAAATATAAGGAAAATAATTTATGAGACCACACTGGCAAAGCATGACAAGATAAGAAAAAACTCAAAAAGATGAACAATCCAGGATATTTACAGCCAGTGAAAATCTAATGCAAATATTTCAGCCGATTTGCAAAAATATTGATTGTTTTATTAAGGCCCTCTTTGAATTGAAGTTATCAAGTATTTTGCAGTAGGTTGCATATGGTTGCATCAAGAAATGGCTAATTGTAGACAGAGAAAAGCGAAGATAGATAGTTCAAGTAATTGAGAGGCAAATGTTTAAATGGCTGGGGCTGCAAGGGTAAATGGCGGGAGTATGCATGACTCCTTTATTGGGCACATATTTGTCAGGTTAGTTTTTGGAAAGGCATGCCTGCCTAGAGTCTCAGGCATCATGTTGACCAAGAATTTAAAATTGACATAAGACCGTTAGTTTGCCTGTAATGAGAGGCAAGCAAGGCATGCCTGCCTATGGTCTTAAGAAGGTTGACCAAGAATATAGAATTGATATAGGACCATTAATTTGCTTGAAATAACAGGCAAACAATCGTTTAAAGTCATCTTTATCTTTCAAATAGTACCTATTTGTTGCCTAAGTTCAGCCCCAAATTCTGAGAAAATTTCAATTTTTCACAATTTTTGGGTCACTTGCCCGAGACTCTGAGTGGGTATTTTTTTTACTGAGGCTGGTTGAGCATAGGTCTTGACTGAGATTTCTGCATTGCATTTTCATTTTCACTGGCTGTAAATATCCTCGTTTTTTTTCTTCTTTTAATTGGAAAGAAGAGTAATCGATTGGACAAAAACTTGAAATTATGATAATACGTCCTTAGAAACTGTAACACTTAAACAAGCCTACCTGTGCCTGAAAATATTCTTGTGGAAACTCTTGGAAAAAATGCTTGGAAACTCTTTTTTTCTCTTATCAATCATGAAAGTGAATTAGTATTACTTTGTGATTATGCTTGCATATTGGAAGGATTCTATTTTTAAATTGACAATGTTTTTGTCTTATGTCTCTTAAGTTATTTGTACTTTTTTTTTCTATTTTTGCCTCTAGACTTGCATCAAGGAGAGGTTTGACTAACATAAAAATGGTAATGACACATTTGGGCTAGGGTACTTTTTTAGTAAAACTTGTCATGTTTCCTTTTTTTAAGTGGGCAAATAATATGTAGGCTAACTTAAAAAATTAATCTGGGGAGGGTTTTAGTCGTTTTACTGTTGGCTATCTCACTATCACATAATCTCTTCAAATTAAGAAAGACAATGCAGCACACTAAATTTGGTTTTCTGCAATTCTCTATTCTCAAATTTTTTTAATGATATATGATGGGAATTTCAAGTTTGTGCTAATAAATACATACATTTCCAATTTGTAAAAGAGGAGACCTAGAAGATTTTGAAGGTGTTATGTCTCTTTCAAAGTATTTGTTTGACTTAAAGGCGTGGATTCCATACTTCTTAACATGTTTTCTGTGCAGTTTAGAGAGAAAATCCTTGTGCTTTTACAAGGAAAAACCCTCACCCCTCATTGTGGAATCAGCAACTGATTATTTAGCAACTGATACATTACCATCTCTTCCTGTGGTTTTTTGAATAGGAAGAACTTTCAATTAACTTTTTAGGAAGTATCCTACTACTGAGAGTCATGGCCTGGAGATTCAAACCATCGAAATACAAAAATGCAGCACCAAAAGCTGCAAAATCAGAAGAATGGATCAAAGATGTATCAGTAGAAACATATCAGATCAATGGAAGTCCTATTACATGTTCAGCCAAGTTTATGGCATTTAATGTTGATGCAGGTATATTATTATTTCATTTTTGTTTTGTAAATTCGTTCTATAGGCTTAAAAAATAAATATTAGTAACATAGCTTTATTATATTTGCAGTCAAGGCCATACCCAGAGAGGAGGGAGGATTACTGGTTTGAACCTCCCCCCCCCCCCCCCTCTCCTAAAAAAAACTGTCCAACTTGTAAAAAGCAACAAGACATATAAAAAAAAATTTGTTATGCGTTTTGCAAAGTTGTTTTTTTTGTAAAACACCCCTCCCCCCAAAAAATTCTGGATACGCCCTTGTCAGCAGTTTTAAATTATAATTTAAAGAAAAAATCATAACAGGGCTAGCATAAAAGCTAGAAGTTGACATAATATGCTTGGCCAATTTGTCCAACGTTTTGATTGGTCTGGAAAAATAATATTTTAGGCATGTAGTCCTTTAATTTCTTGATTTTAAGAGTATAGGCTAAACTTCATTTTTGTGATGTACAATTTTAGCATTTCTGCCATATATTGAGCAGTTGCAACTTTGACGTCTGAAACTTTCTTTGGTAAATTCAAAATTTACTCCATTTTTGCATATATTTTTTCATACATGCACCATCTTTTCCTGCCACACCTTTACCGACTTTCAGTTTTTGGTTTGATCCTTGATTTTATTTCAGTAGGCTACCTGATAATTGTCAGCAAAAGTATGTCTGTTGGCTTCTCTACTGATTTAGGTATGGAAACTAATTTTCTAGAACTACAACATTTATGTGGAAGGCTCCTATAGCTAATGCACGGGTCCTTCGTTTTTATACAATAAGGGGCTTTTTGTCAAACAGACCAAGCTGAAGTGACCCCTCTTAAAGATGGGTTATACTCTTGTTGGCAAAATAAGATCCAAAAGAGTCCCAACCTTTTATAGGTCATACTCCTTTTTTTCTGGAAGGAATAAATAGGGAATTCAGAGAGTTCCAAATGACGGAAATTTGAGCTTTTAAAATCCAAATTGGTTAATTATGTTTCTTTAATTTTTTTCAATTCAATTGCCAAAAAACATCTGATTGATTCTTAATTTTGTTTTGTGGTTGTTTCTACAGAGCTAATTTATTCTATGATAGTATTTCAAGGCCAAAAAGGAGCAAACAAAAAATAGTGGACAAATCTTGCGTAATCTATTTACTATAAACTGAAGGTGGTAAATTTTTGAATAGTTTCAGTAGCCCTTCTTTAACAAGGCCTAAACTGTATCAAATATTGCTGCTCTCATAATTATTGTTTTTATTCAGTTAATTTCTTAAATTTTTACAGGTGGGACAATATCTGTTTTGCCTTTAGACTATAAAGGTCGAGTTCCAAAACTTCACCCTCACATTTTTGCTCATGCTGATGTTGTGACAGCAATGGGGTTTTCACCTTTTGATGATGGGCTCCTTGCTACTGGCAGTCACGATTCTTTAGTAAGTTTATACGTTTCATCTATAAATGCTTTCAGCAACGAATTTGTTTTTGCCTTTTTTTTTAATTGCAAATTACTTTGTTATACTTTGCATTGTCAAAGTGCACACGGCATTTTGACGATAAATGACATTGGCCCAGTTTTGTTAAGAAAAAAAAATCACTCAGTGGTAATTTATTGCGCCCTTAAGCCCGTGCCTAGTGGGCCTATTGGTAAATCCAGGCCTGAATGGAAGTAGACAACTCCAGGATTAGCGCTCATGCATAGTCAGGAGGGGCTGTGACATTGAAATGTTAGCACTCCCTTGATGTTTCTGATGTCCAGGCTGCTAAGTAGGATGAACCAGATGCATGATGTGTCTATTAAAGGAACTGACTGGTGTGAAAATGGGGTTCATTTGTTACATATTCAGGTGAATCTTTCAACATAGCATCAATAGCTATCCATACAGCGCTGTTAACATCTGCACTTTCGACGGTGCTCCTGCTCATCACCACTGTTAAATACCTCTTGTTTACATATTACAAATACGGCACGTTATCTAGCACATGATTTCAAATTTTCATCAAGATGTACTAGTTCATTTTGCAAGTTTTACAGATGCTTTTGGCATTTTCTAGTCCTCGTGTAGGCAATTTCATTTCATTTTTTTTTCAGTACCATCATGTCTGTGGTTGATATATTGATCATCCTTTATGGTTTGATGTTTGTTTGTCTTACCGCTATCCAGGTGCCTCACGTACTGGGGGGGGGGACACCCCCAATGTTTTCAGCCAGACGTCAAAATAGTGGTGTAAAACTCCACTATTTTACTTGCTGAATTTCTTTTTCTTAGGGTAGAAGGGCTGATGGAAATATATGATCAATGAAAGAAGATGAGTGTCAGTCGGTAAAAAAAACACAAAAAAAAACAATGTGAATTGCAATATCACCCAAATCAGTTGATAGAAATGACCAGCAAGTTGGTAAAATCCATTGCCCCCCCCCCCTCCCAAATATTTTGGCTTGTGACGCCTCTGCTGCTAGCTATTTTTTTTTAATTTGTCTTTTTTGGCTAGTGCAATTTACCGCCATCTCCCACCCGATAAAATAATGTAAGCAGCTTCATCCTAAGCGTTTGATTGTGTCAATTTAAGGTAGAATCAGGCGCATAGGATTTTGCTGAAACGTTGAAAGAAAATTTATTTAGACACAAGGAGATTATTTTACGTCCCATAGCTCCAATGCCTTTATCTATTTAGTCATTCCTTCTTTCTATATTGCACTTTCACTTTTATTAAAAGACTGCTTTCCTATTAAAAACTTTGCCTGTTTAATGTTTATAATTCCAACCGTCCTAAATAGTGGTTGTTTGTCTGTTGATAAAGATGCATTGTCCTTTAACCAAATGCAAGACTGTGTCTATGTACGGTAACCTAACGATGACAAGTAAGGCTTAGGAGGGGAAGTCCTACCTTGCCATAATGTTTACCTCCGAGTATTATAATTGAGCAAATTCAATTTAAAAATCCATTCGCCCGTTCTGGAAAACATTAGAGTAATCCTTTCAAACCTTAAAAGGATTTTGCCTGATCTTACCTCTAGAAGTGAAAACATAAACCCATTTCCCAGTGACAGCAAGGCTTCCTCAGGGGAGGGTCAGGGCTGCAAAACATGATGGATGGGCGCGACAGATACAACTCATTGCAATGGGAGTGGGAGCACAAATGGAGAAGGAATTTTCAGTGGCAATCAAACAGTTGAAAAAATTATGTCAAATCTTTCACATGGGAAAAATTCAAGGCAAACTGTTGAAATATAATTTTGGGATCATAATTGTCATGTTTTTCAGCAGGAGGTGTCCTTTTGAAAAACAAAAAAATCAAAGCTTCTCAGCTCCTCCCCTTCCACTCTTCAGAAAGATACTTCGACTTCTCTCTTTCTCCTTAATAGTTGCTGTGCAACTATATATTATTGTTCACAAATTAATGAAGACAAAAATAAACCAACTCAAATAAATGATGCTTAAAGATAACTGTCAATAATAGTCGTTGATTTCGTATGGACTGCATATATCTTTAAGAACGAATTGTCGAATATGCCACAGTGCAGCATTATGGACTTTGAAGCTGGGAGGCTACATAGATAGTTTTTTCTAATTCGATTGACTTTCTCAGAATTTTCTTTGGACTAAAATTGTTGTTTTCCAACATAAAATGGCAGAAATCGCCCCTTTACTAAACTGTGACTGAAAAGCTATTTATTAGTCCAAGTTAAACCCCGATTATCCCTTAAGAACAGAGTATTAGTCAAGTTCAGGCGCAGTTTTGCGTTGGTTTGTTGCATTGTACAGGGTTTGTCCGGAAGGTAATAGGACTAATTTTTTTTCACCACGACTGTGCTTCGGAGCGTGCACGCTCCAACTGGATTTGGTAGAGGGCTTTACTAGCTAACAAACGAGCTGCTGGTCAGTTGTCTCTGAGCACCTGGAGAGTCAGGACAGGCATTTTTGCATAACCTGTTTTCTGCAAGTGGTGCAAGCCGAAAATACAGCGTTCGTTAGAACAGAGGTACGCGATTAAATTATGTGCGAAATTCGGTAAATCTGCGACAGATAAGTTTGATATGATCAATCAGGCTTACCCAGATGTTGCTTTAGCAAGAATTGGTGTTTCAGTGGCACCAGTCCTTTCTGGAGAGCCAGGAAGAGGTTGCCGATGACGACCGGGCTGAAAGACCTTTGAAATCGACAAAAACCGACAATGTGACTTGTGTGCACAAAGTTTTGAACTCAGACCGTCGACTAAGTATTCGTTTAATTGATCAAATGTTTAATTTACCAAAATCTGTCGTTCATGACGGTACATTTGAACATGTGCAAGGTGTGCGAAGATGGTCCCGAAAGTGCTCACTGACGACCGGAAATTGCGGTGAGTGGAAGTGTGCCGAGAAAATTTGAACATGTGTGAAAGTGACCCCCAATTTTTGCATAACGTAATCACAGGTGACGAGTGCTGGATCTTTGAGTATGAACCCGAGACAAACAGGCAATCTTCCGAGTTGCACACGTCGGCATCTCCTCGCCCAAAAAAGGCAAGAATGAGCCAATCCAAAGTGAAAACGATGCTCATTGTCTTTTTTGACATCAAAGGTATCGTCCACCATGAATTTGTTCCTCCTTGACAAACCGTCAACGCCAAGTTTTATGTGGAAGTGCTCAAGAGACTCAAACGAATGGCCAGTCGGGTCCGACAAGACATCGTAGCCGACTGGAAGTTGAACCAAGACAACGCCCCGGCTCACCGCCTTTCTCGTGAACAGCTACCTGACCAAGGCTGGCATCCCAACGCTTCCGCAGCCACCCTACAGCCCAGATTTGGCGCCCCGGATTTTTTTTGTGTTTCCTCGCCTGAAAAGGCCGATGAAAGGCAAGTATTTTGAGGTGTCAGAGGGGAGCCAAGCAGCATGCACCGCGGCTCTCAAGGCTATCCCGGAGAATGCATACCGTGACGCCTCCAATGCTTGGAAATCGTGCTGGCAGCCCTGTATTGACGGAGAAGGAGCCTATTTTGAAAGTTTTTAAAGAATTGTAACGATTGGCTCAAATTTTTTTTTAAATCGACTCAGTCCTATTACTTGCCGGACAAACCCTGTATGTAAAATTTGACCTCCATTCATACCCTCCCCCGCCACAGGAGATTCCCGGGTGTAAATCGTCGTCCATTCGGACTGAAATTTAGCATTTACCCTTTTCTGAAGAGATACAGTAAAAAACTAACTTTTACACACATTTCTAGAACGGAGTGCCAAAAATGGGTGGAAGATCAAAAATATACATCTTTTAAGACACATCGTGATCATTCCATAATAGGGAGGGATAGTGGGGCACATACACTGACCAAACAATTGCTATAGGCAATGTCGTGGAGGTTTCTTAGCTTCGGAGACGTAACAAAACAAACGTTTTTGTTCATGTAACTTGGTCTTCTACCTTGGTTGTAACTTGGTCGAGGTGCTAGGTGTTGTCCCCCCCCCCCAGAAAATCCCCGAAGACAACTCCCTCCGCGAAAAATTCCCTTCCATGGAAAATTCATCCCCAGATAATTCCCCCTCCCTCACATCCCCCCCCCGGATAATTTCGGATGTCTATTAGAAGGAAAATTGAAATTTTTACTTACCTGTTTAAGTGAGAGGCAATGCTATAGTGTTGCTGATAAAAAACAGCCATAAGGCTTCAATGTATCTATATATTTTTTCCAGAGGTAGTTCATATGGAAGGGGTGGTCGTATAAACTTCAGTGGGGGTCATTCAATTGCAAATTAAAAGTTCTAGTATGTATTTTAAGAGTCAAAAGTGATTGGAGGACAACCAGCCCCTCCCTACGTCATTTTTCCCCAAATGCATCCGATCAAAATTTTGAGATAGCCATTTTGTTCAAAATACTCTAAAGGTCAAATAACCATACCTCTGGGGTTGAAAACCCCCTTCAGTCCCCGGAGCAAGAGCTAAAAGTTCTGCAAGTTATCCATTTTTAAAATATAAGGTATTTATGGGTAAGGGGTTCGTATAAACTTTGGAAGAGGCTAATTCAGTTAGAAATCGAAAATTCCAGTCCCCTTTTAAGATTCAAAAATGATCGGAGGGCAACCCCTATCCTACGCCCTTTTTCCTCCAGATGTATCTGATCAAAACTTGAAGATACCCATTTTATTCAAATAGTCCAAAGGTCAGATAACTATGCCTCCAGGATTGACCCTCCCCCCGCGCAGTTCCTGGTACAAGGGCTGTAAGTTATGCAAGCTGTTCATTGTTAACATATAAAGTTTTTTTTTTTTATTCAGAAAAGAGGGCAGGTTTGATCCTGGATCTCCAAAAAAGCATAGAGTATTAAGGTGAATTTCAAGGAAATGTTGAGAGGGATGCCAAACACAATCAAAACGCACTTTGTCCTTGCCGGTTGTGAAAAGGGAATATTAGCAATATCTAATCAACGGATGATGGTAGGCTATTAGGCTGAAGCTTCCAATGTATGTTGAGGGGGGAGTTGAAGGGAGGCTGGAGGAGAACTACCTCCCCCTCCTTACCTTTTTTATGTGCTCCCCTCCTTAACAACGGTCAGAATTTTGTTCAAACTAGTCAAAAGGTATAATAGCTATTCCTCCAGGGATACAATGCCCCTAACAGCCCCGGGGCAAGGATTTTAAATTATGGAATTTATTCATTCTTTACATGCAAGATCTGCCATTAGGGAAAAGGGGAAAGTTGTAATTGTGGTGCATCTGGAAAGGCCAAGAGTGTTAAGGTAAAATTTAGGAGAATTTGGAGGGGTATCTTAAGCTAAATCAAAGGGTACTATGTGCATCCAGTTTATCTAAAAAGTGGACCTGAAATATCTTAAGAACGGCTGAGGATATTAAGTTGAAAGTTTCAGGACATTTTAAGGGGGATGTTTCAAAGTTGTTGGAGTGCTGTCAGTTCCCCTCCGAGGTCCTCTTTAGCTCCCTTCTCTCCAAAATCATTCGATCAAAATTTGAAGTAAAAAGGGCGGATAAAAAAGGCGAATCAGCAATATCTAAGGAACAGCAGGAATTATTAAGTTGAAATTTACAAGGTTTGTTGAAGGAGATGTTGAAAAGTGATTGGAGTGCTACAAGGCTCCCTTGCCCTTTTTAGATGCCCCCTATCCTCAATACTGATCAAAATTTTGAAAAGCGATTTTATTAAAAACAGGCAAAAGGTCTAGTAACTATGCCCCGGGAGATGCAATGCCCCCAAAGCCCCTAGGGCAAGGATTGTTAATTATACAATTTTTGCCCTTTTAACTACAAGATTTATCGTTAGGAAAAAAGGAAATGCTTAATTCTGAGTATGTTCGAAAAGGTCATGTTATTAAGGTGAAACTTCCAGAAATGTTGAGGGGTATTTTTAACTAAATCAAAAAATATTGTGCGTCCAGTTTTTTCAAAAAGGCGTATCTGCAATATCTCGAGAACTACTACTATTAACAATTCACCGCAACACCCAACCGCCTGAGGCCAACACAGCTACGCACGCTCCTCCTCCATCCCAATCTTTTCAAAGCCTCCCTTTATGCACCCGCTCACGAAGTTCCCATTTCCTTTAAATCTTTCTTTATGACGTCCTCCCACCCCAGACGAGGACGACCTGCTTTCCGTTTAGCCCTAGATAGTTGGCCGAAAAGAACAATCTTCGGCAATCTGTCATCCTTCATCCGAACCTACCAGACACTTTTTATGGTGATCAAGCACCAAATAGATATTACTGAGGTGAGGGCACAACAAGAAGGTAAAAAGTCAGAAAATTCCATCTCAAGCTTTTTCAAACTGATTCTCAAGCTACAAATTTAGCTATTGTTGAATATAATTTTGAAAAAAAAGATATATATTCTTTTAGAAAAGGATAAACCTTGAATATGTGAATTACTACAGTTAAACCTAGTATTATGCAAAAAAAACTTGTCTCAGGTTTTTGACAACCCTTGAGCACACGTAGCGCGTAGCGCATAGACGTAGTGTGTTTTTTTTTCTGACAACCCTGGAAAATCTAAATAAAAATCTGAACATAAATTATACCATTTTCCAAACAGAAATAGAAAGAACCACTTACTATAAAGGCTTATTAGCCTATACTTGGGGATATTTCATAACTACTATCGTGGTTCTGGGATTGATTATATGTGGTCTTAAATATTGGTATTCTATGAAACATCAAACCCTCGGGGGAAGGATATAAGAAACCCTGTCTGCACAAAACCATAATATATTGCAAAAAAAAAAAAAAAAAAATGGTTATCTACAACCACAGACAATTCGGTTGGCACTATGATTTCATAAATATGAAAGTAAAAGAGAAATCTATGATTTTATTACTGTGTCAGCAATAATACTTGTTACTGTAAATAAATTAGCAATTCGAGTGTTTACTGATGAAAAAAAAGAGTTATACCACTTTTTAGTGTTGCTTTGCGAAAAATCGACTTTAAAAAAAAAGTCGATGCTTTAAAGTAACTTCTAAAACTTTAACCAAATATATTTTTAGGTAAAAGTTTTTTGTTACTTAACATACTTGTGTAAGTTATTACACAATGCTTATATATATATATATATATATACTATGTTTTAATTTACTTTAAATTTTAACTAGTGATTTAATGTATATGTAAAGGTTTGACTTCGAGTCAACGTATAAATACTTTTTATTGTGAAATGGTCCGCTAAGATTCAGTTTGAAAAGAATAATCCAGTAAGAAACATAACGTTTCGATTTAAGCGAGATATTATTTTTGGAGTAATTAAAAGAGAGAAAAGTAATGAAAAGAATTAAACTTTACAAAATTGAGTGTTTCTTTCTACTATATATGTAAAATTTTATGCTTTATATGTATTCTAATGTGAATATTTATCGAAGATACAGCCTTAGCTATTTTTTTTTTTGGAAATCAAATTTTTCGTAGCATCCTTTCGGATCCATTTTTCTTTCAATCATATTTTGACACATTTTTGGAAAGTAACAAATTTTGAAGCCACTTCAAATATATCCTGATACTATCATCTCATACCATCAGAAACCAAACCATACTTGATCAACTGATATTTGGAAACTATAGCAGTAATACAGACTTTACTACAAGTTCATCAAAAGTGAGATAAAATCAGAACTTAATTTAGGCCTAGATAATGTGCTACCTAGCCCAAATGGCTGGAAATATGTGAAAATGCTTTGTGCTGGAAAAATATGTGAAAATTTAAAAATCAATAATGTTATATGTAATTTATCCAAGGTAATTCTAAAAGGAAAAATAAACGGTATACATCACACAGATAAATTAAATTATTAATGGGAATTAAATTTAAACTAAAAAAAATTCATAAAACTTTTCTAATATAAATCTAATTTAAGCAAAACCACTAATATAATAACAGCGGAGTTTAAGCCGCTTGGGGTCAAGTTAAAACAGAAGATGCATATGAAGAAGGGTAAAAAGAGTATTTTTCAGTCCTAGAGACAGAGAAAAAGAGAAACAAGGATGAATTTCAAATTGAAATCCTTCGACAAAAAAGAACATGGCCTATATTGGACCAGAAACATGACCCTAAGGAAACCCATTGAGGGTATATGCACATAATGACCCAAAGATGGCAGCATAATAGCTGTAAACAAAACTAAGTTGTTTCAAAAGTAAAATATTGAGAATTGGGACAATTCTTCTTTAAATGGGGAGTATTGTGGTAAAGCTTTCTAATTTAGTTAATTATTAATTGAGTAAAAATATATTAAGACGCAAAAACAAAGTTTCAAAATACCACTTTTTAAGATAAAGATACAAATCGTGGAATGTGTAAGCTTGGAGGGAACTTGCTCAATAACCAATTTCCTGGCTAAATGCGTCAATGTACCGGAAGGACGTGGTTAGTTTTTCATATATATACCCAGATTTTTGAGACTGAAGAGAGACTTTTTGACTTGCAGGGCGAACCTCTGCCCGTTTATTTTCTCGTTAGAAATAAACTTAATGTGACTTACGGTTTTGATTAAAAACAAACCAATAGTAGAAAACAAATAACTTCTTTAGCAAACAAGACATAATGGACCTTAAAGTCATTAACGAAAAAATATTTATACGCATTAGGGAATACGTGAAGTAAATATAGATTTCTATCTAGAAGAAAATAATTCGTTTCTGTTTGTAATAATAATTGCATTTGAAATTATGTCAGTCATATATAAAAGGTTTAGTCGAAAATTACTATAAATTATTCCGTTATATTATGTTGACAATTTTTCGGGTTTGGCATTATTCCTTAAAACCAAATCATAAAGGATTTATTATACAAAACCGGAACTACGTACCTTCATTTAAGTAATGTGCACACAATTGACATAGTAAACAAAAGGTTAACTCGTCATCTTTCCTGCTCTTAGCAACAGTTCCTTCCTCAAAGCTATCAAATTCAGACTTGTTCCTAGGTTACCTGCATACTTTGAGAAAAAATCGTCATTTAATTTTGAAACTTAAGTTCGAAGCCAGCGCTTCCCCTCAGAAAATTCCCCCATAGAAAAGTCCCCAACACACAATTGAGCAGTCACAGAGAAAATAAAAATGGAGGGGAGGGGGATTCCCGGGGGGAATTTCCTGAATTCATTTAAATAATTAATTTTATTTGTCTTTCTTCCTCTTTGGATGCACAATTTTACTTATGTAGAGAATCTTACAGGGGAATTATCCTGTAAAATTTTCCAGCGGAGATCAAATGGTCTGGCAAGATTTTTTCGAGGAAAAATATGGATAATGTCAACAAGGGTGCCGCAGTGTGACATCTCCCTTATTGCACGAAAATTCTTAGTGCGAAGGAGAAAGGAGTTGTTTCTGTTAAACAAAAGCTTTTTCACTAATATTCTTAGCTGCAGTTTTAGCTTTCTTCCCTAATACACCTTCAGCAACTTCACAAATTATTTTTCTAAAATTATTCCAACCATCTTCCACATTATCAAGTTTTAAACTCTCAAGTTTAGTACTCAACTGTTCCTGGAAAGTTTCTCTCAAATTCTCATCCTGGAGTCTACCAACATCATAACTTCCCGGGAAGTAGTTATTCTTACTTTTAACATCAGTAACAGCACTCCTATATACTCTAGTATCTTGTATTGATCCTGCCAGTCTTCGGTTTACTATAACGTAATCAGTAAGGTTTGCTGTCTTACCATCACGTGAATACCATATTAACTTATGAGTCATTTTATGACCAAACACCGTATTGGTTATAACTAGATTGTTATGCCTACAAAATTGCATAAGTCTGTATCCATTACTGTGTTCTTTTCCTACACCAAATTTACCTAAGCTGGGATACCATCTATCCCTATTTCTACCAACCTGGGCGTTAAAATCTCCCAGTAATAACATCATATTTCTACCTGGGACCCTGTCTATTTGCTCCTGTAACTGTAAGTAAAATTCATCTGAGTCACTAGTATCTCAGTCAGTCGGTTCTACAGGGGCGTAATCTACTATATCTGATACCCTGAACTTTTTAGTCATAAAATGAGTAATTAGTATTCTATTATTAATACCTTCCCAGCCTAAACAAGACTTAGCAGCTTCCTTATTCATCATGAGCCCTACTCCCTGTCTATGTACCCCATCCTTCCTGTCTGAGTAAACAAATTCTATATCACCTAATTTCATGCTTCCTACCCCTGGGATATGAGTTTCTGAAACTCCTAATAAAACCAGTTCGAATCGTCTGAATTCGTCAGTCAAAATGTCGATACGATAGTCATTTTTTTAACGTCGTAACATTCCAAGTTCCAGTTTTCATGTTCTTTAAATCATTGAAATTCAACTGATACTGAGAACAACTGAGGGTACTAAGTTTAAAAGCATTAATATAAACACCAGAAACATTTTTGTGCACTAAGAATTTTTGTGCAATAAGGGAGATGCCACCCTGCGGCACCCTTGTTGACATTATCCATATTTTTCCTCGAAAAAATCTTGCCAGACCATTTGATCTCCGCTGGAAAATTTTACAGGATAATTCCCCTGTAAGATTCTCTACATATGTAAAATTGTGCATCCAAAGAGGAAGAAAGACAAATAAAATTAATTATTTAAATGAATTCAGGGAAATTCCCCCCGGGAATCCCCCCTCCCCTCCATTTTTTATTTTCTCTGTGACTGCTCAATTGTGTGTTGGGGACTTTTCTATGGGGGAATTTTCTGAGGGGAAGCGCTGGCTTCGAACTTAAGTTTCAAAATTAAATGACGATTTTTTCTCAAAGTATGCAGGTAACCTAGGAACAAGTCTGAATTTGCTAGCTTTGAGGAAGGAACTGTTGCTAAGAGCAGGAAAGATGACGAGTTAACCTTTTGTTTACTATGTCAATTGTGTGCACATTACTTAAATGAAGGTACGTAGTTCCGGTTTTGTATAATAAATCCTTTATGATTTGGTTTTAAGGAATAATGCCAAACCGGAAAAATTGTCAACATAATATAACGGAATAATTTATAGTAATTTTCGACTAAATCTTTTATATATGACTGACATAATTTCAAATGTAATTATTATTACAAACGGAAACGAATTATTTTCTTCTAGATAGACATCTATATTTACTTCACGTATTCCCTAATGCGTATAAATATTTTTTCGTTAATGACTTTAAGGTCCATTATGTCTTGTTTGCTAAAGAAGTTATTTGTTTTCTACTATGGTTTGTTTTTAATCAAAACCGTAAGTCCCATTAAGTTGTATAAATACTTGGCACAGCAAGAGGGTGGGTTCTTAATGACTCGAAGATATGGCACCCTTAAAATGTCGAACGGGATTGAGTTCATTGCTTTTCGGATGTTAAAGGGCTTGTATTTTGAGGATAAGTATTTGAGGATGTCAAAATATGTGCAAAAATAGCTGAGGCGATGATGGTTTAGATGTGCTGTTCAGAGGTCAATTTAACCAAGTAGAAAATTAAAAAAGATAATAAAACTAGGAAAGAATTCAAAATAACATTCATTGCTAGTTTTGATTTTTTTTTTAAATCAGGTGTAAAAAATGTACATAACTTTCCAACACAATTGTACACCACAATTCTTTGTTCTTCACTTTCACTTTTGAACGCTCTGATTCCCGCTGCTGCTTGTAATCCTCGCTGCCGCTTATCTTCTAACTGCATATTTCTTTGTTCTCACTGTCGTATATCTTCTAACCACATATTTCTTTGTTCTTCGAATTCGTTTTGATTCGTTCTGATCCTCATTTTTGTGTCTCTTGTAACTACACACTTTTCTGTTCTTCAATTTCGTTTTTGACTCGTTGTAATTGTCGTTTTCGCATCTGTTGTACATACCTATCGCTTTGTTCTTCATTGCCATTTATCATTTCTTCATAAAATTTTTCAGTGCCTGCTGCCTTAGCTGCTCGGATTGGTCTTGTCTCATTTTGATGGTCTTCATTTTCACCCGTGCATTTACATTTCTTAGGTCGTTCTTTTGATCTTGTCTCGTTTGATGGTCCAGTTTGTTCATTTTGAGCTTACGTTTTTGTCCTCATTTTAAGCTTACGCTAATTTATGTTATTGTCGTCTAGATATTATGAAACTGCTGAAAATGCCTTTTAAAATTTACATCACCAAATTTCTAAGTTTTGGCTCTGTAAATTCTTCTAGAACTGTTTGAAAATCTAATTTTACTTGCGTCTTCACTTTCAATCAACATAATTGCTAAACTATCTAATCTATCCTGATCATTGTTGATATCAGACTGTTTTTTATTGGTTTTAGCCTGGAAAACGATCTCTCTCCAGAAGCAACCATTACTGGAATTGATAAGAATATTTCACAATTTCGAAAAACAGTTGGTTCTTTTTGATTGTATCACGGGACCCTTTCAAACACGGGGCCCGATTGGGTCCAATCGCCCTTTATCCGGCCCTGCCAATTAGGACATTATGTGAACTAGATAAGATAAATCCACCACCGTTAGTGAAGACTCTAACCTTTTGCTCTTTTGACCTAGGTAGTTTATAAGCCAATTCACCAATTATGATTTTTTGCCAACTGCTGTAAGCTTGCCTTGACGTCGATATGGCACTTTGGCAGCAACGAGTAGGTTAGAATCTAGTGGATGGCCCTGGTCAATTAACTCAGTAATGACTACGCATGAATCCAAGAGATTTGTCCCAATCAACTATCTAGGGGAAGAGCTGGTTAGTCGACAGCACACTATTGGCTGAGAAGTGCTTAAGAACCAAAGCTTTGAGTATTCTTTTCAGAACTTTCGAAACCATTGGTGTGAGACTAACTGATCAATAGTTCTTTGCGTCAATTCTGATTCTTTTTCTATGTTTGAGATTAATGTTTGCTTCTTTCCAGTGTATAGTTTCTTCACCGGTGTCTATAGAATGTTCATATAGGCGTGCCAGGGGTATTGAGATCTTAGATCCCTTCTCCCAGAAGTTACGACTAAGGTTACCTGGACATGGGGACTTATTGTTGTTGAGGTTTAGTAATTAAATTTGAATTTAATTCTATAGTAATAGTAATTTGTGATTGTTCTTTTTCTTCTTTCTTTTTTGATTTTTCGAAGTAAAAAGTAAGTTTTGTTATGATTTATTTTCTTTTTAGGTAAAATTATGGTCACTTCCTGCTGATGGTATTAAGGAAAACATTTCAAACGCAGAAGTAACTCTTTCCCTTCCCGGTACTCCTAAGCGAATTGAGGACTTGCAATTCCACCCTAGTGCGGATTTTCTTCTGGCTGTTGCCTCTGGTGCTACTTTGCAGCTATGGGATGTACGCCATCAGAAAGAGCTTATAGGTATTTTTCATTCTGTTATTTGATATAAAATTAGGAGATGGGGTTAAATTTATGAAACTGTCAGGAAAAAATATACAAGACATGTAGCTTTATTTCAAGTATGGAGTATCTCTGCTTCCCTTCACCTGAATGTTTAAAACACTGTAGTCTCCTCTCTTCTCTCCTTTTTTTACAACTTTATTTCATGTCTTAAAAAGACATTGCTCATACTTATAAGCAAAGAAATTCGGTAATAATGTTTTTACAACAATTTCTACTAAGATTCAAACTTTTTCTTTTCTTTTTAAGGTTATTGAATTGTTGTAATCCCTTGTCATAACATATGCAAATAGTTTTGCATTACCAGTTTTTTGCCTTTTAAGCAATTTAATATAAACTTCTCCATGCATGAAAATCTTTAATTTTTCCACATAAGTGTGACAAGTGTGACAACGTCATTACAATACTGATGTATATAAAAATGACGTCACTCACATAATTTTTTCTAAATTAAGACTCTTAAGAAATTTCTTAAACTTTTGACCCATCTAGATCGTTTTCTTAGGCTAGAATATCTGAGTATGCCAATTTTTCCGAAAAATATGTAGTCGTTTTCCAGAAAACATACATACATACATAAATAAATATATAGCTATTACTCGTCTATAAAGATAGTAATACATATATGTATATATAAGCAAAAGGTACTAGCAAAATTTAGAAGATATATTAACAAAAGATTTTCGGTGAATTGAAATTGGGGACATTTGAATGTCTAAATGAATTACGCTATAAAGAATTGGACGTTTGAGGTATTTTTATGTTCTGCTTTTCAAGATATGTGTTGGTAGATTATTTAAGAAATTTTTAGTCATCAAATCTTCTACGAATGCCTGTAGAAACGCTAAGAGGTGCTCTATCCTGGTGTTTGCAAAGTAGTTTCGTTGATTTTGACACTTTTAGATATTGGAAAAGCTTTTTTTCGTTTTTCGATGCCATTTTGTACCTTATCTGGGCCAGATAAAGAAGGTGAAAGATTCTGCAGGACGGATCACAGCTATGAAAATGCTAAAAATTAATTCAGCTACTGTCTCTTTCCATGGACATGTCCAAATGGGCTACTGGGTTTCCGCAATCCTATCCGCTTTAAAAGGTGAAAATTACTTAGAAATGTGCCATCATCCGGTGTGCAGCGGTAGCTAGCAACCTAGTAGAGACGATCACGTCCAATTTAGAAATTAAAAACACATAGTTCCTAGCAACGGAATTCATATCAAAACAAAAAGTAGACCATTAGAACCGCCTTGTTCCGAAACCCCTGTATGGAAACTGTTCTGTCCCTTGGCTTGACAGCAGGGTATATTGGCTTGAAAATCAGAAAATTGATTAAAACCACGTATTCCTCCCAAAACGGTATATCTTTTTTCGTTTTCTTTTTTCTTTTTTTTTTTTTTCTTTTCTTCCAGAATAGCTATGGCACTGGAACATCGTAGAAGGTTGTTCATAGCTCATTTAAAAGGAATTAATTGAGGTTAAAATCTATAGTAACTAAAATAAATTTTATTCTAAAGCGAATAAATTTTTCCCACCAAAACTGCATTTTTGTGTTCTTTCAACTGCAGTCTTTCAAACATATCGTATACACCGTAAGATTTGAACCCGACGCCTCCGAAATAGACTGTGCTACACCAGTGTCTTGGACCACTCGGCCAGGCTGCCTCTCATAATAATATTTATGTGAATTTGGGTTGGCAGCAGTAGCTAGTAACCTAGTAAGAGACAATCATTCCCATGCTAATAAATATAACAACTCCTAAAAATGAGTAAGATCAAAACGCAAGTACATCATTGACACTACTTTGTCTGAAACCTTTGTATATCTAGGCTAATTTCCTTACTCACTCCTCTTCCATGGGACACTCACCTTCACTGAGCCAAATGTCGAGGCTGGGGTTTTTTCAATATATAAATAATCTCTGTGTGTAGGAAGTTGTAAAAGACACCGATCTGTCTCCATACTTTTTCATCCGTTGATATTAATTATTTTCTTCCGAAAAGCAGCCTTGGTTCAGCTTAGCGCTGCTGAAATTAACCTTCAAGAGTAGTTAATTTAAACTTTTGTTTCCAGACATGCCTGAACTCCAGGACACCATATATTCTTGTGGTTGGAATATAGATGGCACTGCAATCGCGATGAGCTGCAAGGACAGGGAAATTAGGGTTGCTGATCCTCGTGCCAAAAAAATAACTCACGAATCTGAGAGTCATTCTAGTCAACGGGAATCCCTAGTCACTTTTCTCAAGGATTCAAATAAAATTGTTTCTTCAGGATTTGATTCTGTGAGTTTTGTGATATATAAGGTTCTATATATATAGTCATATAACATATAACACAAGGAGTTATAAGTATTAATAAATGAGTTTCATCGAAAACAAATTCCGTCTAAACAGTGGCAAACAAAAAGTCACTGAATTCTCGAGGTTTAAGTACACAGAGATCGAGGCTGAAAATATATGCCTTAGAAATAGGTTCATTGGCTTCACAATATAAACAACTTGAACTTGAAAACCTTTGGCTAATTTAGTGCACTGATTACTTAGTGAAAACTGAAAAAATTGGATTTTGAGAGCTTTAAGCAAAAATTAAAATAAAAATATAATTAAAAAAATAATAATAAAATAAAAAATAGAAAACGAATAAAAAGGTTTTTTTTTATTTCATTGCTTTAATTAGTAACGAAAAAAGTAATCCTACGTAATAAATATCAAAATTGCCATGCAAATCGAACCCATACAGTTTTCCTTACACATGATGTAACCTCACGGAACTTGGCCCCTCTCCTCAAACAATTTGACCTCCCTTTAAGCTCAACTAACTCGAAAACTAATAACATCTAATTGAACCGTTCTATTTTATCCTCTATGAGAAGACATTGTTGGGTGTGCAAGAACATAAATAAATACTTGTGTATGGGGAGGGGGGGGGAGATTTGTCAAATAGGATAGATACTTGAACTGCTTGTAATCTATGCGACGTGCAATTATAGAGTAAAGTGTAAAAGTTTTTCAATATAAGCGTTTATCGAATCTTATTAAACGTGTTTTATTAGTCATTTTGTCAGTCATTGCTAAGTGGGGTATGGCTCTTTCTTAAATAATATTGATTTAAGAACTGCTAAAAATAGAGGTTGCATCAGTTTTAGAAATAGGAAACATCTTCCAGTTGTATTGAAACTTGTGTTTCTGCCTATCCTTATATTTCATATGATTTTTCTTGTTCAATTCTTTCTACTCTGAGTTTAACTTGTTAATGCTGGTTAACTGCGCGACTCACTCTAAGCCTAAAAAAGTGCATACTAAGAAATAGGAAAAATTCCAGGCGCTTAAATGTGCCATATTTGACTGGTAATTTTCTATCGTTTCCAAGTATTTCTATTCACAATTTTTCTTCTTGCAATATCAGAATTTCTGGTGATTTTTTTCTAATAAGGAATAAAGTGTCACTTTAAGGGCCGGTTTAAGGGCTCAAAATAAAATCTACAAATAAAGCGATTAATGTATTTGAGAAGAGCTTAAAAAGATACATCCAAGGGTGTGTTCACCTTCTAGTTTGCTATGTAATAGAAAAAACTCCTAACTCATACCGAAAAAGGTTTTTATATTGTGACTACAGTTTCCTTCACAGGATCTTTTGACCAGTGTTGGTTTTTCGGTTCAAGAGATTTTTCTCTTTAAAATTTGGTATTGGGATCTACTTCTCTACAAGTGATGCTTTTTAGGTTAGAAAGAAGCAAGAAAAAGATTATTGCTTCCATCTCTGTGCTTGGGAAAGTATCTTCTAATTCCCGCTTAATAGGAATAGTCTCAAAATTTTGAATCTGCTGTGAAATTTCCTTACCCTCTTTAGTGGCGGTTCTGTCCTCTCTTGTGCCCGAGACAAAATCTTGTTTAGCGCCTCCTCCCCTGTCCCACGAAATTTTCATGGCAATTTTTTACAAAATTTTCATTTATTACTGAAATTATATTTAATATAGTTTTTTAATTGATTAATAATTTATTGTTTAATTATTCATTCTTTAATTTAATTATTTTGATTACTATTATTTTAATTACTAAATCCATTTATTGACTACGCCCTCTATTTTGAATAAAAATAAAATTTTGAAAGTTACAAAATGGTTATAGTTGTTAGATTATTTATTTGAAATTTTGAATCCCTAAAATTTCTGCGCCCGGGGCAAGTTCCCCTTCTCTCCCTCCCCTAAGAATGCCTCTGACGCCCCTCTTATGCTCATATCAAATGATCTTTTAACAGCTCTTCTTTTTCTTCTTTCTTATTTTTTACTGTATTGTAATACGTTTTCAGAGTCGTCAACGCCAAGTGTGCCTCCGCGATCTCAGAAATTTTCAAAAAGTGCAGAATACACTGATGTTTGATAGTTCAACGGGGTAAGTGTGCATAGTTAATCCATATTTTACCCTCCCCTTCTATTACCTATATTTCTACTAAACTATAAGATACCATTAAATGCATTTCCATGGTGATAATTAATATTGACTGAGTGAAGTGAAATGCACCCTAGTGTATAGTGTAGTGACATATTTATACGTCTATATGTCTTATCTGATCCCAGTGAACTAATGGGTAGGCACAGGAATTTTCTTTAAGGAACGAGGGATTGTATTTGTCAAAACGGCTTATAAAAGAGCACATTACTTATGAGAATTATTACGGAAAGCCTTGTTCTTATCGGGAGGGGGGGGAATCAGACTCAAAAAGAAGGTACATTTGGTGTTTGGACAAGATGCTCCAGGCACTGTTTAGCCGTGTGATGGGATCCCTAAAAATTCCGACTATCTTTGGATGGCCAGGGCCAGCAAGAAAGTAATGACTTCACGAAGGTGAATATTATGTTTGCTTATGGTTCAGATCAGATAGATTCTTTTTTTTCTCCCGCCGGCTATGTTTTGTCAAAAGTAAATGCAATTTCCCTGTTAGAAGGAATTAGTAGTGAATGCCCAATACCGGTAAAATGTACCATTAATGTTTTTTTTATTGAAATTCAAAGGAGCATCTTTTTTGTCAATAGACTCATAGACTCATTTATTTATAAACAACTATCGTAGCCGTGGCCGAAGCCCCGAACTAAATGGCGCTGTTTAGTACATTACATAAAACTGGTCACTGGCGGTTTAAATAACTAACAAAAAAAGGCACGAAAGAATTGCTGTGACGGGTTGTTCGACACTTTGGCGGCACTAGTTGATTTTTATGGCGGATGTTGGCGGTGATAGGTGCAGGTGGGGGAAGCAACGAACGGTGTTTCTGGGACGAAAGAAGGGACTGCCCAAATTGCACATTAACTGTAAGCGCCTATCACGCAACGTTGGCAGTCGTAAGGTACTAAGGGCAGCCTCATAAGAGTTGTATTTCGGGCCTAGTATCACTTTCACTGCCCGTTTTTGAATGGCTTCCAGATCTTCACTTAGGTGTTCAATATTATGAGCCTGAGGGCCCCACACAGGACACGCATATTCAAGGATTGGGCGCACATACGTGACGTAAACCGTCTTCAGCTGACTTTGTGAGAAACCCAGTCGGCGCAAGGTAATTAGCGACTGTAATGCGCAACTACCTTTTTTCACCAGACCGGCGATGTGCGCGCTAAATGAACAGTCGTCACTGAAAGTAACCCCGAGAATCACTGAGGTTGAGGTAGTAGGGTACCAAGGAACCGGGCATGAGAGGTCACGCTTAAGCGGATTAAACCTCATGACTTTTGTTTTATTCATATTAAGCTGGAGGTCGTTAATGCTACAACGCCTCGAGAAAGGAGTTCCTGATCTCACTGCTGAACTGGGGATACACGTCTGACTTTTCAGCAAGATATTTCAGAAGTAGGGAGAGATCGTCCACGTATTTGAATCTGTCTTCAAACTCGAGGATAATGTAGTTAATTACCGCTAAAAACAAAAGAGCTGCCAGCTTAGTGCCTTGTGGTGCGCCACACGTTAGTTCAGCCCACTCAGAGTTTAAGTCACTAGGGAAGAGAGCATAGACACACTGACAGCGGTTACGCAGGAAGTCAACAACTAAGAGCAAAATATGCTTCCTAGCGCCCATCTTTTTGAGGTTATTTGCTGCTGTATAGTGGCGGATCAAGTCAAAAGCCTTACGATAGTCGACTAAAAGCAGGTCAACGAGGCTACTGCCTTTGTCCAACCACTCGGTAATCAGGTGGTAGAGACGTACTAGATAATGCGTCGTACTACTCCCTTTCAAGCAGCCGTACTGAAACGGATCTAGGGCTGGCTGAACTTGGGCTAGGAGCTCTCTATAAATAAAAGATTCAGTCACTTTAGCCATATTAGGCGTAATAGAAATCGGACGAAGCTGATTGCAGGACTTCGGGTCTTTGACTTTAGGTAAGACGCGGACGTAGGCTTTTTTCCAAGCACTCGGGAATTTGTGCTCCTTGAACGACTGATTGATCACTGATGAGAGTGGTTTTGCTAAAAACATAGAATATTCTCTTAAAAGTTTAACTGGCAATTCTCCTGGGTAAGAAGCACAGTTGCTTTTTAACTTTTGAAGTTCTTTATACACCGCGAACTCGGATACTTCAACGATTGTATCTTCAGAGACGTCAGCAATGAGGGCTTCGATTTCGGCTTCGGTGAAGGACGGGTGAGTAGTACAGATTGAAGTGAAAAAGGCGTTCACTTCGGCTGATTTTATCAGCGTTTTGTCGTCTTTCTGTATCTTAATTTCACTGGTGGTACGTTTACCGGTAAGACGCTTGACTTCAGAGTGCCACCTACGGGGCTCACCTTGAAGGAGAGGCGAGACTTTGTCATGAACGTACCTTTTCTGCGCTGCTCGTAACAGTTTAACAATGCGGTTACGAAGTTTGTTTGCTTGAACAATATCCCCACTGCGATGTAACTGGCAGCGAGTTAAGATAAGCTTCTTTAGATCGGGTGTTACCCAAGGTTTGTCAGTATCACTAACAGTTATTTTTTTCTCAGGGAAATGTTCGTGATATTTACATGACAGCAAAGAGTTGAAAGTATCAACTTTCTGGTCGATATCTGTCATAGAGCAAATCTCATCAAAGTCAAACGTCCCAATCCACTGTCCAAAGGAACGAATTGCCTCTTTAGTCATAGGTCGAGTGGTAATTTTTACTTTACGTGGTGCTGGAAGGCCAACTTTGGCCTTCCAAAGAAGTGTGTTATGGTCAGAGTTATGCAACGGACCGAGAGAGAAGGGTACTTCGTAATAATCGGGAATGTTCGTGAAAATAAGATCTAATATACTACCACTGACGTGAGTAGGGATTGAGACAACTTGCTTAAGGTCAAGCATGCTGGAGACCCATGCCTTATTAGTCTGATTGAAATCACCAGCGATTACAAAAGCAGGCGCTGCGTGTCTGCGGCGTAGGTTATCAGTGCAGTTTTGGATATACTGGATCAGTTCTTTTCTGTTCTTTGCACTTTCGGGGTAGTAAACTGCAGCTACAACCAAGCACGAATATCGCTTTGATAGGCGCTTTGGTTTGCATTCGACCCAAATTACTTCATGGCATGATTCACTGGGCTGACTTAGTAATTTACAAGGTAAGTCTTCCCGAAAGTACAGTCCGACCCCACCGCCTCGTCGGTTAATCCCTCGGTCGCGTCTCGTATTAAAAAAACACTTGTACCCCTTGATATGCCCGGTTTCATCGTTAATATCCCAACATTCTGTGATAACAGCAATGGGGGAACTCGTCTGTTTGAGAACTACTTCAAGTTCGTCGGTTTTATTGTTTAGTGATCGGGCATTACATACTAGGATATTGGGAAGTCTGCACTTCGACAAGAAAAACTCAGGTGTTAGGGGAGGTGGGGTACTTGACAGTGACGATACTGGGTCAGCGTACCACGGACGAAGCGAAGGAGGGATTTCACTAGGAGGGATGCAGTTAACTACTGTCAGAATACGTTCCCTTGCTGTACTGAGAGACCTCGCTCTGTTGTTAGAAACGAGAACAGGGATAGCACAATTTTTATTTCTTTGGCCTCCTCTTTTCCCTCTGTGGCTACGCTTGGATCGCTGTTGACTTGGATTGACATCAGGCGGCTTTCTCAACAGTCGAAAGAGCCTTAAGTTAATGAAAATAAATGGCGCCACTGTCAGACGAGATGAATTCAGTTCATATAAATCAGCTTTTCCGTACTTTAATGCCATCGTTATTGCACTAATGGAAACTATGACAGTCAAATTTTCGATTATTCATACCACCACAGCAGAAAAGAAACCATGAGAAAATTCACAAATAAAGCTATACTTGTACGACGCTCAGGCTGCTATTTGAGCGCTCTGGAACGCCATCTCCAATTAAACTCCAAATTACAAAATAGATGGCGCCACTGTCAGCGAGATGAATTCAGTTCGTATAAGTCAGCTTTTCAGTTCTTTAATGCCATCATTAGTGCACTAATGGAAACTAGGAAAGTCAAATTTTCGATTACTTACACCATCACAGCAGAAAAACCACGAGAAAATTCACAAATCAAGCTATAATTGGACGACGCTCAGGCTGCTACTTGAGCGCTCTAAACGCCATCTAAAACCCCAAAAGATGGACGACGCTAAAAACCCCTATAATTGGGACGACGCTCAGGCTGCTACTTGAGCGCTCTAAACGCCATCTAAAACCCCAAAGTCAGGAATTTTTTAGGAAGATTGAAGATAATTTCACTTTCAATCAGACTTACCATACTACTACTACTACTACTAACAACTCACCGCAGCACCAAGGGCTAACACAGCTACGCACGCTCCTCCTCCGTCCCAATCTATTCAAAGCCTCCCTTTTTACACCCGCCCAAGAAGCTCCCATTTTCTTTAAATCTTTCTTTATGACGTCCTCCCACCCCAGACGAGGACGACCTGCTTTCCGTTTAGCCCTAGACAGTTGGCCGAAAAGAACAATCTTCGGCAATCTGTCATCCTTCATCCGCACAACGTGTCCTAGCCACCTCAACCTTTCTTTCACTATAGCCCTAGAGAGCGATTTGAACCACATTTTTCGTATAGCCTATTGTTTGAAATACGGTCAGTCAGCCGGGTACCCAGAATAATCCTTAAGCAATTTCTCTGGAAAACATCTAGCAAATCTTCATCCGCTTTTCTGAGCGCCCATGCTTCAGAGCCATATTTGACCACTGTCATCACTGCAGCTTCTAATATTCCAATCTTGATTTACAGACTTATCATCCTATTCTTCCAAACTTTTTTTTAACTGTAAAAAACACCCTGAGCCTTGGCTATTCTACTTTTAACATCTTCACTGCTCCCACCATCTTTATTAATAATACTACGAAGGTAATTGAAGCTGCCTACCTGATCAGTCTTTTCATTACCCAACGTCACCTTTTCATCTTCACTCATTCCTAGTCTTAGTGACTTAGTCTTCTTAACATTAATTTTCAAACCTGTTCTAGCACCCTGAACTCACAAAACCTCTAAAACTTCATTCATTTTGCTCACACTTTCATCCAGGATGCTTAAATCATCAGCATAATCTAAGTCCAGGAGACTTTTTCCTCCCCATTTGATTCCGTGGTCTCCCATTGCCTTTCCTGTGCTCCTTAAGACAAAGTCTATCAAAATAATCCATATAAAGGGGGATAGAACACAACCCTGCTTAACTCCTGATTTAATACAAAACCAGCTGCTAACCTCACTTCCTACCTTAACCGCAGCAGTGTTATTCTCGTACATAGCACTAATCACTTTAATGTATTTGTATGGTATACCAAGGATAAAACCTTTACTAAAGCTCTTCTATCAACAGAATCGAACGCTTGCTCATGATCTATAAAAGTAAGGACCAAAGGTGTTTGACAACTCAGGCACTTCTCAATTATTAGCCTAAGAGTGAAAATTTGGTCGACACATCCTCTACCTTGTCTAAACCGCACTGTTCTTCTCACAAAACTTTGTCTACGGCATCTCTCAGTCTGAAAAGTATCCTAATACTTAGTAATTTACTACCTACAGAGACTTACCATACAGAATTCATATAGTGATCTCGCTTGGTCATTTTCGTTTGTTTCTGTCAGAAAGCAGATTTATCTCTTTTCTATTATTCATGCACCACTCTATCTGCAAATATTTGAAGGGCAAGTTTAACTTTGAAATTCCGACTTTAAAAAACTCAAAATATGTGAATTGTATGTAAATTATAACGATCAGTCCTAAAAAAGTATTGATCTCTTGGAACATCTGTCTAATTCGTGATCCCATGTGCTGTCTCTTTATGCAGTTCTCGCATGCGTTTCTTGAAATTTACAGCCTGGAGGGAGGCATTGCAATTTGGTCCACTCCAGATGGTGTCTTGCTTTTTAGTTTGGCCTTTTCTGCTTAAGGAGGCTAGATTTCTGCTATATATTACTAGGGTTCTACTCTTACAAGTTTATCTCGCTGTTTCATATATTATATGTATTTTTTTAGCATTTTACTGCCTCTCCATGACGTGGACACCGGTATGACATTTTTTTTGTGGGAAAACGGACACTTCTATCTTCTATTACGAAATAGGCGACAAAGAACCATTCTTCTCTGAAGGTCTTAAACATACAGGCCAGCAGATGAAAGGCGCTTGCCTTGTTCCAAAGAGGGCATTGAACGTAATGGAAGGTGAAGTCAACCGAATACTGCAACTTGTTGCTGGAGGGGTAGTTCCGGTTTCTTATATTGTCCCTAGAAAGGTTTGTATTTTTGTTTTAAAATAGAAGTCATGAAATGCAAGATCTTAAGCCTTTTTTACTGTTTTCTTCTTCTTCTTGTTTGGATTACTTTGGAGACGCTTTCGCATAATCTGAACACCGGAACGAAATTCCAAGCCCCGTAGTGTGTTTCCACAGATGATTTCGAACTCTAGGTCTCGTATTAACAAGCAAAGATGAAACCCACTGTGCCCCTATAGGACCCTTCTTTCACTGACAAACCGATTTCTAATTTTAGAATCTGGATTGGAAATATGTCATTCCGCTGACAATTTAGGTTCGGAATATGGTGTTCTACTGACGATTGGGATTGTAAAGTTCAGGATTGGGAAGCTCGTAACCTAAAGTGTGAATTCGACAATTTAGCTTGAAAAGAGAACTGCCGATTTTGCTGGGTCGTTGGTTGGATTTATAAATGTTGCTCTTTCACGGTTCATAATTTGACAATCCAGTCGTATAAACCGGCTTACAAACTTCTTTGTTCGACTGAAAAGTTTGAATCCTGTTTCGAGAATCTAGTTTGTCAGTGGAAAAAAACATGTTAGCTGCTGGTAGTTTATAAGATTTAAACTTTCGAGTCATAAATTTGGTAAGGATTATACTATGCAACAAGTACAATGGAATCCTTGATATGTTAAATTTGATCTAATCCTGTTATTTGTAGGATACGCTTTTTTGTATGCTTCTTCGACTAGTCTCATTTCCTCTGAACGTACTTAGAAAATATATCGTATTAAGGACCGGAGTGACAATTGAACAAGATGGGTTATATTTTCCGTAAGTGATAAACCTGACACCTAAAGCACTAGTTTTTTTTCATTTTAATTCGAATAAACTATTGTGCAACTTCTAATATCCAATGGGAATATTAATAAATAGATGTTCTACCAGATTGTTGGTTGGAACCTCTTGATTTAATTTGAGAGGCATTGGCAGTGGCGACAGAAAAATAAAGAGCAAAACTGAAAACAAAAGTAAAGCCTTACGCTGAAACTAGACAGTCTATGTGTAAGCTAATATTAGATATTCATTATTTTTGTATTCAACTTTCCCCTGAGCGTGCAATTCAAATATAGTGGGAATTAAGTAGTGCAAAGTTCTTTTCCTATAGATAGTTAGAGTTATTGCTCAATGGTTCTGTAGAAATTCCCGCTACATAACGATTATCAGTGTGAATTATTGAAGAGTAAAAGTAGAACTTAGAATAATGATTTAAGCATGTTTACTAAGTTTTGGATATTACATTTTATCACCCAAAAGTGTTTATATTTTGATAATGTGCGTATTTTTTGCTCCTTTGATAATACCATGCTTGTTTCGGTCAATGTGAGCCGCTTAAAATCTGCTAGGTAAAGTTTTAGCCCAAAAACTCAAGTGACCTCTAAAACATTGTGTAACTGTCACTAATTCAAAGACACGTATTGGAATTTTGAAACTATATGTTGAAACATGTTGGAAAATGTCGAATTTTGGGTAGAGGCCTGCTGACGAAATCATTAGGAAGGATAGGCTATTAGTTTAGGACTATAATTCCTTGTGGCTTCGTTAACAAAAAGATCTTGAAAAAGACTTGAACAATTTTTTTTTTATCAGAAGAAAAATATTTTGTGACTTTTGTATGACCCTATATTAAGTCTTATGTGACACTATATATTGTAGTTACAACTCAATCAGTATTCCAGGTCGGGATCGTTATCTTTAATTTAGTTAAAGAATTGTGAGACATTGTTCTTTTTCGCTGAATATGTTCTGGAACAAAAGCTACATCTGTGCGAATAGAGAAACCCCCATTGTATTATCTTAATTCTGATGGATGATTGCTTTGAAAGTTATGTTAGTTTACACCTGTTCTAGCAATTTTTATTATGGAACTAAGTATTTGCTGACTCTGGAAGCTGAATTAATAGAAAACCGAAAAGTGGGAACATTTAAGCTATGTTTTTCATTATTACTGCTCTTGTGATCTATGTTTCCTTTAGAAAGCCAACAAATATCATATGCATACTTCTGCCGTGTGCTTTTTCCATGAATGGCAGGGCTTGTGAGCTTTTTTATATGAACCGTTTAAAAGGCCAGTTTCACCTAGTCTGTGAGAATAAGCAGTGGAGAAAATATAAAAAAAAAATCACTGCCGGGTTTGATTTTAATGCCCAATCACCTGGAGGTGAAAATATCCAGGATTTTCGGTTCTAGCCTAAGTATGGCAAATAGCAAGTGTTCATTTTTGTTTATTTAGATTGGCCTATTATAACATTATTTAATGTTTGATTGCAATAAAGTTTGCTATCGTTTTTATATATTATTAGTTACTTCTGGAAATATTGTGAATATGCAAAGTTAAGAGTCAATCAAGTAGTTTAACAATGGCATGAAGAAAAAGTGTGATTCAGTTCGTATTCAGTTCGATTGAGCTTATTATTCTTAATAAGCCGGTGTCAATTATTCTGAAAGTGAAAATAAATCCTAGGCCTCCTTTGCATTTGATTCTTGTTGCGTTATGAACTCAAATACAAGTACAATAAAACCCTTAGGACGACAATGGTGTTGCACAGGGTTGACAAGACTGTACCCTGCCGGGGTGGTCTAGGTTTTACACCCCCCCCCCCCAATGTTTAGAATGAGTACAAGGTAACTCAAATAATCGAAAATAATATTTACCATGCTTGAGCCCTCTCTCCCTCAACCAAAATACTAGGCTCTGCTGTGTGATCCACAATTTGTGGGATTATTTTAATGTTTAAATTGTCAATGAAGAATTTCTTATTATTTTATTGCACTACGACAACTGAAGTTTATGTCTAATTCCGTCACTTACGAAAGAGACATTCAGATCAGCCCATTCATTTCATTACTATTCTAAAATTCAATTCTTCTTCTTTTAAATTTTTTGACGCATAATATTCTAGTCTTTCATTTGTGTATGGTTGGTAAGTTATTCGTACTAAAACGTACAGCGTCATCTACTAAAATATATTCGAGATGCTGACTTGTCCCTTTTCTTCTTTCTTACCAAAGAAGTTGGGATTCCGCACAAGATTTATTTGCAGTATTTTTGGACTGTTCAATTCATTTTGGCAAGAGGAAAAGGCTAAAGGACCTGATAAGTGATATCATTGCTAAGATGTACCGAACAAAAAATTTAGTTTTTTTCCTCTTTGCAAATAGTTGCCTATTGCTATCATAAAGAGAAAGGCATTGAACTTTTTCCAATTCTTCTTTATTCTTTTTTCTGTTTACTTTCTACTTTGCAAGCTGTATACACAGTGTGATCTCTTGTTTTCATGTTTAATGTTTGATTCTTTTGAAGATGAACTTGGTGATCGCTAAATAATACCCCTAAAAAAAATTTTTGTTAGGCCGCATTTTTATTTTTAGTTCAGTATTGTAAAACACCATGATATTTCAGGGTGACCTTAGGCCGCTGTCTTAGTTTGAGCTTAAGGAAGCATAAAGCCCATTTACTATAACATTTAGCTAGCGGTAATTTGAGCGAACTAAATTTTTCTTAGAATTTTCTGATGGGCTGTAAAATTGAACTAAAAATTCTGATTGGCTCAAATTAGCGCTAGCTAGATTTCGTTATTAGTCAAATCTTATTTTGAATGGGTTACTAGCTTGTTTTAGATTTATCTCTAATTGGGGCGTAACGGTATAATAAGATACCTTTCTGTTACAGTCATACCGAGACTATCATGCTGATCTCTATCCTGAAACGAACGGGTATGACCCACCTCTTACAGCACAACAATGGGCAGATGGTATGAACCGTGGTGTCTCAAAGGTATCACTAGACCCAAATGGGTGGAAAGAACGACCCCGAGAGGTAATCATTTCGTGTATACTGAAAACAAATGCGGGTCCTAAAAGCGTTTATATTGTATTGGTCCTGTATAGAACCCTTTAATCTGTAGTTTTTATCGGGGGTGTCAATTGATGAGGGAAGGGTATTTCCCCCTAGATTGTTGTTACCCCCTCTCCTAAATTTGGGAAAAAAAACCTTTGGGTGTATTTCCGTTGAAAAACGCCTATTTTTGTGTTATCAACGAAATTAAAAAAAAATATCTAATTGCCCCCCCCCCTGATTGCTGTGATTTACGGCACTGGATTAGTGTTGTGAGTTCCTCTGCTTTTTGGCAACGATAATTCAACCTTTATAAGCCGCTATAAGTTATAACTGTATTTACCCAGACAAAACTGCAATTTCATTCTCTTTTTTTTTTTTCTTTGTTTTTTTTTTTTTTTTGTTTTTTTTTGTTTCTTTCTTACTTGTGGGGCCGGACTGTTGACAAGAAAGCATATTTACTTGAAATTTTTGTCCATACCTTAATTTGGAAGAATGCGGGGGGGGGGGGGTAGTCACCTCCTAAATTCAGTGTAATTTTTATTATTTAATCTTCAATGTCTTCTACACATTTTCCACGCTTTTGGAATGAAGGTTATTTGGGCTGTAAAGGCTATTTGTGATAATTTCATGCTATTGTGTGACCGATTGGATGGGATGGTGCTTTAATTAAACGAAACACACCCAAGAAGTGAAGTTAGGTTAATCTTAGTGGAACATAACCTTCATATAACCTTTACTTTATGTAATAATATAATTTGGGCTATATATTTGCCCATTAGGGGTGGAGGTGAGGTATTTGGACAGTGCCCCTAATATAATCTAAACTAATATAACCTAACTTAAAGTAACCCCCACCCCCCTAATGTGCAAATTACACAAGTCCAATGCTTTCTATCACCCGCCAATTGTCTTTGTTACTATGAAACCGGTTTTCCGAGATCTAATCTAAACGTAATCCTTGAGTGCGTTCCGATTAATTAGCGATTACCGATGAGATTACTGAGTATTTTGTGATTGAAATTTTGATTGGTTTTGTGATTGAAGTTTTAATCTGGTCTCTGTTTTTAGTGTTTTATTTTTTGCTTTAAATGGACAGTGAATTTTTTTCTGACATATCTCCTATTTGGTAATATTTAGCTACCCAGGGATTTTTCTTCTTCTATATTCGAATCAAAAATTTTGACAAAATATCCTTTAAATTTTAATTTTGTGCAAACGAAATTTCTTGCAAAGTAGCACAATTTGTTAATTTGGAAAATAAGGCGATAGATATGTTATCCGATGTTTGCTAACAATTTGGTTCATTTTAGTTTTAACTTCCTAAAAAACACAAAATTTATATTCATATATATATATATATTTGGTTTCAAATTAAGAAGTAGTTATTTCCCTTTTTTGGACTTATTTTCCAGTGATAAACTTTATTAGACTGCTTTCTTTTCTGTTTTATCGCGCTGTCATTTTCTACTAGATACATTTTGCTTTTCCTGACGAATTTTTACGATCACTCTCTAAGCTTTGTTTCTGTGTTGACTGTAGATGGTTCGAGGTTCCCTTATGCAAAGAAGAGGAGATCCACTTGAAGTGAAGAATGGGGCCGTATCGTCTGGAACCAGTATGACTGATGGTAAAGAGTCAGTACCTGTAAAATCATCTCAACAAAAGAATGAGAATTTGATGCCCAAACCCAAGCCAAGAGTGAGTTTTACTTCTTTTTTTCTTAATAGTATATATCAAGAATTTTTTGGTGTGTCTAGTAAAGATGCAGGATTTTTCCTGGAATGGGGAGGACCGCAAACGAATGACGCATATTTGTTTGACCAGCATTTTCAAGCTTCTCCCCCTATTATTTTATTTCTAACAAATGAAAATAAACTTAATACATAGCAAACATTTACCGAGAAAGCAAAAATTGTAAACAAATATATATTAATATTTTGACAAATATGTGCGGTGTGTCTGCCTTGTTGGTTGGAAGTCGTGAGTTTAACTTCCGCCATTGCAAGTTTTTTTGTTTTTTTTTTAGATAACTCCTCATGTTTATCTTATATCTCTGCGGATCACTTTTCCTCTTGAGGGAGTAGTTGGGTTTAGTTCAAAATTACCAATATCAGCTTCAGAAAACTTTAAATTGGGGGAAGTAGATAGCTAATTAACTAGCTCGCTTCTTTTCGTTGTGAGATGTTTAAAGAGTAATCCTTTATACCAAAAGAAATCGACGTTGTTTAAGGAAATTTTTCTGCTCTAATCATCCTGCTTATAAAATACGATTTATTGGCTAAAATAGCACAAAAGCTAGCATAAGCGCGTCAGAACAATTACAATAATAAAACAGGTGTTAGGGGATATACATAAAACAAAAAGTTAAATCAATTATTAAAATGGGAAACAAAATAGGTTACAAAAGGGTACGAAACGTCGATGATAGTCAGAACTAAGGCACTTGTGACCAAAGTTCAGGGTAAGGGTGTCATGTCGTGATTCCAATGTAGTAAGTTCAAGTCTAGCTCAACTTTCATCGTATGTAGTATAGGACGTCCCCAGTATAATTTTTTTGCTCTTTTTTCAATACTTTCAATTTTAGAACATTGGTCTTTGGTCATTCCAGGGTACCAGATAGGGCAAGCATATTCAAGACAGGGTCTAATATAAGAACAATAAATTATTTTAAGGTTCTGGATTGATATGGAGAACCGTTTGAGAAGGGAGAAAGATTTAAGGAGAAAACTACCAGATTTAAATAAGTGGGAAATATGGGACTTCCATTTAAGGTCATTGTCCAACTACACACCAAGCAGTTTAACCGTATTTAAATTTGGTATTTAAAGGTCATTATTTATAGGGTGAATATATTTTTTTAAGGAGAATAGCATGAAACTGCTTTTGGGTATGCTTAAATTGAGTTTAACATTGTCAAGATCATTCTTTAAATTGTTAATGAATGACCGAAAACTACGTGAGACACCCTCTATATATATGGTTGTTTGTATCTGGTTGAGTGCATTCAGCGTGTTTGCTTCTACATGTAGAAATGGCGCGAGAAGATGAAAGTATTTGATTCGTTTCATTTCTAGATTTGGTCAGCTCCACGATCATCCCTTGATGCCGCTCCGGTACCCCAGCCACGAGTGCCATCTATCAAGAGAACGTTTTCACTTCGAGCAAGTGGCCCCTTTGAATATAAAAAAGATGCGGTACCCATGTTACGAAGGTCTGATAGTCTTCGAAAACGATCAGATAGCTTGTCTTCGAACAATGACACTTACTCAAAAGATCAAAGGAAGTTTGGTAAGTTTTTATACATTTTTATTACCGTATATATATGTGTATATATATATATATATATATATATATATATATATATATATATATATATATATATATAATATATATATATATATATATATATATATATATATATATATGCAGTTCCTATGTGCTTTGCCAGTAAGGCAAAGCTTATTGGAATTAGCCTTATTCCATGCCTATCTACCTTAGTTCTGCCCTAGGTTGGATTATAGACTATCTATCAACAGATAAAATGACATCATTTTTATACAATTCTGAGAACGTGTTATGCCAGACTTGCCTCTCACTGAGACTATCTATCTTGGCTTTACTCCAATTAGCCATGGTTCTCAAGTCTTTCATCACTTCCACCAATTTGATTTTAATTCAAAAATCAACGGTTTGTGTGTGTTTGTAAGTACATGTAAATACTAGTACTAACAGCTTGCTGCAGCACCAAACCGCCTGCACCAAGAGGCCATCACAGCTACGCACGCTCCTGCTCCATCCTAATCTGCTTAAAGCATCTCTCTTTACACCTTCCGGACGACCTGATTTTTGTTTAGCCCTAGATGGTTGGCTGAAAATGACGAACTTTGGCAATATGTCATTTTTATCCACAGAACGTGTCCTGTTTATTTCAACCTTTCTCTCAGTATAGCCCTAGAAAGCGGGATAGAACGGCATTTTTCATACAGCCTACTGTTTGAAATACGGTCAGTCAGACGAATACCCAAAACAATCCAGAGACAATTCCTCTGGAAAACATCTAATAAATCCTCCTCCGTCTTTTGGAGCGCTAACCTTTGAGGACCACACTTGGCCACTGTCATCACTTTAGCTTCCAATATTCTAATCTTGGTTCGCAGACTTATCTTCCTGTACTTAATGCTCAATAGAGTTCTAGTTAGTAACATCAACAAACACTACATCAACAAAAACAAAAAAAAAAAAAAAAACATAAAACAGGATCATCCTGTACATGTCCCACTGCACCCCCCCCCCCCCTATCCGCTCTTAATGCTAATTCTTAACGTAAATAGGAGAGAGAATGAAGAGATGGTAGCTTCTTATACATAGAGTTAAGTCTGTATGTTTCAAATTTTAACGTTGTTTTTTTTAGCAAAAACCTCGTTTTAATTTAATTTATGTCCGTTTAACATCATTCAGGGTTATCCTAAGCGAGGAAGACTGCCGCCTCTCAACCTCCTACCCTTTATTCAGAAGTGTATCTTTTGCATAACAATGCTTCGGAAATGAAAACCATCCCTACAAATCTGCAACTCTTAACAAAATTAGGAGGTTAGGACAGAAATGCCCCAAATGACTTTTCAGGTTATAATTTTCATTTGTTTTTCATATAGAAAGGGGAGGAAGTCGGGTTACCATATGAATGCAGTTTTTTATTTCTAATCAATGATTTTTGCAATAAGAAGGAACCTGTCCATATAATATTTCTTCAATAAAAAATTACGTAATCATCTAAATAGGGGCTTGAAGCCACCGCTATAGTATTTTCGAACAGGTTGAATTGGTTTATTGATATTCGATTAATGGTTTAATTTTCATCAAGATTGGTCCCCCTTTTTGGGGCGTTTCTCTCCTCTTACTGAATTTATGCAGATGTTATTATATTCTTAGCATCTGAGTAAATCTTAACTTAACGTATAACGAGTTTTAATATGTAGAATAAGCATAAAAATTAACCCCATCTGATGTATGTATTTTTATCAAACATTTGTTTTAGGATTTTTTTTTTTACCATTTTCTTTGCTTACCTTATCAATTACAATTTTTGCCATTCTTTGTTTTTGTTTTTTTTTACTTAAAATGTTATTCTTTTGCCAATTCTTACTATTCTGATTTTGCCATTCAATTGCCCATTTCTGATGAAAGGTCGGATAAAAAAATTAAACGCAGGAGAATGATATAGAAAGCTCCTTGTAAAGTCTATGTTTAATATCTATAGCCGAGATGTTTACAAGAATCTTGGTCATAAAGTTAAGCTCTTTACCTGACAAATTTACTCAACAAAATTGAAAAAAGATAAACCATAAATTTCATATTACTAGAAACTAAATTACTTTATTTTAAGCGATTTTTTTGCTTCTTTTCTTCCTTCCAAGTTTTCAATATTGTCTCTATTTTGCTTGCCGTTCACGGGCAACCAGCAAGGGTTTTCTACGTCGCGGCTGTTGCAGTGGCATAAGCAAAGAGTACTTCTTAGCTTTGGCACTGGTTTTAATTTAAAGCTTTTTTTTTATTTTGAAGATCGGTTCCCTCTCCCACCCCTCACATCAAAATTCAATTGAAAACAACGTCTCATTTTGAAAAAATTGATTGTAATGTACTTCTGTTCAAGGATCAGAACACCCCTTTTCACTTTTATTTCCATCTTCCATTTTCTTTTTCTACTTTAGACCATTTGCACCTTTTTGAATAGATAACAATTTGTTGAATTAATTTTTCTTTTTGAAGTCGTTAATTTTTTAATGGTGCAGTGTTTAAGTTAATACTATATCTGATTAAAAGAGAAAAAGTTTTATGTTTTACGTCATTCACTGATGCTGAAATACTTGTTCTTTTTAGCTCCTGCGTCGAAGTACAAACACTTGAAAGGTAAAGTTCTACGCGACAAGCATATTGAAAACATCAAAGGATTCGACCAATCTTTGCCTGCTGAATGTGATGGTATTCAAGTGAACGCCCGAAGAATTGCCATTCCACTTTCGGGGCCAGGTGGTAGAGTAGCTATATTTGATCTTGAAAACACTGGCAAAATTGGCAGTGGTGTTGTTCCGGCCTTAGTTTCGGGTTACAAAGTTATGGACTTAGCTTGGGATCCGTTTGATGATTCTAGGATTGCTATTGGTAAGGATTATATTTTATTCTTACAGTCTAATGTGACAATAACTAGACGTAAAGTGAAAACTTAATATTAAACTGACTAAAAAAATTTAAACTATGTTCTGAATTAATATATGGGTTGTTCTGTAGTTTGGAGAAGGTCAAGCCATTTTTTTTCTATTCGTTTTAAATAAATATTCCCTCTGTCTAAAAAAATAACAATATCGTTAAAAAAACATATTTAGGTTGTGTAAACTGTGTTCAATATTCATTATAATACTTGGCTATTTTAGATTTGAAATTATTTAGAATAAACTATTTAAAGTTATAAAATAATTAGATTAAGGTATGCCAGCATATGATTAGACCCAAAAACGTTGGACATATCTGCCATCTAAAAAAATTTACAGTGGAACAACAAATATGTTATCAATTATGTTTGGAGTAAAAAAAAAAAAAAAATGTGCCCATGTGCGTCAAGGTGGAGATACAATGTCACAGTAATAATGTTAACTATGTATCAGTTCATGCGAACGGAAAGGTTTGTTTGTCAGTTTGGAAGGAGGCTCACGTTAAAAACTGAAATGATCTGTCCCTACGGAGAAAGATCTTTCCTTCTGGAGAATTATGAAAAGTTTCAAAACCGTTAGGGCTACTTACCATTTAGAAAAATTTATAAGAGAAGAAAAGGAACTGTGATTGAGTAGCCTACGTCGGAGGTGAGAAGATGTGCTCCTGGTATGTCCAGATGGAGATGCAGTATCACAGGAATATGGACGACTCTTTGTACTCAGTTCGTATCTATGCACGGGTTTATGCGTCAGCTCCTGGATGAGGTTCTCGTTAAATGTCAGGATATTCCTCCACTTTTTGAGAATCTACAAAAACAAACAAATTGTTGTTCCTTAAAACTGACGTTTTCATTATCTCACAGGTAAGCAAACTAATGTCTGGAAGCTCCAAGAGTAGCTTTATAAGCTTTATTCAAGAATAGCTTTATTCAAGGCAATAGTGTTGACTTAGTACAGAGTGATGTATCACGTGTATTCTTTTGTTTTTCTGGTTTCATCGTAGAAATCGGTTGATCGTAGAAATTTCGGGAAAGGCTCATTTGACCAGAAATTAAAAGTTTTAGTGTCCTTTTTAAGTCAGGGTCGAAATTGATCACTGGGCCGACTACGACCCTTTTCACACCCTATATGTTCCCACAGCCCCACATGGCATTGTATCAAACTTTTAGACAACTTCTTTGATCGGATTGGTCGAAAGATCCAAACGATTTGTTTCTGGGGGTGATATTATAATTGCAGCCCTCGAGATAGGGCTTCTAAATTATGAAAACAGAACATTTAAAACAGAGGCATCGTATAGAAATTTTAAGAATCAAGATTCATTTAATAAAAATAGCTATTGTAGTTACGGCTAGTGTCGCAACTAGTTTACGCTACCTTTTACAACGTAATAAAAACTAAGTACGATTTATCACACTTTAAAAAAAAAGAACGAATGAGCTTGTGAAACGATTTGTCCTGGAGTACACTGATTCAAGCTTGTTCTTGTGGCGTGTATTTCTGTTGACTGCAGAGGTGGGTGGTTTTGGGGAATGGTGTTTATCACTCAAAAGCACGGAGAATCCAAACTTACACATCAGATGGTACCTGCGTTTTTTAAGTGTTGGAATTCGTAAAACTGCTATGGCAGATTCGTAAGTGACATACTTTGTTCCTAGGATGATTTTTTAAAGCCCTTTTCTGCCTCAGGCAGATTGGTAATGCAGTGAGTTGTTAGTATTAGTTTTTTCCACTGTTTCAATTTCATCGTTGAGGTAGTCGATATTATGCACTTGTGGTCCCCAAACTGGACATGCGTATTCAGGTTACTGGTACACATAACACGTGCACGCGAGCAGTAATTGCTTTATAGGAAACCTGAGTCGACGCAATGTGGTTAAGGATCACAGCGCGTAGTTGCCCTTTCTTACAAGGTTCATAACGTGTGGGCGAAATGAACAATCGTCACTTAATATCACATCAAGGACAGTTACAGTCGAAGTGGTGGGCTACCAGAGCCAGAGGTCAGGGCATACAGCTTCTCTTTTAAGGAGGATTGAAGTGCTTCACTTTGGTCTCATTAACGTACTCTGAAGCCCATTTGAAATGCACTGATCTTTAAAATTGTCTTTTAGGTTACTACCGAACTGGGGACCGAACTTGAGACCTCTCAATGAGATTATATTTCAGCAGGGCAGATAAATCATCCAAAAATTTGAATCTTAAGGCCAAGAAACATATTATTTACACAATTTTCGTTTTTCATTACAACTTTCGAAAGCTAATTAAAGATTGAACTGTTCATAATTATTTTTCTTTATGTCAGTATATTTGTAATGAATTAAGTTTCATTAACTTATTGTGTTATGAAATTTTACCAATGATTTCTTCCTTTAAAACTTACTTATGTCAAACGCATTAAAGTTTCAACTTTTTTTAAACTAAGCCTCTTCCATTGAGGCTGTTTTTTTTTTTTTTTTTTTTTTTTTTTTTTTTTTTTTTTTTTTTTAAGCAAAGAGAATTGACTGAATGTTGACAGAATCAGGTGCTATAAAACTCGTTTCGAGCCTAAGACTAATGAAATATCTACAGTCTAATTAAAGCATTCTGTCTCTTCCATTGAGGCTTTTTTTTCAGCAGAGAACTGACTGACTGTTGACAGAATCAAGTACTATAAAACTTGTTTCGAGCCTAAGACTAATAAAATATCTACAGTCTAATTAAAGCATTCTGTTTTTCGTTTTTGGAGAAGTCTCTTTTTTCTAGTTTTTTTTTTTTTTCTTTACAGAATGGTTATTTTGTTTTAATTACTACCCTTCTTCTAGTTTTTTTTTGTCTTCTTGCTTCTTTGTTTGCCTGTTCACCTCTTTCTTCTTTCAGCGTGTGAAGATAGTCGACTAAGAATTTGGAACATTCCAGAAATGGGTTTAACTGATTCTTCAAACATGCCAGATTTAATTATAGAAAGCCATTCTAGTGCTGGAAAAATCTCTCTAGTCAAATTTCATCCATTAGCCAAAGATGTTGTCGCTGCAGTTACTTCCGACCACCGAATTCGGATATGGGATTTTAAATTACCCACAGAACCCAAAATAGTGATTAATAGTCACGGTGATCAGGTATACAAACCCTTTACTTTTAGCATAAATCTAAGTCTAGGCGTTAGCTTACTTACAATCAAAATTACCCTAGAACTACCGAAATTACCTTTACGCTTTAGAAGCAAAGCTAAGTCTAGGTACTTGCTTACTGAAAAACAAAATCACCCTAAAATTACCAAAACTAACTCTACGATTTAAAAGTTAATCTAACCAGGATACTAACTTCATTCTTCATTGTCCTTGAACTTTGGATAATAATTGAAATCAAATATATTTAATGTGCAGAAGACTAGTAAGATAAAGGTTCTTAGGCTCTTTTGTGCAGCTCTTTTAGAAAATGTACTCACTGAGATTTTGAACGTAGCTGCAAAAAAATCTTTACCCTTATCATTGACCAGGACTGCAGTTTACTTTGCTTAATGCCCGACTGTCATCGATATTTTCTGAAGACTTTAAATTTCATAATGTTGACGCCTCCTGTCCAAACAGGTATCAAAAAGTGGAGAAATAATGGGTGGGGGGAATACCAGAAAATGAGGTAAAAGCGAGGGTATCATTAATTTTTTGCTCATGGTTCTCTTTTTTCCGGAGCTGAATTGGAAGGTTCTGAGCGCAGGACAACTTTTCATCATCTTGGTTAATTCAATTAGAATAGATATTACATCCAACTTTTTTAGATATTCTCTCCTCCACTGATGCAGTCTCTCCTGTCTTAAACCTTGGCTTTTTTAGTACGTCATGCACAACATCTACCCTTCCCATACTTCTTTGCTGGGTATTTACTCATTTCAGCACATAATGTCCGAATTTCCGCTGCATTGCCATTTGAAGGTCAATATTTTTTGGGGTATACTGTAGCAACTGAATAACTCTATAACTAAGTCAGTGTATTTCTCTTTTTTTAACTGCAAGCATCAAAATCAGGGGATCCCCGAAGACTTTAAGTCACTTTTATAAATCTTAACTTAATCTGGGACGTCTTGTTTAGGGTTGCTAGCTGTCACAGTCTTGTATCTGTGTCAAAACATTCGTGTTAGACATCACAAACATTTTTTTCTCGTTGAAAAGCCAATCCATGATTAACTAATATATAATCTGTAAGATTTCCATTATGAGAAATTCATGTTAAGTTGTATAACAGCCTATATGTGAAAACCGTATTGATAATCACTTGACTAATGGTAAGACTTAAGTTTTCTTTACGTTTTCTCAAAAGGTTCTAAAGAAAAGTACAGCCTACTCCTATTTGTTCCTACCTGGGTTGTAACCTAGCCCAGAAAGTATATTTCTATTAGAAACTTTTAACACTGCTTCTTGAAACTCGTACATATTAATCCCCAGCCCCTTTCTTATCCCCATTGATTGACTCATTGGGAGCATAAGTTATTTGAAGTTCTGCCACCATTTACCTGTTAATTATCTTCTTCTATCTTTAGAATGCATCTAGTTCTCCAACTCATCATAATGTCTACAGCTTGTCTATAAAAACCGTCTTGTCTATATAAAGAACTAAATATACACCTCCCAGACATTTCTAGTCTACTACTGTTAAATATCTCTCCAAAAATTGAGGAATATCCAAATCATAAAAACTCGTCCAGTCAGTCTGACGCTATTTTTCAGAGTCGTAACATTCCAAGCACCAATTTTAAGTCATAAAATAGTATTCCTTACATATAATATAAAACCCCCTCTCCATGTTTGTACTATAGGGGGTGGGGTAGTGCCTCATTTCTCTTTCTCATGTATACTAAACCTAAGCCGGCCTCCGATCGGATGGCTAGGATCCCCTCATGACTGGAGAAATTAAAGGATTTTACAAGCTACTTGCAATCGAAGGTCAATTAAAGATCAGTATGTACTTTTCAGCACCAACGACCTTAGCTATCAGATAAAATTTATCACCTACACTCTACTCTTGAATGGAATTAGACTCAGCTGTGCCTATTGACGCTAGAATAAAACCTAACCAAAGGTATTAGCAGCCTACCAAGAACCACCCAACGAAGTGGCTAATGCAACAAATTGATCTTGATCAACTTTTTCACTGGAAATGGCAGTAGACATTAGTATGTGTGATCAAACCTCCAAAGTCGTGTCATCAGGACATCTACCAGAAAGATTGTCAAATTTTGACTAAAATTGGTGGGAAGGACGAGTTAGTGCCTAGAGTGAGATGGAAGGATGGTAGGGGGGCCAATTCACTAAAATGTGGGGTTAGGGACAAGGATTTTTTTAGATGAATATACAAATAGTGTATTTTTCTAATTCTAGGTGGGAGGGGGTATGTTGTTCGATTTTTTCTCAATGAAAATACCCAAAAAAGGTATGCTAATCTCCTAATTGGGGCCCCTGAAGGATGGAGGAGTCCCTAAATTCTTATCAGGAGAGCTAACAGAAGAGGCTGCCTCGGGGTGGAAGGTGAGAGTAAATGTTCCGCAACCATCTGTTCCATAAGTTGAGTTTTATTTACTAAAAATGTGCCTGACAAAACTTAAATTTTAAAGTGCTGAATTTTCTGCATTCCGTTACGACTTACGCTACATGTTTTTGGAAGGAGATACGTGTATAACTCGGATAAATGTTCCAAATACATAGAACATTTCGCCAGTAAATGGATGAAGCTGCATTTAGGTTTATCAAAGCCCCTAGGTGCAGTTTTGGATTTTGGAATTCTTTCTTTTTCTAAATTCTTGCTTGAGTGATTCAGATGCTTATTTATTTTACTTAATTATTAAATTATGAGAAACTAATAAAATATGCACATATGTATAGCCCGAGTACTTTGGTTTACTCCTTATTGAAGACCCTGTATTTTCCCCTCCAATTTCAGTTTAATGCATCTTTTACGCATTTTTCAATCTTTGGGGAGGGAGGAGACAGGCCTTGTGAGTCCTCCCCTAAAGAGTTAATTGTCCACAAAAATGGAAGAATTTCAGGCCATTTTGTGCTGAATGTCGAAAATCAAAACATATAAACAAAATCAAATTTTGGATACATTTAGTCGTAGTTCAAAATTTATTGGATATGCAGGAAAATATGCACATTTTCGAGCTTTGAAACTAAGAAGAATCAAAAAAAGTATCTATGGGCTTCTAATACTTCGTCGGTCGACACAGAAGGCTGGCAGAAATATATGACAAACTTGGCTGAAATCCATGGAAAATATGGATAATGTTATTTTGATTCTTGATAACCAGTATTCTCGGAAAAAAAAAATAATTTTCGAGCGTAATTTAGCTTTACCTGTTGGTATGAAACGGAGGAAAGTATGCGGAATCAGAAGAAAACATTTGCTTTTCCAACGCACATACGCAGTTTTTTTTTTTTTTTTTTTTTTTTTTTGCGTGTGTTTTTTTTTTTTTTTTTTTGCTGTGTTTTTTTTTTTTTTTTTTTTTTTTTTGGGGTTGGGGGGGGGTGGCAAATTCAGCAAAGGACAAACATGAGGCATTTTTTTGTAGAAAAAATATTATATGGAGGGGGGGGCCAGGAAAGCCAAAATTTGGGCTCAATAAAGATTTATTTTTTTTTAGCACTAGGGGAAGAGGGTCTAAGAACTTAAATCTCCTTACCATTTTGTGCCTCTTATAACTAGTAACTTAGATAAACCATTGACTCATGCTTGCTTTTAACCTACATGCAGTACGAACTTCTTCATTATTGCTTTACAGATATTTAGTATCGCCTGGTCCCCGTGTGGAAAATTTCTTGCATCTGTCCAATTTCAGTTTAATGCATCTTTTACGCATTTTTCAATCTTTGGGGAGGGAGGAGACAGGCCTTGTGAGTCCTCCCCTAAAGAGTTAATTGTCCACAAAAATGGAAGAATTTCAGGCCATTTTGTGCTGAATGTCGAAAATCAAAACATATAAACAAAATCAAATTTTGGATACATTTAGTCGTAGTTCAAAATTTATTGGATATGCAGGAAAATATGCACATTTTCGAGCTTTGAAACTAAGAAGAATCAAAAAAAGTATCTATGGGCTTCTAATACTTCGTCGGTCGACACAGAAGGCTGGCAGAAATATATGACAAACTTGGCTGAAATCCATGGAAAATATGGATAATGTTATTTTGATTCTTGATAACCAGTATTCTCGGAAAAAAAAAAATAATTTTCGAGCGTAATTTAGCTTTACCTGTTGGTATGAAACGGAGGAAAGTATGCGGAATCAGAAGAAAACATTTGCTTTTCCAACGCACATACGCAGTTTTTTTTTTTTTTTTTTTTTTTTTTTTTTTTTGCTGTGTGTTTTTTTTTTTTTTTTTTGCTGTGTTCTTTTTTTTTTTTTTTGGGGGGGGGGGGGGTGGCAAATTCAGCAAAGGACAAACATGAGGCATTTTTTTGTAGAAAAAATATTATATGGAGGGGGGGGCCAGGAAAGCCAAAATTTGGGCTCAATAAAGATTTTTTTTTTTTAGCACTAGGGGAAGAGGGTCTAAGAACTTAAATCTCCTTACCATTTTGTGCCTCTTATAACTAGTAACTTAGATAAACCATTGACTCATGCTTGCTTTTAACCTACATGCAGTACGAACTTCTTCATTATTGCTTTACAGATATTTAGTATCGCCTGGTCCCCGTGTGGAAAATTTCTTGCATCTGTATCAAAGGATAGTTTCCTGCGGATTTTTGAACCTCGGATCTGCAGTTCTAAGCCAATCAGAGAAGGTCCTGGTCCCACTGGGAAAAAGGGTGCCCGTATCTTTTGGGCATTGGATGGTGAACTTGTATGTGTAACCGGCTTTGATAAGTATGTTGGCTTTTAATCCATATTTGTTAGTTTTTAGTTTTTTTAGTTTTACCTATCGAAATACGTAGCTCTTTTGTTGACGTTTTGTTAATTTTGGTTTATTCATATAGCTCTGTGGAAGGAGATACTTGGCTTTTTACTTTTTATTGATTTAGCCATATTTATTTTAAATTCAAAATAATGGGAGCGTCTATACTTTAGAATTCAAATCAAAATGCATCGATATAGCTAGGGCTGAGATTTGTGTGCTAAGACCATCCAAATCCCTCTTTCCCGACCCTACCCCTGAATGTGAAAAGTATTGTTAAAATGTGTTGTTATTTCTATTGAATATCACCCATTTCAGTTGGCTACCTGTAATAGTTTTGTGAGGCAAGAATATTTTTATTAGCATGTTCGAAAAAATATAAGGAATTAAAATACTAGTCTATTGCATTATAGGTCGAAAAGAAAAAAATATAATCTAACTGTAGTAAGTCTAAACTAGTCATCTAGGATCTTCTCATCCCGTTTTACCATTAGGGGATGTTACCTTTCCCCCCTGTATCTGCATTTTTTTTTGTATCGTGTTCCAAAACAGTGAGGACAGAGAGAATGAAGTTCTGGGAAAAGTTTTTTAGACTTAAATAATAGTTCTGACCATCATCAAGTTCAACGAGAATGCAACTTCTGTAAAATAAAGGTCTTGGATTTAATGTCCTTAAATTTTGGACTGTCCCCTTTTATTTATAGCTCAAAATGGACTAAAAGATATATTAAGCTCCAATCCAATTCTTTTTTTTGTCCGTCTCTCATATTTCAGTAATACAAGTTTAAAACAACGCTGCATATGTATGTTATATTAAATATTATTATTCTTAAACATTAAACATCTTAAACAAATACATTTTAAACATTTTTACTTTTTTGACTTTACTAAATAAAGGAGTATTAAGACTATAAGGAAAAAATATCAGAATGTGTTTATTAAACTACACTGTAAAAAAAAAAACTATTTGAGATTCAACAAAATTGTGTGTAATGTTTATCAACAACAAAATTGGAATTTCAACGTCTGAAAATCGGCGAATCGAATATTAAAAACCTTATTGGGATTCCTTGATCATTATTGAATTTCTAATATAAATATTCATATTTATAAATATATAAATATGCATATTTATTTTCTTGATACTTGTTTTTTATTATTATTATTATTGTTACGTTTTTTCATTTATGAGGATAAAGTCTGAAACTTAAATGTGATTTCTGGCATATTAAGATATTGAACTTGCACAAGTGAAAAAAAAAAAATAAACAGGATTTAACCAACTTCGAGTTCTAAGTGAATTTGACTGCCTTAAAATGAAGGATTTTTTTAAGGAAGGTTTAATTCAGCCAAATTATATCTAATCCAATGAAATTTTGTTATATTTAATGAAGCCAAAACCATAGACTGACGTCTTTGATTTTTTAGTTAAAATGGATCAGACGACATTAAACGCAACCCAACTATCAATTGACCAATTTCTCATACTTTAAGAGCATGATTCAACGAAAGAAATATACGTGTTTATACCCCTGTTACTTGGTTATATCTTTTTATAATTTGTTTTTTTATATTTTTGAGACCTTTAAACGTTAATATAAAATCTTAAACTTTAAATCCACTTCCAAATAAAAATTTCGATTTTAATGTTCTTTGATTTTAAGCCTCGGGTTGCTCTTAGAGACTGTAAAGTGGTCAGCCGCTTTGATCTGCAATATTTTTCCTTTTTTTTACGTTCGTACTTTTTTTTTATGTGATAATGGTTTTTTGATGATTAAATTGCTAATTTCATCTTTGTTTAGTGATAAACCTGCAATGCATAAGGTTATAATTTAGCAAACAAGTCACATTTTCCAGTTTCTAATGAGCTACATATGAAAAAATGTTCAACCTTTTTTTTGTGATAAATTAAAACCGAATTAGTCTGGGTTTTAAAACTCTTCCTGTTTTTATGCTTGTGACAAAAGAGCTGACAAAATCGTTAAAATTATGAAACAAATGAAAAAGAAAAACGTCCCAAGCTGCACAGCCAACGTATAGCTGATGGTATTTTGTCCAAAGTAGATAAACCACGGTTATTCTAACTTGTCTGTTTTTAGTGAACCCTGGAAAATTGAGCTTCCATTTTCGGAGCCACTTATTTTTTAGTTACAAAGAAAATCATTATCGATGAAGCTACCCTTCCTGGACTCAACATGAAAACGAAATAAAATTTAAGTTTTTTGTATATGTGTTTTGAATTGACAAGAGTCAAAAACGAAGTTTTATGAAACACGGGAAGTACCTGCCATAAAAAGGGTGAACATGTGGCTGTATCAGATTGTCCTTTTTTGATCGTATCTCTGTTGTAGAATAATTATATGGTTATATATCATGTTTTCAGTTCTGTTGATGGAAAAGGATCCTAGCAATCAATTATAGTTGTATTTGAGAGGGACAGTTTGTTGTCACGAACCTTAAATAAAGAGGCCGGCCATGGATGCGTGCTTACCTTTTTTGTTTTCTTATTTTTTATAACGACCTCTTTGTGTGTGTGGTGGGGGGGGGGGGGGGTAAGGTAAAGCCATGAAAGTGCATTCCTATGCCCAAATTTTTAAACTTTCGTCGTTAAAGATTTAATCACTAGCCTCGAACATATTTGTAGTAAGCCTGTAATAGAAGTGCTAAAGGAATGACATCTGTTTTATTGTCGAAATGGTACTTTTAACCGAAAATGGTAGTTTTTAAACATCAACGTATTCTCATCAAAAGTTGAAATTAAATGTAAAGAGCAGTAGACGGTGAGAGGCTGCCTCTTATTCAGGGAAATTCCGGCTTGTATTGAAAAGCAAATACGCCTTAATGATCCATTTTTCTCGAGACAACCATAAATTTAAAGCAAAAAATTGTTTCGGATGAAAGTAAAGAACATTCTTTCATTATATTATGTATATATAACATTATATATATATATATATATATATATATATATATATATATATATATATATATATATATATATATATATCATATATATATGTATAAATTCTATCTTTATAAGTGAGCAATAATTGTGTACGTATTTCAGTATTTATTTTTGTCTCGAAAGCGGCTCCATATTTGTTCAGGAAAAATGACACACTGGGATTTTCTGGCCTAAAAAAACTTATCTAAATAGGTCAGAGCTTTGAGAAAATTCGTTAAGAGTTTTAATTTTTGAAAAAAGATTCATGTCAGTAACGTCATATTTATGAATATATTCGAAAAGCATAGATACGTCTTATGTGCCTCAGTAGTGCCTGTATCGTTTTCAGTGTCTATGATGCAGGCAAAATTACACAAGAAACAAATGATTGAAAAAAAACAATTGTATGATTGACGTCATATTTATGAGTACATTTCAAGAGAATAGGCTGTATCATCCCTCCCCCCCCCCTCCCTTCAAGAGTGAACGCATCGTTTTTGTGTCTATGACGGATACGGCATTTACAAAAGGAACATAGCTAAGTATAAAATAAAAAATGTAATTAGTCTAAACTAGCAACTGGTAACAGGCTAGATTTTTTCTGAAAAAGTTTCGCTTTGAAATTGTAGAATAAAGAAAGGTGTCCTTTTTATGTAGCCGCTACTCAAAGGAGCTTAATTTTTGTCTTCAGGTCTTCTGAACGCCATCTAACACTGTACAAAAGTGATGATCTCAACACACCTTTTCAAACAACAACCTTTGACACATCCCCAGTCCTGCTTATTCCATACTACGATGAAGACAGCTCCACAGTATTCATTACAGGAAAGGTAAGACAAATATTCTGATGCAAATGTGAATTCTCTTCTCTTTATTCCTTTTTTTTATAGGAAGGTGGAATAACTGAAACAAAATAAAAAAAGACCCCAAGAAAAGTACCGAAAACAAAGAAATTCTGCATCCAGCTCCCACTATCTTGTTCGCCTTGGGGACACAGTAAACTTATAATATCCACTGTATAAATCATTTGGACTAATGTGAACCAAAAATTTAGAGTTGGAGGATAACAGACTAATTTGGAGGATAATACTAGAATTCCTCAATGCCCATTCACAATGAGATTTTGCTATATCAAAATTCAGCCCGTTCCAAAACTTGGTATTAACTGATGGTAGTGTTCAGATTTTACCATTTGCAGTGGATAATTTAAGCACTGAAATCAACTAATACGGCAATTATCCCATGTATTTCTCCTCACCCCTAATCTCATATAGTCCTCTTTTGTGTTATTGTATATTATTTTTCAATTAGGAGACTTCAGTTTGTCCAAGCATATTTAAGCTGATAAAATTCTCTCTTGCAACTTTCTTGAAATGTCACTCGAACACAATCGTATGCTTCCCCAATATTTATCATAAGCCTGAAAATACCCAGTTTAGCAGCTAGAGCCACATCGAAATCAACCAATGCGGGAATTATCCCATGTATTAATCCTTATCTTATAGTCCTTGTTTCTGTTGTCCTTGACGGGTACCTTTTTCGACGTTGACAAACATATCAGGGGTTGGTGCGTAGACTTGAGAGCTGTCAGCTTTAGGTCATGGGTGAAGTATTAGGCGAACTTTAAGACGAGAATACATGTCTCGAAGGGCTCTGATATATGAAGGGCTCACTCCGCGTTTTGCTGCGTGTAGTAGCATAGCGGCGTGAATGAGAGAATTGAACGCTTTACGAACATCATGCCTGGCTAACACGAAAGTTTCACCTGATGCATCAGCATTGATCAATGCGTTCGCAACAACCGACAAAGCGTGGGCACAACCGAGACGTGGCTGAAATCCCAATTGGTAAGGTGGAACATAGCATTTTGCGTTCAGATGGTCAATGAACAGAAGTTCGAAAAGCTTACAGAAGGTAGTAGCCACCGTTATAGGTCGGGAAGACGAGCACTGGGTGGTGAGTTTGCCTTTCTTTGGAGTGAGATCTCCAATCGAGAAAGAAGAAGGTACAACTGCTTGGGTAACAATCATCTGCATCAGAAGAGTAATATGGTTTACCAGCAGCTTGCTTCCATGCAGAATGTGAAGAGCGCTCACTTTATCGATGCCAGAAGATTTCTTACGTTTTAGGCGTTGGATTGCTCGCAGTACAGAATCAACCGAAACAACAAAATTGTCGGTTAGACAACTAGACAGAAATTTATCAAGCTTATCTTCATATTCGGACTGTAGGGCGGCATATGGCGGAGAGAATTCAGCAGAGAAGTACGAATTCCACTCGGAGTCAGGAATAACTTGAGCAGATAAGCGGGCGCTAGGAGGATCTCTTGATACATTTCTCCAGAAGGAAGGCTGGGACAGAGAAGCTTACTGGGATGTCTCTTCAACTATCTGGTTCATGTGGATAGATAGTTCTTTTGCAAACTTTCTTTTGGTAGAAAGACGAATGTCAGAAACCCAGCCAGAGCGAGGACGGTCACACTGGAGTCACAACTGGTGCCAAAATTTGGATTTTCTCCAAGATTCAATTAGGCTCGGATTACTGGACCAATGCTTCGTGACACCCCGACGTACAGATTTAAGAGGTATAGTGGCTTTTTCTGCGCATCACAGGGCATGGCAAATTTGTGCAAGATAGATATCTAGCAACACCCGTATTTCATTTGCATCAGCTTGCGGATTTCTCATGAGCAGCAGGAACGGAACATGAATTTTATGAAGGACAGAATTAGTAACTGTTGCGAAAAGATCACCTTGGATGTTTTTCTAATCCCTGTTAACCGATCCAATCCCTGTGAGCCTGATGTGGCTGTGGAGTGGGAGTAGACTGAGCAGAAGGACAAGAAGTAGAGTCAGATATTGGAAGGTGGTCTGATAGTTGGAAGTCAGTAACTACGTGAACAGGTGACACTTGGAGATTTGTAGACGAAACTGCCTGGTCAAGGTTCGACACGTGACTTGAATGGTGTGTGTAAGTGTAATCGAGATCCTTCGGCAAGATCCTAAGCCGATCGTCAAAAATACCAGACAAAATAGAATTACTCAATAAAAAGGTGTCAGTTAAATTATAGTTAAAATCTCCCATAATAATACAACACTTCTCTAACTGGCGAATCTAGGCAAGACCCTAGTTTCTCACAAGCAGAAGTAAATACAAATTCCGATCGGTCATTGCGGTGATCTGTCGGGAGACGTTTACAATAACATACTCTTCTACACGGACAGCAAGAAAAAAAAATCATATGAATCAAAATTACTCAACCGGCACGAGGTCCTAACAAGCATCGCAATACCACACGAGGAGCGGCGACTGGAAGCGGATCGTTTAGCGGGCACCGAGTAGCTAGCAAAATTATTGTCAATTTTCAGAAGGCCTAAACTATGACTCGTCAAAAAATGTTCTTGCAAGCACAATACGTCACAGTTCGAAAGCAAACCTTTAATCACAGGAATTTTGACTAAAAGTCCACCATTAATATTCCACGAAAGTACAGCTTGCGCAGTAGTAGACAGATCCATATCATACCGTGAGCTTTGCTAATTAACTGTTGTTATCGGGACACTTTACACTGTAACAAGTATGACCGGCAACTTTACATTCTAGACAGAACATTTTTTCCGAACATGGAGAGGCACTGTTGAGGATGTGATCGCATGATCCGCAGCAAGAGCAGAGGGCCCGATTGGAGCACTGCGAGGCCAGATGCCCCGTTTTATGACACGAGAAGCAACGCTTTGGGAGATATACAAATGCTTGTGCAGAAACCTTTTCGTAGCCAACTATTTTGACAATAACGAAAAGATCGTTTATATAATGCAAAAGGTCTTAAAAATGAACGAAGGAAGTAAAAAAAAATATTGTGAAAAGCTGGAAAGGAGTGAATGTAGACGTGAAGGTTATACAGTCAACGCATACCATTCTGGACTTCTTCGTTTGCAGTGCATATCGTCTTTGTTTTTCAACAGACATCAGCCTGTCGATGTCTTGAGATATTTGGTGTCAGAGTCGAACTTGGTGAAGAAATATGCGCAATAAACGCAAGACGGTTTTTCCTGGGTGAGATACTTGTTTTCTGATGAAAAAGTAGCTGTGACGACTTGTGTCCCACAGCTATACTTAAGTGTCATGAAAAAACTCTTAGATAGCTCATATTTTTGATGAAAAGTGACCAATAGTATCGCTTTAGATAAAAAAAAAAAAAAAAAAAAAAAAAAAATCTAAAAATTGTATTTTGTCACGTGAAGAAGTATCACCATTTGCAGCTCGTGTAGGAATGGTGAGTATGATTGCAATTAAGCTTAATGCTGGAACAGCATTAAAATGGCGTCAGCATAAACGAATTAAAATAGCTTAAAACCTCAAAAAATCTTTTTCAGATCGAAATCTTTTTTCCTGATTGGATTTAAAGGAAAAAAGCTTTATCATCTAGCTGGTGTTTTTTATCCCGATTTTTCAATTTTTGTCCCATGGTGAAAATTTACTCCTATATTTAGCTATTGAGAAAACACGAAATCACGTTCACGGTCTTACCGAGGAATTCTGAAGAAAGGTGAAGCGATACCGTAAATGTGCGGAGTAAACCTAACATTCCCGGTTTTGTCTTGGGAAGCCATGGCAAAACCATGAATTTGTAATATTTTAGAATGGAATTTCAAAACCTATTGATGTGTAAAATGGAGGTTATAATGCAAAATCTGCTTCAAGTAAAATGATTGAAAAAATACAAAAATCCACTGGCAAATCAAGTTTTCCCTGGTACATTTTTGTGTGCAGATCGTAACTCCCTTCGTCTGCCATTCGTAACTCTTCGTCTGCCAGGAAGTCCTGGACGCCACCAATAACCGGTATGGAATCCCAGAAATGTCTTTTCAATTTGAGCATGCGACAAAAGAGTATCCACGATTTTCTTTTTTTCACCACTGTAATGCCTCTGTTCATGGTTCTAATTAAGTCTAAAGGAAACAGTATTCTGAAAACTACATTAACGGATTGTAAAATAATGTTCAGTACAGGGAAGGTAATAAGAATATTCCGCTTTAGATGAGAAATCTGTCTTTTTTTTCTCCTTTCGATTTTCCCTTTTTTATCACAAAATATTAATTTTGATATAGATTAGTTTTTTTTCACTACATTTAGTAGAAATTAAATAAGAGTATGAACAGAAAAAGAGCCAAATAATTTCTGTTGTAAAAGTAAAATTACCAAAATGGGAAAAAAGTACTTCCTATAGTGATGCCACACATGATCAAAACGTGTTAATATCATCTAGATAATTTCGGAGACCACACTGCCTTTCCATGACGATAAATAAAAGTTCAAATAGGGATAAAATCCTTTTAATCGACAGTTTTTCACAAACAGTGTATACAGATATTTCTGTATACCAGAAATATCTGGTATACAAAAATACCAGATATTTCGGTCACATATGCAGTGACCGTCATCAGTAGTAAAACTGTTTTACTAATGATGACGGTCACTGCATATGTGACCGAAATATCTGGTATTTTTGTATATTTCTATCACTGTTTGTGAAAAACTGTCGATTAAAAGGATTTTTATCCCTATTTGAACTTTTATTTATCGTTAATATTATCTAAAAAAAAGTTCAAAAACCATCATTCTTTTTCCAGAAAGAGCATTTCATACTGCGTAAAATTACAGTTGGAAATGGGATTGACCTCTTGATTTTGAAGAGCCGTGTTTCCCAAAATATTATATCATTGCCTTACATTCAAAAGTTATATGTCTATTGATATCTAACTCCCACTCAATAAGTTTTCAACGCTAACCACTGTTTTTTTTTTATATCTCATAGTTTCCTTTTTATTTAGTAATATCTGTTTGTAATATTCCTTTCTGTTTTTATAGGGTGACTCAACAATTTACTGCTATGCTCTGTCACTCCAGTCTCCCTACATTCATCCATTGGAGCCACATCGTTCAACCGATATACATCGGTCAATCTGTTTCTTACCGAAAAGGGCATGCGATGTGAAACAAGTTGAATTTGCTCGAGCTTATCGCTTGATCAATACTACATTAGAACCGCTTTCATTCAGGGTTCCACGTTTGAAGGTAAGCCTTTTTTCTGTCCTAATGTTCACTGATAGTTTCGTTCAGACTTGTTCCAGCGTTTTTAGTTAAATCAATGTGGGTCCTTTCAGTGTTTTACGAGAGTGTCTATTGGGCGAAAAACGATGTTCTATTCTGTCCCGTCCTTGATGTAAAAGACGTGTGTTCTTAAACAACAAATTTCGTTAATTTAGATAAAAAAAAAAAAAAAAAAACAATTTTAAACTACCTTACATAACTAGGACAAGGAGATGCGAAGGAATTTGTTGGACGAAATCTAAATCATATATGCTCCTACTTTCCTGGCAGTATGCTACTCATATCTAAGCGTATTCCCATTGGCCAGGAGAAAAATTGTCATATTATACCTTATTAAAATCCGTCTACCAAATTATATTTTTGAAATTTCCTTTCGTTTTTATTGTTATCAGAAAACACGGTGAAAAGGTTTCAAAACATGCAAAAATTTGAAAAATTTGTCAAGCATGTTTAAATGATTCTCTTTTAAAAGAATGTATAAAATGGTTCTCGGCCGATTACCGTCAGAAAATCCCCCTCCTAGACAATATACCCTCGGGAAATTCCTTCAACGTGTAAAATTGAACAGTCAAAGGTACAGTAAGACACATAAAAAAAAATGACGAAAAGAAGGGATTTTAGAATATTCTACCCATATTCCAAAATATAGGTTGAATATATAGCGCACAATATCCTATATTATTTATTTTCATACTTTTTCTTTTAATTCTCTTTTTCGTGTTTTGGGAGATCGAGTTATCATAGCAGAGTAAGATAAAAGTTAAAGGAAACAAATTTGAAATATGAAATAAGTTGGTTACTGTGGAAGGGTTGCCTATAATGAAAGTGCACGGAGATGTAGACTGGGACTAACAAGTACGAATAATTACATCCCGTGGACTTGGTCTGGTACCGACATCTAGAGCACATGATACCAGTCCGAGTCCGAGTGCGATCGAGAACAGGCCACTTGGTGTACATCAGAAGGTTTTCCCGTCTGAAGTACTTTTAAGGGCGGTTTTTATTATTATTATTATTTAATTTGAATAACATGGGAGTTAAACTCCAAATGTGAACCAAGCAGATTTAAAATTGACAGAACTCCTTATTTCAAATAAGCAGGCAAATTATTGTCTTTAACCTTTATCTCACCCTGCTATGACGACTCAACCCCCAACCTTCAACGCGATAAAGGGAATTAAAGGGAAGAAATACAAAAATAAACACTATATTATATTTTACAACAATACATTCTACCTATATTTTGGAATCAGCTGGACACCGTATAAAACTAGAAGACTGAGAAAAGTTACCATCTAAATCTTTTTTAAACAAAGTTTCTTTGGAAATTTCCTGATGGGGCTCTTTGTGTCTATGCTTGGAAGTTTAGTCAAACATGCTTGTGAACCTCATGTTAAGCCAATGTTCAGAGGATATGTGCATTATATATGCCTCTTGTCTAACTAAACGAATTATACTAAGTTCATGAAGCAGCTGGAAAGCGAAATATTACCATTTGTAATGATTATTTCTCATTATAAACAGAAATTAAAACAATTTAGAAACACACTTGATAATCTCATATATTTTTTTTATATAATAAATATTTTCCAAGAAAACTTGCGGCAACAACAGTGTTTCTTGCTGAATGAAACAGGCTGTTCAAAACTAAATAATTTGATTTTGATGAAAAGATAGTACCAGATCAGATCCTGACTAAAGATACCAGACAAAACTCTTCAAGAAAACCTCTTCGTTAGAATCTTTATGAAAACCCTCTTGGTTAGGAATATCGGAGCTCTCTTGACTTTTAATCTGTATTTCTGAGGATCCACCACGGGAAGAGGTGGGAGAAGATGGGTGTTTACTAAGGAAGAGGTGGGAAATTTACCTTAACTCCTGGGAAGATGGCTAGTAGTCCACCTTTTCTTCACATTCATGATTAAACACACAACTTTCGGTATTATTTCGTAAGAATTGACTATTGTTTTCATTGTTATATTGTTTTATTTATTGTTTTATTGACTATTTGATTATCGTTTTATTGTTTTATTTATTCACTTTTGCTTTTATTCATAGAAACATTAAATCAAGGTTACTCTGGTACTGAATAAAATAACTTTGTGTATTTTCTTTCAGATGGGCTACTTCCAAGATGACCTCTTCCCGCCAACAAGAAAACTTTGGTGCCCAACCATGTCGTCCGATGAATGGTTTGCGTGTAAAAATAAGGAGCCACCAAGAGTCAGCTTACAGCCAGAGGGAATGCCAACCTGTATGTATTCCTTAATTTGGGAGCAAAGTCGAATTAGAATACGATGTACTTTATTGTTAAATTAGAATAGTTTTTTCATACTAATGTTCTGTTTATTCTGATGTACGCTGCTGAATGACGGCATGTTAATACGAAGAAAAAGCTTCGGGTCCTGGTCTGTGAAAACTGAAGAATCCTGAAAGAATGCCTCCAAAGAATCCTGAAGATAAAGTGGATAGATCCAGTCCTGAAATGTTGAGGTTCAAAAAATCATCAACCAACCTCTTATTACAAATATTGTTCGAAAAATCATCAGTCAACCTCTTATTACAAATATTATTCGGGAATGCCGATGGCAATGTGTAAGCCATGGCTTAAGAATGGGGGAACTTGGAACTCCCAAGGTAACCGACAGGATCAAGATGAGAGGTCTTCCCAAGCACACCCTTTGCCGCATATACCAGTCAGATCTTCGCTCTCCAAGCAATTTGAGAGGGAAGATGTGCTGGTTTTTATAGGATGCCGTAAAGACTTAAGTCTGTGTCCATGCCCTTGGTGCCTCTAGAGGTACACGAGGATCTGAGGTGTAAGGTATTCTCAGGTAAACGCGAAAAAAAAAATTTTAATGCAAAAGGTAGGTAAAATCTAGGGCCAAAGAAACTAGAACTAATTTGTTTTTACAAGGGTAAGAATAAAGAATAACTTTTTTTTTTTGGCTATTAAGCCAAATCTGCATGTCTATATAAACTTGATATGTATTTGATTTGAATATATATTGCGTAATTCTAAGTTTTCATTTAGTAAATAACAGTAAAGTAACGTCCGTTTTAACTGAGATTAGTGGTGTCCCAGCCAAACTGTGGCAAGTTTATTAAACTCAAAATATTCATTAAGTTCGAAACTCATTAGAAAGTTATATGGAAAGTAATGGAAAAAATGGAAAAAGGGAAGGGGGAAAAAAATGAAAATATAGGATAAAAATACAGAAAATGATAATGAAGGCCAATAATCCTTATTAAAAATTTTGATCATGTTAATTATGTATAGTAGCAGAGTGTGTTTTTATCAACATTGTTTGGATAAAAAATTAAAAAAATGAATGTCGTTTTTAAATTAGTATAGGTGACATAAAAGTTTTGAAATTATATGAAAAAGATTATTATATCACCGAGGTGGGAGGTGGGATTTATTTAAAAAAAAAAAAAAATTATATGTGCTCAAAGAAGTTATTTTTTACTCTCCAGTAGTAAAGAGGGGTTCCTTTGGTGTGGAGGGGGTGGGGGGGGGTCAGGCTGGCAACTTTGAATTTCCAAATTGCCCCCTACTTTATGTAATGCGTTTGGAATCGGTGAAGAAAAACAAAGTTTATACTTAGAATTACAAGTATAGGCGTTTAAGGGTCAAAACAAGAACGCTTTATTTTGGCAAAAAAACAGCGGTGCTCCCTAACTTAAAACAAAAAAAAAATCGTTTTTCCTTGTGACTGCGACTTTCATATTTTTTTCAGGAGACGCTGTTTCAAATTTCGAACTACCCCTATACCTCCTTGAAAGGAAGAGGGGGTATCCCCTGAAATTTGAAGAATTAATAAGAGCGCTAGACTACATAAAACTCCAATATTTTCTTAATTTAACTCACATTTATCCAGTATTGGCTTGTTCCTGTCTTAACTTTTTATTTTTATTTAAATATATAATTTTTTTTTGTCTCTATTTGCCATACAAGTTGTTTTGTTACAAATCAAGAATTTAAAGACGGTATACGAACCTGCAGCTTATTACGGCTAGAGTAAAAGTGCCAGATAGTGGTAAGACAAAGTAAATGTAGAACAACTAGAAAACATGGTTTAAAGATAATGACTAGTTGGGACAGCCTGTACTAATCACAATAAAATTTGATTAAATTTTTGTTTTTAGTTGAGGAGTAAAAGATAGGTAGAATTAATCATCATATAAGAAATGATCTCCTACTCCCCATGGTGCTGGTATTGAGAGGGGGGCTCTGATTTTATTTTATTTTTTTTATGAAGATATAAAGAGGAATTTTTTTCAAAATCAAGGTTGAGGGTCGGTTCGTGGTTAAATAGAAATACCAAAAAAGATGATTTTAATCTGGGGGGCATTGACCCCTCCTGTACCTCCCTCCCCCCTCTCTCCATGATTGGTGCTCCTATCTACTCCAGAGTATCACTGGAAGTAAATCTCGGCTTCTCCACAGAAGAGATAAAATACAAATGTTGAGAACCTGGAAAAGAAATGCATAGACAAGTAGTAAAAGGAATTCAGTGAACAAGAAAAAAAAAATATAATATAACAAATATATAAACAATATAAACAAATACACTTAAATTTTGTAATTTAAGTTCTTAAGTAGCATGTGAAAAGGCTAATGTTGAGTACCTCGAAAAAAAAATGCATAGACAAGTAACAAAAGGAATTCAGTAATGAGAAGAAACAACTATAATAACTTTCAAAAAATAGAAATGTCGTGCGCAGTTGAAACAGAAATAAAATAAATTTCAAAAGAGGCGTCCCTCGTGTTTGCCATAACAAGGCTTTGACTCAAGCCTTTTAACTCCTCTTGTTTCCTCTTCCTTTTAAAGATTTTGTCTCTTAAGCCTATCTATAAGGAGGAAAAATGCGTCGGTAAAAGTTGAGGTTTTAGCACAATAAAAATAGATAGTCCTGTGGAGTGGCTCGGTAATAATACTCTTCTGAGAAGTTTAAATTGTTTGAGATTTAAGCTTTGCTGTCCCAAGTATAAAGAGTATACCAAGGGGTGGGAGGTGGTGAAAATAAACACTCCGAATCAATAAACCTCAGTTTCAGCTACTCCTAAACTTTCAACCTTAAATTTCTCAGCTTTTTTAAATTTCTTAAAAAAAATTCTCAATTTTCTATTTGCTTAATTTTTTTGCCCCAGCGTGACTGTGAGCCTTAAAGCTTATATTCATCTTAATAGACTAATTGATGCACCACAAGTTTTTAAACATTATCAACATCACGAACATCATTAAGAACGGCATTGAACTAAAGTATTTGCTTTGCTAGCTCTTAAAGCATAGTATAATAGTTTGAAAAACACTATTGGAATGTATATCAGGGGGCTCATACTGACAAATTATTCGATAGATTTGAGATGTTATTACCATCTCAAATTATATTACCAGGATTTATATTACCAGGAAAAACCACATCTTAAATCTATCGAAAAATTTGTCAGTACGAGCCCTCTGATATACATTCCAATAGTGTTTTTCAAACTATTATACTATGCTTTAAGAGCTAGCAAAACAAATATATTAGTTCAATACCGTTCTTAATGATGTTCGTTTTTCCTGGTAATATAAATTTGTAATTACTCGACCAAGCAAAAAACGCATCGTCGGATGAACTTCATTTGGTTAGGTTCGGCCCATCCCAGATGGATCCCGAGTAGTTGAGACAAAACCACTATGGGGATTTCAATAATGCTCAGGTCCTCATGAAACAAGTAAGTCAACCTGTGTTGACTGCTAGCTCTTAAATCATCTGTTTTTGTCAAAATAGGGCTATTTGGGTTTGCATGGGATGGATTTTATTTAATTATTAAATAGGTTAGAGATATGGTTGTATCTTGTCTTCTAACGCTATAAATGTATTACTTGACCAAGCGAAAACGGTATCGGCCGTTGAGCTTTGTTTGGTCAGCTTTGGCCGATGCCGGATGGATCCTAAACAGCCGACACTAATTACTATCCTAGAATTCAACAAGGCCCAGGTCCTCATGAAACAAGTAAGGTATAATGTTATTTACTATCGTAGATTTTCCATTTTTTGGTCTATCGATTAGAAAATCGAGTTAACCTAGTTTAAAACATGGAGCCTACCTATTCGTACTGCTAACTTTCAAGGCACATATAATAGTCTAAATAACACTATTGGGTTTTGTTTGAGGTGGCTTTTAGCAACAAATTATTCAATACTTAAATGTGTGATTTTTCTTGCGTTGCAACACTAGAATTGTATATTTCCGTTTATTTCTGGTGTAACTCAAAAACCTTATGGTTTTTATGGCTTTGTCGATAATAGCATCCACTTTTTATATAATTTCAAGGTCTTATCTTGAGCCAGGTGGTACATTTCTTCTTAGGTCACAAGCAATGTGACCTAAACATCCAGATTTGAATTATTCTGTGACTCAAGAATTGTCATTAATTAAATACGATAGAGTAAACTGTAACACATCTGAAAGTCGGGTGGAGGGGGGGGGGGGTTCAGCGATGTATATGTGAAGTTTTTCCGAGGGGAGGGAAGCACCATTTTCAAAAAAAGAAATTCCTGGGGAATTACGTAAAACTAATATTCCTCGGGAATTACGTAAAACTATTGAAGATTATCTACAAATTTTGAGATTATAAGGGCCATAAGTCCTTGGGTTTGTACCATATATATATATATATATATATATATATATATATATATATATATATATATATATATATATATATATATATATATATATATATATATATATATATATATATATATATATATATATATTCTTCAACCATATTTTTATGTAAAATCTAATAGAAAGAGTGTTTCGAAATCGAAAATCATTCTTCTTTAAAGGAAAATATGACTGGACTAGGGTGAATTTTGCTTAACGTCGAATCAGCTAAGCTCTCCTGATTGGAAAGATTGTTGTAGCCGTTTCGCGGTCTCAAATCCTCTCTTACTCTTTGAATTATCAAAGCTCGATAAGCTAAAGTTACTCTTAATGATATAATGGCAGAGAGTTTGCCAATTCTTTTGTACTAACACTAAATTTTTTCTAAAATTATTTGCCTGAAACAATTTTTTCCAGTGTACGGATTGAAAGAAGCCATGCCTAAACTGCCTGAAAATGGAGTCAAGGCTTCAATGCCATCTCCAAAAATTGAGAATAGATGGCAAAAGAAGCAACCCAAAAAAACTGAAGAGGATATACAACGTGAGATAAGTGATCGGTTAGCTGTTGATCTACGACTGGAGCAAGATAATAGGGAAGGTGTTGAGGAATCGGAGTGGGCAGAGCAGTAAAAATTATTTTTGTGAATGAAAATTTTGTTTCAAAGTTTTTTGTTTTAGAAAAGGCTTCCCATTTTATATTCCCTTTATGTGTTTTTTAATTATTATTTTATATGCTTGGCTTTAAAAAGGAAAAAGAGTCTTAATGTGTGTATTGGAATTTCTGTATGATTCTTAAAACATTTTTTTTGCAATGAGAAGGCCCATTTTTACCGTATAGCCTGTTTTCGTGCGTTTATTTTGCTTGCTAAAAGGAGATCTAAATTTTAAATTTCTCAAAATTGAAATCAGATACAATTGAAACCAGTCTTTCAGCCTGTTAAAAACGATTGTTCAACCTAGAAACGAATTTACTCTTTGTCTTTTTACTATTGAAGTATTATAAAATCGAACTTGTCGACTCAACATTGTTTTTGCATTTAGGCCTATACAAAAGTTTTTTTTTCTTCTTATTATTATTATAAATAAGAACACCAAATAACAAAACAGAAGTCCCAGAAATGCGCGATGGCCTATTTTCTCTAGAACAGGGACGTAATGTGCTACGGGGCCGGGGTGCAACTGTCCCTCCCAGACCTAGGCCCCCCAGACCCCTGTTTGTACCCCCTTCCCCCAGCTGAAATTTAGTTCCTTCAAAAATCTTGCTAAAACTAAGCCTGCATACTTCAAGTATCCACAGAAACGGGTCAGTTTTCTTTTGTATATCTTACCTTTATGGTACTATATGCAAGGCCGTACCCAGAGGGGGGGGGGGGGGGTTGACCCCCCCCCCCCCCCTCCCGAAAAAAAATGTTTGTTTGACTCGTAAAAACGTAACAAAAAGGGATATAAACAGATTTTGTATGCATTTTTTGAGTAACCCCCCCCCCCTTGAAAAACAAAATATTTGTGTAAAACCCTCCGAAAAAAAAATCCTGGGTACGGCCTTGACTATATGGCTCATTTTTCACTGTCTTTTTCCCTTGATTTAGGAAATTTGGCTCTCACCCCTCCCCCCCCCCCCAGGATTCTGACGAAAACTATGCCACTACTCTAGAATTCATAAATGTAGTGTAACATGCATTTATGAATCAATGAGACTTCATTAAAATACAAGCTGCACAAAATAATAAAGGGAAGATCTACCGAGATATTTCATGAATTATATAGGAGATATTCCTAAAGAATTTTCGACGATAGACACTATTTCATTGTGTCAATATATCGATAAATTCCATTAAAATGTTCAGTTCAGTCAACAGTCATTTATTTCTAAAAAAAAAAAAAGCATCAAGAACAAAAAGAAAGCTCCTAAAACACATTGGGCTGTTTTTTAAGGGTGCTAGAAGTCAAACCTGTTGTCTAAAAACACCTGACATACCCCGCAAATATAGTGCGGATCCATAGCCGTTATTAAAGACCAAAACTGTTTAACCAGTGTGTCTGAACGTATCATTGTACAGATAACTGCGTCCTTTGTTGTTATAAAGGATCGAGAGGTATATGTACTTTAGTGTTTGTAGTTTTGCCTTATGCTGTATAAATTTCTATTTTCTGTGGGTCTATAGCTTACTTTAGCTTAGTATAGCAAGTTTAGCATAAAATGATTTCGGTTTTATCTGTGTCCGGCATAATTTGTGTTAGATTATTTGTCATCGATGTTAGATTAATAGTAACACAGGGATTCCAGAAAAAAAGGGGTTTTGCATGGGATTTTCGGAATGTACCTTGTTAGAAGTATAATCAAATTTTGTAACAATATTCTGTATCCATTAATTCTCATTATGTATTCATTTCTACTTATAAGGTCGACCCATAAGTGACTTCTGTCTTTTCATCTAACATACAATTTACTTTCGTTGAATAACAAAATCATTATAATTTGTTATATATTTGCCCTGTTATGTACGGCCTTCTCCCATCATCCTGGCCGTTGCATCAGTTCCATCCTTTCAAAATATGATTGATTTGGACCGGAAGAAGTTTTAGACTGACTTGCTTTTCAGAACTGAAGGTTTTTCCATTCGAAAAGTTTTGTAGTGAACGGAACAGGTGGTGATCTGTGGGGGAAGGTCAGGAGAGTAAAGGTGGATGTTGATCATGGGTGGGTGGTTATTGGTTACCTCCTGAAGAGGAATGATGCGGGCTTTTGGCGCTATTGGTTTGTTAAATCCCCAGAGCATTACGTGTCGAATTTTACTTTCGATTGTCCATTTCCGAGATAATAAATATAAAGCAAGAAACAGTTGAATGTAACGTGCACCACTCACAACAGTTGACAGAAGACTTAAGTAAATTCTTATCTGTGCTGTGAAAATGGAAACTCGCTTGTTTTGGTGACCTAAAGTGGGTAAATACGAACAATAGGTTCTACTCAGCTGCATCGCAAGTCATTATTATTATTATGATGGATCTTCTCATCAAACATAGTCGAGGCTCAAGCTGCATCGGAAGTTACTTATGGCTTGACGTTATAGTTAGCAACTTATTAAAGTGTGATATTTACTATGCTTTAAAAAAAAACTTCCTTTTTTCACACATTTAATCGAGTAGGTTATTTTTTATTTGAAAATAATACACTCTGTAAGGGGGTGGGGTTTACCAAGAAGAGGATACGTTTTTGAATGTATATATACTCTGGTTTTCTGTCTGAATCGCACTCATTGCTCTCGATGATTTCAGGCAAGGAATGGTTTGGGACCACCTACCCCGAGGAACCAAACTTGATCTGGTACTCATCGCTTTTTTGTCCTGAACCCAGATATTTTCAAAAAAATTACAGGTTCTGAATAAAATTGCAAAATAAAAATCTATGGTTATATCCCACTTTTTTCTTCACTTTTCTAAAACTTGTTAGCATTTTATTCTTTTTATTGCAATTACTAATAGGGAGGACGAAATAGCAATCACCCTCTACCTTCCCAAAAATGTTTACGAAGACACCCATCTCATAGGATAATTTACGAAGAACAAACTTGGAAATTCACGATATATTTGGTCAATTTAAAGCTTAATCGATAAGTTAAAATTGTCAAAGTTTTTTCCGTGGAATTGACAGCTTTTGCACTCATTTAATCAAAATACGAGATACTTGAAGTTGAATCTATCATATTTGGCCGGAAACTACTTCTTCTTTCTTTTTTCCTTTAGTGTAAATATGCCTTGTGATATAAATTCATTTGTAGCAACGGTATGACCGAACAAAACTTTATCGTCCCTTAAATAAGCTCTTTTCCTACTGAAGGGACCTTTTTCCCATAAGTCGCTGTTTTTCGCATCTGATTGGCTAAAAACTCTAACGATGAAATCTTTTAGCGTTGAAGGGTCTGAGACCAACCCACAACACTTTATCGCTATTACACTCTATTGTAATTTTTCCCCATCAGGTAAACCAGTTTTCATGGAAGCCATAAGGACGGGAGGAACCACCAGAAGGCCACCGGTTTCTCAAAATAAATTCTTGAATGCCATTGACCCACTTTCAAGTCGACTGTCTCTCAGACACAGTACTTAAGTTTTTAATTTTGTTTTGGGTGCCGTACTACTTGTATCACTCGTATTTTAATCTCTTCAGAGGCATACCCAATCAATATCCAGCTCGAAACAAAAATTATTTTCGGACTACAGTTTAATCAACCACATTTTTTTATGCTTAAGTGTTTGTACATATTTAAATTCGACTTTTAGTGGTGGCACAGTCAATATGCTCTTGGCTGTTCCGTCATTATCCATGTTTGTCGGTTGCACGTGATTGCTCTGATCTCCTAATTTTATTGTGTCAGTATTTTAGCATCCTAGTCTGTTGCTTATTTAAATTGACCGTACCTTGCTAGAAGTTTTCACTCACCTTTTGATTTTCGGCGGACTCCTTTTATAAATAAGTTTTTTTTTTTTTTTTACGAAGCATAATTCTATAACCAAGATTATATATGCCTAGAGAATATAAGATCATGAGACCTATGGAAGAGAAAAAAAAAATATTCAAAACGCAATAGATTAGTATTATTAGTTTCTCTTTGTCATTGCAAGAAACACTTCTGAAATTGTCCATGTTGTTAAAAAATTAAATTCATCAGGGATTTCTACATGACAAAGCGACATTTTTAAAACCTTTTGCAACTTTTACTGTTGTCAATATCTAAAGAGCTCAGTGTAAATTTCATCATTTAATACTTTTGATCAAACAAAGTCATAGTTTTAATGCTGTCTGTTGTAGTTGATATGAACATTTTATAGAAGTTTATAGTAGACCCTACTTTTTTCGTTTTTTTACTATTAATACAGATTTAATTATTTCTCTCCCCTCTCTGTATATCTATCTCACCCTTTATATCTCTTTTTTTTAATCACGAAAACCGCAAAGTTGGACAGTATATTTGTGGAATTTACTCTTATAGGATAGTGGCTCAATTTATATAAACTATTTTGTTCTTCCAGGATGCTCGTAGTACTCTTTTTTATGCTTATGGCGTTCTTTTTTTTCCGATTTATAGACTTTAGGGAAAAATCTGTGCTAAACTCCTTCATATTTTGAAGTTAAAGCCTAAACTTTTCGTTGTAGTTTCATTTGGGTTATTTATAATTGTTTTGTTTAGTTTGCATTAATTGTCGAAATACCCGACTATTCGTAACATTCGGTGATGGCGTTTAAAGCTCCAGAAAAGTTATTCCTGCTTTCTGTTTTGCGCACAATTTTATTGCTTCAGAATTTTACTTATTTTTTAGAACATATATTGCATTTGTGTGTGCTTGTAACTGTGTATCTCTTTTTTCTATTCCAGGAATATTTTTCCAGAATGAGCTTTCATTTTTGGGTCCAACTATTATTCGTATTAAATCATTTGTAATAAATTTATGTGTGCTATGAACTTTTACTATTTTGTTATCAAGCACTTTAGGTTATTTAGCCACGTTTCCTTTGTAGTCTTGCCAAAACCATAAGATGTATTCAAGGGGGAAGAGTACTCGTTTTGAAAATTCCTCCAACCTCACCCCCGAAATATTTTGTCGACTCGTAAATTGTTCGTAATGCAGGAAACAAAAAAAAAATCATTGGAGACCGTTTGACAAAGTCCACGAGAGGTAAACCTCTCCTTATTTTTCTTTTTTTTGTAAACTCCTTTCCGAAAAAAAAATCCGTCGGATCCCCCCCCCCTCACGAATAGTAAGTATTTTTGTAACCCCGAGCAAACAATCTTGGATACAGCCTTGGGTGTATCTAATATTGACACTTGTGAAGGCCTTTGGGCCCACCCAGTTTAGGCCAGAGTAGCCACTCGCTGTATGGTTCGAATCAACGAAAAATGTGCCGGAGAGTTTTTTGTTGGACTAAACATGGTCGATGTCACCCGTAGATCGGTAATTGCGTGTATGCATAAACTGTTAGGGTTTACTACGTATTGAAACACTGTATTGTAGAAAGGCAGTTAATTTTGTCGCTGAATTTCAATACTGTCTAACGGTTATCAGGTCAATCGAAGCTTATTTAATTCTGTCAGTTAACTGGCATTGCATGCAGATTCCTACAAAAACAAATAGAAAGTGCCGTATCTGTATAATCATTAATCTATACTACAATGTAACCCAGGGCTACTTAGACTGTAAGTTCTTAAGTTACACTCACACGGGTTTAACTTTTAAAGAAATAGCGCCAAATCCTAAACCCTAGGTGTCAAAATCTGGTTTTTATTTCTTAATATCAAATCGTTAAGCAATGGATATCTATTTAGAACAAAACTGGATTTGCAAGTCACATTTAGGGTACATTCTCTAACCACGGAGTGTACTAACTCATATTGTATACTCTGACTCAAAAGCATAGCATTTCTAGTCTTAGAAAGAAACGGTCAAGATTCTGATTATTCATTACATAATTTTGGCCTATATAACATATATTTGGACTTAGCTTATACCCGCAACTGATTTCTTTAGTAGCCTTTTTTGAAGTGTCTTGCGAATCTTTGTAAACGATTAAAAAAAAAAAAAAAAAAAAAAAAAATTAACTGAAAGTACGGAGCGACATTAAAACTTAAAACGAACAGAAATTATTCCGTATATGAAAGGGGCTGTCCCCTCCTCGACGCCTCGCTCTTTACGCTAGAGTTAGATTCTTTCTCACAACTCTATTTTTTAAAACAATAGAAAACTTTAGCGTAAAGAGCAAGGCGTTGAGGAGGGGACAGCCCCTTTCACATACGGAATAATTTCTGTTCGTTTTAAGTTTTAATGTCGCTCCTTACTTTCAGTTAAAAAAAATTGTTTTTTTTATTTAATTTTTGAACGTTTTTGAATTAATGCAGGTTTTGATTTTTTCTCACCGTACATGAATAATTAAAACAAAACTTGCATTTTAATTTTACTTTTATTTGGTTAAATGGCTTTCTCGAAAGTTGTTTAATTTTATTTACGAATGTTTTTATTAGTAATAAATTATACGTAACTTACAAATTAACTTAGGTAACGAACTTCTATATTCATATATTTTTAATACGTATATTAGGGAGTTCGCCCCCTAGTCAATACCTCGCTCTTTACGCTAAAGTTCGAATTTTGTTCCAATTCTTTAAAAATGACCCCTTAATCACAAAGGCCGTTAATTAGAATAAATAGCTCTTATGAAAGTACTAAAAAATCTTTGACTTAAAGAGCGAGCTATTGACTAGGGGGCGAACCAAATCATATACGTAATAATTTCTGTTTGTTTTAAGCTTTGATGTTGCTCCTTACTTTCAGTTGAAAAACTTTTTTTTAAATTTAATTTCTGATCGTTTTTTTAAATAATGCTGGGAAATCCGGCACCCCCTTCATAGCGATGTCCCTTCCCCATGAAAAGATCCTCCCACATAACCCTCGACCCACCCCCCACCCCACTAACAGAAAAAATCGCCCGTGAAAACGTTTGTATACTTCCCAATAACCAATACTACATGTAAACATTGGGTAAAGTTCATAACTTTCAGCCCTCCCCCCGGGGACTTTGGGGGTTAGGTCATCCTAAAAGACATAGTTATTATATTTTCGACTATGCTGAACAAAATGGCTATCACAAAATTTTGATCGGGTGACTTTGGGAAAAAATGAGCGTGGGAGGGGGCCTAGTTGTCCTCCATTTTTTGTCACTTAAAAAGGGCACTAGAACTTTGAATTTCCGTTCGAATGAGCCCTCCCACAATATTCTAGGACCACTGGGTCGATACGATCACCCCTGGGAAAAAAAAACAAATAAACATGCATCCCTGATCTTTCTTCTGGCAAAAAATACAAAATTCAACATTTTTGCAGACAGGAGCTTGAAACCTCTACAGTAGGGTTCTCTGATACGTTGAATCTGATGATGGGATTTTCATTAAGGTTCTATAACTTTTAGGGGGTGTTTCCCCCTTTTTTTGAAAATCAGGCAAATTTTCTCAGGTGCGTAGGACTAAACTTGATGAAACTTATATATTTGAAATCAGCATTAAAATCTGATTCTTTTGATGCATCTATTGGTATCAAAATTCTTTTTTTTTAGAGTTTCAGTCACTATTGAGCCGGGTCGCTCCTTACCTACAGTTCGTTACCACGAACTGTTTGACAGTAAAAAAAAAAACAATTCATGAAAAACTTGGCCACGACACCAGAACACCAAAATTTTCGGTTGGTGGTATGAATTTGACATCAACCGCGTACTGACTTAATACTGGCTGTCTTGTCAGTTCAAAAAAAAAATTAAATGATATAATTTAAACAGTATCTGTAGTCTTTCTGCTCTGGCAAGATTTCAGCCACTGATGTGTTTTCAAGTGGTTCTTTTGTGCTTTTTCATTACCTGAAAACAAACAATGTTTTTGCCATAAAAACTAATAATCATGCAAGTTCATTATGCTCCGTGAAGCGATATTCTTGTTCCCGTTAAAAAAAATCCATACATCAATCCGTTATGGGAAATTATCAAACAATTCGTGGTAACGAACTGTAAGTAGGGAGAGACACAGCCCAATAGTAACCGAAACACTAAAAAATAGAATTTGATAACAATAGATACATCAAAAGAATTGGCTTTTTAAGCTGATTCCAAATATATAAAATTCATTAAGTTTAATGCTACCCATAAAAGTTACGAGCTGTCCTAACTGCAAGAAGAAAAGGAAACAGAATTTAACTGAAAAAACAAAACATACAAGAACTAAAATAAATTGCAAAGTAATAAAAATATAAGATAAAATCTTTTTCATATATTCAATTTAATTGTTTCTCAGCAGGCTTAATAATCTAGATTTGACAAATCGAATCAATATATGGATATCTCAGCATTTTTATATTTATTTTTCGAGTCAGAATTTTTTTCAAGTTTCGTTGTCATCAGATATAACTACACTTTTGCTTCAGATTCAATCACTTGCCCTAAACATTCAATCATGCTTCAAGATGCAATTAAGAAACCCGTCGGTCAGGTTAAAAAGTCACCCATAGATCTGGTGCCAGTATTCAAAAAGCTCAAATATAATTGGGCGCCTTTAAGAATAAAAAGCATAGCAGTAACATTGAGACGAAAATAATACAGATGGAAACAACACAGCAATACAAATTGTAGGCTCTTTAACCTGACTGACGAAAGCTTACAACACGTTCTCTTCGACGATACAGTAAAAACATCCCAGATGTACAAACTGATCCCCTCGGATATCAGTCTGATTGCAGATGCACCTTTAAACTCAGTCTGCAGGATATCAGTCTGATTGCAGATGCTGTTTCCTTTAGACTTAATTAGAACCATGAACAGAGGCATTACAGTGGTGAAAAAGAAGAAAATCGTGGATACTCTTTTGTCGCATACTCAAATTGAAAAGACATTTCTGGGATTCCATACCGGTTATTGGTGGCGTCCAGGACTTCCTGGCAGACGAAGAGAGTTACGAATGGCAGACGAAGGGAGTAACGATCTGCACACAAAATGTACCAGGGAAAACTTGATTTGCCAGTGGATTTTTGTATTTTTTCAATCATTTTACTTGAAGCAGATTTTGCATTATAACCTCCATTTTACACATCAATAGGTTTTGAAATTCCATTCTAAAATATTACAAATTCATGGTTTTGCCATGGCTTCCCAAGACAAAACCGGGAATGTTAGGTTTACTCCGCACATTTACGGTATCGCTCCACCTTTCTTCAGAATTCCTCGGTAAGACCGTGAACGTGATTTCGTGTTTTCTCAATAGCTAAATCTAGGAGTAAATTTTCACCATGGGACAAAAATTGAAAAATCGGGATAAAAAACACCAGCTAGATGATAAAGCTTTTTTCCTTTAAATCCAATCAGGAAAAAAGATTTCGATCTGAAAAAGATTTTTTGAGGTTTTAAGCTATTTTAATTCGTTTATGCTGACGCCATTTTAATGCTGTTCCAGCATTAAGCTTAATTGCAATCATACTCACCATTCCTACACGAGCTGCAAATGGTGATACTTCTTCACGTGACAAAATACAATTTTTAGATTCTGTTTTATTTTTTATTTTTTTTTTTATCTAAAGCGATACTATTGGTCACTTTTCATCAAAAATATGAGCTATCTAAGAGTTTTTTCATGACACTTAAGTATAGCTGTGGGACACAAGTCGTCACAGCTACTTTTTCATCAGAAAACAAGTATCTCACCCAGGAAAAACCGTCTTGCGTTTATTGCCCATATTTCTTCACCAAGTTCGACTCTGACACCAAATATCTCAAGACATCGACAGGCTGATGTCTGTTGAAAAACAAAGACGATATGCACTGCAAACGAAGAAGTCCAGAATGGTATGCGTTGACTGTATAACCTTCACGTCTACATTCACTCCTTTCCAGCTTTTCACAATATTTTTTTTTACTTCCTTCGTTCATTTTTAAGACCTTTTGCATTATATAAACGATCTTTTCGTTATTGTCAAAATAGTTGGCTACGAAAAGGTTTCTGCACAAGCATTTGTATATCTCCCAAAGCGTTGCTTCTCGTGTCATAAAACGGGGCATCTGGCCTCGCAGTGCTCCAATCGGGCCCTCTGCTCTTGCTGCGGATCATGCGATCACACCCCAACAGTGCCTCTCCATGTTCGGAAAAAATGTTCTGTCTAGAATGTAAAGTTGCCGGTCATACTTGTTACAGTGTAAAGTGTCCCGATAACAACAGTTAATTAGCAAAGCTCACGGTATGATATGGATCTGTCTACTACTGCGCAAGCTGTACTTTCGTGGAATATTAATGGTGGACTTTTAGTCAAAATTCCTGTGATTAAAGGTTTGCTTTCGAACTGTGACGTATTGTGCTTGCAAGAACATTTTTTGAAAATTGAAAATATTTCATAGACAGACAATTGATAACTTGGAGAAATTAGACGTGATCCAAAGCAATGGTTCTGAAGGGGAACACAAGAGAAAGAAAAGGAAGAACAAGAAATCAGAAAAGAAGGAATAGTGTTGAGTTTGCTCTCTGGGTCTGGGACGGTGTTATCCGTCGATCACCTGCCACTTGAGTTATCTACCACCTATTTCGTCGGAATAAATTGTAGGTAGGCAACAAACAATCCCTCCGTATAGAGAGAATTATGCATGCCACATTTAAACCCATTAGTGGTCGAAAAAAGAAACCAAAAGGAAGGGAGAAAAATTGAAAAGCCTGAACCCGAAAGGAACCCTTTAAAAGATCCCAAGTGTTATTTTTCTTTAAGTAGAAGAAGAGGGAAAGGTCTACTTACGGACAAAACAGCTGTCCTTAGCTATTGATACGTTAGAAACTTATATTCTCTATCTCTTTTTTTCTAGTCTATTTCTAGTTTTTTTTTTTATTAAACTTAAATTTCGACAACCTTCAGTGATCCCTACCTTGCTACAAAGAAGAAGAAGAAGTCACTGCTGTCATACGCAGCAAAAAAAGTCCTTGCAAGTAGACCGCATCCATAAAACATTTACTCCAAATTCTTAAAAAATGAAACAATTAAAACAAACAGACATTTGAGGAGGAATGGTGGGTAGTTGTAAAACCAACGCGATCACGAGGAATGAGCCTTAGCTCCGATCCATGCTTCAAAAAGACATTACCTAAAAAATAAGGACTATTTTAAAAACCATTATTAAAATAGACAACATTTCACGGGAGAAACAAATAGTACGTATTTTAAACCGATTTCCTATAAAACCAAAGGGAATGTTAAAGGGGAAAAATTGAAAAAAAATGAAGAGTCTATAAACTAAAAAAAGAAAATACAGAGAAGTAGCTTTCTATGCTAATGGTGGTTTTGCGTGGTCCATTTCTTTTTTTCTTTTTTTTAACTTCTAAGTTGAAAAAAACCGTTTGCATCAAATGGGTGACATATAAGTCGCAAAATAAAAATAAAGAAGAGAAAGAACAATATAAACAATAGGCACTTGTATGATATACTCCCTACTACTCAAGAAGTGAAGTTAGGTTAATCCTAATAAAATACACCTAAGTAGCCTATGATAAAAATATAATACTTTAGAAACAAATTTGGGCTATATATTTGCACATTAGGGGGGTGGGGCGTAAAGTACAGCGGGTGTGCATGCAAAATGTGTTAGCTACAATTATTCTGCGCATTATGAAGTAATAATTGTTTCTGACTTCACACTATCCAAATACTTTACCCCCCTCCCTCCCCTAATGTGCAGATATATAGGCCAAACTATATATTTCCCATCTATTCTGTCACTTCTCTTTGGCTTTTCTCACGCTAAGGTGAAAGAAACTAGTGAAAGAAACCGCTTTACGGTGCGAGTTACCCTAATTTGGGTAACTATATCATACAAGTTACCCTAGTTTGATTAGTATTGATTCTGATTCCATCGAAAACAAGAGTAAAACTGCAACATTAAAATTTTACATAAGGAAAAAATTTCGACTAGTGGAAAGTCAACAAGCAAATAGAGCTTCCCACAAATTTGTATTTGAAATCGGCAATAACCTTCAAGAAAAAGTGAAAATGAATTTATTTCAAAATTTACCACAAAAAGATGGGAAATTATTTTAAAGAGAAAGCTAAATTGTTTAAAAATTAATTTAAAGAGTACAATGGTTACAAAAAAGAGATATTTAGCTTACTTTTGCCAAGTCTCATTGCAATAGTCAAACAATCTAAAGTTATTGCTTTTTTCCTCGAAAAAGCCAGCTAAAAGGAGAATTCGCGTAACGGGGTATTATAAATATGAAATGGCCATTATCTAACTAATAAGATGTTTAGAAGAAAAATTGTAAACATATCTTAATAAAACTATAACAATAAAAGAATTTTCTGACCAATACAGTATTGCTTGGTATTGAGAAGGGGGGGGGGATTGATTGCAGAGTGCTCTTTCAGTATCAAAACACTATATCATATTTCAGCCGCGTTTTCCCATTGTATCTAAAATATATCACAAATTAATAGCTTAATCACTGCGTCAACGAACTTTCTAAGTTTTCAAAAGTAAAAGGGTAGCCGAGACAGCTACAACTAAAAACATTCTGGTGAGGGGGAAGATTGTAAGACAGGCCAATTAGGAGAGGAGGTTAAAAAGGATAATACAATAAATTATAGGAGAAGCTGTTAAAATTTCAAGGTTTCAGGGGAGGGCATAATATTCATGACATAACCACGTGGGGGGGCATAACCCTCGTGCATTGGCTTTTTAATCTAGTTTAATCCTGCCAATCAAGTTAAATATGAATTTTAAAAAATTGGCACTCTTATACTTAAAATAATACAAATTTTGCAAACTAACCTGCCGTTTGCTGTGGATTGATTCCAGCGCCATCATCAGTTATAATTGCAGATGTTGCTGCAGGCACCCTGAACTCTTCTGCTGCAAATTTTAAGACGGCAGTGAAAGGTGTTGCCTCAGGAACACTCAAACTAAAAGTGTACTGATTGTTGGAAATCGTAGGTTAACCAAAAGCTATGATTTTATTTATGCTACACCATTCCCCGAGAAACTTCAGTGTTTAACAAACAGCAAAAAAAAAATAATAATAAAAGGTGACAAAGTATAATTTTAAAATCTTTATTACATAAAATATCAAACCGATAAAGAAGCGTATTAGCCTAAATTTCTAAGCAGACAGCAAGTTGTAAAAAAAAAAAAATTCAAAGGGCAAAAAATCTAAGAAACAATACAAAAAAAGGAAAAAAGCTGTAATCTAAAAAAAGAAACTAAACTGATTACTCACAGAAAAACCTGTGTAAACCAAACAAGTATTGTTACATTTATGTAATAAGTTTCAACCAAAACCACTTCAGTGCTTAATAAACAATAAAAATTTTAAAAATATATAAATTAGTGGCAAAAGATAATTAAAATCTTGATTTCTGAATTTAAATACAACAGAGAAACAAGCCAGATTAAATTCTTACAATAAAAAGAAAGTCATAAAATATAAAAAAAAGAAAACCAATACTTTTGAAGCAAACAAAAGAAGCTAAGAAACAAAGGACTATAAAGACTAGAGACAAAGAAAATTATCCCAGCCAAAATTTGCATTGGAAATTCATATTTCAAACAGCCTTTTAAGATATAAGGAAAAAAGCAAGAAAATTCCATCTTTAGCTAATTAAATAAAAACATGCAAAGAAAACATCTAAGGGGAAATTTGATTGATAACATTAGAGGCTTCCCAAAGATAGAAATGTATATTTTCCTTTTTTCAAAAAATACACTTTTTACTATGTAGGCTAGGCTCATTATACAAGGCTAGGCCCCATCTCCCAAAGATATAAATGTATATTTTCCAAAATGATTTCCTTATTATTATATAATGGATGTTAAAACAATTTTGTTCATAGTTTGACCCCTCCCCAGTTACCAGGTCCAAAATGAACTGGACCCTTCCCAAGTTAGACGCACAGTATCCCTACTTCTTTAGGATACCTTTTGATCCCTCTAAAGATTTGGTCTGTGCATTAATCAAAAGTATTAAAATGACATGCAATAGAATTCCACAATGCATTTTTTTTAGAACAGTCACTAATCAGCTCCATAACTGCTTCTGCATAGACATGGTTGCCAAGTTCTAATATGGCCTCCAGATGAGAAATAATTTGTTTAATGTCAAATTTCCTATTGGGAAGATTTTTCAGAAAAGAAATAAACTCCTCAAAAAAGAACAAACTATTCTTGCAAAAATAAACAGAGTTTTCTGGTTCATGTTTAAACACTTCAGTGAAGAGTTCTTTTGCTTTGTTTGGCAAACAGATGTCTAGAAACCACTCAAGCAATTTAGCTTGAACTATTTGCATATTTTCGCACGTATAATCCTTATTAAATAATAAATATAGTCTAATTTCTATATTCGCCTTTGACTCTTCTAAAATTGCTATAGTTGTTTCTGGGTTTTGTAAGAGTTTTTGCAAAATAACATAGCTCATCAACTTCGTTTCATTTGCACACAAAGCATTAGATTCCAACATGCTAATTCGAAGTTTTATTTTTGTGACCATTTTTGACAAATCATCTTCCAAGACATAATCCTTTGCAATTTGTAAAACCAGTTTTAAGATTTTATCAGTCAACCAATAATTAGTTATAAAACTTTCAAGCAACATTTCGTAAGAATTTTTCAACGTTGATACACTAATATTAGCTTGTTTTATACAAACATCAAGGTCATGTAGCCTTCCTGCTTTCTCAAAACTTACAAGCAGAATTGAAGAGGCATGGGCATATTTGAATGCGTTTGAAATGGAATCTCTACTCCATGATTCTTTGTGTTTGGCTGACTCTAAAATACTTGGAAATTGTCCAGCAGCAAATAGTAACTGATAGAATTCATTCATACTGAACTAATAGTAAACAAAAATCACAACTCACACTTTAAAAGGTAGTTTTGGGTCAGACGTAAGGGTAATCTTGAATGTCACCTTGGATCTGAAAGAAAAAAAGGAAGTAGAATATATTATTTGTTGGTCATTTTCAATATTGCTATTAAATTTACTGGTGACGTAGATCCAAATACCATTTTTTAAGAAAGAATGTTTATGGCAATTTCAAAAGAATTTTCAGGGCAAGCCTCAACACCAGCAAGAAGTGTGATTTAGACTTAAAATTTTCAAATTTCATAAAAAGTCTATCTTATAACAAACAATCTCTCTCTTATCCACTCCTCCCAACTCTTTGCATTTATGAAGTATAACAGACAAGACATAATTTACTTCTTGTCTGAATAGTGATAACACATTGATTATAAATATAAATTTTCTAGAGTTTAATGAAATACTTTTCAAGATATCTAACAAATGAGAGTTGAATGAAACCCCAGATTTATTTCCAACCCTAGGAATGACATCATCATTATTTATATTTATATATATATATATATATATATATATATATATATATATATATATATATATATATATATATATATATATATATAATATATATATATATATATATATATATATATATATATATATATATATATATATATATTATATATATATATATATATATATATATATATATATATATATATATATATAAAAATCTTGTGACAAATATTTACCATGTCATACTATTATTGAAGAAGTAATTATTATTAAGATTAAGCTGAACAGTATTTTTAGTAACAAGACAAAAGTTTAGAAAACTTAAGAAAGAGCCTGAGATTCCTCAAAAATGACACCAAACTGAAATAATTATGTGATCATGTTGAACCAGTGGTTCTAGTACATCAGGAAAAGGCTCATTTAACCAAAAATGAGAATATCTAGTGCCCTTCTTAGTAATTAAATAGATTGCATAAAAGCCAAGTTTTGTGCTAAAACAAAATTTTTGGCCCAAACAGGGTCAAGATGGTAAAGAATACGAATTCTCAGATATCTGATCAATGTGTAACAATATACAACTTTTAATTATAAGTTTACAGCTTACCATCCTGAAAAACAAGGAAAATCACATTTTAGTGTGGGTAGCATGACTTTTGTGTCTGATACCCATATTTTGTGTCATGGCCTGAGATACACATAGTTTATTAAAGAGTATTGTTGTTTTGGATAATAGCTATCAGTTGTAGGTATATTAACATTATATGCAAACTTTCTTCCTTCAAGTAGGTAAATGACTAAACTGTTCTTTAATTTGGTCTGTCATCTTAATAAGTAGCAATGACTAAGAAGTGGAAGAAGGGACTACAAGGATGTAGCTTCAATTTATTCATTGATCCAAATGCTTTGGCTATTAAAAAAAATTCTTTTTTGAAGTCTCTAGCCAATAATGTTATCTAAATCTTAGGAAAATTTAAATCAAAAACTTGAACACTGCTGGCATATCGGCCATAAAATAAATATTTTGAAAACAAAGGTTTCTAAACTTTAAGAGAAAGCTAAGGAATTAAAAAGTCATATTAATCTTTTGTCAAGGTAGAATGTCCTAATGGTGCCAGTACATTCTTTAGTAAGGCTATCACTGTTGAGATTTGAGCAGGGTTGCCACCGTCAGTAGAATTTTATTAGATCTAGTAAAAAAAAATCTAGTAAATTTAGAGGATCTAGTAAATTTCCCGAAATCTAATAAAAAGTCATGATTTGTAGTAAGAAAAAAAATTGGGTCCACTCATTACAAAATCTGATTTCGATTATGTTAGATATTATGGCTACTATTGCTCTCATTTTTTGAGATTTCGCGTCAAACCTAGCGCTTAAAAAATCTCTACTTTTCTCTCGGCTTCTTCTTGATACTCGCTTTGAAAGGCAAACTATTTAAAATCAGGACTGGTATGCCGGCTTAATTTGTTTTCAGAAAATTTTCCCAGACTCTCATAACAGCTGCTACGTTTGTTAGTTAGCCTTGTCCCTTAAAGACGCTGCTGGAAACGAACTTTTTCCATACTTGCCCAAGTTCTGTCTGACTCTCTGCAGCTTGCCCCATTCAAGTGCTGGAGCAGAAAGACAGTTCTTGATTTTTTCGGCCATCAAAATTAAAAACCGGAATAGGCTAAATGTCTCGAGTGTTTCGTCCCTGATGAAAACGAAGCAACTTGTTCTCAGGCCATCAAGTGGAGTACATGACTGGGTGATCCCCAGCGATTTGACTCGGGCTATCAAGAAATGGAAACAAGCAGATCCCTTCAGTCAGAATTCGACACTAGTGGTTACTTTAAATTCGGATGAGGCCGAGGACGATTAAAGCCTTTTAAGTGCGACTTTTTTTTAATTGTGACGACATATTTTTCTTCTTACTTTTCAATTTGTATGATTTGCCTGACCTGAAGAATATTGACACAATGTTATTTTTTTTTTAAACTAATTATTGTATGTTATATAAGTTTTCTTTTTCTTGGCAGCCCTAGTCCAATTTGAGGTGCACTTTTTAATTTACATATTTTCACAACTAAACCGGTAGCCGATTACGTCATTTCCGTTTTGAAGTGACATAGATTGTATTGGTTTTTGATTCCCTTGAATACAAACGAGAGAGAATCCAAAAAAATCAGTTCAAAAAAATCCTAAATTAATTGCTTTAAAATTTGTCAGATTTCTTTGTAAGCAGCTTATCCCTTATTTAAAGACCAGCCCAATTAGTGTTTTAAAAGTGGCAAATTTCCTCTTAAAAATGCAAAATTGAAGGGTTTAAATTTCAAACCTAAAAACGGAAACTGGGGGACAAATTTCAAAAGCCGTCACTTTCAAACACACCTCAGATTCTAAGCACTCCGTCGCCTGAATTGCTTTGTGAATATGAGTTGTAGCTGTTTTTCTTCATTGACTGTTTTTTAATTTTCCATATATCTGAATTTTATGACCTGAAGACCATTGATAAATTTAAAGCTGGGCTTCACCAGCAGAATTTCCAGAATCAAAGATTCCAGACTATGTTTGACATCTTGCATACACCACATCTGGAATATGAAGCCTATCCAGTAGTACATACAAATAATAAAAAAAACGATTTTTGAACTTATAGGTTTCCGGAATTTTCAATCATAAGATAAGATATTTATTTCAAAAAATGACTATCACAAGCCCCAAAGGGCCGAATTCACATTTCGGGGTCATATAATAAAAAAAAAACATAGAAATAGCACAACAACTAAAAAACTGGCTAAACAATGCCAAAAACAACAATATCAGAAAGGCAAAGCCATTCATTAGTCCAAAAAACAAACGGTGTCAAATGTAAGGCAGTTAAAAAGGCACAAACTAAAACAAAACCAAAAAAAAATTGAGATAAAAATAGTGTTAAAAAAGAGAGTATATAAAAAGGGGAGACAAAGGTTTTTTCATATCTGGAGGTTAAACAACGGATGGGGGACAAAATAGGGACGGGTTCAGAAACAGTACGTGGCAGGCGGTGTCTGGATGCGGAGTCTCTTTTGGGGAAAATGTTTTCCATGCAAGGGTTTATTATTGCATTTTTTGCAAAACGGAGGCACAGCGTTCCTCTCCTGTGCTCAAGAGTTTCCAGCTTGGACTTTTTTAGAAGGAGTGAATATGGTACCAAAGTTTCTTTAAAAATTATTCTTAGGGCTCTTTTTTGAATAGATTCAATTTTATCTGATTCATCACGGGAGATGCCAGGATGCCAAACTGGACAAGCATATTCAAGATGCGGGTGGACAAAGGAAGTATAAATCCTTAAAGAATGGGATGGGGGGACGTTAAATTTATTCAAGAGCTTAAGGAGAGACATGGACGCATTAGCTCTACGGACAATATCTTTCACGTGGATATCCCACTTTAAATTAGAGGAAATTGTAACCCCAAGTAATTTAAAGGAAGACACAGAAATATCTGGGGGGATAGGGTCAAGAAAGACGGGAGTAGATTTCAAGAAATTTATCGTCATTATATTTGATTTAGTGGAATTTACTTTCATATTTAGGTTCTTAGCTTCATCCGAAATGTGGGTTAGAATTTTAAGGGGGTCACTTTTAATATTCCTGTGACATACTTCGAGGATCGACAAGTCATCCACGTATTTCCACCTTTGGGGGAAGTCCTTACCAATATCGTTAATAATGACTAGAAATAAAAGTGGTCCCAATAAGGTTCCTTGAGGAATTCCACAATATATAGGGAGGGGGTTAGAGAAAATATTTTTGTATTTAACAACTTGAGATCTATTTGAAAGAAACGATATAACAATATTTACTAACAGAGGATCAAGTTTAAATTTAACCAGTAGTGAACGAATTAGGGTGGTGTGGTCAACCAGGTCAAAAGCCTTTTGGAAATCAACTAAGACAAGGTCAGCCAAACATTTGGTTTATCAAGGTTACTTACGATGGCATGCATTAAGTGCACAAGGTAATGGGTGGTGGAAGTTTTCTTTAAGTTACCAAACTGCCGGGTGTCAATACGCGGACAAATTTTATCCTTAAGCCAGTCACAGAGGAAACCTTCATAAAGTTTGGAAAAAACAGAAGTGAGTGTAATGGGGCGAATGTTGGCGAAAGTCAGACTGGTGCATTTTTTAGGGACAGGTGTTATAAAACCTTGTTTCCAGCAACTTGGGAATTTACCAAATTTTGTGATGTGGTTGAAAATATTTGATAAAGGCTCAGAAATTTTGTCCAAAAAGGCTTTAATTAAGTCAACTGGGATGTCCAAGGGACAAATACTTGATTTTCTAAGCTTAAGAATTTTATTTATAACATCAGAGGGAGAAATAAAGGGGAAGGAAGTATTAGGAGGAATAGTTGGACTTGAGCCAGTGAAAGGGGGGAGACTTTGCACGATGGAAGCAAGGTACAAGTTCAAATCATTGGCAGTCTTATTAGGGGGTTCAGGGAGATGAAAAATCAATTTCGGAAGGACTTTTTCCACATATTTCTTTAATTTTTCTGTACCATTGCTTGGGCTTATTAGAATATAGATCTTTGACTTTACTATTATAATAATTAGAAGCTGCTTCTCTTAATTTTTTCTTTAGGAACTTCCTTAGACTATTAGCCTCAGTAATACGACCTGCTTTGAAAAAATTGATTTTTTTTTTCTTATAAGTTTTTTAAAAGACTCAGTGACATAAGGCTTATCTGTAGAACACGTTTTAAACTTTTCCTCAGAAAAGAGGAAAAGAGAAAAAAAGAAGAAAAAAGGAAAAAAGATTGTGGAAATCCTATTGATTATCCTCAAAAATTTTTGTGCATGTGCAGCAGTAGCTGCACACAAAAATTTTTTTTTGAGCATCCAGTAAAAACAGATGCAATTTAGTAAATTTTTCCTCTCTAAAAAAAATGAATAGTGAGAAAAAAAAGCCATTTGTAGCAGATTCACAAATAGTGATTATTATTTTCCTTAGAATGCTATTTTGAAAAAAAATTGCCAAAATTTTCAAAAAGGGCTAGAAGTCTCTCATAAATGATGTCAATTTTGTTGTGAAGTGATTTTCAAGGGTTTTTAGGCTCATTTTAAAAATTTCTGACAAATTTGTTTTCAATATGTTTTACTATTAAGTCTAATAAAAATAATAGGCTAATCACCATTCCTAAATCAGCTGCTGCAAACTGTAGTTTTTTCTGACTGGACAGTTTTTTTTTTAAACAAATTTGTAAACTTTTGGTTTCTATGGACTGTTTTACCTTTTGGTTCCCCTTTAAGGGCTCGAAATGGAATTTCCCCCAGAAACAATTATTGAACTATGAAAGAGCATAAGAAAAGGCATCCAGTGATGTATTTGCTTTCACCCTAGATAAATTAGGTTGAAAACTGTCAATTTACAAATAACCTAAATATTGGTTATCTTCAATTTAAAAAAAAAATATTTTTTGGGACCTTGTGTACTAAGGGCATAAAAACCTTATAAATCAGGATTAAGCTCAGGTATGACGCTCAAAACACTTTCGTTGTTCCTTATTTGAACAGTAAATCCATTTTTTGATGTTTCACTTTTAACATGATAACTGTAAAAGGATGGCAATGGTCAGCACTCTTTGGGGTGGAATGAGGTGAAGGTAGGTACTTGAAAATATATTCTGGGATGACCATTGAGGCTTTAGATCCATTCCTGACAGTTTTATTTTCTTAACTTAATTAGTCCACATTCCAGGGTAGACAAAACCTTGTCGTGTAGAATTTTACCTTTAACAATGCAATGCCTATTATTTCAGTAAAATTTTGAGCCACATCAAGGGTTTTTTTGGTAAAATTCTAGTCTAGCTACTTTTTGCTCTCTTGGAAAGGGGTTAGGTTAGGAAAATGAAACTTCCAGTAATGAATCCAGGGCCAAAATACTCTGTGAAGGTATGCCAAGCTTCTATGTAAACCCTCTTCTGATTTTTCAGTCTTAGAAATTTGTCTAGCCTACTTGACAGGTAAATCAACCTATTGAAATTTTGACAAAACAACAATTTACCTTGATTTTCAGTTATCACTTTCTTTGTCTTTGGTTTTAGTTCTGAAAATGCAATTCCTGTTATTTGAGTAGAATTTTTTGCCATATATCAATGGTTCTTTTTCTAAATTTAGGATATGTATTTCTAGATATTTGAAACCTCATAAATTAGGATTGAATGAAGTTATGAAGCTGAAAGTAGTTTTGTTGTACTTTATTTGGTATAAATTCAGGACCAGTCCTGGTCATAAGGAGACATGATAAGAAAACAATTCTTACTTCATAATATGTATAATAATCTTAATTAACATATTTTCCAGTGGGAGCATCTTTAACCTAACTATTTTCACTGTTGTACAATTTTTTTTAACAAATTTGTGAAGAATAAAGATATTTGACTGCTTTATCTGTTTAAAAATATTCTAGGCCTATATATGAAAGTTAAACAGCATCACTGTCGTCTACCAAAAAGATTCAAATAGGCTAATATGAATAAATTTAGGTTAAATTACGTTAGGTTAGATTAGGTAGATGGCTCTTGGGTGTTTGTTTTATAAATGATTTTCAAGACTTGGAGAAAAGACAAAATATTGAATAACTGGAAAAACAAGGAAAATAGTGAGGATAAATGTGCTCCCCCCCCAAAAAAAAAATATGTTAACTAGGATAATTTTGCATATTATGAAGTAAGAATTGTTTTTTTCAACATGTCTACTTATGATGGGGACTGGTCCTAAATTTACACCCTTTATTTAAGCAGAAGATCTATCTTGCAAGGTTTTACTTTTTTCTAAAGGTCATCAAAGGTCACTGCTCTCTAGAGGGAGAAGGAGTGGGCATAGGTACTTAAAAATACCTTCCCAGGGCAAGCTTTAGTCTGTAGACCCATCTCTGGAAGTTTCATTTTCCTAGCCTAACCCCTTTCCAAGATAGCAAAAAGTTACCTAGCTAAACTAGAATTTTACCCACAAATTTATCTCTTTGTTTATTCTGGTGTATTTGTTTGTTTTTGAAATTTGTTCATCCTATGAAGTTTATTTGTTATTGTGGTACCAATCAATACCCAGGGGTCCAATTTTGTTTGTTGTCTCTTTGTTTATTGTCATTTTGTAACAGGACAAACCTATGACCTACTCCATTTTTGTTTAAAATAAAATAAATAAATTTACAAACCTTATAAATCAGGATTGATATAAGGAATGAAGCTCATAACAATTTTCTTATGCCTCATTTCAGCAGTAGCCTAGGCTAGATTTACTTCTGGAGGTAGGCCTAGGCTATCATTTAGTAAGATTGTAAAAGGTCAATTAGCCTAAATAAGGTATCTTTAAGAGTTGCCCTTACCCTATTTGTTCACTATTTAGGCTGGACTTGTAAATTAGCAAATTGAACAATGGTCCAATCAACTGTAGAAAATTGAGGTGTGTGTCCTGAAAATTAGATCATTTGCCCCTCTTCTCTCTGGGTTGAGTTGACAATTCTTGGGACAACTCTAAGCTTTTGTAAAAATTACTACTTAAAGAAACATTGACTTCTAAAACTCATTATAAAAGCATATTTTAAAAGTAAGTGTGAATTATCAAAAACAGATCTCCAAATAGTGTATTAAGCAGGACAAAGGGTTGGTGTCATTTCTTAGAGTCACATGATAAGCATGACTTCACATGGTGTTCACTGCTGAATGGCTTTTTTTGGTGGTTGCAAAAATTGGTAGTCATTCAACAAATGCATGCTGGACAAATTCTATGTGTTGCTCTTCTCCCTTCTACAAATGTCATTAAACGTATTTCACCTGTCACCTCTGTTGTTTGACTGATATTGAGTCTGATCAAATGCTGCAAAGTTGAGGCAGTTGCCTCAATTTTTTCTCCACGTAAGTGGGAAGGGGGAGTTGCCCCCCCCCACCCCAAGAAAAAAAACTGGGGATTTGCCCCTGGATAGGGGAACAAACAGGTTAAATCATAAAATAGCCATATTCAGTATTTTCATTTGCCATAACTAACAAAATTTGCTATGAAGCTTCAAGGGCACCAGCAGAAAATTTTGCAGGGGGGAGGGAGGGCAGATGCCAAAACAACAGTGGTGGTTGGGTGACAGTTTAGATGGTTCACAGCACCAAAATACGACTTTACCCCAAAGATGACGAATTTGCAATAAATTTAAAATCCTGAGAAACTAATTGATTTAAAAGTATCAATAACTATATTTTAGGCTTCCCAGTTGTAAAAGAAGTAATGCCACATGGTGGTAGTACTGGATTCAACCAAGTTGATTCACTTAATTTGTAATGAAATTATGCTATGTTTGGTGATCTGTAATTGCATACCAGCTATAATGAGGGGGTGTGAGTCATTGTTTAGGTGGGGGTAGGGTAGATTCCTACAAAAGTGCATTTTAATGGACAAACTGCTTACTCTTCATGAGGCTTCAGGTAAATATTGAGAGAGGAAGGGGGAGCAGGAATTAATTAAAATGTTTCTCTATACAGCTAATATGTTACATTCCCATATCTACCAGCACAGAGGTGAAAAAGGCAAGGCAGGTCATCCTCAGCCACACCATGAAATTTCTGTGGGGTGGCAAATACTGCTAGGAACTTAGTTTTCAGCAATTTTCAATGGTAATATGTTTCTTTTTCATTTATATGAAGTACTTCAATGTATTTAAAAAAATTAATATATATGTAATGTATTTATCAATATGAAAATCCTATTGTAGAGGTTGTGAATCAGTTATGTAGAAGATCAAAAGTCTCACAGAATTTTCATCCATCCAAACAATAAACCTTCTTTTCATCCAACCAAAATTCTTTAGTAATAATATTGACAAGGACTTTTCACCAAAATTACTATTCATTGCCAATTTTTTAAGTATATTCAGATTTTTATCCAAAATTGAAATTGCAAACATAAATGTAGAATGGTACAAATCAACATACAATTATTGATTTACACATTTTAAAAGCAATTGACCAGGGATTTAAGGGACCAGTACCTCAAATTATATCTTGGTTAGACCTGGGTAGCCTATGATTTGGAAAAGAATCAGAAATTAAATAAAAAATGAGCTTTTCAACTAAAAGCAAGGAACAGATTTTAAACTTATTTGAACAGATTATTCTTTGTATGAAGGGGACTGTCTCCTCCTTTGCTCCTTACTCTTTACTGTGAAGGTTAGCTTTTTTCCAAATTTTTTAAGAAAATTGCAATTTGAAAAAAAATAATTTCAAAGCCCTAAAAAGCAAGGTGTTGAAAAGGGGGCAGTCCCCCTTACATACAGAGTGATTTATACTTGTGTTAAGTTTCAAACTTGCTCCTTACTTTAGTTGAAAAACCTTTTCTATTTGTTTAATTACATTTCATGAAACTGTGTGACCTGGCTCAATAGTAACCAAAACTCTAAAAAATAGAATTTTGATACCAATAGAAATATCAAAAGAATTGGGTTATAATGCTGATTCCAAATATGTTAGTTCCATTAAGTTTAGTCTTATCCATCAAAATCTAAAAGCCCAAGAAATTTTGTTGGATTTTCAGAAAAAGGGGGAAAGACCCCCTTGAAGTCATATAATTTTAATGAAAATAATGCCATCAGATTGAGCATATAAAATAGCCCTACTGTAGATCTTTCAAGCTCATATCTGCAAAAATGTAGAATTTTGTAATTTTTACCAGAAGATAAATCATGGATCTGTGTTTTTTTTTTTTTTTTTTTTTCATGGGTGATTGTATTTACCCAGTAGGCCTAAAACATTGAGATAGGGCTCATTTTCATGGAAATGAAAAGTTCTTGTGTCCTTTTTAAGTGACCAAAAAAATTAGAGGGCAACTATGCACCCTCCCACATCACTTTTTTCTCAAAATTGTCCAATCAAAATTTTGAGATAGCTTTTTCCTTCAGCATAGTTGAAAGGCCTGATAACTATGTCTTTAGAGATAAAATGACCCCCTACAACCGCTGGGGAAAGGCTTTTGAATTATAAAAATTGTCCTTTGTTTTATTTGTCATTGGGAAGTATGCATACATTTTTTGGTTGGGGAGGGGAGGACAAATTTTCTCCTGGGAGGATTTTCAATAGTTTCCAGGGGGTGTGAAATTTTAATAAGAAATTTTACACTTTATGAATTTGCAAGAATTCATAAACAAAATTTCTTTGCTTTTTCAAAATATATCATAAACAAAATATGTCTTGCTTTTTCTTTGATGATTTAATTTTACACATGGAGATGTTAAGGGTAATTGTCCAGGGTAAATCTTTGCCAGGATTGAATTGTCCAGAGGATATTTATATGAGGAGGGGGATTTTTCTTTGGAGGTGGAGCCAGGTATCCTGGTGTTATTTAAACAACAATCAGAAATAAAAAAAACAAGTTTTTTCAACTGAGAGTTAGGAGCAACATTAGAACTTAAAACAAACAGAAATTATTATGCATATGTGGGGGGTTGCCCCCCTCATATGCAGTTTCAGTTGAAAAAACTTGTTTTATTTTCTTTATTTAATGAAGATTAGAGACAAACAATTTTCTAAAGGCAATAGATCAAGTATGTCAATTAAAGTAAAAGTATTTAAAAATGAAAAAAAAAGTAAGTAGTTACAAAAAAAAACAGAAAGCAATAGCCTGCTTACAAAAACTAAGATACAAACTCCCAACATTAAGTTCTGTTGAGCAATGCTGAAGTGTTGGATGGATATTTTTTAACAATATTGAAAGTTTTGAACTTGGTTATCAAACACCAAAATATTTAATGCCTTTAGACTCAGTGCTTATAAAAGATAATGCATTATCAAAGTAGTTTGTTCAAAGTAAAACATCAAAACTAAGATTAAGAAAATAAATATTTTTAATTTAATTTTGAATGCCAAAAGCTAGTATATTTGACACCTTCATACTTCATAACTGTAAAAAATTAAATCTTTTTCAAAGTGAAAAATGGATAAATACAATCACTCTAAGAAGCAAAAAAAAAATTGATAATAAAACACAAAAAACATATCCATTCAGGGGGAAAATACAGAACTCCCAGCATTCTGTCTAGGGGAAACATTTTTGATTATAATGGCTTCATATATCAGCTCATGGGTACTCTTGCAGTGCAAACAAAAGTTGACAGCATATTCTTACCAAAATTGCCCCTTATTAAGTTATTTTCCTTGTGTTTTCTATAATTATATGAACTTTCTTGTGTTCTAATAACTGCACTAATTACTAATAAACAAATACATATTTAGGATCACCAAAAAAGCTGATTCTTTGACTGAATGATATCAATAGGTAGGCTCTTATACTTTTGTTATTGACAAGGATTGTTATTTACTTACCATTCATTAATATGAAGAATTTTTTTTTTCATTTTTTTGCTCCAACCAAATCATATAGAAATTTTTTTGTGGAAAACTTGTTAGGGGTCACTCAGTCAGAAATTAGAACTTATATTTTCCTTATTATGGGTCAAAATCTATTGGCAGGCAGCCAACAATGGGGCAACAAACATTTTTCCATGATTTTTCCCTATTCTGCTTTTTGTCCTTTGGTTTCCTTATAAATACTATGTAGTCCAAAATTTCCAGGGGGGCATCCCCTCCCCCTTCCTGGTGCCCATGTGAAGCTTATAAAAAACATTAGAAAACTGATCTCACCTTATAGTCTGAATAAGCTTAGAAATTACATAGTTTAATAAACAAAAATCAGTTTTCCTAAATAGGTGAAAAAGTTATGTAGAGGGTAAGCTTTTGTAAATTTTACTACTCACACTTAATATTTCCCCAACTGGTTCAGATAATAAAACCTCAGTGACAGCACAAAAACTGGCTAATCTTAATATGAGCAAATCGGGAAGGTCAGTTTGCACAATGCATCCATTTCCATGGTAACTGTGAAAGCATTTTGGTGTTGTAAATTTTACAAATGCTTAGCCTTCTAGGGTTAAAAATACTGGTAATTTTTTTACCAAATAATATTATTGACTTACAAATAAAGTGAATATGCCACTCAATGCCTTTTTTTATGCTCTTTCCAAATATAATAACCATTTTTGTTGAAAATGAATTTTACCCCCACCCCTATATATACCAATTCAGGGTATATATTTGTATATTAGGGGGGGGGGGGCAACTCTTATTTCTGATGTAAATGGGAGGTAGGCTAAGTTTAAATTGTACCCTAAACCCCCTAATGTGCAAATATATACCCTGAATTGGTATATGGGGTGGGTAAAGTTCATTTCTGACAAAAAAAAATATTATATTTGGAAAAAGCATAAAAAAAGGCATCAAGTGGTATATTCACTTTATTTGTAAGTCAATAATATGATTTGGTAAAAATTTACCAAAATACCTTCCCAGGACAAACTTTGGTAAATTTTTACCAAATCATATTATTGACTTATGAATAAAGTGAATATACCACTTGATGCCTTTTTTTATGCTCTTTACAAATATAATAATCATTTTTGTCAGAAATGAATTTAAACCCCCACCCCTATATATACCAATTCAGGGTATATATTTGCACATTAGGGGGGTGAGGGAAAAGTTTATCTTACCTCTCATTTACATTGGAAATAAAATTTACCCCCCTCCCTAATGTCCAAATATATACCCTGAATTGGTATAAATAGGGGTGGGGATAAAATTCATTTCCAACAAAAATGAGTATGATATTTGGAAAGAGCATAAAAAAAGGCATCAAGTGATATGTTTACCTTATTCATAAGTCAATAATATGATTTGGTAAAAATTTACCCAAACTTTGGTCTGTAAACCCATCTCTGAAAGTCTCATTTTCATAAAATAACCAAATTCCAAGATAGCAAAAAGTAGCCTAGGGCCTAGCTAAACTAGAATTTTACCCTCAAATTCATCTCTTTGTGTATTCTGGTGTGTTTGCTTATTTTTGTAATCTCTTGATCCTGTGGAGCTTATTTGTTATTGTGATACCAATCAATACCCAGAGGTCCAATTTTTGTTTATTGTCATTTTGTAACAGAACAAGCCTAGGCTATGGCTTAATCCATTTTTTTTAAATAAAAAAAAAATACGGTAAAATTCTACTTTAGCCACTTTTGGCTATCTTGGAATGGGGTTAGGTTAGAAAAATGAAACTTTCAGGGATGGGTCTACAGGCTAAAGTATGTCCTGGGAAGGTATTTTGAAGTACCTACCTCCACTCCTTCTCCCTCTAGAGGGTCCTGAAATTTTGCCTACATGACAGGTCTATACCCATTGAAATTTTGACAAAACAACATTTTACATTAATTTTCAGTTATCAGTTTCTTTTTCTCTGGTTTTAGCTCTGAAAATGCAATTTCAGTTATTTGAGCAGAATTTTAAGCCATATAAATAGTTTATTTCAAAAATTTAGGAAATGTATTTGCATAGGGTAAGACACCCAGTAGTCGGCCACCTGCCTATTCTTGGACAGAATGTAACTAACAGGGAACCTACCTCTAGGCTAATGTGTTTAGAAAGTTTAGAAGAAAGTTTTTATACATAGCTTGTTTCCCTGGTCACTTAGATGTCCATATGGATATCTAATAGTGACCAGGGAAACCAGCTATGTATAATAACTTTCTTCTAAACTTTCTAAGCACATTAGCCTAGAGGTAGGTTCCCTGTTAGTTACATTCTGTCCGAGAATAGGCAGGTGGCCAACTACTGGGTGTCTTTGCATAGGGTAAGACACCCAGTAGTCGGACACTTTAATCACTTTGAAAACTTTTTGACATTTAAACTACTCTAATTACTGTATTATACCACCTGAAAACTTAATTTTTGTATCAAAAAATTTCTGAAGAATTTCTGAACAAGAAGGTTACTAATTTGGTCAATATATACCAAATCATATTATTGAGTTTCAAATAAAGTGAATACACCATTTGATGCCTTTTTTTATGCTGATTACGAATATAATAAGCATTTCTATCGGAAATGAATTTCAGCCCCCCCCCCCTATATAGGCTATACCTAACCTAACCTAACCCTGAATTGGCATATATAGGGGGGGGGGCTGAAATTCATTTCCGATAGAAATGCTTATTATATTTGTAATCAGCATAAAAAAGGCATCAAATGGTGTATTCACTTTAGTCCTAACTCAATAATATGATTTGGTATATATTGACCACTAATTTAAATAGTTTCACTTGTACAGTGCCTCCTATTTTTGAATTTACTAACAAGTGACAATTCTGCCTAAACTCCGACATACAAACGGGTCATTAAAATAGTATAAAAGGTTCTGTCCAAGAATAGGCAGGTGGCCGACTACTGGGTGTCTTACCCTACCCTACCTATCTTTAAAACCATATAAATTGGGATTGAGCAAAGTTGTGAAGCTGAAAAAAATTTGGTTGTACTTCATTTAAGCAGAAGATCTATTTTGCAAGGTTTCACTTCTATAACTCACATAGCCTATTTTTAAAGGTCATCAAAGGTCAGGACCCTCTAGAGGGAGAAGGAGTGGAGGTGGGTACTTCAAAATATCTTCCCGGGACATACTTTAGCCTGTAGAACCATCCCTGAAAGTTTCATTTTCTTAACCTAACCCCTTTCCAAGATAGTCAAAAGTAGCTAAAGTAGAATTTTACTGTAGGGTAAAATTCTACTTTAGCCACTTTTGGCTATCTTGGAATGGGGTTAGGTTAGAAAAATGAAACTTTCAGGGATGGGTCTACAGGCTAAAGTATGTCCTGGGAAGGTATTTTGAAGTACCTACCTCCACTCCTTCTCCCTCTAGAGGGTCCTGAAATTTTGCCTACATGACAGGTCTATACCCATTGAAATTTTGACAAAACAACATTTTACATTAATTTTCAGTTATCAGTTTCTTTTTCTCTGGTTTTAGCTCTGAAAATGCAATTTCAGTTATTTGAGCAGAATTTTAAGCCATATAAATAGTTTATTTCAAAAATTTAGGAAATGTATTTGCATAGGGTAAGACACCCAGTAGTCGGCCACCTGCCTATTCTTGGACAGAATGTAACTAACAGGGAACCTACCTCTAGGCTAATGTGTTTAGAAAGTTTAGAAGAAAGTTTTTATACATAGCTTGTTTCCCTGGTCACTTAGATGTCCATATGGATATCTAATAGTGACCAGGGAAACCAGCTATGTATAATAACTTTCTTCTAAACTTTCTAAGCACATTAGCCTAGAGGTAGGTTCCCTGTTAGTTACATTCTGTCCGAGAATAGGCAGGTGGCCAACTACTGGGTGTCTTAGGGTAAGACACCCAGTAGTCGGACACTTTAATCACTTTGAAAACTTTTTGACATTTAAACTACTCTAATTACTGTATTATACCACCTGAAAACTTAATTTTTGTATCAAAAAATTTCTGAAGAATTTCTGAACAAGAAGGTTACTAATTTGGTCAATATATACCAAATCATATTATTGAGTTTCAAATAAAGTGAATACACCATTTGATGCCTTTTTTTATGCTGATTACGAATATAATAAGCATTTCTATCGGAAATGAATTTCAGCCCCCCCCCCTATATAGGCTATACCTAACCTAACCTAACCCTGAATTGGCATATATAGGGGGGGGGGCTGAAATTCATTTCCGATAGAAATGCTTATTATATTTGTAATCAGCATAAAAAAGGCATCAAATGGTGTATTCACTTTAGTCCTAACTCAATAATATGATTTGGTATATATTGACCACTAATTTAAATAGTTTCACTTGTACAGTGCCTCCTATTTTTGAATTTACTAACAAGTGACAATTCTGCCTAAACTCCGACATACAAACGGGTCATTAAAATAGTATAAAAGGTTCTGTCCAAGAATAGGCAGGTGGCCGACTACTGGGTGTCTTACCCTACCCTACCTATCTTTAAAACCATATAAATTGGGATTGAGCAAAGTTGTGAAGCTGAAAAAAATTTGGTTGTACTTCATTTAAGCAGAAGATCTATTTTGCAAGGTTTCACTTCTATAACTCACATAGCCTATTTTTAAAGGTCATCAAAGGTCAGGACCCTCTAGAGGGAGAAGGAGTGGAGGTGGGTACTTCAAAATATCTTCCCGGGACATACTTTAGCCTGTAGAACCATCCCTGAAAGTTTCATTTTCTTAACCTAACCCCTTTCCAAGATAGTCAAAAGTAGCTAAAGTAGAATTTTACTGTAGTCTAGGCTAGATTTAGCCTAGGCCTACTTCTGGAATTAGGCCTAGGCTATCATTTTGTAAGATTGTAAAAACGTCAATTAGCCTAAATAAGGTATTTTTAAGAGTTGGCCTTACCCCATTTGTTCACTATTTAGGCTTGACTTGTAAATTAACAAATTGAACAATGATTTGAGGTTAAGTTTAATGTCTTTCTTCTTTTGCTATCAAGCAGGGTTGCCGCCATAACCAAATAAAGTCACTAGTCTATGACCAAGAAAATCACCAGTATTTCACAAATATCACCAAAAAAATCACCAGAAATTGGTGGTCAATAATGATAAGCTTTACACCAAAAAGACAGGTTGGGAGCCCTGAGCTAGGACATTATGTTTTTCAAAGGCCGTCGACTGCTAAAGAAGGAAGAGAATTTATACCTAAAACCGGAATTCCAGGCTAGTCCCCGAAGCCACGCCACGCCGACATGACGGCGGCGAATCTGTGATTTAGTATCGGTGGTGGCGCACCACCGATTTCTGACTGGCGGCACGCCACGGCGCGCCAATTTTTCTGATTAAAAATAATAATAAAAATTCCACTCCACCAAGCACGTTCAACCTCAACTTGATTTTAGTAAGAATTTTTAAATGGTTGGCTAAAAACATAAAAGAACAATTTGACAAAACAGGAATTTGTTGGGCCGTAAAGAAAGTGTTGTATGTTCACCGTCGATCAGACCAAGTAGACTTCTCATTTTTAGCCACTAGACCCGGGGAAACTTATGTTGTGTTTATGTTTAATATTACATTGTTCCTATAAAATCCCATGTTTAGTCATTTTCTTCTTGTTAATGATTTGGGCTAATGTGTGTATAATTTTCCAAGTTTGAAGTTCAAACATCTCCTGTTCATCAAATACATAAGAAAAGGAAGTGAAAAAAAAAATAACAACATCAAAAAAACACTGTATACAAGTCAGATACTTGTATAAGTATCTGACATGGCTCAGAACCCCTATGCCTTCCCAAGGCCAGAACATAATTTGCACTTGCAACTGAAAAAAAAATGTTTTGACTTTTATAACTTTAATAAAACAGATAATATTAACATTTTGATTACTCAATATCAGTATAAGTATATTAAACTGACAATGCACATTCATTTGTATTTTTTTTTTCAGTAAAGTGCAATTATGTTCTCGCCTTTGGAAGGCATAGGGGTTATGAGCCCATCGAAAGTAAATTTCCGCTCGTTCTGAGTTTGACTCGGTTATTTATTGTAATTTCTGTTTGTTTTGGGTTTCATTTATTTATCGATGCTGATTAGTGGCAGTTTCACGCTTGGTAGATTATTTTATTTTGTTTTTGCTCATTTTTTGTTTAATGGAGTTCTATACATTTCTTTAAAAAAATTATTTTGTGGAAAAAGTTTTTTAAATTAATTTCTGTTCGTTTTATATTGACATAGTCTTTTCAGGGAAAAAGAAAATAATACTTTAAATCTTTTCGTTTTTTTTAAGAATTTATAGTTTGGCCTGCTATTTGTATGCTGGAAAAAAAATTTCAGCAATTTTTAACAACAGAGACCATTTTAAAAATCTGGACACAAATAGTAGTGTTTAATTTAGTTTCATAATCCTCTAATTGACCTGAAATGGAAAACTTGATACCATTCGCAAAAAAATCTTTTTAGTTTCTTTGATAGCTTGGATACACTTACACTATTTTGAATTGGTTAAATTTTAAGAGCAGAATTAGCCCCGAAAGTTTGAACATAATGCCCTCAGTCGTTCTTGGGATACTGCTGAGATGTCTTATTGGGAATTAGCATTAACATAGTGCATTTTGATTTAATCTTAAGGCAAAATTTAGTTTTTAAACATAAAGAGAAATGGGAGGGTGGGCGTGGGAGGGTGATTAGTTTCCCTCCAATCACTTTTAACTATTAAAAAGGGCATCAACCCTTTCTATTTTCAATCGAATGAGCCCTTTTCTAAGTTCTTACGACAACTCCTTCGATACGAAGTGCCCTGGTCTAAAAAAACAACAATAACAATTAAATAATACATTATACCGTCATCGATCTTTACTATAAAAACGTCAAGCCTTCCAATCACTTTCGACTTTTAAAAAGGGCACTAGGGCTTTCGATTTCCAATCGAATGAGCCCTTTTTAAGTTTCTATGACAAGGCTTTCTATAAACACCTTATGTACCCCAGGGCATAAAGTACAACCCTTACCCTAAGGGCTATGAGGGTGGTTGTCATCCTCTAAGACCTGATTTCCAGAACTTTCAACTACGTTAAACAAAATGGCTATCTCAAAATTTTGATTGGGTGTGTTTGGGAAAATGGTGGGCGTAAGAGGGGTGTTAGTCGCTCTCCAATCACTTTTCACAATAAAAACAAGACATTAGCTCTTTCAATTTATAAACAAATGAGTCCTTTTGAAGTTTCTACGACAACGCTTTCAATAAAAAAAACCTTATATACCCCCTGGGCATAACTTACAACCCTTGCCCTGAGGGCTAGGGGGGGGGGGTTGTCATTCTCAAAGACCTAATTTCCAGAACTTTCTGCAACGTTGAACAAAATGACTATCTGAAAATTTTGATGGGATGTGTTTGGGGGAATGGTGGGCGTGAGAGGAAGGTTAGTTACCCTCCTATCACTTTCAACTATTAAAAAACGCACTAGCCCTCTCAATTCCCAATCGAATGAGCCCCTTTTGAAGTTTTTGCTACAACTCTATCTATAAAAACCTTAAATGCCCCAGGGCATAACTTACAACGTTTGCCCTGGGGGTTCTGGGGGGTTTGTCATCCTTAAATACATAATTTCCAGAACTTTCAACTACGTTGAACAAAATGGCTATCTCTAAACTTTGATTGAATGTGTTTGGGGAAATGATGGGCGTGAGAGGGGGGTTAATTAATCTTCACTCACTTTCGACTTTTAAAAAGGGCAATTTAAATTTCCAATCAAATGAGCTCCTTTTGAAATTGCTACAACAACTTTCTATATAAAACTTATATGCCCCCAGGGCATAACTTACAACCCTTGCACTGAGGCCTCCGATGGAGTTATCATCCTAAAAGACCTAATTTCCAATACTGTCGACTACGTTGAACAAAATGGATATCTCAAAATTTTGATTTAATGTGTTTGGGGAAAAGGTGGGCGTGAGAGGGGGGTTAGTTACCTTGCAATCACTTTCGACTATTAAAATGCACTAGCCCTTTCAATTTCCAATTGAATGAGCCCTTTATGAAGTTTCTACAACATCGCTTTCTATAAAAACCTTATATACCCCCAGGGCCAAACTTACAACCCTTGCCCTGAGGGCTGTGGGGATGGAGGGGTTGTCATTATTAAAGACCTAATTTCCAAAACTTTCAACTACGTTGAATAAAATGGCTATGTATAAATTTTGATTGGATGTGCTCGGGGAAAAGGTGGGTGTGAAAGGGAGTTTAGCGGCCCTCAAATCACTTTTGAGACTATTAAAAAGGGCACTAGCCCTTTGAATTTCCAATCGAAGGAGCCCTTTTTCAAGTTTCTAAGAGTAAGATTTCAACAAAAACTTATATGCCCCAAGGGCATAACTTATAACCCTTGCCCTGAAGACTGTGGGGGGAGTGTCCTGCTCAAAGGTATAGTTTCCTGAACTTTAAACTGCTTCAAACAACATGGCTATCTCAAAATTTTGATTGGATGTGTTTGGGGAAATGGTGGGCGTGGAAGGGGTGTTAGCTGCCTTCCAATGACTTTTGAATATTAAAAAGGGCACTAGCTATTCTAATTTCCAATTGAATGAGCCCTTTTCAAAGTTTCTACGACAACTCCTTCGATACGAAGTGCCCTGGTATGGAAAAAAAAAATAATAATAATACATTTTGCTAACATCGTTCGTTACTTAGGAAGCGCGATTGCGCTGCCTATGATAACATCTTGAATTGCCTAATGCTCTTTTACCTACCTTTTTTCATCCGAAAAATCAGAAAGAAAAATAAACAGAATTTCAAAGTGGAAGGTAGAATTTTTGTTTCAAGAAAAATTTCTTCTTCTTCTTCCTACGAACCGATAGACATGGCGAGCCCAAGATGACAGTATTTATCTTTAAGAAACAGATTAGCCGGGATGACGATTGAAGCCCGGAAGTCGATATCGATAAGAAAAAAAGAGAGAAAAAAACAAAAAACCAGAGGCAGATTAGTGACGCCACCACCGATAGAATCAGCGGCGGCGTCAGCACGCTGATGCAAAACCGGCGGCGCGCCACCGTTTTTTTTCAGCGACGCGCCGCCGACTTTTCGGCGCGGCTTCGGGGTCTGCTCCAGGCAAAGACTGAAATTGTTACCTAAAATCTTGTTACTGGACATGAAGAGCCTTTTTATTTATTTAACTACTATTATACTTTTCTTTGTCTTGACTTTGCAAAATCTTTTCATTTTCTTTTTTCTAGGTTTCCATTGAAAAGAATAGCTCCAATAATCCTCTTTTGTCCTCGAATCGAATTTCATTTGCCTTGAGCGTTTTTAATCCCTCTGCCATAGTTGATATCCTTAGTGGTAAATTTTAGCTCTGAAAAAGACGACTCAAATGGTGTCAATTTTCTTATAATTTATTTTACTTCCGGAAAATTGTCGTGGGCTAAGCTGAAATATCAGACAAGCAGTGATAAATATTATTTCCCTGGTTCCTTAGACGAGAACCCCTTGAGACTGAGCCCCCGGTTTCTTGAGACTGTTAAGTCCCTTGAAAAAGACCTAGCCAAGGCTAGGTCTTTTTCTATGTTCATGTGAATCTATGTTCATGTGGGACTATGCTTTCTTTACCAGAGAATTTTTTTTTCGTTTCTGAGCCTCAATCTGTTTTTATCACACGTAGGACACACATGTATGTATTTATAAATTAAAATTTGTAACTATGGGGAAGCCCATCACAAAGCTAAAAGGATACACAGAAGCCCAAAATAACGCCACTCTTTAGAAATAACGAATAAAAACAAGACATAAGATATGAAAGTCACTGATTATTTCACCTCAGTAAGACAGCGAAACCAGTCATGCATGGAATGTCAACTAATTTCGTAAAAAAGTCACCAAATTAAATGAAAATCACCAGAAATCACCAGATTAAAAAAGAAAATCACCAGATTCAGAAAATCACAATCAGAAAATCACCAGATTAGTCTCCAGGAGGATGAAAAATTACCAGATCTGGTGATAAATCACCAACGGTGGCACCCTGCTTCCAAGTGAGAGACATGTATATAATTATATTAGGCCTGTTTTTTAGCACTAAGATCTTACATCTAAGATCTTACATCTTTCTGCAAAGATTATCGTTTTTTAACTCATCTTTGTTCTAAGATCTTACAGCTCACAGATGTTAGCAAAAAGTGTCCGAAATGCATTTTTTTAACCTTTTTCAAACCAGCCAGTTAACATTCAATATAATAAAAATGAAAAACATCAATAAAAAACATTCACACAAAATGACTTAAGGGGTTTTTCCGCTGTCTAAACAAAAAATTGTTAGCTAACAATTTTTCCAGCAATAGTGTTCCCGCCGTTCAACTAAAAACTGTTAAGTAACATTGTTAGAGAATATCTTTAGAAATTCAAATACTTGTTGGAGAATTTATTTCTCTTAGGTAACAATTGTATTTCTGCCGTCCAAACAAATACTTGTTAGCTACCATTGTTAGCAAATAGTTGGACGGCGGAAAAACCCCTTTAGTGTGAAAGTACGAAACTCGTATAAACATGTATAGCCCTTACTTTAGTCGTTTACTTATGAAATCTCTGGCAAAAACTAGATGCTAAAAAAAAAATACCGAGAAAAAGCATTTCTTTGGTGAAAAGTGACATTTTTCTTACCAAAATATATATCTAGCTGGGAAATGTTTCGTTTTATGCCATACATTAACAAAATCTGCTTCCTTTCCCCCCTTTTGTTCCCAAATTTCTAAAATGTGTCACCGTTTTGCCTTTTTATGTCATTGCGTCCCAACAGGTGTGAATGTGTCCTTTCGACGCAAAATATGTTCAGTTGGCAGCCTTAATCCCGACGGTCAATCGAAATTTAAGACGGCTATACACACTTTTGAAAACTAGCCTAATTCATTTCAGAAGGACCCGCTTACAGAAAAAGTATACAACATGGAATTAATGCCCAACTGAGTAACTTTTTGGTAACTGATAAATTCGGTGCTTGAACTTGTCTATCTTGAATTTTTTCCAAAAACTATTTCTTGAATATTGCCTGTTAAAGGCAAACTAATTTAGAGCAATAGATCTTTACAAAACAATTAAAGAGAACTATTTGTAAATTATGATATAATCGTGAATTTTCTTGGGATTAAAAATAAATTTTTATCCTATGATCGTTTGATATGTCGCTATAATCCTTAATCTTTATCGCTTTGATTTTAGATGTAGGTAGCTCTCATTTTCTTTGTGGCTTATATGTAGTTATTAATAACTTATGTTATAGTTGTGAATTTTCTTGGGATTAAAAATCAATTTTAAGCCTATGATCATTTGATATTTCGCTAAAATCCTTAATCTTTATTGCTCTTAATTTCTATATAGGTAGCTCTCATTTTCTTTGTGGTCATCCAGTCTCTTCTTTAAATTAATTTAAACAAAATTTTCCACAAATATGTTCTTAGAAAAAAAAGGAAAGAACTCCATTAAACCAAAAATGAACAAGAATAGAATCAAATAATCTACCAAGCATACAACTGCCACAAATCAGTATCAATAAATAAATGAAACCTAGAAAAAACAGAAATGAAAATAAATAACAGGGTCAGACTCAAAACGAGCAGAAATTGATATGAGTAGGGTTCTAAACCCCAAGCTTTCTAAAGCCAGAATATAATTTGTAACTTTACTGAAAAAATTCAAAGGAATTTACTGAAAAAAATGTGCATTGTCAGTTTAATATACATATGCTGATATTTATTCCTTAACATCTTAATTAATTTTTGATTTCTTGGAGTAATAAAAGTGAAACATTTAAAAGATTTTTTTCAGTAAAGAACAAATTATATTCTGGCATTTAGAAAGCTTGGGGTTTAGTAGCCGAAGCTTTAGTGGCAATAGTTGTAATAGAAGTAGTAATAATAGCAACAGTAGTTGTAGTATGAATAGAAGCAGTAGTACTAGGATGAAATTATTTTCTTTTGGTTAAAGAAATCCTGACACCCAGTTCAACATTCCTGACACCCAGCCCTGTTAGTTTCAACTTCACACGCCAAACCGTTCTTAAGATATTGCTGTTACACCCTTTTGCCAACCTGCATACACACAGCTTGTTGTGTTTCAGTTCATCTTCCCCCTTCATAACTCCTTGAAAATTTCACCGTCATACCCTTAGGCATAGTTCTAACAGCAGTCACAGTAGTAGCATTGATACTACTAGTGATAGTATTAACATATTGCCTTTTGATCAGTGGAACATCCCTCTCATCAAGTTCTAGAAGTTTCAACTTATTAGAATAAGCCGTTACTATGACATTGCTTTTGTGTTTTTGACAACCTGTATGTTATCAAATTTTCCTCTCAGTGCTCTTAGCCTCACAAGTAGTATAAATAGAAGTAATAGTAGTATCAAATGCAGCAGTAACAATAGTATTAGCAGTAGTGTGCACATATTGCCTTTTGGTGAGATGATCTTCCCCTTTAAGCATTCTCTGAAAGTTCTAACTTAAGACCCAAATCAATTCTTGAGATATGCTATTTTGAATATTTCCATAAACATAGCGTCTCTTGATTTAGCTTGAATTTCTCCTCAATGCTGTAAATAGAGTAGTCTCGTAGGAGTAGTGGTGGTAGATGTGGTAATATTGGTAGCATGCACATATTGCCTTTTTAATCATATCCCTTTTCATTTCCTGAATTTTGAAAAATTAATGTACTCAGTTATTCCTGTGTTACACCCCTTTGACAATCCTTATACGCATAACGTGTTTTGATTTAGTTCAACCCTACCCTCGACATTCTCTGAAAGGCTCACTCGAATGCCCTTCGTCTTCTTGGAAAGTAAAGTTCAATCATGTATACTTTTCTCAATAACATATACTGTGTGTAAACAATGAACGAAATGTCTAGCTTATAGGCCTTATCCTGAGGACTGTGGGAAGGTAGACATCCCCAAAGACATAATTACTGGACCTTTTAACAAGGCTGAACAAAAAGATCTCTTAAAATTTCGATTTATTTCCAGGAAAAAATTATTTGTCAAGAAAAAACGTTTTGTGGGACTCGAAGAGACTTGACCGTTTTTCGGAAAATCATTTTCTTTTTGTTAGTCTACCGTTAAAGCATATGATAGCCAATGACCACTCGCCATAATTAAATTAAAGTGCCAAAGCTTGATTGAAGTTCTGATGCATCTTTTTTAAAAATAGTCTGTAATTATTAACTCCTCAAATTTAAATTGAACGAAAATTCGAGTAGAATTGATGAAGCGGTTGTTTTTGGCCTCCGACGGCTTGCTTCAGCGGTGAATTGTTAGTGTAGTAGTGGTAATGACTAAAGCCTCCTTTGACTGCTAACGAGAAAATAATAGTCGTAATCAGTAGAACGGCAATTATTCTCACAAATTAAAGTTTCGACTATTCAGTCATATTGATAACAGAGTGAGAAACCCCTGAGTTTCTTTTCTCAAAAAGGTAAATTTTCCATTCAAACAATTAAGACGTTTGCATAGGAATATGAAATGTGGCATTACTATTTTCAAAAATAATTTAGAAACTAGATTCATAGATGTAAAAAGGTTTTGTACACCTGTATCTGTTTCATTTATTAGACCTTCTGAGTGACATTTAAAGCAACGGAATTTATGTGAAAGATGTTAGATTTTAGGTAATCACACCTACTTGGCTAGGGAGCTGCCTTGATGATGAAGGAGGCACTCCCAGCCGAGGATGAGGCCTTTCCACTTCACTTTTGGCTGGCTGACCCCTGTGATTACCCCAAAAGGGGGTAACTCAACTGTGTAATTTTTGGTAGTGGGGGACTACGTTCGCGCAGACCCCTGTCGACACATTTAAAAGTATTTTCCATTAGGGCTCTTTTATATATCACACATTTCTCAGTTGAAAGGAAAAAGTATACGATTTGATTTTGTTAAGACAATAATGGGACATGTAAAATTGATCATGGGACCCTTTTGAAAAGATTAATTTCTTGGTAAACTTTTATGTTTGAAATATTATGGAAGAATTGTGCCTAGAATCCCAAAAAAATGAGAGTGGTGAGCGTATACTCTATAAAAAAATGGTTCCGGAAGTTTCTCCAAAACATCTCTTCAATAAACATATTTTTTTATTTTTTTTTTGTCTTGTGTTAAAGCAAATGATGGTATCAATGACCAGTCGCCATAAGCTAATTGCCTTAACTGATTGAATTACTGATGCATTTTGTTTTTGAAAATACTCTGTAATTGTTTAATACTGATTTTTAAATTGAAATAGGATTCGAATCAAATTGTTTAAATTTAGATTAAGTCACAGAGACTAGTCTTAAAAAGGGAAATGCCTTTGGTCACCACACATTTCATTAAGGATCAAGTCAATTGCGTTGGCAACATATCAAACTAAAAATTCCTTCTCTACTGTTAAGCTTTTTCGAATACTTAAATAGGGGGGCCTTATGCTACAGTGATTGATCGGCCCCTTAGTTATATTACAATTAATTTAGTGCCTGATTACTGAATATTTATGTTATTTTCTTCGGATGTAGTTTTAGTACCATGTCCATTAAAGTTGCACACGAATTGTTGCTCATTGAATATGTTTTCTCATCGTATAATGTTTTTGCCAGTATTTACTTAATTGAATATTGAATTCCTTATTTCTTTCAAATCCTGTCAAAAAACCAATAAGTATTTACTACGACTTATTTTTAAATACTCAAGCCAATTCTAACAATTTTCATAGCTCTGGCCTCTCCTCATATCGAGTTAAACTTTCGCCTTTTACTATAGATTACCGTGGAGAGGGGTACTTGATGGTACGTGTTCTTGATAACCCGTATGTTATCAAATTTTCCTCTCAGTGTTCTTAGCCGTGTTACCAACACGTCAAAACGAAAAATACCACAAATTGCATGAAAAATGTACCAAAGACAAAAAAATTGTACCATATCCAAAATTTGATCGTCGGTGATGTGAAGTACTATCTATGAAAATTTGGCATAAGACATTTTCATTCATTTCCTCTCTCCATTTCTTTGTTTTTCTTTCTCTTCTAATACAGTACATTACTCCTGACAGTACGAAATTGTTCGGAGTAACATATATTATTACAGAAACATTTTATTATAGGCCAACAAAAGTCGTTTCGGCCATTTAAAGCACCGCTTGAAATTGATCCCAAACAACCATTTTAATACAAATCAGGGGCTAAAATTGCATTTTAACCTTGTATTCTTACATCATATTGCCGAAAAGCAGTTTCTGAGACCTGATTTTCCATTTAATAGTTTGCATAAAAATCCCCTTTTCCCTTTTATGAAGATCTCGATAGAGGGGAGGATTGTTCCTGTAGCCCTCCCTAATATAAGATACCGCCTACAAACAATACCGGAAAAAAATTCTTTTTAAATTGAGACTGATTAAAGAAATGACTTTGAGGGTTATGGTCTGGTCTAACACCTACTGGGGATTTTAATGTTGAAACAATATTTTTCTCCAAAATGCCTTTAAAAGATACTCTACTCACCTTGTAAGGTCGAGTTTGATATATCCCCGCAAATGGTACAATAGAGGCCATGTCTTTCACTATTTTTTAAATCACCTTAAATCATTTTTATTTTTAAAACTGGAACTGGCCTTATAAACTTGAGTTATCTGAGGTTCCAACCAATCTATACTACAAAAGCTCAACATCAGAAAAGATTAAAAACACGAAATCAAACATCACTATCTGAGTCAGAAGCCATGGCGGCACTTGCAGTTGCAGATTTTCTGTACCCTTTTCCCGTCGTTAGAAGTACCTAACGATTTTATGAAAACCTTAATTAAGCCACTTTATAAGGAAGGTGATAAAAGTGAGTGTGGTAATTATTAAGGCATTAGTCCCGTCTCTGTAGGTAGTGAATTACTTAGTAATATGATACTTTTGAAACTGAGAGATACCGTAGACAAAGTTTTAAGAGAAGAACAATGCGGTTTTAGAAAAGGCAGAGGATGTGTTGACCAAATTTTCACTTTTAGGCTAATAATTGAGAAGTGCCTGAGTTTTCAAAACACCTTTGGTCCTCATTTTTATAGATTATGAGCAAGCGTTCGATTCTGTTGATAGAAGAGCTTTATTAAAGGTTTTATACTTGTATGGTATACCAGACAAATACATTAAAGTGATTAGTGCTATGTACGAGAATAGCACTGCTGCGGTTAAGGTAGGAAATGAGGTTGGCAGCTGGTTTTTGTATTAAATCAGGAGTTAAGCTGGGTTGTGTTCTGTCCCCCTTTATATGGATTATTTTGATGTACTTTGTTTTAAGGAGCACAGGAAAGGCAATGGGAGATCACGGAATCAAATGGGGAGGAAAAAGTCTGCTGGACTTTCCATATCCTGGAGAAATTTTGATGTTAAATTTTGAAAATTTTCCGATCCTCTTGAAAAGAGCTTATCTGTAAAACAATTCATTTTATTCTCTGTTTTTTAAACATGAGTTATTTTACGGTTTAGCCAACAGGCTTCAATAAAAACCTCACACTGTCTTTTTGTCATCAATACTGGTCTTCAAAATTCAGAAATTTCACAAATACAAGAACCAAAGAAGAACTTCACTGGTCATGAGATAAAATTGTTTTTTAATTAGATCATCAAATAGTTCGTGGTAACAAGCTGTAGGTAAGGTGCGAACCGGCTCAATAGCAACCGAATCTCTAAAAAACGGGATTTTTATACTATAGGCATATCAAAAAAATTGCCTTTTTATACTGATTTCAAATATATAAATTTCAATAAGTTTAGTTTAACCCATCAAAGGTTACGAGCAGGAGAAAATTTTCCTGATTTTTGAAAAAAGGGAGAAACGCCCCCAAAAGTCAAGTGATCTTAATGAAAATCACACCATCAGATTCAGCATATCAGAGAACCCCATTGTTAAGGTTTCAAGCTTTTATCTGCAAAGATGTGAAATTTGTATTTTTTGCCAGAAGAAAGATCACAGATGCGTGTTTATTATTTTTTTTTCCCAGGGGTGATCGTATCGACCCAGTGATCCTAGAATATTGAGAAAGACTCATTCGAATGAAAATTAAAAGTTTTAGTGCCCTTTTTAAGTGACAAAAAATTAGAGGGCAGATAGGCCCCTCCCACGCACCTTTTTCCCAAAATCTTCTGATCAAAATTTTGAGATAGGCATTTTGTTCCTCATAGTTGAAAGGCCAAATAAACATGTGTTCGGGTATAAAATGACCCCCCCCCCACATCCCCAGGGATAGGTCTTTAGGTTTTAAATTTGCCCATTGTTTGGGCATAGTGTTTGTTATTGAGATGTATGCATACATTATTGAGTGGAGTGGGACACATTTTCTGTTGGGAGGTTTTCCAAGGGTAAATTTTCCATGGAGAGGAAAGTTTCAAGGGAGTGAAATTTTCAGGGGATATTATGCACTGGGGAAATTTGCCAGAAATCTTATACAAAGTTTTTTTTTTATGTCTTGCTTTCTCTTTTCCGTCTCAATTTTATGCGCGGAGTGGTTAAGAGTAATTGTCCGGGGTAAATTTTCACCGGGATCGAGTTGTCTAGAAGATATTTTCGTGGGGAAAGGGTTTCTTCATGAAGGTGGGGCCAGATTTCCTGGCATTATTTAGAAACGATCAGAAATAAAATAAAGTCTTTTCAACTAAAAGTAAGGAGCAATATCAAAACTTAAAAAGACAGAAATTATTACGTATATAAAGGGGGTTACCCCCTCCTCAACACCTCGCTCTTTACACTAAAGTATGAATTTTGTCCCAATTCTATAAGAATGACTCCCGAAAGACAAGGGCCGTTTAATTAGAACAATAGGCTAAGACGCTTTTTTAAGAGTACTAAAAAACTTGAGCGTAGATAGCAAGGTGTTGAGGAGGGGGCAACCCCCTTTACATACGTAATAATTTCTGTTCGTTTTAAGTTTTGAACAGGTAAAATGAATCATTTTATGAAATTCTAAAACAAAAGACAACTTTCACTGCTTTCAAAGTTTGGTAACTACAAGTTTTTTGCATATTATGAAGTGATAACTGTTTCTTAACACGTTTTCTTCTGACACAGTTTTCTTTTCACGTTTTCTTCAATTCAGACACAAACGTCCCAATTTTCATGAAAGATTCTTTCCCGATATTAAAGCAACTGCAAGAGAAGGGGCTTCTAATGGCAGATAGTACAGAAATAAAAACTGAGATAACCAGGATTTTAACTCCCGAAGAGGAAAATAACGGATATCATGTAAAAGAAAAAGAACCATTTGTAAATTTGGAAAATGCCTTTAGAAATCTACATTCTTTCCCCATGGAACCAAAAGTGAGAGAGCTTATGTTTCAAGTCATACACATGATTTTGCCTTACCGAAATAGAGTGTCACGTTTCCTGAGAAATGAAGATAAAAAATGCTCTTTTTGTTTTGAAGTAGTGGAAGATGGTTTAGACCACGAGTTCATCAAGTGTAATGAAAATAAGGGAATTTTTCAGTTTGTTTTTGATTTAAGTGAAAAGTGCAAAATTAAAGTTCAAAGTGATGAAGAAAAGAAGAAGCTGGTGAAATTTGACATAAATTCGGATTTGGATGTGAAAAAGAAAAATTCTCTGTGTTATATTATTGGAAATATGTGTCATTATGTGTGGTGTAGAAGGAAAAGAAAGAAAGTGGTGTGTTTAGAGGGTTTTAGGAGTTTAATTGAGAAGAAAATGGAATTATTGAAGATAAGAAATGAGTGGAGAGAGTATTTTTTTGATTTGAATTATGATTTTTTTTGTAAATATGGTGGGTGGAAAAAGAGAGTGAGAAATTAAGTAGTGGAGAGAGTTTGAGTTTTTTATTGGTAAGAGATAGTTTTTTTGCGTGAGTGAGTGAGAAAACAGCGTTGCCAGTAAGGTAGTTTAAAGAAAATTATTGATAATTATTTTTTTTTCTTTTTTAATTAGCAGCCAAAAAAGGAAAAAATAGGAAAAAAGGAAAAAAATGAAGTTTAAAAATGGGGTTTGGTGGTCATTTCAGCTTATTTGTTTTTCGTAAATATTAGTGTGTTTGTTTTTGTGTGTTTGCAAAAATAAGCTGAAATGATAATGTAAAAGAGGGTTTTTTTGGTTTTTTTGTTAGTTTCTTTATGTATTTTTTATTGGGATATTTTTTTTATATATTTTTTTAGTAGTGGCTTCTTTGCAGAATTGGAATTTGAGAAACAATAGTTTAAATATCATAGACGCAATGAAAACCACGCTTTACATTGCGTTTCTCTGTAGTAGTCTCTTGCAATTAACCTGTCTGGCGGTTTTTTTGTGACTAGTTTCTTTGCACAATATATTATGTTATATATAACAATATAGGTAATCCTTCGTCATATATATATATATATATATATATATAATATATATATATATATATATATATATATATATATATATATAATATATATATATAATATATATATATATATATATATATATATATATATAATATATATATATATATATATATATATATATTATATATATATATATATATATATATATATAATGTATATATATATATATATATATATACATATATATATATATATATATATATATATATATATATATATATATAATATATATATATATATATATATATATACTATATATATATATATATATATATATATATATATATATATATATAATATATATATATATATAATATATATATATATATATATATATATATATATATATATATATATATATATATATATTTATATTTAATTTCTCTCAGCAGGCTCCTTTTTCCTTAATAAAAATTTTCAAACTGAGGAGATTCGCCTTGGGTGGTTGGCTTTTGTTTTTATTCCACTAGATTCCCAACCATCACGAATCAAAGTGTAATTATAGCTTCATTTTCAATCGGTAAGACTTGATGTTGATGCACAGAAAGATGTTTCTGTCGACCTTTGGACACCGGAAGCGAAGTGTCTGTTTACGAAAAAAGGAAAATAGGTGACTGCTTGTCTGTCCCTTATCTTGACTGTGCCGAAAAGATCAGGGTGAAATAAAATATTTGTAGATCAAAGAATACAGACATAGGTACAAAAATGCTGAATTGTACCACATTGTACCATAATTTTTGTAAAATGTACCATGTTTTATGGGATTATACTAAATTGTACCAGTAGAGGTGAAATGCACCAAAATGGTACAATTGTACCACGTTTGGCATCACTGGTTCTTAGCCTCAGAGTAGTATGAATAGAAGTAGTAGCAGTAGTAGTAAATACAGCAGTAACAATAGTATTAGCAGTAGTGTGCACATATTGCCTTTTAGTGAGATGATCTTCCCCTTTAAGCATTCTCTGAAAGTTCTAACTTAAGTCCCAAATCAATTCTTGAGATACAATATTTGAATATTTACATAAACATAGCGTCTTTAGATTTAGCTCGAATTTCTCCTCAATACTGTAAATAGAGTAGTCTCGTAGTGGTAGTGGTGGTAGTTGTAGTAGTATTGGTAGCATTCACATATTGTCTTTTTAATCATATCCCTTTTCATTTCCTGAATTTTGCAAATTAATATACTCCGTTATTCCTGTGTTACACCCTTTTGACGATCCTTATACGCATAACGTGTTTTGACTCAGTTCAACCCTATCCTCAACATTCGCTGAAAGGCTCACCTGAATGCCCTTCGTCTTCTTGGAAAGTAAAGTTCAAACATGTATACCTTTCTCAATAACATATACTGTGTGTAAACAATGAAACAATCAAGGACTCAAAACCTTATAAGTTCGTTCGTCTGAAACAGAATGGGACTGATTTAAGGCTCCAGGCAAAGAATAAAGAGCGTGATGCTCGGGTCACTATCGATAATGAGTGATGTATAGTATGTTTGATAAGTTAGTCTTAGTAAGTTGATATGAATACGTGTAGTTACATCTCCATTTGTGAAATGCCCCTGCAATTGAGTGAAGATGCAGAATTCCTCAACTGCGGAAGCTTCACAGGTTCTTTCAGTAGTATAGGGTCAACCTAAGGTAGAAGACAGATAAGACATTACTGAGTCACTGAAAGGTATAAGACAGTAGTGGGGCCTTACTACTTCCAAACGCATGCCCTCCCCAGTTTCAAACGCATGCCCTCCCCTTTTCTATGGGATTTCAAATGCATGCCCTCTGACATCACTGCATCCCTGTTCCTAGGCGTCATTCCCGCCCATGGCAAGGTTAAATCACACACCCCCTTTGTTTTTCTATGACAGCCCTGGCAATATTCCAAGCGCATATCCTATTTCTAGGTGAAATTCCCAGGTGTTTCATTTACTTGGAATGTGGTCTGTATAATACACAAGTAGCAATAATAACCTCCTAGCCCCTTACCCCTGTTTCTAGTGCATGTTACACCAGGCGACACACCCTCGCCGTTAAAGAGTCAGATAAATTGAGCTACCAGCCCCTCGCATCTGCACAGTGCAATCACCTGTTCTATTAAAGGGAACACAATTGACACGTCTCCGTGACATACCCCTCTGGACTCTAATCATGTCATACGACCTACCTCATTTCAAACAGACAGGTCTAATATGCTTGATGCAATTTTGCGTAACCCAACCACAGGAGCCCATGAGGGAATCCCCGCTTGTAGCACACACCCTACGTAATGGTTGTCCAACAGTGTCACGTAATACTTTTTTCATTAACTTAACGGCGACACGCACTTTATGCAATAATTGCGCATCCATCACTGCCAGATAATACCATTTTGACATTTTTCGCCGAATACCCTCAAGACATTTTCTTTTTCACCGTTTCTTTTTTTCGCCCAAAGCCCCCAAAGCTTTTTACCCATAACTTAATGGCGGCACACACTTTACGTAATTACTGCGCATTCATCACTGCCAGATAATACCATTTTGAGGTTTTTTCGCCCAAAAGCCTTTCTTTTTTCGGCGTTTCGTTTTTCGCTCGAAACACTATCCATTTTTTCTAGAGTTCTGGACCCTGCCAGAACTCGAAAGGTCGTTCTCTTCCAATGGAACACGCTCTAACCTAGAGAACTAAGAAGAGATTTCCAATATTATGTATCTTGAACCATACTCTAAAAATAAACTATTGCACGAAACCCGAGATTCCCAATTTGTTGGCACTCATTAGAACCAGATGTTTACATTGAAATTTGGCATATACTTGGAAAAAATCTATTTCCATGGGACATATACTTTCAAGATATTAATAAAGGGGAAATGCATGTTTAAATTATGTAAACATCTAGGTATGAGAGACGCGTCCCAAACAATAAATCTTAAAAACACAGAAAATAAAAACAAATTTACGAGCAATAAAATATAAAAAAAAAGAACTAAAAATAAAAGTGGAAAAAGCCATATCGTTAATTTACGCAAAAAAGAACCATCTACTATAGAAAAGCGGAGCTTCTAGCCTGCAACCCCGGGGGTAGGGGAGGGAGAGTCAGGGAGGGTGGTATTAGATGCAATTTAAACCATATTAAGAGCTTTTAAGGAAATACCCTTTTTTCATTAAGATAAATTCATGGTTATTTCACAATATCCTATCAATAGCTTCCAGCTCCCACCCAGTAGCATTCACTTTCAGAGGATGCGTTGATAATAGATGTAGTTTTTTAGGTGTTATTGAGACTTTAAAATGGTAAAGAATATCATGCCAAATTTAAGGAAGAGAACTTCAGGGGAGGAGAACCTTCTGTGGGGGAGGAGATTCAAGCGTATATTTATTGTTATTCAGCCTCCATCCAGGGCTCGCTGTTCGCCTCCGAGGAAGTGTCCGATCCCCCCGAGCGGTTTGTCCCAGCCCGACACACCCTCAGGGCAATTTTTCAGCAAAAATATGAAGAGAGGGGATCATAATAAACACAAAAGGAACCGAGATTATAGAAAACCGAGTCTTCTAACCTGAAACCCAGGAGGATGAGAAGGGGGGAGTGATATTAGATGCGAATTTAAGACATATTAATGCTTTTAAGGAAATAACCCTTTTTCATTAAGAAAAATTCATGGATATTTCCCAATATCCTAGCAATATTTTCCAGCTCCCACCTAGTAACATTCATTTTCAGAGGGTGCATTAATAATAGATGTAGGTTTTTAGTTGTTATTGTGGCTTTAAAATGATAAACAAATAGCATGCCTAATTTAAGGAAAGACAAAGGGAGAGGACTCCAGGGGAGGGGGAACCATCTGTGGGGGAGGATATTCAAGTGGACATTTATTGTTATCCAGCCTCCATCCACTGCTCGCTGCTCGCCTCCGGGGAAGTGCCCAGTCCACCTGAACGGTTTCTCTTAGCCCAGGGTACATTTTTCACTCAAATATCAAAACAGGGAAAGGAGGGGAAATTCTATTTTGAGAAATTCTTGCTACCATCCACCCCGTGCGCTGTGGGGGAAGTTTGGTCAGTTTCGTCTCATTCCAGGGACGGAATCCAGCCATCCTACGCGCAGTAGGGGAGTTTGATCTAGGTGTACTCATTCCTGGGACGGGATCCGGGCTTCGGCTAGGTGCTAAAAGAGGCTAAAAAACGGTCTCGCTCTAGATAATTTAAAGCTAGTAATAATAGGGAAGTTATCATAGAATTTCTACGGCAACCCTCTAAAGTCAGAGCATCCCTGTTTCAAGCACTCAGCTAGCAATATTCGCGCCCCTGGCGAAATTCCAATCATGGATACATTATTTTTCTGGAAGACCCCCCTAGATTTCCCGTGATGAGGTCAATGTGAGTGATGCAAGCGTATCTCATAAACAAGTCTAAAAGGACCCCATGTAACTCGAGTATGCAGCATACACATGCGTATTGCGTGTTAACGGCGACGTATATCTTAAGCAAAATTACCTAATGGGAGAGCTTGGAAGATCGTTATGCAAGAAGGGCAGATATCCAAACCGATAAAAAGTATACTTATGGTCCAGAGCAGAATGGTGCTACGACACTGTTTTCACACTAGCACTAACTCTCAAAGTGACACCCCTCCCCCCCACACTTTGAAAACAGAGAAGTCCCCCTTTCTTTGCTGGTGTTTGATACTCTAAGTATTTCATCTCACAATGTTACACTATTACTCCCCCTGTGACACACCACTGTCATCAACCCCCTCCAAAGAAAAAACATTTTTCAGACATTTCTCGTTAATTCAACTCATTCATTCGGGTTTTCGAGAGCAATTCGACCCACAGTACCGCACTATAACCACTCTAAAACACCCTTCCACCATCGTCCATTCTCCGCAAAAACACTTTTTCCAACATTTCTCGTTAAAATTTTTTATTTCAAGTCATTCATCCGGGTTTTTGCCAGCAATTCGAGCCATAGTATGGCACTATAACCACTCTAAGGCACCCTTCTAACATCGTCCATTCTCCCCAAAAATACTTTTTAGACATTTCTCGTTAAAAATTTTATTTCAAGTCATTCTTCCGGGTTTTCGCGAGCAAATCGAGCCATAGTACGGCACTATAACCACTCTAAGATTCATCTCCACCATCGCCCATTACCCCCAAAAACACTTTTTAGACATTACTTGTTAAAAATTTTATTTCAAGTCATTCCTTCGGGTTTTCACGAGCAAATCAAGCCATAGTATATAGGGGTAGAGGTAATACAACTGGGAGAAGTCCATATATGGGCATTGACCTACTTTCGGGGGAGAGGTAATACCACTGTACTTACAACTGTACGTAAAACTAGACGAACAAGATAACACACCTCTTTCTAGGTCAATCAACGGTTAGAAATACTAACGGGAGTGTGAAGCAACTAATATCCCTGAAATTTCAGGAATGAATTTACGTAACTGTTATATCACAATTTGTTTACGCTTCGAGGTTAAAGGATGATGTATAATTAATACAGACATGAATTACGTTGAACTTATTGTGTACTTCGATTGTGTAAGAATTCATGACAAAAAAAATCAATAGGCTTCATGGGAATTTAAAATGGGTCTGTGCACAGTTGCCAGAACAAAAGGAAACGTAAGAGATTAATTGACATTTTAGGTGAATTATTTGACAACAAATACAATTATAGACAACACTTTAAATAAAAACTTTATATACCCTAGGGTATAACTTACAACCCTTGCCCTGACGGCTGTGGGGGAAGGGGTTGTCATCCTTAAAGACCTAATTTCCAAAACTTTAAACTACGTTGAATAAAATGACTATCTAAAAATTTTGATTGGATGTGTTGGGTAAAAGGTGGGCGTGAGAGGGGGGTTAGTTACCCTCAAATTACTTTCGACTATTAAAAAGGGTACTATCCCTTTGAATTTTAAATTGAATGAGCTCCTTTTCAAGTTTCTACAACAAAGATTTCAATAAAAACCTTATATGCCCCCAGGGCATAAGTTATATTCCTTGCCCTGAGGATTGTGAGGGAATGTTCTCCTCAAAAATATATTTTCTATCTGGAAATCAACTACGCTGAACAAAATGGCTATCTCAAAATTTTTATTGGATGTTTTGGGGGAATGATGGGCGTGGGAGGGGGCCAATCAGTTTCGACTATTAAAAAGGGCACTAGCCCTTTGAATTTCCATTCGAATGAGCTTTTTTTGAAGTTTCTACGACAACGCCTTCTTTAAAAACCTTATATGCCCCCATTGCATAACTTAAAACCCTTGCCCTGAGGGCTGTGGGGGAGTGTCCTCCTCAGAAATATATTTTCTATCTGGAAATTAATTACGTTGAACAAAATGGCTATCTCAAAATTTTGATTGGATGTGTTTGAGGGAATGATGGTCGTGGGGGGACTAGTTTCCCTCCAATCACTTTCGACTATTAAAAAAGGCACTAGAACTCTCAATTTCCAATCGAATGAGCCCCTTTTGAAGTTTCTACGACGACCCTTTCCATATGAAGTGCCCAGCTCTAAAGGAAAAAATAATAAATAGTTCATTGTGCCAACATCGCTCTTACATGCCCTCAGGGCATAACTTAAAACCCTTGCCCCAGGTTGTGGGGGAATGTCCTCCTCAAAAACATATTTTCTATCCGGAAATCAACTACGCTGAACAAAATGGCAATCTCAAAATTTTGATTGGATGTGTTTGGGGAAATAGGGGCGTGGGGGGGGGGCTAGTTGCCCTCCAATCGCTTTCGACTACTAAAAAGGACCCTAGCCCTTTGAATATCCAATCGAATGAGCCTTTTTGAAGTCTACGACAACGCCTTCTATAAAAACTTAATATGCCCCAGGGTATAACTTAAAACCCTTGCCCTGAGGGTTGAAAGGGGGAATGTCCTTCTCAAAAAACATATTTCTATCTGGAAATCAATTAAGCTGAACACAATGGCTATCTCAAAATTTTTATTAGATGTGTTTCGGGGAATAATGGGCGTGGGGGGGGGGGTTAGTTGCCCTCGAATCACTTTTGACTATTAAAAAGGGTACTAGCCCTTCGAATTTCCAATCGGAAGAGCCTGTTTTGAAGTTTCTACAACAATGCCTTCTATAAAAACCTTATATGCCCCAGGGCATAACTTAAAACCCTTGCCCTGAGGGTTGCGGGGAAGTATCCTCCTCAAAATCACATTTTTTATCTGGAAATCAAATATGCTGAACAAAATGGCTATCTTGAAGTTTTGATTGGATGTGTTTGGGGGAATGATGGGCGTAGGGGAGGCTAGTTTCCCTCCAATCGCTTTCGACTATTGAAAAGGGCCCTAGAACTCTCGATTTCCAATCGAATGAGCCCCTTTTTAAGTTTTTTACGACGACCCCTACCATATGAAGTGCCCTGCTCTAAAGTAAAAAAATAATATATTGTACATTGTGCCAACATTGTTCTTATATGCCCTCAGGGTATAACTGAAAATCCTTGCCCCCGAAGGTTGTGGGAGAGTGTCCTCCTCAAAAACATATTTCTATCTGTAAATCAACTACGCTGAACAAAATGGCTATCTCAAACTTTGATTGGATGTGTTTTGGGGAATGATGGGCGTGGGGGGGGGGGCAAGTTGCCCTCCAATCACTTTCAACTATTAAAAAGGTCACTAGCCACCCTAATTTCCTATCGAATGAGCCCTTTTCGAAGTTTCTACGACAACTCCTTCGATACGAAGTACCTGTCGAAGAAAGAAGAAAAAAACACATTGTGGTGACATCGTTCTTTACTTAGGCAGCGCTAGCGCGCTGCCTATGATGGATGTTTTATATGTATGGATTTTATTGTTCATTGTAGTGCTATTTTATTTGATGTTTTATTGTATGGATGTTATATGTGTATCGATGTATGGATTTTTATTAATCATTGTATTGGTTTTATATTTGATGTTTTATTGTATGGATGTTTTAGGTGTATGGATGTAGTGATTTATATTGTTCATTTTATAGGTTTTATTTGATGTTTTATTGTATGGATGTTTTGTATGTATTGATGTATGGATTTTATTGTTTTTTTTGTTATGATCCAAAAAAGGACATAGTTTCATTATGAACATGACAGAACTCCATGTCACCACTCCTGGGCCCAAAATCCAACACCCAAGGAATTCAATTCGTGAAATTTTTTTTAACCTGGACCTTCAGGGGACGGTAAAGAGTAATATCAAAACTAAAAAGTGCGTAAAAACTGCATTTGAATGACTTGCGAGCTTAGCCCTTGAGGCGAATCTTACTTATTTTGGATTCTGAGCATTTTTTTAAAACAGAAAATTTTTCAACTTTTTATTAAATGTCTTAAAATGACATGAAATATACTTAAAACAAAACAAAATCACTTTTAATATTTTCAAAATACAAAATGAGAATGATATAAATATGTTAGTCATGACTTTTACTATTAGAAAGATAGTGTTTGTAGTAGCACTTTTTTTACTTGGAATTTTTTGGACTTAGAAAATTATTCGACTTTTTTTCAAATGTAAGACTTGGAATATTTTTTAGTGTAGTGTCCGTGGTTTATCTTGTCACTATTGCATTCTGTTGATGTTTCAAAGTTAATTTTGGAATTTTTCATAGAAATGTAAGACTAAGAATATTTTTCTAGTGTTTGGTCGTTGTTTACCTTGTCACTGTTAAATTCTGTTGATGTTTCACAGTTCTTCTTGGAATTTTTTCGCTGTAATGTAAGACTTGGAATATTTAGGTAGTGTTGTGTCGTGGTTTACCTTGTCACTGTTAAATTCTGTGCATGTTTCAAAGTTCATTTTGGAATTTTTTAGTTGTAATGTAATACTTGGAATACTTTTGTAGTGTTGTGTCGTGGTTTACCTTGTCACTGTTAGATTCTGCTAATGCTTCAAAGTTGATTTAGGAATTTATTCGTTGAAATGTAAGACTTGGAATATTTTTGTAATGTTGTGTCGTAGTTTATCTTGTCACTCTTACATTCCGCTAATGTTTCAAAATTCATTTTGGAATGTTTTCGTTGAAATGTAAAACTTGGAATATTTTAATAGTGTTGTGTCGTGGTTTACCTTGTCACTGTTACATTCTGTTGGTGTTTCAAATTTCATTTTGGAATTTTTTCGTTGAAACGTAAGATTTGGAATTTTATATAGCGTTGTGTCGTGGTTTATATTGTCACTGTTACATTTTGTTGTTGTTTCAAAGTTCATTTTGAAGTTTTTCCTTGAAATATAAGACTTGGATTGTTTTTATAGTGTTGTGTCATGGTTTACCATGTCGCTGTTACATTCTGTTGAAGTTTCAAAGTTCATTCTGGAATTTTTTCGTTGAAATGTAAGACTTGGAATATTTTTGTAGTGTTGTGTCGTGGTTTACCTTGTCACTGTTACATTCTGTTGATGTTTCAAAGGCCATTTTGGAATTTTTTCACTGAAATGTAAGACTTGGAATATTATTGTAGTGTTGTGTCGTGGTTTACCTTGCCACTGTTACATTCTGTTGATGTTTCAAATTTCATTTGGAATTTTTTCATTGAAATGTAAAACTTGGAATATCTTAGTAGTGTTGTGTCGTGGTTTACCTTGTCACTGCTACATTCTGTTGATGTTTCAAAGTTCATTTTGGCATTTTATCGTTGCAATGTAAAACTTGGAATATTTTTGTAGTGTTGTGGCCTGGTTTACCTTGTCACTATTACATTCTATTGATGTTTCAATAACATCAACAGAACTTTGCGACATCAACAGAATGTAATAGTGACAAGGTAAACCACGACACAACACCACAAAAATATTACAAGTCTTACATTTCAACGAAAAAAACTCCAAAATGAACTTTAAGACTTGGAAATGTGACAAGCTAAAACACCACACAACACTACAAAAACATACCAACTCTTACATTTCAACGACAAAATCCAAAATGAACTTTGAAATATCAACAGAATGTAACAGTGACAAGATAAACCCCCACAGAACACTAGAAAAATATTCCAAGTCTTACATTTCAATGAAAAAATTCCAAAATTAACTTAATATATCAACAGAATGTAATAGTGACAAGGTAAACCACGACACTACACTACAAAAAATATTCCAAGTCTTACATTAAAAAAAAGTTGAATAGTTTTCCGTCCAAAAAATTCCAAGTCAGAAAAAAAAAGTGCTACTCCAAACACTATTTTTCTTATAGTAAAAGTCACGACTAACATATTTATATCATTCTCATTTTGTATTTTGAAAATGCTAATAGTATTTTTTTTTTGTTTAATGTATATTTCATGTCATTTTAAGACATGTAAAAACAAGTTGAAAAATTTTTCTGTTAAAAAAAATGTTCAGAATCCAAAATAAGTAAGATTTGCCTCAAGTGCTAAGCTCGCAAGTCATTCAAAATGCAGTGTTTACGCACTTTTTAGTTTTTGATATTGCTCTTTTTAGTTTTTGATATTGCTCCAAAATATTCGTACCAGCACCCGAAACAGCAGAGTTCACTATTCACAGAAATCAGAGGCTAGAGATTTCTCAATATTCACAAAAAGTTTATCTTTCAACGGCAGAACACTAGCAATAGAATCATGACCACTTAGTTGGTTGATAAAGTCCTTACGAATTGTCAGATCAATAATAGACGGTGACAAATTGGAGACAACAATAGTAGAGTGGCTATCGGCTGGTTTCGAGGGACTGGTTCCAGGCTGTGGTAGTGGCGAGAAATGGTTTGAGTGTGCCTCGAACTGGTTTGAAATTTCTTTAACTGGACATGCAGCTCATTCACTCTAAAAAAAAGAGCAGAATAAGCTGTGGCTGGTATCGATGGCACTTCATTGGGCTTAAAATAACAAATACTGGGATGTCGAAATTGTCTGTATAGCCATTCTTGATAAAGTCCAGAATATCACCTAGATGGCTGAGTGACGCTTTCAATTCACTTCGCTTCTGAAATAAAGCTTCTGGATATAGCTTGGACCCAAGCCATTTCTTCATTTTCACGACATCATCAAAGTCAAAAAACTCCGCATCAAGCTGCTTAATTATTTCAGCATCAATTCCTTTATCAACGTTTTGCTGAACAAAATTCAGCACCGGACAATAATGCAAATTTCTTCATCCCCTCCGGACATGATAAAAAGCTATAGCGCGCTCACAATACGTTTTGCTCGTTCAAATGCTAGATGAATATTGAACTAATTAGCGGGAAATCATAGGTGAATAAATAATTGTTGTACTCAACTGAGTACGGCGGTTAGAATAGGGCCTTCCCAATCCAAAAGAATGGTAAACGCTTTGGAAAACTAAGCAAAAGTGATAGTAACCACTTTAATTCATTCAATATTTTCTGGTGGTTTCCTTGCGAGAAAAGTAAGGGAAGTGTTGAAGGCTGTCTACCTTGTCCCCACAGTTTAAGGGACAAGCCCAGCGGGTACCACGGCTCTTGCTAACAACTCTCCACCCCTCTTCTGCTTACTTTTTTTCCCTAGCTCAATCGCAGCGCAATTGCCTCTAAATATCAGATGTCTTATTTATTTATGTTAGCACTAATTGATGGAAATTCTCCAATATTATCACTGAAATATTTCGAGTTCAAACCCCTTTACAAAATATAAATAAATATCCAGGAACAAGGTCAGTAGATTATAACATTTTAATCCGTATAAAAATGTTTTGAAAGAATGGTCACGCAATTAACACCGGTCACTGAATTAATTTAAGATTCTACCGAGTTTCAAATTCATAAAATCCAGAAAAAGGTGATATCACTTAATCAAGACTGTGTGTGCTATCGTCCCTAAACGAGTTTTGATAATAATATTAAATTTACAGTTGAGTTTGGGGATAATAATAAATTACCTTTTCTGGATATTTTATTAATTAAAAGGGATCTCCATTTACTTTTCTCGATTTACAGAAAACCAACGCACAATGATAGGTATTTAAATTTTAATTCTTGCCACCCTATGTCGGTGAAACGGGGGGTTGTAATTTCACTAGTGGATAGAGCCTTTAGAATTTGTTCCCAGGAATTTCTGGATTCGTAATTGTTATACTTGAGGGATATTTTGTTTGTAATAGTTACCCAATTAAGTTCATTGACAAAATAATTGAAAATAGACAGGTTAAACATGATAGTAGGGTTATTGGGGTTTCTCAGTCTTTAGATTTATATGTATCAAAAAGTTTCATTTCATTACCATATGTACCTGGCTTGGGTAAGAAACGTTCACGGGTTTTACGTAAATTTGGTATTGATACATGTTTCCAATCGTTGAGGCCAATGGGTAGTTTCTTTAGTTCTGGTAAGGATTTAACCCGGGGAAATTTAGTAAGTGGGGTATACAAAATTCCGTGTTCTTGTGGGAAGTTCTATATTGGTAGGACTCAACAAAAATTTGTTGAAAGGTTTATTGAACACTGAAATTCAATAGAAAAAACCCTACAATTAAGCAAACCTCCAGAAACTTTTGTTTCAGCTTTAGCAGAACATATTTGGTTTCAACCAGATCACATTGTAAAATTTGATGAAGCCTTAGCTATTTCAAATGATAAGGGGTACACTCAATGGGCGAGGGAAGCTATAGAAATCAAAAAACATATGTTTGCTAACCTTTCGATAAATAGGGACACAGGTAATTTAAATATTGACCCAATTTATGATAACCTTCTAAAAAGTGAATCAACAGTCAATAAGGGAGTTAAGATTTTAAATAATCAGCAGGGGACTATTTTACCTGCTAGACCAAAACGATTTGCTTCAATAGTAGCTAACAAAAGGAGTATTTCGCAACAGAATAATTAAAGTAATTTACAGTTTTTATTATTTATCCTCAGTTACTCTGGTGTCCTCACTGAAGTAACTCTATAATAGCATCTTTTCCCTACGTGGATCAGTTTGCGCAAATTGTACATTTTTTTTGGTGGTGGTTTTATTGGTTTTTAGTTTTGTCTTGTTTTTTTTTTATCCTGTTCTTCTTGTGTTTCCTTCGTGCTGAAGACGCCTTGTTTAGATACAGCCGAAATATCCGCGTCGTTTTGCATTTGTCTTTTCTTTTCTCTCCACTGGCCACAGTCTCGTTTGTTTGTTTTTTTCTCATTGAGATTTTCTCTTTGTTGGTTTTTGTCATGGCTGGCCACTTCGGCTTAAGATCTTTCATTCGTCAATTGTACGTGCAAACAATTAGCCGCTTCTGTCAGTTATTATTTGTCTTAGTTAAAAAACATGAAAATTTGTTAAATCAACAAATTTTCTTTAAAAATTGCAAGAAGGAATCAGTGATCCCGAAATCTTTTAAAATATGTACCCGTTTTGGAATTGAAAATGAAACAAAATTAAAAAACAAATTAAGCCTAATGGCTTTAAATCACGTAATTTATGAACAAAAACAGAGACGTTTTCAACTGTCTAATGACTTAAATTCTGTTGAAACCCTTTGAAGGAATAACCTTCCATCTGAATTAAGGAAATGGAAAATTTATACGAATTAAGGAAATGGCCATTAGATCTTTTCGCCATGATTTTCATTTGTCTAAGGTTCGTCTGGTTGACAAGTTTCATAAACTTTTGTTTGAAAAGTTCCAAGAATCAGATGTTTTTTGTCCTCGTCATTGTCTGGGTCCAGCAATTAAGAATTTGTCTTCTAAACCTCTTAATATTCAACAGGAAGCAGTTTTGTCGAAGGGTTCTAAGTTCTGTTTTCCAACACCAATCTCCTATTCAAAAATAATTTCAAAGGGGGAGTCAGGAATTATGGCTTCTATAGATAAAGTTGATACTCCTCAAGAACTTAGAGCCAAGATCGTAAGAAAACTAAACACCTTTAATATGAGGTTAATTGGTAAAGAAATTTCACAAAAAATGACATTAAAATACTTTCAGATTTGAAAAAGGATAAATTCCATACTATCACCAGAGCCGATAAGGGAAACGCGATTGTAATTATGAACACTGAAGACTATAATAATCAAATGAAATCCATTATTTCTGACACTATTACATACAAAAAACCTGATTTTGATCCTACAGATAAACATGTAAAATCAACAAGAAAGGAATTGGAGTCAATGAAAAATAATTTTCACATTACACCGCAGTTTTATAACAAATATTACCCTAGGGGTTGTTCGGCACCCAAGATCTATGGTCTACCTAAGATTCATTTGACTGGAGCCCCCCTCCGCCCCATTGTGTCAAATTTTCCGTCACCTGTTTCAAAATTAGGAAAATGGTTGTCGGTAGCATTGCGTCCAATTTTGGGAACACAAAAATCATATTTAAAAAATTCGACTGATCTTACTAATAAATTGCAAAATTTCACGTTGGAGGATAGTTCAATTCTTTGTAGTTTCGATGTTGTTTCCATGTATTCAAATTGTGATTTTAAAAGGTGCGAGGACATTTTAAAAAGTAAATTAGAAAAACACTTTGATTTAATACAAGATGTGACTTTAGCCAGTTTGGATATTGAAGTCATTATCAGACTAATTATCCTAGTAAATGAATTTTCTTTTTATTTTGGTTTTAGAGGGGAGTTTTATAGACAAATTTTTGGGTTACCTATGGGGGCTTCTCTTTCTCCTTTATTGGCAAATCTTTTCATAGATGCCATTGAAACCTCCGCTATATACAGTTTTAGAATCTCCCCTTGTTTCTGGGGTAGGTTCATGGATGATGTGGTGTGCTTTTGGAAACATGGATGGGACTCCTTAGACCTATGTTGTAAGCATTTAAATAGTTTTGATAATAATATTAAATTTACAGTTGAGTTTGAGGATAATAATAAATTACCTTTTCTGGATATTTTATCAATTAAAAGGGATCTCCATTTACTTTTCTCGATTTACAGAAAACCAACGCACAATGATAGGTATTTAAATTTTCATTCTTGCCACCCTATGTCGATGAAACGAGGGGTTGTAATTTCACTAGTGGATAGAGCCTTTAGAATTTGTTCCCAGGAATTTCTGGATTCGGAATTTTATACTTGAGGGATATTTTGTTTTGTAATAGTTACCCAATTAAGTTCATTGACAAAATAATTGAAAATAGACGGGTTAAACATGATAGTAGGGTTATTAGGGTTCCTCAGTCTTTAGATTTAGATGTATCAAAAAGTTTCATTTCATTACCATATGTACCTGGTTTGGGTGAGAAACTTTCACGGGTTTTAGGTAAATTTGGTATTGATACATGCTTCCAATCGTTGAGGCCAATGGGTAGTTTCTTTAGTTCTGGTAAGGATTTAACCCGGGGAAACTTAGTAAGTGGGGTATATAAAACTCCGTGTTCTTGTGGGAAGTTCTATATTGGTAGGACTCACCAACAATTTGTTGAAAGGTTTATTGAACACCGAAATTCAATAGAAAAAACCCTACAATTAAGCAAACCTCCAGAAACTTTTGTTTCAGCTTTAGCAGAACATATATGGTTTCAACCAGATCACATTGTAAAATTTGATGAAGCCTTAGCTATTTCAAATGATAAGGGGTACACTCAATGGGCGAGGGAAGCCATAGAAATTAAAAAAATATGTTTGCTAACCTTTCGATAAATAGGGACACAGGTAATTTAAATATTGACCCAATTTATGATAACCTTCTAAAGAGTGAATCAACAGTCAATAAGGGAGTTAAGATTTTAAATAATCACCAGGGGACTAATTTACCCGCTAGACCAAAACGATTTGCTTCAGTAATAGCTAACAAAAGGATTATTTCGCAACAGAATAATTAAAGTAATTTACAGTTTTTTTTATTTTTTCCTCAGTTACTCTGGTGTCCTCACTGAAGTAACTCTATAATAGCATCTTTTCCATACGTGGATCAGTTTGCGCCAATTGTACATTTTTTTTGTGGTGGTTTTATTGGTATTTAGTTTTGTCTTGTTTTTTATCCTGTTCTTCTTGTGTTTCTTTCGTGCTGAAGACGCCTTGTTTGGATACAGGCGAAATATCCACGTTGTTTTGCATTTGTCTTTTCTTTTCTCTCCACTGGCCACAGTCTCGTTTGTTTGTTGTTTTTTTTTTCTCATTGAGATTTTTTTCTTTTTTGGTTTTTGCCCTCTATACATACATGATGTACACAGAGGAATATAGGGAAAAAATGAAAAGAAAACTGAAAAATACAAAATTACACTTCTAACGAAAAGGACGACAACAAGTAGCTCATAATACTCAATAACTCATGAATATATAATAAATAGCTTATGATATCTCATTAGTACATAACACTAAAAACACTCATAAAACGTAACGCATAAACACTCATAATACATAACGCATGAATAGCTGTTTTATCAAAGCAATGGTGATAAAACTATTTTTCCATTAAACGAAAACAATAAAGGGGAAAATTTATTCTATTTTCCCTAGATCGTCTAAGAAATCGGTCGTATTGTTGATCCATTTTAACAGTAATAGCAAATATTCCGAATTTTCCATATTGGAATTTTGAACCATAGTGGAATTCCAAGAAAATATTTACAAGACCGGAAAAAAGTACACGCGGATACGCTTTTTATCACTTTTACTTAAAAAACTTCAAAAATGGAACAATGAAAAATACATGAGGTGCAAACATTGAATAATAAATTTTAGCAAGTGTTTGTTTATCAAAACGACCTTTCATTCTGACTAGCAGGCCATAAGTTTTCCCAGTACAGACGATAACACCAACTCCCGCGTAGGTTTAATTGTCGGGCTAAAAGGCAAACCAAAGTATTTAACAGAATAATTATTAAAGATGTTAAGTGATCCCACCCTAACTGAATGATGCTGGATATCACTGTTATTATTTGCCACTAGGAATTCTGTTTTAGTAGGCTCAATCTCTAATCCTATCTCCCGTAGATGTGAATGTAATATATTAATTGCATTCTGCATTGATATTACATTGTCCGAAAATAACAAAATATCATCAGCATACGACAAGTGGCTAATGTCGACACCGTCAATCACATATGGCGGCAGGTACCGTGTGGCTGTTCTAATTGCATTATTAAATATGACGGGGCTAAGAACTGACCCTTGTTTTACTCCACGACGTAAAGAAATTCGGTCTGAGAGTTGCCCTCACAAAAAATTCTCACAGATGATTTACGATACCAACCCGTCAAACACTGGCTTATAAATGGGTTCACTCGCTACGCAACAATGATAAAAAAGCGTGATTATGCAACATACTATCAAACGCTTTTAAAATATCAACTCCGCACACAAATAGTGGTTTTTAAGATTATGATGGTGTTCCAATATTTCTAGAAATATTGCGTGTGCATTTTGAACCCCTAAACCACTTCGAAAACCTAACTGATGGTCACCCACATCACATTTTGTTGATAAATATGGGAGTAAAATATTTTCAAATAATTTACTAATAACAGAGCAAAATGTTATAGGTCTATATGATGAACAACATGAAGGATCCTTGCCTTTCTTGCGTATACAAACTACTTTACCTTCTCCCATCAAAGAAGAGACATAATGCTGGATAACTATTACTTGATATAATAACGTAAGATGCTATATAAATTTTCTTTTTTTTTGGCAGCCCTAGTACAACTTGAGGTGCGCCTTTTAACTTACATATTTTTACAACTAAACCGGTAGCCGATTACGTCATTTCCGTTTTGAAGTGAGATAGATTTTATTGTTTTTCTATTCCCTGAATACGAACGAGAGAGAATCCAGAAAAAAAAAATCAGTTTAAAAAAACTACTAAACTAATTGCTTTAAAATTTGCCAGAAATCTTTGTAAGCAGCTTATCCCTTATTTAAAGACCAGTCCAATTAGCGTTTTAAAAGTGGCAAATTTCCTCTTAAAAATGTAAAATTGAAGGGTTTAGATTTCAAACCTAAAAACGGAAACTGGGGAACAAATTTCAAAAGCCGTCACTTTCAAACACACCTTAGATTCTAGGCACTCCATTCCCTGAATTGCTTTGTGAATATGAGTTGTAGCTGTTTTTCTTTGTTGATTGTTTTTTAATTTTTCAATATATCTGAATTTATGATCTGAAGACCATTGAAAAATTTAAAGCCGGGCTTCACCAGCAGAATTTCCAGAATCCAAGATTCCAGACAATTGTTTACGTTTTGGATACACCGCAGCTGGAATATGAAGCCTATCCAGTAGTACATCCAATAGTAAAAAAAAAAGATTTTTGTACTTATAGGTTTCCAGAATTTTCAATAATACTATGAAAACGAAAGAAAAGATGAAAAGAGAAAAAACGAAGAAAAAAGGAAAAAAGATTGTGGAAATCCTATTGATTATCCTCCAATAGTAAAAAACTGACGGTTAATGGTGCGCGTGCGACGGCACCCTCACGTGCAAAAAATTTTTTTGAGCATTTAGTAAAAACAGATGCGATTTCGTAAACTTTTCCTCTCAGATTTAGTAAATTCTTCCATGCCAGGGTGGCAATTCTGCTGGGAGCAACTCCTTCATCATCAAGGCACCTCGCCAGTGATGCCAAACGTGGTACAATGTACCATTTTGGTACATTTCACCTCTACTGGTACAATTTAGTACAATCCCATAAAATATGGTACATTTTACAAAACTATGGTACAATTCAGTATTTTTGTACCTATGTCTGTATTTTTTGATCTACAAATATTTTATTTCACCCTGATCTGTTCGGCATAGTCGAGATAAGGGACAGAAAAGCAGTCACCTATTTTCCTTTTTTCGTAAACAGACACTTCACTTCCGGTGTCCAAAGGTTGACCAAAACATCTTTCTGTGTATCAACATTAAGTCTTACCGATTGAAAATGAAGCTATAATGACGCTTGGATTCGTGATGGTTGGGAATCTAGTGGAATAAAAACAAAAGCCAACCACCCAAGGTGAATCTCCTCAGTTGGAAAATTTTTATTAAGAAAAAGGAGCCTACTGAGAGAAATTAAAAGTAAGAATAAATTTAAAATAAGACGATCTAGCTCAACTACATATATATATATATATATATATATATATATATATATATATATATATATATATATATATATATATATATATATATATATATATTATATATATATAATATATATATATATATATATATATATATATATATATTATATATATATATATATATATATATATATAGTATATATATATATATATATATATATATATATATATATATATAATATATATATATATATATATATATATATATATATATATATATATATATGTGTGTGTGTGTGTGTGTGTGTGTGTGTATGAAATTGGGGCTATTGAGAAGAAAACGCGTGTTAAGAAACAGTTATCACTTCATAATGTGCAAAAAACTTGTAGTTACCAAACTTTGAAAGCAGTGAAAGTTATCTTTTTTTTCAGAATTGCATATAGTGATTCATTTTACTTGTTTAAAACTTAAAACGAATAGAAATTATTACGTAGCCTATATAAAGGGGGTTCCCCCTCCTCAACACCTTGCTATTTACGCTCAAGTTTTTTAGTACTCCTAAAAAAGCGTCTTAGCCTATTGTTCTAATTAAACGGCCCTTGTCTTTCGGGAGTCATTCTTAAAGAATTGGGACAATATTCAAACTTTAGTGTAAAGAGCGAGGTGTTGAGGAGGGGGTAACCCCTTTATATACGTAATAATTTCTGTCTTTTTTAAGTTTTGATATTGCTCCTTACTTTCAGTTGAAAAAACTTTTTTGTTATTTCTGATTGTTTTTAAATATTGCCAGGAAAGCTGGCCCCACCTTCACAGAGAAACCCGCTCCCCACGGAAATATCCTCTAGACAATTCGATCCCGGTGAAAATTTATCCCGGACAATTACTCTTAACCACTCCGCGCATAAAATTGAGACGGAAAAGAGAAAGCAAGGCATAAAAAAAACTTTGTATAAGAATTCTGGCAAATTCCCCCAGTGCTTAATATCCCCTGAAAATTTCACTCCCTGGAAACTTTCCTCTCTATGGGAAATTTACCCATGGAAAACCTCCCAGCAGAAAATGTGTCCCCCACCCAATAATGTATGCATACATCTCAATAACAAACACTATGCCCAGACAATGGGCAACTTTATAACCTAAATACCTATCCCCTGGGGCTGTGTGGGGGGGGGGGTCATGTTATACACGAACGCATGTTTATTGGGCCTTTTAACTATAATGAACAAAATGCCTATCTAAAAATTTTGATCAGACGATTTTGGGAAAAAGGTGCGTGGGAGGGGCCTAGCTGTCTTCTAATTTTGGGTAAAGAAAGAAAAACGAGCAAAAATGGGGTTTTTATAGGCCAAATGACGATACTGAAAAAACAAAGCGAATATTTCGAGAGGACAAACGCCTCTCTTCTTCAGCGCGAAACGAAACGATATATCAATAAAAGCCAAAAATCAAAAGAATTAAAACCAACTACCTAACAACCATAAAAGCGAGTTATTCGCCAATATCCGCGATTTGCACAAAATCCAAAAAAACATGAACTGCCATCGACGGATACTAGCGAGCAACTGACAAATGAAAGGAATCAATTCATTCACTCGAAAAAACAAAACGAACCAGCAATTAAATAAGTTGGAAAACTATGTCGCTTGATTTCGGATTTTAATTAAGGCATTTCTTGCAGACACCCTTTGAGACCTAAGGGGTTGTTCACGTGTTTGATTAGATGACTGGGAAAGTGGTTCAAGGTTTATTTCAGGGATTACTAACGTATCGGCTTCTCTTTTGAGAAAACCGAAATATGACTCGTTTATTCTTAAATCACCGGAATCTCTGTTTAAAGCTAGACCTAAATGTTGGTATTTATAAATTTCAAACAGCTTCTCGGTAGTGCTGGACAATACCTTTATCATGCGAAATAAGACTAGCTTGATTAAACAAAATAGTATGGTCTGGTTTTTCAAAATGTGCTCTGCAAGGGCAGAGTCAAAATTTTCTGGTTTTTTCCGCTTTTTAAGTGTATTATTAATTGAACTAGAATGCTGGGTTAATCTATCTGTTAGTCGCTGATTTGTTCTTCCGATATACCAAAGACCACATGAACAAGGAATTCTGTAGACACCGGAGTTTTCACCTATAGGGATAGGGTCTTTACCTTGATAAATTTGGGACCTGATAGTTTTACTGGGTCTATAATAAGTGTAAATGTTATTTTTCCTTAGATTTTTTGAAATGTGGTCTGAAATCCCTTTAATGTATGGGAGACCAAGATAAACTGAATTTTCCCTTAAATTTGTGTTTTCTGTGGAACTATCTGATAATCTTTTAATGCGTTTTGGAATTACAGAATTTATTAAACTAATTGGATAACCATTCCCAAATAAAATATCTCTAAGGTGGTTGAGTTCTAAATCCAAGAAACGTGTTGAACAAACTTTCAATGCTCTATCAACTAGAGAAGTGACAACTCCTCTTTTCACAGCAGGAGAATGATTGGAGGAATAACTTAAGTAACGGTCATTATGTGCGGGTTTTCTATATACACTAAACTCGAAACATGAATCATTTCGGTGCACCAGAACATCTAAGAAAGGAACACGCCTCTCTATCTCTGATTCCTGAGTAAATTTCAGTTTTGGATCCAAGGAGTTGAGCAAGTGAAGAAAAGAACCCAGAGACTCGTCACCATGCTCCCATAAATAAAAAATGTCATCTTTAAAACGAACCCAAAATTCAGGTTTACAAGAACTTTGCAAAATAGCCCTTTCTTCAAGGTCTTCCATGAAAATATCAGCCTGTATTGGAGAAAGGGGGGCACCCATGGAGAGCCCATATTTCTGTCTATAAAAAATGCCTCTATAATGGAAGCTTTAAACAGAGATTCCGGTGATTTAAGAATAAACGAGTCATATTTCGGTTTTCTCAAAAGAGAAGCCGATACGTTAGTAATCCCTGAAATAAACCTTGAACCACTTTCCCAGTCATCTAATCAAACACGTGAACAACCCCTTAGGTCCCAAAGGGTGTCTGCAAGAAATGCCTTAATTAAAATCCGAAATCAAACGACATAGTTTTCCAACTTATTTAATTGCTGGTTCGTTTTGTTTTTTCGAGTGAATGAATTGATTCCTTTCATTTGTCAGTTGCTCGCTAGTATCCGTCGATAGCAGTTCATGTTTTTTTGGGTTTTGTGCAAATCGCGGATATTGGCGAATAACTCGCTTTTATGGTTGTTAGGTAGTTGGTTTTAATTCTTTTAATTTTTGGCTTTTATTGATATATCGTTTCGTTTCGCGCTGAAGAAGAGAGGCGTTTGTCCTCTCGAAATATTCGCTTTGTTTTTTCAGTATCGTCATTTGGCCTATAAAAACCCCATTTTTGCTCGTTTTTCTTTCTTTATGTGATGTCAGGCCAATGTGGCTTAAGAAATTATCTAATTTTGGGTCAATTAAAAAGAGCACTAGAACTTTTAATTTTCGTTCGAATAAGTTCTTTCTTGATATTCTAGGATCACTGGGTCGATACGATCACCCCTGGAAGAAAAAAATAATAAACACGCATCTGTGATCTTTCTTCTGGCAAAAAATTCAAAATTTCACATCTTTGCAGATAGAAGCTTGAAATCTTAACAATGGGGTTCTCTGATACGCTGAATCTGATGGTATGATTTCCATTAAGATCACTTGACTTTTAGGGGGCGTTTCTCCCTTTTTTCAAAAAATCAGGAAAATTTTCTCCGGCTCTTAACCTTTGATTGGTAAAACTAAACTTACTGAAATTTATATATTTGAAATCAGCATAAAAAGGCAATTCTTTTGATATGTCTATGGTAGTATCCCGTTTTTTAGAGATTCGGTTGCTATTGAGCCGGTTCGCTCCTTACCTACAGTTCGTTACCACGAACTGTTTGATAATGTAATTAAAAAACAATTTTATCTCATGACCAGTGAAGTTCTTCTTTGGTTCTTGTATTTGGGAAATTTCTGAATTTTGAAGACCAGCATTGATGACAAAAAGACAGTGTGAGGTTTTTATGAAGCCTGTTGGCTAAATCGTAAAAAAAACTAATGTTTAAAAAACAGAGAATAAAATGCATTGTTTTACAGATAAACTCTTTTCAAGAGAATCGGAACATTTTCAATATTTAACATCTAAATGTCTCCAGGATATGGAAAGTCCAAGAGACTTTTTCCTCTCCATTTGATACCGTGATCTCCCATTGCCTTTCCTGTGCTCCTTAAGACAAAGTCCATCAAAATAATCCGTATAAAGGGGGGCAGAACACAACCCAGCTTAACTCCTGATTTAATACAAAACCAGCTGCCAACCTCATTTCCTACCTTAACCCAGCTCCGTGTTATCCTCGTACATAGCACTAATCACTTTAATGTATTTGTATGGTATACCATACAAGGATAAAACCTTTACTAAAGCTATTCTATCAACAGAATCGAACGCTTGCTCATAATCTATAAAACTGAGGACCAAAGGTGTTTGAAAACTCAGACACTTCTCAATTATTAGCCTAAAAGTGAAAATAAATTTGGTCGACACATCCTCTACCTTTTCCAAAACCGCATTGTTCTTCTCTTAAAACTTTGTCTACGGCGTCTCTCAGTTTCAAAAGTATCATATTACTAAGCAATTCACCACCTACAGAGACGAGACTAATGCCACAATAACTACCATACTCACTTTTATCACCTTTCTTATAAAGTGGCTTAATTGAGGTTTTCCTAAAATCGTTAGGTACTTCTAACGACTGGAAAAGAGTACAGAAAATCTGCAACTGTAAGTGCCGCCATGGCTTCTGACTCAGATAGTGATGTTTAATGTCGTGTTTTTAATCTTTTCTGATGCTTAGCTTTTGTAGTATATATTAGTTGGAACCTCAGACAACTCAAAGTTTATACAGCCAGTTCCAGTTTTAAAAATAAAAGATGATTTAAGGTGATTTAATAGTGAAAGACTCTATTGTACAATTTGTGAGTACAATAGAGTCAAACTGGACCTTACAAGGTGAGTGGAGTATCTTTTAAAGGCATGTTGGAGAAAAATATTGTTTCAACATTAAAATCTCCAGTACGTGTTACACCTGACCATAACCCCCAAAGTTATTTCTTTAATCAGTCTCAATTTAAAAAGAATTTTTTTTCCGGTATTGTTTGTAAGCGGTAGCTTATGTTAGGAAGGGCTACAGGAACAATCCTCCCCTCTATCGAGATCTTCATAAAAGGGAAAAGGGGATTTTTATGCAAACCATTAAATGGAAAATCAGGTCTCAGCAACTGCTTTTCGGCAATACGCTGTAAGAATACAAGGTTAAAATACAATTTTAGCCCCTGATTTGTATTAAAATCGTCATTTGGGATCAATTTCAAGCGGTGCTATGAATGATCGTAAATGGCCGAAACGACTTTTGTTGGCCTGTAGTAAAATGTTTCTGTAATAATATATGTTACTCCAAACAATTTCGTACTGTCAGGAGTAATGTACTGTATTAGAAGAGAAAGAAAAACAAAGAAATGGAGAAAGAAAGTGAATGAAAATGTCTCATGCAAAATTTTCATAGATAGTACTTTACGTGACCGACGACGACGATCCGCGTGTTACGCGAAGCGTAACACGCGGAAAAAATTTTTGGATATGGTACAATTTTTTTTTGTCTTTGGTACATTTTTCATGCAATTTGTGGTACATTTTGTTTTGAGGTGTTGGTAACACTGCACCTCGCTAGTCAGGTAACATTTTCCTAATATCTTTCGACATAAATTCCTTTGCTTTAAATGCCACTCAGAAGCTCCAATTAATGAAACAGATGCGGGTGTACAAAACATTTTTACATCAATGAATCGAGTCTCTAAATTGTTTTTGAAAATCGTAATGCCCCATTTCATTTTCGTATGCAAACGTCTTAATTGTTTAAATGGAAAATTTACCTTTTTGAGAAAAGAAAATCAGGGGTTTCTCACTCTGTTATCAATATGACTGAATAGTCGAAACTTTAATTTCTGAGAACCTAATGACCGTTCTACTTAATATGACAACGTTTTTCTCGTTAACTATCAAAGGGGGCATTAGTCATTACTACTGCTACTAACAAACTCACCGCTGAAGCAAGCCGTCTGAGGCCAAAAACAATCACTTCAACAATTCTACTCGCATTTTCGTTCAATTTAAATTTGAGAAGTTAATAATTACGGACTATTTTCAAAAAAGATGCATCGAAAATGTCACTAGAACTTCCAATTTCCAGCCGAATGAGCCCCCTCTAAAGTTTATATGACCCTCCATCCCATACTAAGTGACTATGTAAAAAATTAAAGAAACATATAATACATAGTTATATATTATTTGCCCATAAGGGCCTTATAGCTCATTATAATAAACCGTAAGGCCTATAGTAAATTGCCCCTGACAAAAAGGAAAATAGAGAAAATCTGCATCGAAATTTCACTTACCAATCAAAGGCTTATAACAAAAGTTGGCGATATATAAAATTGAAGCTCAACAGTCAACCGAGCACACACGAACAAATTAAGAATATAAGATCTAATAAGCAACTAAGCCTGTCATACTCCAAAAGAAACTCAACATGTAGGTGAGGTCGAGGTCAAGACCGATGGCCGAAAAAGAGTCGGTTGATTTTGAATTAAAATCAAGTTGCCATCATGTCATGGCTAATTGGAGAAAAATATGTGATCAGGAGTGCCAATCAGAGGGGGGGGGGCAGTTACCCCCGTAGATTTGAAAAAAAACTCTCTTTGTATCTTCATTAAAAATCAAAAAAAATATTTGCCCGCCTAACGTATTCATGAAATGGTGCCCTTGGATTTGACCTATATACTTTCCACTTTTTTTTTATCTATACAGATCAAATCAAATGAAAACATTTAGAAATGTATGCGATTTCGAAGTATAAACAGCTTAAGGTGTTAATATGAAGTTACAAACTTATATAGTTATGAATTTTAAATAATATTAGAAATATAGCTCAATGATTGTTCTACTTACTTACCTGTACTTGGTGCAAGACCGGACGTGGACGCCTCACCCAGCCTCTAGAAGACTCTGTGTGGTCAAATCTATTTGTCGCAATCTTGCGCCAGCTGTCCAGAAAACCGGAGCCAGTAGCTCTCTCACTTCCTTCCAAACTTACGAAATCGACCAATGGTATCAAGGTTGTTCTTGACAGTTGTCCACCAATTCTGCAATTGACCGCCAGAACGTCTTCGTTGATCTGGCAAAGGAGCAGCTATAAGCACTTACTTGTGATGCGGTGATTGGATTTCTTAGGACATGGCCAAGCCAACTCAGTCTTCTCTGTTTGACAATCGTGGCTTTGGGCTCGATGTTACAACAGTGTTGGTGCACATCAGCATTTGAGATCCTGTCGGAGTATCGAATCCTGAGGATTTTTCTAAACACTGGTTGTTAAAAACTTCCATACCATGGAGATGAAGCACCTTCAGTGGTCAAGTCTCAACAGCATAGAAGAGAAAAGGTCTAGCCGTTGTATAGACACAAATTTTTGTCTTCATACTGATCTCCTGTCGGTTCGACAAATGGTGCCGGAGTTGAGAGAAGATGGGTTGGGTTTTGTTGATTCTGTTCTGTATATAAGAGTTACAGCCTCCACGAGAGTCTATTTGCGAGCCAACATAAGTGAAGCTATCGACTTTTCCCAATTACTGTCCGTAAAGCATAAGCTGATAATCCGACTATATATTTAGGTCCATGACTTTAGTTTTGAAGTGCTGATCTTCATACCCAGTAGCTGAGAGAAATATCTATTTCATTCAGCATACTTGGGGAGTTGCTGGATCAGCAGCAAGAGCAACGATGTTATCCCCGTAGTCCAGGTGAGACAAGTTAATGACCAATCTCATAATGACACCGTCAAAACTCTAGAGGGCTCTGTCGTTTTTCAAATGAATACTCTAGCTTGAATTCAATTCCAAAAGGTACAAAACAAACTCCTGTCTAAAATTTCCAGACTTGATAGTGAGGATCTTGGTCGGGATATAAAGTTTTTAACTAGTAGAGCTGGCTCTACAAAGCATATACCCATCTCACACGTGGAATCAAAGGAGGCAAAAGTTAGGCAGAATTTGATTTGAACTGATACTACCCAAGCAGCAGGAAGTAGGTTTTAACGGGGGTGTTAATTCGGTATTGATTTTCTTGAGCACTGATCCCGGTGCTAAACGTATTTCACCCAGAAAATTCACCCCTAAAAGTTCCCTCGTGGAAAATCCCCCCTCCCATTGCATAAGCTGTCCACCGTGGGATATTCCTCACATGTAAAATTAAGCAGCCAAAGAAAAAGTATGACAAATAAAAAAATGATGAAAAGAAGTAATTTTGGAATATTCTACTTATATTCAAAAATATAGGCAGAATCCAAAGTGTAGGATAAACTATAGTCCAGATTTTTATATTTTTATTCACTTCAAATTTTTGTCGTGTTTTTGGGGTAGGCGTTATCATAGAAAGGTAAGATAGAGTTTAAAGAAAATAATTTGAAAATTTAAATTTAGTGCAACTGAATAGGAGTTATCCTATAACGGAAGTGTACAGAGATAACAAGCTGGAACTAAGAGGTTCCAATCATTACTCCTGGTGAATTTGGCCTGGTACCAGCCAGAGGCGTCACTAGCCACAATTTTTGGGGGATGGGCAATGAATTTTACCGACTTTATGGTCATTTTACCAACTATTTTGAGAAATATTGCTATTAAGATTAGTTCATTTTTTTTCTTTACCGACTGAGACTATTTTCTCTAATAAAAAGAATTGAGCCAGTAAAATAGCTGCGCTTTGCACCACTATTTTACTGACTCATATTCTTTACCCCATTAGGTGAAAACATTGGAGGAGTGGCGTCCCCCCTCTTATGTGTCTTTATGGGAGTTCTCTTATGTGCTGAATCTAACGGTGTAATTTCCATTAAGATGACTTTTCTTTTTAGGGATGTTTTTTCATTTTATTGAAAATCTGGTAAATTTCCTGTGGCTCATGGTGTTTGATGTATAACACTGAACTTAATTAACTTTATTTACACCTGTTATCAGCATAACACGCCTATTCACTTGATGTATTAATTGTCATTAAAAAAAATTTTCTAGAGTTTCGGTTAATATTGACCCGAGTTCTCCTTACTTACAGTTCGTTATCACAAACTGTTTGATTCTACAGCACATATTCTGCAATGGATTTTGAAATATAGGTAGAATATACCAGAATCTGTTCTTTTCTTCATTCTTTTATTTGTCTTTATTTCTCCTTGACTACTTAGTTTCACACGAGGAGAATAATGTTCCAAGGGGGGGGGGGGGGAATTGTCGGGGAGAAATTTTCTGAGGGGGGGAGAGTATCCAAAAAGTTTTTAATCCCGTTCATCATTCCTATATTGTTCATCCGATCACCAAGAAACGATAACATGCTGTTAAGTGCAATTCTGCAAAGTTTATTGAATAGTTCCCCTTCCCCTCCCATGGCTCTCTTAACACTTTTCGAGTAAACTGAAATTAGAGACCACTCAATACAAATAATTGGCAGTGCCTTCCGGCCATATTATTAAAACTGTCTAGTTATTTAATCAATTGGCTTTTGAATTGTGAAATTTCTCATCTAAAAAAATTTCGAGATAATCAAAGTCCTTTTCCAATAAATCCTGAAGATTCGTTGTTCAACAGTTTCATTTATTAAAATTTTCCGCTGAAATGGAGGGACCCACATGAGGGGTTAATTTGCGAAAACTTTTAAACTTAAAAATATAATCACTATTAATACTCAAGTGGGAATCTTTCGCGGCGAGAATTTTCCGGGGAATACGCCGGACCCCACTGATCCTAACCCCTTAAATTTCTTTTAACTGGGGATGTGAGGGCTAAATAAAACTGATGAATTTGAAGAGTTTACCTGCACGTTTAAGGTATTCTCAAAGGAACAGTTGTGATATACTCAACTTTCGTTCCAAAGAATTTCATGGCGAGCCTTAGTGGGCGTTTAGACACTGGATTCTGTCTCAGACTCTGTCCAAGTTTCCCGCTCAGAATGGTTGAAAGCTGAAAATAGGATCTATCGAACAACATTTTCAGAACTTAAAACACCTATTTAGGTGACATTTATGATTATGAATGTCCATTTTCTGAAAAGACCTTGGACTTTCAACCATTCTAAGCAGGAAACTTGGACAGAGTCTGAGACAGAATCCAGCGTCTGAATGCCCACTTTGTAATTTGGCTTGATCGGGTAATATTTTAATGGCTTCAACCACAAGGGATCTCCCTTGCAACAGCAATACAACAGCAATCATTTCTTCAGAGTTTCGGATTTACCTCCTACCTGCAACTTTAAGCATTGGCCTAACACTAAAGAGACTACAAAATGAGTAAGAAAATCAAGCTTCAAAGCTCAGATGGGGAAGCATTTGATGTTGAGGTGGATGTAGCCAAATGTTCAGTCACAATTAAAACTATGCTTGAAGATCTTGGTAAGCAAAATTAGCCCAGCAGTTGCAATTTAGACTTAAAGCCTAATTTACCAAAATAGAATCTGCTGAACAAATGATGATAGGCTAAAATTCTTGATGACAGGTCTTTTACTATCTTAGATTATAATTTAGTATTTTCAACTGTTAGCATTAGCCTAACACTAAAGAGACTACAAAATGAGTAAGAAAATCAAGCTTCAAAGCTCAGATGGGGAAATATTTGATGTTAAGGTGGAGGTAGCCAAATGTTCAGTCACAATTAAAACTATGCTTGAAGATCTTGGTAATCAAAATTAGCCCAGCAGTTGCAATTTAGACTTAAAGCCTAATTTACCAAAATAGAATCTGCTGAACAAATGATGATAGGCTAGGCTAAAATTCTTGATGACAGGTCTTTTACTATCTTAGATTGTAATTTAGTATTTTTCTTTTAATAGCTAGTTAGAATGTAGACACATAGGCCTAGCCTTACTCAATGAGTTTGTGCATGTTCTTTCCTAATATAGGTAGGCTAATCACTAATATAGGCAAAGGTAATCACTTTCTTTGCAGTATTTTGTTTAGAGCCTTAACTGGGAAGGCATTACCAAGCTAATATCCCTACCTGCTCTATTACTAAGGTCTAGAAGATAGAATACATTTTAGGTCTTTACCTAGGCTATAGCCTGTAAATTTTGACAAACAATGTTTGGCATATTCCTAGAGAAGGGAATATGTTAAGAAAACAATTTATAGTATGCAGAATAATTAAAGCTAGCCTAACAGATTTTGCATGCAGCCCTGCCATGACTTACCCCCTCCCCCCAATGTGCAAACATAGCCAAAAATATAGGCCTATATTTCACATCTATTCTCCCAATGCATCCCTTGTTTCAACCAGTGTATTTGTAAATTGAATCGACTATGACAAAACAAGTGGTGGGTTGCAGAATGCATTAGAAATATATAATTTGCTATCATTATTCTGGTTAGAGCAATGTTCTGTTGACCCCCCCCCCCCCCAAAAAAAAAAAACAAGTTGATTTAGGTTGATTCTACAATTAACACCTATCTTGCTCTGTTTCCTGCACTTGCTGGCTAAATTGTTTGTTTACAAGGCTTAAAATGATGGTTTTAGAGTTATTACATTTCAGAAGACAATGTGGTAAATTTTTACCAAATCATATTATTGACTTACAAATAAAGTGAATATACCACTTGATGCCTTTTTTATGCTCTTTCCAAATATAATAATCATTTTTGTCAGAAATGAATTTTACCCCCACCCCTATATACCAATTCAGGGTATATATTTGCACATTAGGCAGTTGAGGGTAAATTTTAAACTTACCTCCCATTTACATCAGAAATAAAATTTACCCCCACCCATTTTAAGCTAATAGCAGCAGGAATCCACCATGAATTAGTAGACTGGCTAATGGATTCCTTACTGGTAGATCTCAGACTGTATGGCTCTTCACAACAGATAGCAAATGTACCTTCTCCCAGCCCTGTAATGTTCTAAGCAATGTTCCCCAGGGAACAGTTTTGGGACCCACATTGTTTCTTCTTTATATAAATGATATGATTATTGAAGTCAACAGCCACTTGACCCTTTTATGCTGATGACTCAAAACTATTTGGTGTACCTGATAAATCATCAATACAATTTGACCTTGACCACATTCCAGCATGGGTAGATAGGTGGCTTCTCTCTTTCAACATATCAAAATACATCACTATTCATTTTGGTCACAATAATCCTCTGCACCAATACACTATGAATGATAACCAGACATCATCTCCCATTCCCCTCCAAACTTGCACCAGTGGCAAAGACCTGAGAGTCACAATAGATATTCTTCTGAAGTTCCATGAACACTCTGTACAAACCATTTCCAAAGCAAATTCTAGCCTTGGACTAATTAAAAAACTACTTACTAGCCAATCATGCAGAATCTTCTTGAAGCTATACAAGGCAACTGTGAGACCAGTTCTCGACTTTGGAACCTGCCTTGCTGGTCCTTTTTACAAGGGTGATATACAGTTGAATGAAGGTGTACAAATGAGGGCCACCAAGTGCATCTCTGGACATTATGAGAAACCATATGGTGAAAGGCTGTCTATTCTAAAACTCCCATCTTTGACCTTCCAATGCAAGCAGAGTGACATGCTACTCCCATATAAATTTGTCAACCAACCCCAAAATAAGCTCTTTAACCAGTTACCCAACAAAAGAGACAAACACAAGGTCATTCTAAGAAGCTTCATAAGCCAAGAGTTAAAAGTACAAGGCATGTTTTTTAAGTAAGTACCATTTTGGAATTAAAAAAAGATGTGCAAAGATATTGCAATAATTTTATTTTTACATGAAAGCCTGTACCTTAATCTACTTTTCTACATAATTTCCATGAATATTGAGGCACTTGTCATAATATGGCCACAGTTTTTGAATACCCTCCTCATAAAATTCTGCCACCTGACTTGTTAACCACTGTATCACAACTGTTTTGACTTCATTATTGTCTTGAAGATGCTGACCACCCAGGTGTTTCTTCAAGTGCAGGAACAAATGATAGTTGCTGGGCACCAGATCAGGGCTGTATGGAGGATGATCTAGAGTTTCCCATTTAAAAGATTTGATGAGATCTTTGGTCTGATTAGCCACATGTGGATGGGCATTGTCATGCAGCAAAACATTACCCCTGCTCAACTTGCCATGTCTTTTGTTCTGGATTACATGATGCAGATTGTTCAATGTCTCACAATAAGATGCTGCATTGATTGTCTCAATACAAGACAGAAACTCCACTAGCAATACTCCTTTGTTGTCCCAAAAAACTGTGCACATGATTTTCAAGGCAGAAATGGTTTGCTTAAACTTCACTTTTTTGGGTGATGATGTATGTTGCCATTCCATGGATTGTTGTTTTGATCCTGGTGTGACATAGGCCACCCATGTTTTGTCACCAGTAATAATTTGGTCTAAAGAATCTTCACCTTCATTGTGGTACCACTCAAGGAAAGTCAATGCACTGCCTAAACATTGGGTTTTGTGCAAATCCATCAACATTTTTGGAACCCAACATGAACACAATTTCTGGTAATTCAAGTTCTCAGTCACAATGCAATACAAAACACTACAAGAATATTGAGGAAACCAGTTGCACATTGATGAAATTGTAAAGTGTCTGCTTTCTCTCGCCTTTTCTTCCACTTTCTGCACCAAATCTTCAGACCAAAGGATGCCCACTTCATTCTTCATCATGCACTTTTGTGCAGCCATCTTTAAATGCTCTCACCCATTTCCTTTCCATTCCATCACTCATAATGTTTTGTCTGTAAACTTCACAGATCTCAAAATGAATATCAATTGGTTTTATGCTTTAGCACTAAGATTTCATATAACAGCCCATACTTCACAATTGGCAGGACTCACAATTGTTGGAGGCATCTTAAACACTCAGTAAACAACATGTACAATGACAAATCAGACTGTAATGGCATCAGTGCATATACAAGAGATGTAGGTAACCAGCCTGCATGTGCAGAACACCAACCATAGCACTGTGGCGGTAGAATTGTAAAACAGTACTTACTTAAAAACATGCCTCATAGAAAGGGATAACATTTCTTTAGCCAAAGGGTCATTAATTGTTGGAACTGTTTAAGCAAGAAGACAGTGTCCAACATCAGCTGAAGTTTTTAAAAGGAGTCTCAACAAAGGTTGGGAAGCTGAACCTTCAAGATATAACTAGAGCTGCCCATCATCAGTGTCTCATAAATAGCAATTGATATATGTGTACATACAACAGGGTTGTGCTAGGATGCTGATGCTGCTTGTCATACCCAACCAACTTGCATACTCTATCAAAAATTGATGTTGTGTGGCAGTGTCTACTCTAAACTACAGAAGATTGGTCCCCTTGATCATACCTATCTGTGGTCACCATTACCAAGTGGGCTTAAATTGCATCTATACTAGTCAGAAGGCATATCCTACACTCTTAATCAGAAGCTGTGTCACTGGGCCATAAACACAGTCACAACCCTGTTCTTTTTGTATTTTGTGTAAATTGTTTTTTAACTGCCTTCTCAACAATGCAGCCAAACAGATCCAACATTGGACCTTATTTTGCTCCGAAGTGCAAATTAAGGTAATCATGTTGGCTGATTATGATTACTCCAGTGCTGGGGGAAATCATAGAGAAAGTGATATTCAATCAACTTCCATGGTTTGTGAAAATAATATAATACCTTACACTTTGACTGGTTTCAAGAAAACACCAATCATCAACAGATGCTTTTGTCTCTTTAAAAATTCTAGAAAAAAAAAATGTTTTTTTTCCAAGACAATATTCTAATTACTGCATTTTGGACTATGATGGTGCACATGGTAATGTGGACCAACAAATCTTAATTGCTAAACTTTTGAATCTTGGAATACCCTTAAAGCTATAGTCAATCTTCAAGTCCTTTATTGAAAATAGATGTTACATTGTTCAGATTGGTACAGCTTCTTCTCCTAAAACTTCATTAACCAAATGCCTTCCACAAAGCACAGTCCTGATTTGCCTTTTGTTCTCTCTATTTTCCTGGGACACAAACCTCCCTCACACTAACATATAATACACTGGTGGGTTAGAATAATTGAGAACAGGCAACTCCTTTGAGTTTGCACAGTCAAAGCTATATATTTGTTTACATTTTTGTTTCAGTAATATAGTCAAAGCTACAAAATTTATTGTTCCAATTTGAGAAATTCTCAAAAATCATGATTATCCCTTCTACAAAACATGTAAATAGCAGCAGCCTGTAATAATTCAAAACACCTCACATAGAGAGGAAAGGAAGAGGGTTAAATAATCTTTACTGACAAACCCATTATTTCAACCTGAAGAAGAAGATTATCTATTGCAACTTAACTTCATTATTTCTTTGCATTGCCACTTACCTTTATTATTTCCTGACACACTATTACACACTTTTTGATGTTTATCTTTTTGCTCTTTCCAAATTTACACTTTCTATGCAAATTTTAGTTTGAGTAGTAAAAGAGACCCTTAAAGAGGCACCTCGTTCCTTAATGTTAGCAAGTAGAAGATGCTACCAAAATTGTGAAAAATTCTTGAAAACAATCATAAATACTTGCTTATCTTAATAATAAAAATGCATTGCTTCACTTAATGGAAATACTAGTGTTTTGGCTCCTGAAGAAAACATGATAGAACAAAAGACTACTCTGTCTGACAGTCCCCCCCCCCCTAATGATTCTAGATATGGCCCTAAGCTATATGGAAACTAAGGAAAACGCTATTAATGAACTTTTTACTTTGTCACATGCAAGTTTTATTGATCATATTTTTTTTATCTTTCTTTCCATTTTTGTGAATCCCTTTTACAAGATTTGAAAAATGGCAGAATTTGCAATTCACTTGCTATCTGTATTTATAAACATTTGAATATCTTTGGTGTACAAAATTCTTTGCACATTCCATGAGAAAATAACACCTCATCTATAGATAGCAAATTGTATATTCCCTCATTTTTTCAATTTTTTTAAAGCAGATTCTTGCAAAATCTAAAAAAATAATATTATTGAAAGATGACTTTAAAAATGGACAAATGGATGAAAATCTGGTTGATAGAAACTTGCAGCATATAGCCTATAAAGCAAGAATTTCATTAGCATTGTTTCCTTTTGTTTGCATATAGCCTAGGGCATATTGTCAAAGTATTAAAAAGTATCATAGGCAGTGCTGCCTAAGTATAGAGGGAAGTGGGCTCTTATATATTTTTTTTTTCTACAAAGGCACTTTGTATGGAAGGAGTTGTTGTTGAAACTTTGGAAGGGGCTCATTTGAAACAAAATTTAAAGTTCTAGTGTCCTTTTTGAGGGGGATGTTTAACTAAATAGGGTTGTTAAAAGGGTGTATCTGTGATATTTCTGGAATGGCTATTAGGGCATTAAGATGAAACTTTCAGGGAATGCTGAGGTGGATGTTGAACTAATTAAAAACACACTGTGTGCATGCATGTTGTCAAAAATGTTAATTGGCAATGCTCCATCAGCCCTATAGAACCCTAAAGCTTATGAAGATTTTCAATCCATTTATTGGAGTATCTTTTCCTGTGCCCATCCATCCAAAGTACTATAGTACAACTATTATGAAAAATTTTGTCCATCATATAACTAGCTTGCCAGAATCTGGATTCTTGTAGAGATAAGCTTGAAAGATTTAAAATATTCTTTTCTTAACCAATGAAAAAACTATGTCAATTAAAAACAACAGAAATTAATTAAAAAAAAAAATTCCACAAAACAATTTTTCAAAGAAAAGTGAAGTGCTACATTAAACCACAAATGAACAGAGAAAAGTCAAATAATGTGTCAACTATAAAGTGACCATAAAACTGCTCTTTAGAATCCCTTTAGAAAATGCTTAGCAAAAAAATGCTCAAAACATTCAATTTAGTAGAAGGACTGGAGGTTGTATTTATTGGAGAACCTCCAAATGGTATTCAAGAGATGAAAGGCTGAGATTTACTGTCCTAGGCAATGTTTGGAGTCCTTATTGCTCCAATTTATTAGCTTTCTGTAGGTTTTTATGAAGAACCAAGCTTTTTTTTTCTTCTCTTTTTTTTAATGACAAACCTAAGAGATCCTTTAGTAATCAAGTGTTCATTTCAGGTATGGATGAAGATGAAGAAGAAATTGTGCCTTTACCAAATGTAAACTCAGCCATACTTAGAAAAGTTATTCAATGGGCCACATACCACAAAGACGATGCTCCACCCCCAGAGGATGATGAGCTGAGAGAGAAACGTACTGATGACATTTCTAGTTGGGATGCTGACTTTCTTAAGGTCGACCAAGGAACACTGTTTGAACTCATCTTAGCAGCTAATTATCTTGATATTAAAGGTGCTATATTCCACCAATGTACTTTTCAGTTCCAATACCAAAATCTATTTAAAAATTTAAAGGTTATAGAGCTAAGTTTAGGTTATTATAAATTTAAAGGTTAAAGAGCTATAGATTAAGTCTATACCTAAACAAGCCAAGCCCTGACTTGATGCAAAAAGTGAGCTAAGCCCCAATTTGATACAAAAGCAAGCCATTCTCTTATTCCCTTCAAAAGTTGGCTTAGTCCAGACTCATTGTAAAAATGAGTTGTCTTAATTTGATGCAAGAACAAACTCAGTCCTCATTTGGTGTGAAAATGAGCTAAGACTTGATTTGGTGCAAAAAAGAATCAGCAATTTTAGGGACTTGGTGCAGAAAAAAGAGCAAAGCCCTGACTTGGTCCAAGTAGCACTAAGTCCTCCCCCAACACCATTTTTTTTTTGTTTTGCAAGAAAGGAAGACAGATACCACCCTGTTTAAATCAGAAACATACAGGGACTTGTATCTGAATGTTTGGAGATGTAAATTGGGCTGAGGAGATTTCTAATCTCCATGATTAGAGACCATAGTAAACCCATGGCTCCTTCAGTACGTAGCCCGTAACTAACACTCACCTACCTCTACTCCTAAGATTTATATGGTTATGTACCAGCAAATATAACCACCTTTCATTTTTGGCTACTTCCTTAGCAAGCTACAACATAAGTAAAGAACCTGAGTTTACTTATCCAAGCAAACAAATAAAATGTTCTGAAGTCACAAATATTGTCTGCCATGATACATTCTACTGCCCCTTTGGGTTGGCTACATTGCTCTGTCACGCGTTTGCTCAAATTTGTCCCACAGTAGCCTGTGTGTATCCTTGTGATTGGGTTTCTTTAGGATTTTACTATAATATGGAATGATGAGCATCTTAAACACACACACCCCTCACGTGCTAATACCTCTGTTTCTTGATTAATATCTCTCCTGTTATTTTTGTCTTACTAGAAACTTATTTTTGTTGTTGAGATGGATAGGAATTTTATTTACAAGTTGTAATAAAATAGTTCTATGATATCCCTTCAGCAAAAATAATTAACATGTATAATTGATAAGAATAGTTGATGAGATAATTTAAAGACTTTTATGAAAAGAAAGTATCCTTAAATAGACTAAAATTATTTTTATAAAAGGTGTTAGCTTAATATTTAAAGACCATAAAACAGAAATTCTTTCATAGAGTACCTAGACATTTGCTTAGCTAGAAAATGTAATACGAAAAGATTCTTCCACTAAAATTATAGAAAAGCATGTAACTTTATTCAGCAGTTCCCACAGGAGGGGGTTTAAGATATTTTCAGCCCCATAGAAGACCAAAAATTATGCAGGTTTTCATATTCATACAATTTAATCTGTATTAAGATTTTGTCCAAATAATCACAAATTCTTCCCATCCTCCCCCGATTTTTTTATTGAAGAGTTACTATATTTGTTACTATATTATCAAAATATAGTAACAAATTACGGCTAGTCAAAAATTCTGACAGTTTTTCAAATTTACCTGAAATTTAAAGTATCAGATTTCGTAAGTCAAATTAAAATGACAGAAATTAAACCAAATAATCTGGCCAAACTTAAAATAACAGACATCAATATGAATAAAAGTTAAACTTAAAACAAACATGAATATGGACAGATAATAGTGTGGCTACTGCCCTGTCAAAATCTAGTTTCCAGGAAAGAAACAGTGATTTTTTTTTCTTGTAAATAAATTTGTGACTTTCAATCTAATTTTTTTTTTCATATTAAATGGACATTTTTTGTCTATTTTCCCTGATTTTATTTTGTTCAAAAACATAGAAAATTAATGTCTCAAAAACTAAATGTGACAACTTGTAGGCATGGAGTACCTTATCAGAGTACATAAGAATGACCCACACTTTCAAGTTTCAAATGATAATTTTTATTTTTCTGTCGTGTTGTCAGTACAATGCTCAATCTTTTACAGTATCCCAAAAAAAATATTTAGGGGATATATGTACTAAAGTATTATATGTCCAATATGTAGATATAATATGTACAAAAGTTATTTTAAAAATGGGTTTTTATATTTATATTTTTTTTACCTCTGGATTCAGTGTTATTGTTTAAACCTTATTATCCATTCAAAACGCCCGAGTTTCTACTAAGGGTAGTTTGAACGTTTTTTTTTTGTCATTATTTGTTCCTGATTCTATTTTTCTCAAAAGTATAGAAAATGAATGCCTAAAAACACTTTTAATTGTTATTTCTTAATTTGTAAAGCAATTTGTTTGGATTCCCGAAGGAATAGTTTGAATTTGTGAATCAGTAAATGATTTGCCACTTGAATTTCTATACATTTGAACAAAATGAGCTAGAAAGTAAAAATATTGACGAAAACTTCAATTACAATAATAAAAACTAAATTGGCTGTGTCAGATACAAAAGAATTCCTGGAAGTTTGAGCAATATCCAATTTTGGATTTCAGGAATGTGGAAAAGAATCAGGGGCGGTTTTAGGGGGGATGGGGCACTTGCACTGGGCACCGAAATTTTAGGGGCACATAATTTCAAATAAATAATCTAACAGTTATAATCATTTTGTAATTTTTGAAATTTTATTTTTATTGAAATAAATAGAGTATGGCAGTAAGTATAAGCAAATTGAATCTGAAATTTTGATTTTTCCCATATCTCCATCACCATTCTTAACGAGATAATTGATGATTTTGCAGAGGCTAAAGTAAGAAAACTCAGATTTAAATAAATGGGAAATTTTGTTAAAATTTTACCTGATTTGTTTGCAAGACAGGAGGTGGTGGGGGATTGGGCTTATCAATATTTTTGCCCTGGGCACAAGAGAGGCCAGCACTGCCACTGTCAGGGATCTATTTTTGCTTCCTGGAAAATTATTGTTTAAGTCCAGTCCCTCAATGCTTGGTCCTAATTTTTATTCTCTTATTGTTTTTTTTAGTCTTTTCCTTTGAGTTGGATTGCAAAATGTGCACGATTTCAAGACAATCGTATTAGAGTTTTAATATTCCTGTGTTAACTAGCACTGACGAAACATTGTCTGGGGTTCCTCAGAGGTCTTTTGAGTAAGATAATTATATTAAAGAAGTGGGATTCCAATGAAAAAACAACAACAAGAAAGCACAATGATGTGTATTTTTTGGTAATTTTTAATGAAATCTCCCAAATGAAGGATTCTTTTCTGAAATTGCTCAGCTGGTGATGTGTTTAGCGATTATGGGTTTGACTGAAATTACACCCCAGCTAGTGTAACAGTGTTCATAAGTCTTCTTCTGTTTTTCTGTTTTTCATAAGTCTGCTTTCCTTCTGTTCTTCTGCTGTTCTTGCAGTGGTTATGGAATTGTAGATAATCTAGGTTTGGTATTTATTTGAAATGTCATTTTAACGTATGTATATTTGAGGAATTTCCTTATTTCGTAAAGCAAACAACTATAGAAAGGAATATATCAAAAACCTGGTGCATTCCAGATAAAGTGCCATCTGTGTCATCTTTTACTATAGGTGGGATTGAAGTTTCCATTTAGGTTCGAAATTAGACTTAAAATAGAAATTGAAAGATTCTTCATCAACCCAGATATTTTTAAATAAAAAAAATTAAGGAAGTTGATGGTAGTGTAATATCAATAAGCTGTGATGGTGAAATTCGCTATATACAGTGCCCTTGTTGCCAAAGATAAGCTATGACAGGGTAACAGCATTTTTCAGTTTAGTCCTTGCTTTATATACCCTGATGATTGCCATGCTTAGGTTATTAAATAAAAAACAAGATTTTTTTTTTTTTTTTACTGAAAGTAGTGAGCGACATTGACGCTTAAAACGAACAGAAATAAATTCCATATGTGAAAGGGGATGTCCCCTCCTCAACGCCCCGCTCTTTACGCTCAAGTGTTTTATTGTTTTAAAAAGTAGAGTTGTGACAGAGTCAAACTTTAGCGTAAAGAGCGAAGCGTTGAGGATGGGACAGCTCCTTTCATATACGGAATAATTTCTGTTCGTTTTAAGTTTTTATGTCGCTCCTTACTTTCAGTTTAAAAAAATGTTTTTTTTTATTTAATTTCTGAATGTTTTTTAACTAATGCAGGTTCGAATTTGACTCACAATACATGAAAAATTAAAGTAAAATTTGCATATCAATTTTGGCAGATATATTCTGGATATGAAGGATTGCCCCTCCTCTGTACCTTGCTCTTTACGCTAAAGCTGTTAGTACTTTTAAAAAAAGCTTCCTGTTCTAATTAAACGGCCCTCGTGTTTCAATTTTAGTAAACAGTCAAATTTTAGCGTAAAGAGTAAGATATTGAGAAGGGGGCAACCCTTCATGCATGGCATAATTTCTGTTCATTTTTCAAATAATGCCGGTAAATCTGGCCCACCCTCTTTTAAATATACCCCTCTCCCTCACGGAAAACTCCTCGGTGGAAATTTCATCCAGCGTATAATGCACTCCCCCCCGTTAAATTCCCTCCAGACAGTTCCATCCTCGCTGAGAATCCCCCTCCTTGTAAAATCGCTTGTAGACAATTCACCCTGAAACATTCTCCTTAGCATTCTTTCATTTGAATAAGACTTTAATCTCTGATGGTTTCTCGATCACTCCGGAAATGCCCCCTTCCCTGGAAATCATTTCCCAGAAAATAAAACTTACGGAAAAAAACCCCTGGATAATTCCCCAGGAACATCTCCAGATAAGAAATTGGCAAAGAGAATGGAACACAATTAAAAAGAATTTCGTATATTAATTCTGTCAAAACCCCCCACTGTAACATTTCCCCTGGAATATCCACTCCCCAAGGAAGATTCTCCCCATAGAAATCCACCCCAGCACAACCCCCCCCCCCCAAAAAAAAAAAAAAAACAACAACAAATGGCTGTGTATACTTAATAACAAATACTATATGTAAACAATGGGCAAAGTTCACAACTTGCAGCCCTTCCCCTGGGGACTGTGGGGGTCATTTTACACCTAAAGACATAGTTATTAGATATTTCGGTTATGCTGAACAAAATGGGTATCTCGAAATTTTGATCGGGTGACTTTGGGAAAAAATGAGCGTGGGAGGGGGCCTAGTTGCCCTCAAATTTTTGTGGTCACTTAAAAATGGCACTAGAACTTTTAATTTCCGTTCGAAGGAGTCATCTCGCGATATTCTAGGACCACTGAGTCGATACGATCACCCCTGGAAAAAAAAAAACAAAACAAAAAAACAAATAAAGACGCATCCGTGATCTTTCTTCTGGCAAAAAATTCAAAATTCCACATTTTTGCAGATAGGAGCTTGAAACCTCTGCCCTAGGGTTCTCTGATGATGCGATTTTCATTAAGATTCTATCACTTTTAGGTGGTGTTCCCCCTTTTTTCGAAAATAAGGCAAATATTCTCAGGATCTTAACGTTTGGTGGGTAAAACTTATATATTTGAAATCGTCATAAAAATACGATTCTTTTGATGTATCTATTGGTATCAAACTTCCGTTTTTTAGAGATTCGGTTACTATTGAGCCGGATCGCTCCTTACAAATAGGTCGTTACCACGAATTGTTTGATTTAGCTTTAAGTATATGCAATTTGGAATAAACTCTTGCTGAATCCAAAAGCGTATGGGGAGCTTGTACGAGTGGAAACGGCGCATGCGTCAAAAACAAAAATCAAAAACTGCGCAATCTACCATTTAATTACTTGTCTTATACATAAAACTGCTAAATACTTGTCATTTTACATGGTGCTTTAAAATTTAGCGGAGGGAGAAGAAAGCAGGATTCTGTCCAAAGTAGCCCTACAAGCTTAGTCAGCTAGCCTATTTAACTTGTCAATATAGTTCCAAGCTAATTTAGGCCTATATTGTGCAGACTAGGTTTTGAATTACAATAATTCATGAAAAAGAATGCTTATTAGTCATTACTCACATAGTAATTCCAGCTTTAATCGTTATTATATTGCAGATTGATCATATCAACATATCAATATCCAGTTTTCTTTTTAATGAATTCACCTCACCTATTTTCTGTTATTATAACATAATATATATATATATATATATATATATATATATATATATATATATATATATATATATATATATATATATATATATATATATATATATATATATATATATATATATATATATATATATATAATATATATATATATATATATATATATATAATATATATATATATATATATATATATATATATATACCTATTTATACCTATTTTCTATTTTTGTAATGAATTTACAAGGCAGTACAATATAAGTTGCGCTAGTAGTTTGTAATCCTAAGCTTCATTTCTATTTTTCCATGGTAAATCACCAAAGATCTAACTCTTCAATTTTGAACTACTACAAGCTGCAGGTTTATTTATTTTCATTTTATTTTTTTAACTCGTTTTCCTCAACTCACCGACATGTTTCTCGCTTAAATTTGTTAAACTCCTGAGCCATTTTCCAACCGCTTCCCAGTGTTGAGTTACTTCCAAATTTTATCCGTATCTGCACTTCCGATGACAGTGCAATAATACATCGATATCCCCCCTCTCATATACTCCCCCTTGTATCAATAACACACCATAAACGGACGATTTGGCACGGCAAGAAGTATAAAACTAACACAGTTATTCCAGGCTTGATAGCGCTGTGGTAAGAACACTTGCGGCACTAAAGACTTCTTAATCTTAGAGAAGACTAAGCCAAATCCGCTTTACGCCCCTCGTTTTTACTTATATTCATAGATTCTTTTGAAAGAAAATTAGTTTTATATTTCTTTTATGTTTATTATTTTCTTTTTTGCTTGTAAGTAGATTTATCTGATAGGAAAGAATTTATGTCAAATACTTGTATTGATAGAATATATTTGTTTCTTAATAGGGCTAAAGTTGTAATTGAGGTAGCCTCTGCTAAGGTAATAATAATGTATAAAAAACTGGGGGGGGGGACATGAACTTAAAGAAAGCGAAGAACGGAAAAGTGGCATCATGATAGTAAGTGTGTGATGTCCAAAGGCTTGGGCTACCAATCGTAGCAGCTACGAAGGGAGGTATATGTATAAACTAAGAACCCTATCCGTCAAGTTTTGATGCCGGTACTTGTGCATTCAGCTTAAGTTAGCCCAAAAACGCACCCAAGCTTAACAACTTTGATCTCGTGTATCATTTCGCCTCAGCTGATGCCCATTGAATGGGATATTCTGCATCTGAATCATGTACATGTCTTCAAATAGGCCCTAAAGATTGGACCTGACATTGCAGTTCTTATATCATCAGTGGGTGAATGCAACGTTTCATAATTTATAAGCAACCCAAAATAAGCTCTGAAGATTTTCATTAGAATAGATTTTAATGAGTTGTCAATTTTGAATTAAAGCGAACGGGTATACCTCACAATTTATAGTTTTAGAAAAGAGGCGAAATAAGCTTTGCATGAAAATTATGTTTATTATAAACAAGGAAAAAAAAATTATTAGAGTTTGTAACTGAAACATCTTCAGTACATTCATCGCCCGTCCCCCTATTTCTTATGAAGCCAATGCGGCTTCAGGGGATCAGTTGGACAAAGGCCCGTAGAGGACTTAGGTAAACCCAATAACTTCGTTTAGGGCATGGCTATATGTAGAAAAGGCAAGTTAGAAGATGTCGAACGTGCATGCAGAACACAGCAGAATCAAGAAAATGAATCAATTCATCTTCTTTTTTTACAGGTCTTCTGGACGTAACCTGCAAAACAGTAGCGAATATGATAAAAGGGAAGTCACCTGAGGATATTAGGAAGACTTTTAACATAAAAAATGATTTCACACCTGCAGAAGAAGAGCAGGTGCGCAAAGAGAATGAGTGGTGCGAGGAAAAGTAAATGAACTATTCTGAAGTAAATTCATTTATCAAAATTGTTGTACAGTCCCAAATAATTGAAGTGTGTTCATATCCTTTTTTTCTTTTGTTTCATTTGTCCAATAAATGGCTGCGACTACTCTTTTGTAAAGATAGGAGATTTGTTATGTTGCCCCGCCTACCTCTGTTAAAACTGTCCCTGAAATTTTCAACTCGATCTTCCAGAATGTGAAACAAAACAGGGCAAATTTACCGAATTGTAACTTTGAAAATATTCATCTATAAAGAAAAAAGAGTCCTCCCCTCCTCTTTAATCGAATTTTTTAGCTACCTGCATCTGTAAAATAGTCTTAAGTATCGATTTGTTTTGCTGTTCCAAAGTTGCATGCAACTTTGACTTAAAAATGAATGTATTTTACGAATATTTTTATTTTTACCAGCAGAAAGAAGTCCAATGTTGGGCTCGAGTCATTTCCCCCAAAATTGGGACTGGTGATCTATTCTGAACCAGCTGGGCATGACAGCTGGTGTTGCAACTTTGATGCGTTAATATATACAATTAAACAGGTTTTCTCTAGAGTTACAGACACTTGCTAATTATTCAGAGTAAGGTTGCGGTTTATGCAATAGCTCCTTTTGGATATTCACCATTGCTTTTGCCTAGGATGACCCGAACTACCTAAATACGAGTGATACATTAACAAAAGACATTGAAAGCACTTCGCTCTTTACGAAGTCTATGGTAGTGGGTTGACTCTGATATTTGATTATTGCACAACTTCAACTCAAATTCACTCAAAACTTGGCTATGGCAGGGTTGGTGATATATATTAGAAATATATAATGATTATATACACCAATATAGGTGTGCATAGGAAGAGGGAGGGGCTCCCTCTTGATTTTTGTACAGAGATAATCCACCAATCACATCAAAGTCCTGGATATGTTTGCAGGTAAGTTTACTTAAAAGCGTCAAGGTATCTGAGGTCTCGGTAGTATAAAATATAAAAGAAAATTTACACCCTCCCCCCTATTTTTAAAATATTTGTGCACCTGTCACCATTTACCTCCCCTGGAGAAGAGGAAACAACAAAAGGAGACGTCTCCAGGAAAAGGGTTGAACGTGTTACTCTTTCAACTAGTTGTCAATAAGTCCTTCTATTCTTTCAATTAAATTTGTTTGCCTCCATTAAAGTTTATGGATTGTTAAATTGTTCCACAACTTCTTTTAATTCTATGGTAAGCGGTGATCTGATCTTACCAATCCAGTGCCATTTGACTCATAGGTCTTAGAAGACTCGACTGTCGACTACATTATATAGAATCCATTTATAATAATAGCCTGATTTTTGGTGAAGAAGTGACAACACATGCAATGTAGTGACAAGTAAAAGGAAATAATTACTGGTGCATTTTTTTAGTATGTTATTCGTGCTAAGAATCAGTACAGTATCCCGTCTTGACTGAACTTTTCGACTGAACTTTGTTTTGACTAAAATTTACAGTAAAGGAACGAAAAAAGATTACCTGCTGGAGTGTGTGTGTGGGGGGGAGGAGGGACAGAATCCACATCCCCCTCTCCCGCGGAAAATTCGCCAATATACAAAATTGAGCAGCAGCAGGGATAGTATGATAAATAAAAATAATGAAGAACGGAAGGAATTTTGGAATATTCTACCTATATTCCAATAGCCAGAATATGTGGTGTAAAATATGCTACAGTAGTTATTTTTTAAGTTTTATTTTAATACTTTTTTGTGTTTTGAAGGGTTAAGCTATCATAGCAGGGTAACATAAAGGTTAACGAAAATGATTTGAAAATATGAAGTTAGTCGCAACTGTAGAAGGTTTGCCTTGTGATTGAAGAATCACATAGAGATAAGAAGTTGGGACTAAAATGTGCGAGTAATTACTTTCCCTGGACTTGCTTTGTTACCGACTGGTTGGTCATTTTTAGCGACTGATTTGGGTGTTTTTTAAAATTACTTCATTTTTTTTTTTTTTTCTTACCGACTGAGATTGATCTCTTTCATTGATTTTAATTCATATACTTCCATCAGCCTATTTACCCTAATAAAAAAAAGTATGAGCCAGTAAAATAGTGGTTGTTTACGCCACTTTTTTATCCGACCGGCGGAATTCATTGGGGGGGTCCCCCCCCCTCATACGTGACGCCCCATCCGACAACTATAGTGCATGTTACCAGTGCATGTCACGATACTTCGGTGACACACTTATAACGCGTTTGAGAAGCTTTACAAATCTTAAATTCATGATATTATGAATCTGGAATAAATATAAAAGATTAATTAAGATAACATACTAGAAATCAGAATATACATGTTTTTTTATTATTAAGATGACTGAGCTTGAGCGTGCTTTTACTTTATTTTTTACATTATCAGTGACACACTTATAGCACTTTCGCTAATCTTCGCAACTGTTAAAATTAAGATTTTTATGAATCTTGTAATGAATATAAAAGATCGATTTCTTTTGGGTATGGACAGGTCTTTGATTCATCCCATGGCGTTTCCAGAATTATGGGTATATCTGAAAATTTCTTGCAGTTCATTATTCTTCTAAAACCTTCTTTTCCAATATGGCCTTTCCCAATATTCTCATGTCGGTCCTTGTGAGAACCCACTGGAACTAGAAAAATATAATAGTCATTACGAAAGGAGTTAAATATGAGATATATGCTACTATACAGAACTTAAGGCCATTCACTGAATGACACCAATTGTAAAAGATAAAAAAGCGCACTTATCTAGAATGAAGTGAAGAAGAAAAATATATGCTCAGTTTTCGCTCTCTGTGTACAAAGGTTGCTGAGCCAACAGTCACACCACCAATTCCCACCCTAATTGGAGTAAAGAGACACATTATTCAATCTTAGAACATGCCTGTCTTTTTTTCCATCATTGCTTCTTGGTCCTTGTGAGACTTCGATGGAACGACCAAATGACAGAATGTATGAAAATGTGTATTTTGCATCAAAATATAAGGACAGACAACAGAAGGCAATTTTGAACATCATACAGTTTCTATAGATACAGGCTAGTTGGTTCATTTGGCTTGAACTTCTCACCACATTATTACATTTTTTCTCTATACACCCTCCCCCCTCTACTAAGAAAATATATCCACGTTATCTACAAGGGGAAGTAGATCACCAAAACCATGGCATAGTGGAATAAACGGAAAATATCACAAGAATCGTGCACTTCTGGCAAAAAGCACCAAAATTGGTGAAGATTTAGATTAAAGCAAGGGGAATCCAATGGTGACGGAAAGCACGTCGAGTGGACGCTTGAAAGAACCTGTACAAGCAACCGAAGCGCTAAAAAATCGCAAGTTTACCTGTCTCTCTAAAGACGCATACAAACTTCTGACAATACCTTTTAAGATATGGAGATTCCAATGGTGGCTAAATAAAAAAAAAAACAAAGGATTGCTCTGAAGCGGGCAATAGAGCGCTAAAAAAGCGCAAAATGGAAGCACCTATTCCATGGGATACAAAAACTGGCAAAATATAGTTTAGAGTACTAGAAGTCCGACTATTACAAGAAGCAGCTCAATTGTGTCTGTCCAAGCGCATATGTGCGCGCTCAAAAGTGCGCAAAACTGATGGAACGTTTTGAGAAACTCTGGAAAAGTTGAAATATAGTATGAAATATGGGGAACCCAATGGTGATCGGTATGAGCGCAAGTTTACCTACTTCGCTACAAAAGCATTTGGCTTCTGGAATCTGGTGATTAGACTCATCAATCTGCTATTTGTTCTGGTTAAGTCTCTTCGAACCGGTGATTATCATTTATACGTTGCAGCAGCTATTACCGAAATAGTCCCGCTCATTTTTGCCTTTGATCATCAAAACTATGCCCGATGGTTGTTTGTACATATCAGAGATCTTCAGACACTACAGTCAGTCTGTCCATCTGTTTACCAGGAATTTGCAGCAGAAAAGTTTGTAGTTTCTACTACAGGCTAACCATTTTCTTCTATCCCGATATACCAAGCGAATGAATTCAACATCAAAATTGTGAAGGGTATTGAAAGGATAAGAGGACTAACCCACGATCTACTTGCAATGAGGAGACTCATGATTGCAGCACCGGAAATGGTAAGGATGACTGAGGAATTCCGAAATGTGAAGGAACAGCGGACTGCAGAACATCACGAAATGGGCTCGGCATTTCAGAAGAGGTTCCAGACAAATACTAAAAACCTTGTAAATATCCTAATAGAATGGGGTAATCCTTTCGAAAGTATGTATGACAGCCTCGTTTGAATCGACTCCGGGAGAGTGCCCCATTCTCATGCCATCAGTAGTTACCGCAGTCTGGAAATTGCTGGCAAATCCCAGTATGATACTTTTGGGGAAGAGCGTATTGTAAAACCTACAAAGCCTATTCATTCACCGATACACCTAAACAAGATGCCATTATTTTCAACTCCCATTCCATCATCAAACCGAAGTCGAAATCGATCCTTCAGATGGCCAAGTCAGATTCGGCCCTCTTTGCCAAACTGCGACACCAGAGGCGCTGACTTGGAAGAGTTTTTCAAAGACGAGAACCAGCCCTTCCCTCCTTCAATCTCTGATCAGGATAATTTGAGATCCGCAAAAAGTCTGGTACTGTAACTCTGCTCACAGATCATTCTTCTGAAGTTGTGACCGAGAAACCTCACGCCGATTCCAAGGTTTTTGATGGCGCTGTCCTAGTACACCTTATAAAGCCAAAAAGTGCGGCAAGGCTATATATCGGACAAAGGTTGAATAAAGAACGCCAATTCAAAAAACTGGACTAGTTTCCTTCAGTGTTCAGACAACAAGCAGAGCCTATTCGAGTTCATGGCAAAAAAGATATGCAAAACTGTCACCAATCATTTGGTTGTCGTGACTTCTGATAGTGCAAGAAGTACTATTCCAACTAACTTGGCTGAAATTCATCCTAACAACCACAAGGAGGGAGATAGCAGGATAGTCCTACACTGCCTTCATCAAGCGCGCTGCAACATGACATTCATCACTGTCAGAACGGTTGATTCAGATGTAGTTGTTCTGCTCATCGCAAAGTACTTTCTTATTGGGGTTGATCAACTGTACGTAGCCTACGGCCAAGGGAAGAGTTTCCTCTACATTCCTGTTCACGACATAGCAACTATACTTGGGGAAGAAAAGGGGCAGTCACTGCTTTTTTTCCATGCGCTAAGTGGCTGCGACACTGTCACTGAAAACGTCTTTGCGCAGTTTGAAAAGTTCATTATGCTTGTATATGACAGATCCAGTGGGAAAGAGTCGGTAAACAAGTTGAGGAAGTATCTATTCACAAAAAATGATCATCCATGGACAGACTTCCGCCAACCCAGGATGCACTAAACCAGCACATTCGGCGCGCTAACATTCAAGCCGAGGTATGGTCCAGTTCTCATCTTGCCATTATTCCCTAAAAGAACCCCAACGATTACAAATGGGAAAAGACTAGCAATGGGCTTTGGGCTCCCCGATGGTCAACCCTGCCCCAAGCTTCTGTCACCTGTCGAGAGCTTATTCGATGCAGATGCAAAAAACAATGCTCTGGGCGCTGCAACTGCAAGAGCAGCTCACTTGAGTGCACCGAGCTGTGTTCTTGCCACGGGTCCTGCCAAGTGTAATGAATTTTCATGTATTATGTATTTTGATGTCCCTTTTAAGGCTTAAGCCTAACTTCTCGGTAGTTCATCTCGGTAGTAAATCTCGGTAGTTCAACACGTGATCTGATATCTCAGCGAAGTACCATATTATGTGATAATTATTGCTTTATTTTGTATTCCATTTTCCAATAACTTGGGTTCCCCATACTTTGTAGTACATTATCACTTTTTCCGGAGTTTCTTCAAACTTTTTATCAGTTTTGCGCGCTTTTGAGCGCGCAAATTTGCGCTTTGACGTACAGACTCGAGCTGCTGCTTGTAATCTTCGGACTTCTAGTACAACTATGTTTTGCCTGTTTTGGTATCACATGGGATAGGCGCTCCTATTTTGCGCTTTACGCGCTTTTTTAGAGCTCTATTGCGCGCTTCAGAGCAATTCTTTACTTTTATATAGCCGCCATCGGAATCGCCATATCTTAAAATGTATATCCAGAGGTTTTGATGTTTCTGTAGAGATGCTGGTAAACTTGCGCATTTTTCAGCGCTTCAGGCGCTCGTAAAGGTGCTTTAGAGCGCCCGCTCGACGTGCTTCCCGTCACGGTTAGATTCTCCGTGTTTCAATCTATATTTCCACCAATTTTGGTGCTTTTGGCCAGAAGTGTACGATTCTTATGCCCTTCTAACATGGAGACTAGGCATCCATGTTAACATTGCAAAGAAGTCAATTGGGCTAGTAGCCTCTATATGGCAGAAATTAAGATAAATTGGGCGCAAAACCCCTATGCCTTCCCAAGGCCAGAACAAAATTTGCACTTTACTGAAAAAAATATAAATGTTTTTACTTTTGTAACTTTAATAAATAAAATAATATTAATATTTTGATTACTAAATATCAGTATATGTATACTTAAACTGACAATGCACATTCATTTGTATTTTTTCAGTAAAGTGCAAATTTTGTTCTGGCCTTGTGAAGGCATAGGGGTTTTGCGGCCAATTTATGTTAATTTCTGCTCGTTTTGAGTTTGACTCGGTTAATTATTGTAATTTCTGTTCGTTTTGAGTTTCATTTATTTATCGATGCTGATATGTGGTAGTTTCACGCTTGGTAGATTATTTGATTTTATTTTTGGTCATTTTTTGTTTAATGGAGTTCTTTACTTTTCTTTGAAAAACTTATTTTGTGGAAAGTTTTTTTAAATTATTTTCTGTTCGTTTATATTGACATAGTCTTTTCAGGGAAAAAGGGTACTAGCCCTTCAAATTTCCAATCGAATGAGCCTGTTTTGAAGTTTCTACGACAACGCCTTCTATAAGAACCTTATATGCCCCCAGGAGGGCAACTAAACCCTTGCCCTGATGGTTGTGAGGGAAGGTCCTCCTCAAAAAACATATTTTCTATCTGGAAAACAACTACGCTGAACAAAATGGCTATCTCAAAATTTTGATTGGATGTATTTGGGGGAATGATGGGCGTGGGGGGGGGGGCTAGTTGCCCTCCAATCACTTTCGACTATTAAAAAGGGCACTAGCCACTCCAATTTTCAATCGAATGAGCCCTTTTCGAAGTTTCTACGACAACGCCTTCTATAAAAACCTTATATGCCCCCAGGGCATAACTTAAAACCCTTGCCCTGAGGGTTGTGGGGGAGTGTCCTCCTCAAAAACATATTTTCTATCTGGAAATCAACTACGCTGAACAAAATGGCTATCTCAAAATTTTGATTTGATGTGTTTGAGGGAATGATGATGATATGCCCCCACGGCATAACTTACAACCCTTGCACTGAGGGCTCTGAGGGGGTTATCATTCTAAAAGACAAAATTTCCAGAACTTTCAACTACATTGAACAAAATGGATATCTCGAAATTTTAATTCGATGTGTTTGGGAAAATGGTGGGCGTGAGAGGGGCGTTAGTCGCTATCCAATCACTTTCAACTTTTAAAAAAGGCACTAGCCCTTTCAATTTCCAATTGAATGACCCTTTTGAAGTTTCTACAACAATGCTTTCAATAAAAACTTTATGTGCCCCCAGGGCATAACTTAAAACCCTTGCCCTGAGGGCTGTGGGGGAGTGTCCTCCTCAAAAAAATATTTTCTATGTGGAAATCAGCTATGCTGAACAAAATGGCTATATCAAAATTTTTATTGGATGTGTTTGAGGGAATGATGGGTGTTGGGGGGGGGGGCTAGTTGCCCTCTAATCACTTTCGACCATTAAAAAGGGAACTAGCCCTTTGAATTTACAATCGAATGAGCCTGTTTTGAAGTTTCTACGACAACACCTTCTATAAAAACCTTATATGCCCCCAGGGCATAAATTAAAACCCTTGCCCTGAGGGTTGTGAGGGAGTGTCATCCTCAAAAACATATTTTCTATCTGGAAATCAACTACGCTGAACAAAATGGCTATCTCAAAATTTTGATTGGATGTATTTGGGGGAATAATGGGCGTGGGGGGGCAAGGTGCCCTCCAATCACTTTCGACTATTAAAAATGGTACTAGCCCTTTGAATTTACAATCGAATGAGCCTATTTTGAAGTTTCTACGACAACACCTTCTATAAAAACCTTACATGCCCCCAGGGCATAACTTAAAACCCTTGCCCTGAGGGTTGTGGGGGAGTGTCCTCCTCAAAAACATATTTTCTATCTGGAAATCAACTACGCTGAACAAAATGACTATCTCAAAATTTTGATTGGATGTATTTGGGGGAATAATGGGCGTGGGGGGGCAAGGTGCCCTCCAATCACTTTCGACTACTGAAAAGGGCACTAGCTACTCCAATTTCCAATCGAATGAGCCCTTTTGAAGTTTCTACGACAACGCTTTCAATAAAAACTTTATATGCCCCCAGGGCATAACTTACAACCCTTGCACTGAGGGCTTTGAGGGGGTTATCATTCTAAAAGACAAAATTTCCAGAACTTTCAACTACGTTTAATTTCCAGTCAAATGAGCTTTTATTGAAGTTTCTACGACAACACCTTCTTTAAAAACCTTATATACCCCCAGGGCATAACTTAAAACCCTTGCCCTGAGGGATGTGGGGGAGTGTCCTCCTCAAAAACATATTTTCTATTTGGAAAACAACTACGCTGAACAAAACGGCTATATCAAAATTTTGATTGGATGTGTTTGGGGGAATGAAGGGCGTGGGGGCTAGTTGCCCTCCAATCAATTTCGACTATTAAAAAGGGTACTAGCCCTTTGAATTTCCAATCGAATGAGCCTGTTTTGAAGGTCGATAACGCCTTCTATAAAAACCTTATATGCCCCCAGGGCATAACTTAAAACCCTTGCCCTGAGGGTTGTGAGGCAGTGTCCTCCTCAAAAACATATTTTCTATTTGGAAAACAACTACGCTGAACAAAACGGCTATATCAAAATTTTGATTGGATGTGTTTGGGGGAATGATGGGCGTGGGGGGGGGGCTAGTTACCCTCCAATCACTTTCGACTATTAAAAGGGCACTAGCTACTCCAATTTCCAATCGAATGAGCCTGTTTTCAAGTTTCTACGACAACACCTTCTATAAAAACCTTATATGCCCCCAGGGCATAACTTAAAACCCTTGCCCTGAGGGTTGTGGGGGAGTGTCCTCCTCAAAAACATATTTTCTATGTGGAAATCAACTACGCCGAACAAAATAGCTATCTCAAAATTTTTATTGGATGTATTTGGGGGAATGATGGGCGTGGGGGGGGGCTAGTTGCCCTCCAATCACTTTCGACTATTGAAAAGGGTACTAGCCCTTTGAATTTCCAATCGAATGAGCCTGTTTTGAAGTTTTTACAACAACGCCTTCTATAAAAACCTTATATGTCCCCAGGGCATAACTTAAAACCCTTGCCCTGAGGGTTGTGGGGGAGTGTCCTCCTCAAAAACATATTTACTATCTGGAAATCAACTACGCTGAACAAAATGGCTATCTCAAAATTTAGATTTGATGTGTTTGAGGGAATGATGGGCGTGGGGGGGCTAGTTGCCCTCCAATCACTTTCGACTATTGAAAAGGGTACTAGCCCTTTGAATTTCCAATCGAATGAGCCTGTTTTGAAGTTTTTACAACAACGCCTACTATAAAAACCTTATATGCCCCCAGGGCATAACTTAAAACTCTTGCCCTGAGGGTTGTGGGGGAGTGTCCTCCTCAAAAACATATTTTCTATCTGGAAATCAACTACACTGAACAAAATGGCTATCTCAAAATTTTGATTTGATGTGTTTGGGGGAATGATGGGTGTGGGGGGGGGCTAGTTGCCCTCCAATCACTTTCGACTATTAAAAAGGACACTAGCCACTCCCATTCCAATCGAATGAGCCCTTTTCGAAGTTTCTACGACAACTCCTTCGATACGAAGTCCCGGGTATGGAGAAAAAAAAAAAACAACACATTGTGCCCACATCGTTCTTTACTTAGGCAGCGCTAGCACGCTGCCTATGATATGGTGACGCAGAAACTGCGTCAACGTTTTGAGAAAACTGTGAACTTTTTTATAACCGAGACGGTAGACCTGTGTAAAATAACGCATATGTAGGATTATTACTGTTCGTTTTTTATCAAACAGTTCGTGGTAACGAACTGTAAGTAAGGAGCGACCCGGCTCAATGGTAACCGAAACTCTAGAAAACGGGTTTTTGATACCAATAGATATATCAAAAGAATCAGATTTCAATGCTGATTTCAAATATATAACTTTCATCAAGTTTAGTGCTACCCATCAAAAGTTACGCGCCTGAGAAAATTTGGCTGATTTTCGAAAAAAGGGGGAAAGACCCCCTAAAAGTTATAGAACCTTAATGAAAATCACACCATCATATTCAGCGTATCAGAGAACCCTACTGTAGAGGTTTCAAGCTCCTATCTACAAAAATGTGGAATTTTCCATTTTTTGCCAGAAGAAAGATCACGGATGCGTGTTTATTTGTTTGTTTGTTTGTTTTTGTTTTTTTTTTTTTTTTTCCCAGGGGTGATCGTATCGACCCAGTGGTCCTAGAATATCGTGGGAGGGCTCATTGGAACGGAAATTAAAAGTTCTAGTGCCCTTTTTAAGTGACCAAAAAAAATGGAGGGCAACTAGGCCCCCTCCCACGCTCATTTTTTTCCCAAAGTCACCCGATCAAAATTTTGAGATAGCCATTTTGTTCAGCATGGTCGAAAATATGATAAATATGTCTTTTAGGATGACTTAATCCCTCGAAGCCCCCAGGGGGAGGGCTGAAAGTTATGAACTTTACTCAATGTTAACATATAGTATTGGTTATTGGGAAGTATACAGACTTTTTCAGAGGAGATTTTTTCTGGTAGGTGGGGGAAGGAGAGGGTCGGGGGCTATATGGAAGGATCTTTCCATGAAGGAAGTTTTCATGGGGGAAGGGAAATTGCCATGAAGGGGGCGCCGGACTTGCCAGCATTATTTATTGGTTATTGGGAAGTATACAACCATTTTCAGGAAGGATTTTTTCTGGAGGGGGGGGGGGCTAGAGGAGGGGATTACTCTGGAGAATATTTCCGTGGAGGATGTTTCTTTGGGGTAAGGGACATTTCTATGAAGGGGGCGCCAGATTTCCAAGCATTATTTAAGAAACGATCAGAAGTTAAATAAAAAAAACAAGTTTTTTCAACTGAAATGTAAGAAGGAATATTAGAACTTAAAACGAACAGAAATTATAACGTATGTGAGGGGGTTCTCCCCCAAGTCAATACCTCGCTCTTTACGCTACAGTTTTTTTTTTTTTAGTGCTTTCAAAAGAGCTATCTATTCTAATTAAACGGCCTTTGTGATTCAGGGTTTGTGAATCAAAATTTTTTTTAACTTTTAACGTAAAGAGCGTGGTATTGACTAAGGGGAGAACCACTTCATATAAGTAATAACATATACGTAATAAAAAAAAAAACAATAAAAAAACAAGCGATACGGCTCAATAGTAATCGAAACTTTTAAAAACGAAATTTTGATGTCAATAAATGTATCAAAAGAATGTGTTTATAATGCTGATCCTAAATATATAAATTTTATTAAGTTTAGTATTACTCATCAAAGGCTACGAGCCTGAGAAAATTTACTCGATTTTTTAAAGAGGGGGGAAACATCCCCTACAAGTGAAAGAATTTTAATGAAAATCACACCGTCAGATTCAGCGTATCAGAAAACCCTATTACATAGGTTTCAAGCTCATATCTGCAAAAATCTGCAACTTTGTATTTTTTGCCAGAAGAAAAATATACGAATATAGAAGTTAGTTACGTAAGTTAATTTGTAAAGACATCCATTTAGCAAAAGAAAAGTAAAATTTTTATGCAAATAAAGCTGCATTAACTAAAAAACGATCAGAAATTAAATAAAAAAAACAAGTTTTTTAAACTGAAAGTAAGGAGCGACATTAAAACTTAAAACGAACAGAAATTATTCCGTATATGAAAGGCGCTGTCCCCTCCTCAACGCCTCGCTCTTTACGCTAAAGTTTGACTCTGTCTCACAACTTTATTTTTTAAAACAATAAAAAAATTTAGCGTAAAGAGCGAGGCGTTGAGGAGGGGACAGCCCCTTTCATATACGGAATAATTTCTGTTCGTTTTAAGTTTTAATGTCGCTCCTTACTTTCAGTTTTAAAAAACTTGTTTTTTTTATTTAATTTTCACACTAAACTCGAGGATAGCCTCTTGCACCTAAAATATGAATCGGGTTCCTTGCTACTATTTGGAACCACTATTATTTTATTTTTAGTCGAGTGTTTGAAGGTATCCAAGACATGACAAAACAATTTTATATACAAATGAAGGTATCCAAGAACATTATGCGGTATTTTTTCAAGCCAGAAAGAGACAACAGATATTCCAGAAAACCAAAGATCTTTTAAGAACCAGACTAAACGTCGATGAAGTTACAGCACGAAATCAGAGACAAGTCAGGTGTCTTGTGGGCATTATGTACAAAATTAATTCACATTTGTCTTTCAAACCGCAAGCATATCGGAACAGAGTAGTCTATAGGGAAAAAACAGCATTGAATGATTTTGTATCAGAATTTCTAAGACAATTATAGCATTCTGGCAACAGAAAAGCCTTACCTTAAAGGGACTTGTCATCCACAAAGACATAAAACTTAGAGATCAGTTAAACTCAGAGTGGATTAGTAGGTCAAGAGTGTTGGTTTTTGGGGAGATATATGTTTCAACGTTAAATATTGTCGCGGTATAACATAGTCATCGCAGGGTTGCCACAACAGTCAGTTCCTAAAGTGCTACAATTGCCCAAAATTTGCGTGCTACACAGCGATTTTTGGTGCTACAGTCAAAAAATTGACTGTAATAGTGCTAAATTAGCACTTTCGTGCTACAGGTGGAACATGAGCACATGCTACAGTGCTACACATAATGAAATAGTGGTATCCTTCGTCTCTGTCAATTTTTAAAAATCGAGGGGATTCAACGAATTTATTTTTTCAAGTTTGCGTCAAATCGTGCAACTCGAAAAAATCTGTAGAATTTTGCAGATCGATGTATAAATGTCGCCTTTTCTGTAAATCTGATACATAAGTAAATGATACATAACCTTAAACACTATTGATTACGAGCCGCACAGTTTTTTATTTTGACTTTTCTGTTGTCGTGTTTATCAACATTTTTTGGATTTGTATGTAACACAGTGTTCATATTCATGAGCAAGACAAAAATTACACAATTTTTTCTGAGAAGTTGACAATTTTCAGCAGACAAGTATGCATACAAACAGGCACTTACATAGGAGGATCATTTGGCCCACATCCCACACCGATACTCTTCCTTAATTTTCTAAGACTTCGAATTTAATCCTCTCCTCCATTAAAAAAAATACATATGTTCCTGCACACAAAAACCGCGATAACACTTTTCGAAATTTGGTTGGCTACATTTCAAAGTATTTTTTTTATCATGCTACACCTGAGTATTCCCTATTAGAAATATACAAAGAGGGAGGGCGAGGCTTGGTGCCCAATTCCAGATCCTAAATTTTCATGAATTCCTAGAGATTTTTCCACGAAATTCTCAAATAATTTTTGTCATTATTATCCCCTTCCCCCTAAAAAATAATACTGTGTACGTACCTGATCCTTTTGGATCGAGTACAGGTTTGTTTTATGCATATTTAAGCATTTCTAGATCTTTCCATAAGCAATTTTCCATAAGTAGGCTTTGACCTTGTTACTGTTTCCGGTTTGCATTTTTTTTTTCTGTGCATACATCGCAGAAAATTGCGATGTCAATTGGAAGTGCCAATTTCATTGTATTAGCATGTCAAATAAAATCGCTCAACTTTCATTTAATCGTCTTCATATTAGCATAAACTTACACTTTCCTTATTATTAATCTCATTCCTTCTTGCTTTTTTTTTTTATCTGACTTTAATACAAGTGTAGATAGATTAGAAATTTGTTGAAAGAAATTTTAAGAATTACATTTTTTAGAATATACTAAAAGCACATCTACTCTTAATAAATAAATAAAAATTAAACAGCCAAATTTATTAGCCAGTAGCCGTGGTCAAACTATGAAAATGTCCAAGATTATATGAACACTAAGTTTTATTGTGTAAAACCCGGACGATTACACCTCAATCCCTAGGAGGTTTATATCCCAATTAATTCATTCGGTATCTTTCTACTAGGATAGTGAAGTTGTTATACTGAACTCTCAGATCGAACTCCTTGAATTTTAGAAGTTCAACTACAAGACAAGCGCTACAACCAGGGTTGCCAACTTCCGACGTCTTTAAAGAGTGCAAATCAAGGTAAAAAAGAGTGAATTTTGCTCAAAAAGAGTGCAAGTCAAAAAAAATTGCACATCCCCTCTTCTGCGCCCTCTCTGAGGTAAAAAAGAGTACATTCACACGAAAAGTGTGCAAGTTGGCAACTCTGGCTACAACCGCTTTCGAATTCTTATAACTCTGAACATTAGGCTAACAAGATATTTTAGCGCTACTAATTGCAACGCCCATACACTGAAGGTTCGCTATCTGGTGAATGTGTGTGCAAATTCATATATCTAGACCATCACCCACATACCTTCGAGCCAGCACTCAATTCCAAGTCCAGAGCTTTAGTTCTGTCTCTTCCCTCTAATAGACATGAAACAACCTGGTACGATAACCCTTCGGCCCAAACTGAGTTTTTTCCTCGTTGTGATTAAATGCCACTGTACCCAAATGCTCATAGAAAGGACCGGATTTAAAGATTTGCGCTTCTAGGCCCAAGCGTTTTTGCCGCTCCGGTTTTCGAGATTTTCAGAATAAATTCGGGAATGCTGGAAGCACTGAACAGAATGTAACTGATGAGCCAAAAGTAATGAAAGGGGGAGGTAATACCGAAGTCTCAGCTTCCATTCTTGGGAGATATCTGACAGTTCATAAGTGGCCACGGAATTCCTGTTTTGTTTTAAAATCACTTTTCTGTGAATAGGCAGCGCGACGACGGAGTGCATCTGGCACTTTGACGATAAATCACAGCAGTCTAGATTTTGTTGAGAAAAAAAAAAAATCAGTCAGTGATAATTTTTTGCGCCCCCTGACATTGTGCACCCCTAGGCCCGGGCCTATTGGTAAATCCTGGCCTGCTCATAGGAGTGCAGTGGAAACAGGACCTTAAAATTTGGTACTACAGTTAAATTATCTGGAATTTAGGAGGCGGAGTAAGAGCAACATACTTAAACATTATAGGATTTGGGAGCTCAATATTTCAAATCTATAGTACAAGTAAATAGGTCCTAAAAGCAAGATTAGGGCAAACCAACATTTTTGGAGAAACGATTTTCCCTCAGAGATTTTTTGCACTGATGACGTGGGAGAGGGGTCCACATTGTGTGCAGGCATAACACTAGAAGCCCGAATGCTGTTGATTGCAGCCGGATTCTAACAGAATCATCTTAGCTACTGAGAGCATAGAGTTCCCAGAAGTTTTCATTTAATGGCGAAGTTTTCATTAAGACTTTTTCAATGCTTTTCAGATGCAAAATGTATTTTTAAAAATGGTGCCTTAGCAAAAATAGTTAATTTCAGACCAGACATGTCAAAGTGGCCTTGGGGTTAAAAATGTCACCCAGAGAAGAAAAAGACGGGAAAATGATACATAAATGTTGACACAATTAATGTAAGTTTTAAAGTGTGTTTGGGCATGTATTAAGAAGTTACCGTATATAAAGTGCAGGACTCCTAGACAAACTTAAGCTCAGCTACATATTTCTACTGCACAGAGGGTTGCCTAGAGGAACAGAAGGTGAAATATTAAAAAAAAGGACCTATTTAAAAAAGGAAATTAAAAAAAAAAAAATTCTAACTCGTTAAATAGCAGGTATTCTAATAAGGTGAAATAAAAAAAAAACAATACTTTTTAGGGACAGTCAAAAGAATAACAAAAATAAAACTAAATTTATTCCATTTTATATGATCCGTTTTCAGTTGACACCATATTAGATTTCCAGTTAGTAATTAACGAAGTTACTGGCCTATTGTAGCACAGTCAATTGATGACAACACAGAGCCTGGGATTCAATTCCATCTGCCGTAAGGTCGAGTGAAAGGCTTGCTACCAGCCCCTGTAAAAAAAACAGCAACTGGAACGTCTGTTTGTCGTCCTATGCACCGTCAATGGCTCGGGAGGATCTTTATCCTTATTGTTTATCCTTATTAATGGAGGTCGATCTTTACTTACCGTTCAGTATCACGCTTTGGTTGTCAAAGGATTTTTATACACAGATTAAGTACTGCCTATTTGCAAAGCATGGGTAATACCAGAGTATAAAAAACGCTAATGAAAAAGCAGGTTAAATAAGCCTATTAAAGCAGTCTTTTTCAGTACATCCAGCCTTTGCTTGATTTGAGTAATCACATATTTTGAACCCAAACATTTAAAAACGAGTTTTGGGAGGCTAAACAAGCACAAGCAGTTATTTGATCAAAATCGTTTTCTCAATCAAGGCTGGATATGGCTGGATTTTGCAATTAGGTGGAAAAATGTTTTTCACAATGTAAGTGAAGTAAGCGACGTTAAAACTTAAAATTAACAGAGAATATCGCACATACGAAAGGAGTACATCCCCCTTATTGCCTACTATTTACACTAAAACTTCTACATAGTATAGGCATCGAACATACTCTCAATAGAGCACAAGTTAAACTATATTTAGCGCCACAGTAAGGGTGGGTGTGGGGTATTACATTTCCTCAAAATTTCTATTAAATTAAATTTTCAAAACTAAATTTCTATAAAAATTTCCGCTTAGTATAGGTATCTAGCATACTCTCAATAAAGCACAAGCTAAACTATATTTACCTTGACAATAGGGGTGGCTGTGGATTACCATCAGCCCCATCATATACACGATAATTTTGTTTATTTTGAGCTTTAATGTCAATCTTCACTTTAATTTGGTATTTTATCGCTGTTCACTTTAACCATCATATATATAGCTCTCCTGATGGGGGGGGGGGGGCATTAACTCCCTCAATTCCCACTACCCCCTTTTTTGTCGCGATTAAAAAATAATAAAATAAAAAAGAACTAATAGCCTACAACATTGTGGTACCCGCAACAGTAGTAGCACAAGCGTCTAAAGACAATCATAGTATAAGAAAATCTTCCTCCGTAATGACTTTATATCTTCTTCTAGTAGGCCTAAACAGAGCCAAACTAGAGATGGCACATACAAATGACCATTAATTAAAATGAAAAAAAATCTTAAGACTTTCTTTTATCCATTATAAATTAAGATTTGTGTGTCTCCATGACAATATTAACATTAAAAAAAAAAATAATGTAAAATAGAATTGATGAGTCACGCTCAAGTATATTTAACCTAGGCTTCAGATTTAGGTTCGAAAAACAATACCAGCAGAACTTACATTTGGAGTCGTTTAAATGCAAGGCAACAATGTACTCGAAACCAATATCCTTTTCGATGTCATTTAACAGAGATTGAAACCCTTCGTCAGTTGCCAAATCATAGCCTATAAAATTAAGATTATATTAATTAATCTATTGATCCAGACGACACAATTATTCAACTATATCCAGTAAAGAAATATTCAGATGCAACTCCAGCAAGAATTCCATGCCTAGGCATGTGTGTCTGGCCATGCACTTGCTTAAGCATGGAAATTCAGCCAGATGTAAATGCGTACGCCACTCTTAAGTGCAAATGACAAATATGCTGCAAACAATTTTCCTGCTTGTTAGATTTAAAAATCCTAGACCCTAGAGCTAGGTACTTAACTGCAACTTGTTGCAGCCAAGCACCGAATTTTACATGTCAACGGAGCAGCTTGGATTTCGATGTCTGGATGAACGCCCGTCTAGACATACAAGTCTAACTAGACACTCGCCTGAACGCCAGTTTATAAATACGGACTTGTCAATAAAACAGAATTACTCACAACTATAGAGCCAATGTATCCCTTCATGGTTCTGGTTCACCAAAATATGTTTAATTTTTTAAACTAATCATGATTGATCTGTCAGAATAAGAGTGAATGATGATTCTTTGGAAATAAAAAAGACGCTAAGTTTCAAACAGCTGTGGTGTTCAACTGCATGGATGTTGGTAAAAAAGCTAAAAAAAAACAAAAAAACTAAATTTGATATAAAATATACAGGCTATAAAATACAGTGCTGCCAACTGGAACAGAGGCCTTCTAAACGTAGTTTTCAATATTTAGATTAGCCCGCCTCTTTTGCAAGCTTAAAGTTAAAATCAACGAAGACTACAAATTATATGAAAGTCTTGCTATTTACCGACGTATGGGCCCATAGTGCAGCTTCAGGCCTCGGGGATATATCTTATACTTGCTTAAGCATGGAAGTTCAGCCAGACATAGATGTAAACACCACTCTGAAGTGCAGATGATGAATATAGTGCAAAAGAGGCTTTGTTTGGTAGAATTTGAAATCGTAGACACAAGGACCCTAAAACTTGTAGCCAAACACCGAACTGAATTTTATACCTGAACAACTGCCTTAATGTTAATAAATGGACAGACACGGGTCTAAACATGGGGTTTTTAATTACACACGGATCTGAACGCTGCTTAATGAACTTCAAAATAGCCAAATTCAGTTTAGAGTTATGACTTACCTCTGGTAATTAAATCTAATCTAATTAATGTCCTATCTAATAAATCTGATCTAACCAATGTCGGAGAAAATGCAAAATTCTACATATTTGCAGATGGGAGTTTGAAACCTCTACAGTAGCTTTTGTTGGTTAACATTAAACTTACTGAATCTTATATATTAAAAACCAGTATAAAAAGTAGTGTTGGGCACCAAATATCGATATCGAAAACGATATTATTTCGGCTTTTTCTGGTATCTACCAGTGAACGTCTAGCAGAAAAGATCCAACATAGAAAATTGTTTCGCAAATAGCCGAGGAGAAGAATAATCTATTCAGTATACTGAGCCATATATGAAGATAAGTAGCATGCAGAACTATATCCATAAGATGGCATAGCCCGTTCTCAAACTATATTTAGTGAGAGTGGGCTCTCAGATGTTGGTGAGAACCTCCAAAAGGCTTGGCTAGATAAAATACCTTCTAAGCTTCTAGGCCTTGTTCAAATCACACACTTCACGATTGTCACATACCTTAATCCGCGTTTCTAGAAATTGTATATTACCCCTGACGATCTGCTCCCAGTTTAGACTAAAATAGCAAAATACATGGATTGAGAATCTTACAATTGGGAATCTGTAAAATACGCATTACTGGAATCTGTATCAGTAGATACAAGTGCAGAATCAAGAATCAAGCCAGTTTGTGGGGATCACATGAGCAGTATTGTGTCAATCTATTCTCCGGCCCTGTCCCCCCCACCACTCCTGCGGGCCTATCCCCCCATCATACAAGCGGAGCCCTACCCCGCCATACAAGCGGCCTATCATTCCTACGGGTGCCCTATCCCACCATACAACAAGACACATATCCATCCATACAACAAGACACATATTACATAGCCCGTTATGTGTCTTGTTGTAATATGCGTCTTGTTGTATGGATGGATATGTGTCTTGTTGTATGGATGGATATGTGTCTTGTTGTATGGTGGGACAGGACATCCGCAGGAATGATAGGCCGCTTGTATGGTGGAATAGGGCCCCACTTGTGTGGTGGGGGGGGCAGGCTCGCAGGAATGGTGGGAGGACAGGCATGCAGAATAGATTGACACAATACTACTCAAATGATGAAGCTTCAGTAGTCAATGAAAGACAAGCTTCGTCAGCAGCTGCATCTGTCACGGCTCTCTAGATTTTCAGTAGGGATTCTTTAGTTCCAATAAAAGCTGATCTACTCAAGTCGTGGAAGTCCTGTAATATGGGGCTCAGAAATACCTATGCAAAGTTGTCATAAAGTTATTGTCCATGCCCGTCACCAATGTCATTTCTGAGAGTGAATTCCAAGCCTGATTAGCTAATCAAATAGTTCGTGGTAACATAGTGTAAGTAAGGAGCAACTCGGCCAAATAGCAACTGAAGCTGTAAAACAAGAAATTTTTATAACAATAGATATATCAACTGAATTGAATTTTTTGTGCCAACTCCAGATGTGTAAAACTCATCAAGTTTTATGTGCCCATCAAAAACTACAAGCCTGAGAATATTTGTATGATTTCTGAGAAAGGGCGGGAGCGCCCTTAATAAGTCAATTGATCTTAATAAAAATCACAGATTCGGCATATCAGAGAACCATACTATAAGGATTTCTAGTTTCCATCTGAAAATGTGTGAAATTTTGTGAGTTTTGCCAGAAGAAAGATCATGGATACGTATTTATTTCTTTTGTTTTACTACATTTTTTTGGCCTGGATGATCGCACCGAACTAATAGTCATATAAAATCAGGAGAGGGCTCGGTCGAAAGGAGATTACAGTTCTAGTTGCCCATTTTGTGACCAAACCGATTGTAGGGCAACTAGATTCCCCCTCCATCCCATGCTCCTTTTTTTACCAGTCTTCCGATCAAAATTTTGAGATAGCCATTTTGCTCAGGATAGTTGAAAGGTCAAGTATCAGCCCTCTGGGGATGACACGACCCTGTAAGTCCGTGGAGAAAAGGGTTCTAAGTTATGAAATTTGTCTAGTGTTTACATATAGTTTTTGTTACTGGGAAGTTTTTTTGTTATTTTTTGGGGAGAGTGAATTTCATATGTGAGGAATTTCCTGTGGGGGGGGGGGATTTTCCAAGGGGAGAATTTTCCATGGGGAGGGAAGTTTCTGAGGAAGAACTTTCAAAGGGAAACTATACACGGGGAAATTTACCAGGATTCTTATACAATTTTTTTTTTTTATTTGATTTACTTCCTCTTTGCAAACATAGATTTACATGTGGAGATATTCCGGGAAAATTGCAAAGGAAAAACCTTCAAAGGAGTTGCGATTGTCTGAGGGGATTTTTGCGGTGTGGGGGGGGGTTCCGCGGTAGAGATTCTCCATGGGGGGAATTTCACGGGAACAAACTTTCCATTAAGACATGGGGAGGGGAGAATTTCCATGAAAAATTTCCGGTATGTTTTGGAAAATTAGAAGAAAAACAAGTCTTTTTTCAAACGAAAGTAGGCTAAAAATAATTTTCCCGGCATAATTGTCCGCAAGAAGGTTTTTGGGTGGATTTTCAGCCGGGACGGAATTGTCTGGGGGATGGGGGATCTTACGCGAGAGGAAATTTTCAAGGAGGAATTTTATTGGGGGGGGAGTATTTTCCATGGGTAGAAAAGACAAATTTGCTGGAATTATTTGAAAAATTAAATAAGAAAACTAATTTTTCAACTAAAACTAAGGAGCAATATTAAAACTTAAAAAGAACAGAAATTATCCCAAATATGAGGGCTTTCCCTCTCTTCAATACCTTGCTCTTTACGCTAATTTTTTATTTTTTGTCCCAATTATTTACTTTTGTACCAAATCAGGGTTTTCGTAATATTCATTGATGTAATAGAAGTGTTTCTGTATTTTATTTAAAATTTGGAAAAATATATTCTGTAAAATTCTCTTTTTGTTATTGAATTGCTTTGTTTTTGAATTTTGCCAAACCCTAAAGGTAATCTGAGAAAAAAAAAAATGCTAAGAAATATCGAAATAGACATATTTCAATTATCGAATATCGAAAGTAAAAATAACGATATATCGTTTAATCAAATTATCGCCCAACACTAATAGAAAGCCAATTCTTTTGATGCATCTATTGTTATGAAAATTCTGGTTTTCAGAGTTTCGGTTACTATTTGGCCGAGTCACTCCTTACTTACAGTTCGTTACCATGAACTGTTTGATTTCGAATATGCGGAATTTGTCAGCCTTAAAGCTACCCACTGAAAGTTACGAGCCTGGGAAAATTTCATCCATTTCTGAAAAAGGAGCGAAACACCCCCAAAAGAAGAAGTGAGGTTGATTAAAATTATATCCTTAAATTTAGCATATCAGAGAGTACCAGAGCAGTTGTTCTCAAACTATGGGTCGCAACCCACCACTGGATCACGAGCGAATATTCAGTGGGTCACGGTCACGAGCATTAATATTGGTTTTGCTCAGAATCCGTAGTGGCGAGCAGTGGAACTTAATGCCCGCGCCACATTATAGTCACACTTGTCGATATATCAAAATTACGCACGACTACAGCGTCAATTACGTTCGCCGTTCGTAATTTTTCGAGCTGAACATTGCTCAACTTTTAAGCATAAATTTCTTGACTGACCAATCAGAGTCAACGTTTAAGGAATACTTTTTGAAATTAGAAAAGATGGAAACTTAAGCCAGCGGTTTTTCTATCTGGGAGAGGAATCTGACAAAAGTTAAGAAGACTTAGTATTAGTAGAGAACAGTTGGGCTCAAATTACTGTTGGAGCAAACTCTTTAAACTAATTTCTTGCAATTTTAATTTTTTGCTTTTTAAATACAAGTGGGACGCTAAAATCGAGGAAATTGCCATGTCATTCATAAGATTTGGCTTTCTTTATCGATAGATGTGACTATGATGTGGCACGGGCATAATAGTTCTAATTGAAATGAAAAAAAAATTACAAGTGTTACCAATATGAATGAAAGACTGTTAAAATAAGAAACACTACATATATATTTTTTTATTACTTACGTAAATACACCAGCAAGTTAAAAAAAAAAATATTTCAATGGGAAGGATGTATTTGTTTCCATTTTTTCTTCATTACAGTTTCAGTTTCAACTTCAACTTTAATTTGAATCGCAGTGAGTTTGATATATCCAATTAGTTTCTGTACTTAGTTTTAGTGTAAACCATAGCCGGAAATGCGGCTTCACATAGATATGAGCTAGCGAGGAGGAGGAGGACTTTCATAGCTTCATGAAACAGGCAAGGATAGTTATCAGCAACTAAAAGCCAAAGTTTTGATAACTGTTTACGATTAAAAAAATTTTCAGTTGATGACAAACATATCCAACTCAACGAATCAAACTTTTTCATCTTTTCCACAAAATAGTCAACAAACTTATTTTTAATAGTGATAAATGACTGGAAATTTCAGAAAGTACGTTCATCATAAGCTGCACTTGGTTTTCAATAATAAAAGTTTCAAGTGTATCAAAACAATTATACTTGCCATTATCAATGCAACCTTCACAGAGTACAAGCTTTTTCTTGAATGCTCGAATTTTATCGTCAGCTGCTAAAATGATCCGTTTGAATCTTGGAAACACAAATTGAGTTCGTTTAATTTGGAAATTCAATAAAAAAAACAAACTTGTTTTTTCAACTGAAAGTAAGGAGCAACATTAAAACTTAAAGCGAATATAAATTATTACGTATATGAGAGGAGAGGATCGACCCTCGTTAATACTCCCTCTTTACGCTAAAATACAGAATTTAATCCCAAACCTTTAAGGATGACTCCTGAACCACAAAGGCTGTTTAATTAGAATAAAAAGCTCATTTAAAAGTACTAAAAAGAAAATTTTAGCGTAAAGAGCGAATGGGGCGAATCTACAGCATTTTCATTAGGGGGGGGGGGGCAAGAGGGGGCAAGATCCGGATATTCAAGTAGCATGGTCTATATATTAGATTTTTCTCCACATTATTGGAGGGGCAAATGCCCCCCCCCTTTGCCCCTCCCAAACGACGCCTCTGAAGAGAGAGGTATTAACGAGGGTGCGACCCCCCTCATTTACGTAATGGTTCCTGTTCGTTTTAAGTTTTAATGTTGCTCCTTACTTACAGTTGAAAAAAAAATTAATTTAATTTCTGATCGTTTTTTTTAAATGATGCTGGGAAATCTGGCTCCTCTTCAAAGACAGATAGTCTGAGTGGAATTAAGTCACCATCAAAGACATAGGTTTTTCAATTGTGCTGAAAAAAATGGCTATCTCGAAATTTTGATGGGGTGTGGATAAAAAAATGGGCGTGGGAGGGGGGCTAGCTCTACTCCAATATTTTTGGTCACTTAAAAAGGACACTAGAACGTTTGATTTCCGATCAAATCAGCCCCCTCTGGATCTTCTACGATCACCGGGAAAAAATAATAAATAAATAAACACGCATCCATGATCACGCATTCTGACAAAAAATGCAAAATTCCACATTTTTGTACATAGAAGCTTGAAACCTCTACAGTAAGGGTTCTCTGGGATACTGAATCTGATGATGTGATTTTCATTAAGATCACTTGATGTTTTGGGGGTTTCACCTCCCCCTCATTTTCAAAAATTGGGCAAAGTTTCTCAGGCTCGTAACTTTTGATGGGTACCATTAAATTTGATGAATTTTACATATTCTGAATAAACATCCAAATTTGATTCTTTTAATGTATCTATCGTTATTCAAGACTCGTTTTTTAGAGTTTCGGTTACTATTCAGCCGCGTCACTCCTTACTTACAGTTCGTTACCAGGAACTGTTTGAAAATATCCGCCAAATAAGTAAGCTTGAGAATGAATTCGTCGTTCAGCAGATGTTTAATATATCCAGTGTTTCCTTCCAAGTAAATTTTAGCTGCATTACGCAATTCAACTAATCGTGTCAGCACTTTTCCCCTGGATAACTAGCGAACTCCTCTATCCAGAAAGAGAGATGTACTGCGGCTACCTATTTCTTCACAAGTTTTTGAAATAAGCGGGCTTGTAAGGGTTGTGTTTTAATATAGTTTATAATTTTCACAGCTACGTACTGTTTCACAGTACTGTTTTGAAATCATCGGGCAATGCTTTGGAAACCAGTGCTTCTCTATGAAGGTCGTCGTGTGTCCACAAAGCACACGGACTTTGTTCAAGAATTTTCGCGGCCGCACTGCTATTTTTCCCACACATAGCCCGCGCACCGTCAATATACCGACACAGTCCTTCCAATGAAAAGCTTTTTCTTTTATATGGGAATCAATTGCATTGAACATTACTTCAGCAGTTCCCCAACTTATTGGCTTGCAGAACAAGATATTATCATGCACGTCTTTCTGCCGCATATAACGCACAAAACAAGCAATTGAGATAGGCCTTAAATGTCGCTAGACTCAACTAGTTGCAGAGTATAATACTTACTACCTCTTTTCTCTAAGACAGCAAAAAGGTGGGTCCCTTGGTTGAAAATTTCTGTTAGATGGTTCTGAGCCTAGTCAATTTTGGGAACCACTGTACTAGAGGATTTAACCATCTACCTGTAATAATGTAGAATTTTCCAATTTTTCCGCGTAGACAGACCGCGAATGCATTTTTTTTTTTTTTTTTTTTTTTTTTTTTTTTTTTAGGGTGATCGTGTCGAATCAATAGCCCCAGAAAAAAAAATCAGCCCAAAGGATACAAAAAAGCCATCGAGTGAAAATTTAGCTTTCCAGTTGCAGAGGCAGGAAGCTTCTCTTTTATTGCGGAGACGATATTTTGGACAACTATATTTTTTTCTAAAAATGAATACACCAATGAGCTTTTTTCTCGAATAAATGATGTGCGAAAGTTACATTTTGATTTGGATAGTATCTCTCCTTGTGTTTAGGGTAACCTCGGGTATGCTACTGAAAATTCACAGAAATTAACTTTAAAATACAAGCTTTTTTCAAAAGAAAGTAAAGAGTGGCATCAAAACTTGCAAATGAGTAGAAATTATTCCGTATATGAGGGGGGAGGCCCCTCCTCAGCCCCCTTTCTTTCCGCTAAAGTTGGACGTTTGTGCAATTCTTTAAGAACGACAGCTCAAACACATGGGCCGTTGAATTTGAATAAGAAGCATTTTTAAAGCACTGTAAAATTTTAGCATAAAGAGCAGGAGGCTGCGGGGATTGATTCATATAGTGAACAATGCTTGTTCGTTTTAAGCTTTAATGTGGCTCTTTACTTTAATTTTAAAACAATATTTCACTTCGTTTGTTTCCAAGGAGAGCCCTTAGATAAATTCAATATTCAAAACAAATCTCCTCCCTTCATTTTAAAGGGCCACCCTCCCCTCTATCTAGACCTTTCTTATTATTACCGTCTCTCAACTTCTTATGATTTTGCCCTTAGAGGTGGAGACAAAAAATAAGAACACAAAAAAGTGCAGCACTTGTCCACTAGACATTCTGATATAGTTAATTAAAACCTTTGTAATATTCTTTCCAAGCTTTTGAATGAAATTACCTCTAATCGTAAGTTCGTAAATTGTTGAAAATTTCGCTTTATTACTCATGTGAAAAAGAAAGGTAATAAACAAGATTGTGATGGTGTCCAACCCATTACACGTGTTCCCGTTTTCTCCAAATTATATGAAAGGTTTTTGACTGAGTGGTTAAAAATAAAGATAATCCCAAATGTAATGTTTCCACTCCTACGGATTTGTCCATATTTGATTTTTGTCTACGGACAAAAGAACGTAGTTACGGGGTCTACGGAATACCTACGGAAAAAGTGGAGTTCTAATGAAAATGTCATATTCACCTTTCCTTATAACATTTATCCTAACTCACGAGATAATTCTTCTACAAATTCTAATTTTTGGTTTGATGTCAACGGGTCGTCGTATTCAAATTTTGATACATTCTGATCTGCGATTTTGTCGATGTTATGACGGTTAGTGGCTCTGACGGTTAGATGTTATAACGTTTAGTGCTTGTGACGGTTAGTTGAAATGGTAGCACCTCATTGGGCATTGGTACTTTTCGTTAAAAGGGGGTTTGAACAAAACGCTTATAAGATAGAAAAGTTTGGAGAACCTTACAAGACAGCAAAAGAGAGAAAAGTTTCGAATCTGGGCGAAAGTCCAATCTTGTAACTGGGAACGATTAGGACGGAAAAAGCTGCCAGAGTTTTGCAGGTTTGTACTTGGACCACGGGACCTTTGTGGCATGTATTGGCTTACGGAAAATTCTACGGAACCAGAAATGCCATCTACGGATTTTCTAAGGAAAAGTTCCGACAGCTAACGTATTGTAAAAGAAGCTAGTGGAAACACTGCCCAATGTTGGCGTTAGGCAGTTAAAAAACATCCGTTCTCCATCCACCAACTCACTGTCCTGTTCACCTTACGGAGACAATATAAAATAAACTTAAAAAAAACCTAATACATGGTTCAACCTTATAGCAGTAAATCGGTGGGGAAAGCTTAAATGAATCAATTTGGCCCCTCTTTTTAGTTTAAATAACCGTGTCTTTTCTTTCCAATCGACCTCAAGTAATTTCCAATAGTACCTAAACGTATATTCCGATACGCTCCCAAATTTACAATGCTGTGCCTCGGGTTACCTTTTTAGGTCACATTTTATTCCTTGTAATGAAAAACAACTTTTGTATTGGTGTTTCGGATAGATAACTTTGTTGGCAATATCTTACTATCTTAGAGACACGTTCGAGAAACCTCCTCCCTCCTTTACAGGCCAAGGAGTCTTTTGGAGATTAGTACAGTGCATTCATTGTATGTTTAAGTAATTACGAATAAAACTTATTTTACAAGAATTTAAAAAGCAGTCCGACGGATATTCTATAATTGACATCAGATGAAGCACGATGCACGACCATAGTACCAACTACAAAGTCAACAATTGTAATAATTAAGTTTCTTGAGAATGTGCTGAAATCCTCTAAAAAATCGCTTAAATATTTCTCTCTCTCTCTCTCTCTCTCTCTCGCTCTCTCTCTCTCTCTCTCTCTCTCTCTCCTCTCTCTCTCTCTCTCTCTTCTCTCTCTCTCTTGATCCTTTTCTCTCTCTGTCTTTCTTTTTATTTTTTATTGAGTTAGTGTTTAATAGTATATGTATCCTCACCTTCTTTGACAGGCCATTGAGCATTTGTGGGGATCTACTTATATTATATTAGTTATTAGTAGTGGGGCATTACTACTTTCAAGCGGGGCCCTACCCAAGAAACACAAGCGGAGCCCTATCCAGGAATACAAGCCGTGCCCTGTTTTAAAAGGAGCACATGAAGACACGCCCCCAGAATATAAGCGGTCCCCTGTTTCCAGCTGGCAAGATTCTCGAGACATACCCTCAAGCTTAAAACCTAATAAATAAATAAACCTAACAAAAACCTTATATGCCCAAGGGCATAACTTACAACCCTTGCCCTGAGGGCTGGGGGGGGAGGTGTCATCCTCAAAGACCCAATTTTCAGAACTCTCTGCAACGTTGAACAAAATGGTTATCTGAAAATTTTGATTGGATGTGTTTGGAGGAATGGTAGGCGTGAGAGGGGGATTAGTTGCCTTCCAATCACTTTCAACTATTAAAAAGGGCACTAGCCCTCTCAATTTCCAATTGAATGAGCCCCTTTTGAAGTTATTACGACAACTCTATCTATAAAAATCTTATATGCTCCCAGCTCATAACTTATAACCTTTGCCCTGGGGGCTCTGGGGGGTTTGTCATCCTTAAACACATAATTTCCAGAACTTTCAACTACGCTGAACAAAATGGCTATCTTTAATCTTTGATTTAATGTGTTTGATGAAATGGTGGGCGTGAGAGGGGGGGGGGGGTTAATTACACTCCACTCACTGTTGACTATTAAAAGGGCAATTTCAATTTTCAATCAAATGAGCTCCTTTTGAATTTTTGAAAAACTTTCTATATAAACCTTATATGCCCCCAGGGCATAACTTCGAAAGTTCCGTTGAACAAAATGGGTATCTCAAAATTCTGATTGGATGTGTTTGGGGAAATGGTGGGCGTGAGAGGGGGCTTAGTTGCCCTTTAATCACTTTCAACTATTAAAAGGGCACTAGCCCTTTCAATTTTCCAATTGAATGAGCCCTATTTCAAGTTTCTACAACATCGCTTTCTAAAAAACACCTTATATGCCCCCAGGGCATAACTTACGACCCTTGCCCTGAGGGCTGTGGGGGTGGAGAGGTTGTCATCCTTAAAGACCTAATTTCAAAAACATTCAACTACGTTGCATAAAATGGCTATCTAAAGATTTTGATTGGATATGTTTGGGGAAAAGGTGGGCGTGAGAGGGGGGTTAGTTGCCCTCGAATCACTTTCGAGACTTAAAAAGAGCACCAGCCCTTTGAATTTACAATCAAATGAGCCCTTTTTCAAGTTTCTACGACAAAGATTTTAATAAAAACTTATATGCCCCAGGGAATAACTTATAAACCTTGCCCTGAAGACTGTGGGGGGAGTGTTCTAATCAAAAGTTATAATTTCCTGAACTTTAAACTGCGTGGAACAAAATGGCTATCTCAAAATTTTGATTGGATGTTTTTGGGGAAATGTTGGGCGTGGAAGGGGGTGTTAAATGCCTTCCAATCACTTTCGACTATTAAAAAGGGCACTAGCCATTTCAATTTCCAATCGAATGAGCCATTTTTGAAGTTTCTACGACAACGTGTTCTATAAAAATCTTATATGCCCCAAGGGTGTAACCACAGTATAAAGATAATTAGCAGTAAGTTCCCCGCAGATGATTTCTGGCTATTCATTCTCGGTGCGAACAGCTCCTCCTACATACTCTTTCATTAGCGCGTACAAGCAGCTCCTCTCATGTGATCCATCAGCGGTCCAATTTCCCTGGAGCACGTATTTTGGAAGAAACTTTCTCAAAATGCCGTTGAAACCAACTCGAGACTTCGAAACCTACTTGTAATTGCTAAAAACACCTAATAATAACATTGCACTACTAATTACTAATATATGTATTGGAATAAATTAATTTAAAATTAGTTTCTTTAAAATTTAAAGTTCCAACGTTGAAGCCAAGTTTCGCGTTCAAGAGAAATCTGACGTCTACCCGTGAAAAGATCTAATGTCGCTTATGTTATTACGTTCTCCAGAGCACTCGCACCTCGGTCCGGGTTTTTATAATGGGTGAGATAGGGGACGATCATACTGTCTAATATTTATATACTGTGGGCATAACTTACAACCCTTGCCCTGAGGGTTGTGGGGGGGGGGGTGTCATCCTCAAAGACATAATATCAAGAACTTTCAACTACGTTGAAAAAAAGGGCTATCTTAGAATTTTGATTGGATGTGTTTGGGGAAAAGGTGGGCGTCAGAGGGGGGTTAGTTGCCCTCCAATCACTTTCTACTATTAAAAAGGGCACTAGCCCTTTGAATTTCCAATCGAATGAGCCTTTTTTGAAGTTTCTACGACAACACTTTCTATAAAAACCGTATATGCCCCAAGGGCATAACTTACAACCCTTGCCCTGACGGCTGTGGGGAAGTTTCCTCCTCAAAAACATAATTGCTATTTGGAAATCAACTACGCTGAACAAAATTGCTATCTAAAAATTTTGATTGGATGTGTTTGGGGAAAAGGTGGGCGTGAGTGGGGGGTTAGTTGCCCTCAAATCACTTTCGACTATTAAAAAAGGCAATAGACCTTTGAATTTCCAATCGAATGAGCCCTTTTTCAAGTTTTTACGACAAAGATTTCAATATAAACTTATATGCCCCCAGGGCATAACTTATAACCCTTGTCCTGAAGACTGTGGGGGGAGTGTCCTGCTCAAAGGTATAATTTCCAGAACTTTAAAATGCGCGGAACAAAAAGAGCATCTCAAAATTTGGATTGGATGAGTTTGGGGAAATGGTGGGCGTGGAAGGGGTGTTAGTTGCCTTCCAATCACTTTCGACTACTAAAAAGGGCACTAGCCATTTCAATTTCCAATCGAATGAGCCTTATATGAGCCTTCAATTTCCAATCGAATATAAAAACCTTATATGCCCCCAGGGCAAAACTTACAACCCTTTCCCTGAGGGCTGTGGGGGGGGGGTGTCATCCTCAAAGACCTAATTTCCAGAAATTTCAACTACGTTGAACAAAATGGCTATCTTAAAATTTTGATTGGATGTGCTTGGGGAAAAGGTGGGCGTGAGAGGGGGTTAGTTGCCCTCCAATTACTTTCGACTATTAAAAAGGGCATTAGCCCTTTGAATTTCCAATCGAATGAGAGTTTTTTGAAGTTTTTACGACAACACTTTCTATAAAAACCTTATATGCCCCCAGGGCATAACTTACAACCCTTGTCCTGAGGGCTGTGGGGGAGTTTCCTCCTCAAAAACATAATTACTATGTGGAAATCAACTACGCTGAACAAAATGGCTATCTCAAAATTTTGATTGGATTTATTTTGGGAAATGGTGGGCGTAGAAGGGGCGTTAGTTGCCTTCCAATCACTTTCAACTATTGAAAAGGGCACAAGCCACTTCGATTTCCAATTGAATGAGCCCTTTTCGAAGTTTCTACGACAACTTCTTCGATACGAAGTGCCCTGATCTAAAGGAAAAAAAATAATACATTGTGCCAACATCGTTCTTATATACCCCCAGGGCATAACTTAAACCCTTACCCTGAGGGTTGTGGGGGAGTGACCCCCTCAAAAACATATTTTCTATTTGGAAATCAACTACGCTGAACAAAATGGCTATCTCAAAATTTTGATTGGATGTGTTTAGGGAAATGGTGGACGTGGAAGGGGTGTTAGTTGCCTTCCATTCATTTTCGACAATTAAAAAGGGCACAAGCCACTCCAATTTCCAATTGAATGAGCCTTTTTCGAAGTTTCTGCGACAACTTCTTCGATACGAAGTGCCCTGATCTAAAGGAAAAAAAATAATACATTGTGCCAACATCGTTCTTATATACCCCCAGGGCATAACTTAAACCTTTACCCTGAGGGTTGTGGGGAAGTGACCTCCTCAAAAACCTATTTTCTATCTTGAAATTAACTACGCTGAACACAATGGCTATCTCAAAATATTGATTGGATGTGTTTGGGGAAATGATGGCCGTGGAGGAGGGGGGGGGGCTAGTTGCCCTGCAATCACTTTCGACTATTAAAAAGGGCACTAGCCACTCCAATTTCCAATCGAATGAGCCCTTTTCGAAGTTTCTACGACAAATCCTTCGATACGAAGTGCCCTGGTCTAAGACCAAGAAAAGAATTTGCGCTGCCTATGATAAAGACGAGAGGGGACTACAAGATACTTAAATTGTGTAAAAGATTAGGTATTGAAGATTCGTCCTAAACAATAAATCTTAAAAACACAGACTTTGTAAACAAAAGTTTTATTATTTCAAACAAATTTACAAACAATATTAAAAACACAGAAAAATCAGTTAAAAAACACGCCAAACAAAAAAATAGAACGTGAAAAATTCTTATCGTAATATATGCAACAAGAACCGTGTATTATAAAAAGTCGGGGGTTCTAACAGCTAATTCCAGGGGGAGCGAAAATGTTGTTATGTCCTTTCTTAGGAAAATTGTCCATTATTGCAAAGCTTAATCTTAACTAACTGAAATATTTAATAAATTCTTCATTTTAGTCATATCTCGCGGGTAATCACAGAAAATTTAATACATTTTTTCTATTTTTGTGTGTTTTCTTAGAGAAACGGACCAGTATTACAAAACCTAGTATTAACTAACTGAAATAGTTCATAAATTCTTCATTTTAAACATATCGCGCGGGTAATCAAGGAAAATTTAATACATGTTTTCAATTTTTGTCTTTCCTTAGAGAAACGGACTATTATTACAAAACTTAGTATTAACTAGCTGAAATACTTCATAAATTCTTCATTATTTCTATTTTTGTTTGCTTTCTTAGAGAAATGGCCCCGGTATGCACATTAAGCCACATTACCACGCTATTACTGCTCTACGGCACCGTGCGAAACATGTCATCAATATTTTAAGCATCTTCTAATATTTGAACACCCTCAATCAAGGCCGTATCCAGGGGGGGGGGGTATCCGGTTTGAACCCCCCCCCCCCCCGACATTTTTGACCGAGTCGAAAATTAGTCTAAAAAATACCTGTAAAGACAAAACCTTACCAGAAAAAAGATGCTATAAAAAAAATCGAGAAAAAATCGGGTACCCCCCCCCCCTCCGAACAAAAATCCTGGATACCTGCTTGCCCTCAATGGATATATTTTTTGCTGGTGCTATTTACCACCGATTCCCGGCACTGTACCACACTATTACTACTCTGCGACACCCTCTGACATCACGTCTTCATTCCTAAAAAAATTTTCAGACATTTCTCGTTAAAAATTATACATTCAACCCATTGATTCAAGCTTATCACAACCCAAGCCAATCATGATAACCTTCAAAACACTCCCACGCCACCGTGACATTACACACCTCCCCCCTCCGTCATCGACGTGGCAACAGGCATCATCCCCTCTCGGGCATTTTCAACTTTTTCCAGAGAAAATAAGCTCATGAATCTAAATTAAACAGTGTTTTTTATTTTCGACAAGGGGAACTCGACATTTCATTGCTAGAATGTATTACTCCAAGCAATTCACGCCACACTACGAAGCTATTACCGCTCTGCAGCCCCCCTGACACCCCCTTCATCATTCCGAAGATTATTTTTTAGACATTTCTGACTCAAACTTATCGCAACCCAAGCCATTCATAATACCTTCAAAACACTCTACACTACCATGGCATTACGCACCTACCCCTCCGGTATTAACGTGCAATCACACAATCATCCCCCTCTAGGTCATTTTCAACCTTTTCATTCCGAAAATAAGGTCATAAATCTAAATTAAACAGTGTTTTTTGTCGGGCACTTGACATTTCATTGCTAGAAAGTGTTACTCCAACCAATTCCTGCCATATTGCCACACTATTACTGCACTGCGGCACCCTCTGAAATTCCCCTTCATCATTCCTAAGACATTCTTAAGACATTTCTTGTTAAAAATTATGCCTCAATCCGTTGATTCAAGTTTTCCCAACTCATTCCTACGTGATACGCCATGTCAACTCACACCACCGTGGCATTACGCACCTACCCCTCCGGCATCCACGTGCAATCACCCACTCATCCTCTCTCTAGGTCGTTTTCAAACTTCTCATTCCGAAAATAATTTCATGAATCAAAATTAAATAGTGTTTTTTTTTAAACAACGGGAATTCGACATTTTATTGCTAGAACCTGATACTCCAAGCAGTTCATGCGACAATTCAGCACTATTACTACTCTGTGGCACCCTTTGACATCACATCATCACCTCCAAGACATTTTTCAGACGTTTCTAGTAAAAAATTATGCTTCAACCCATTGATTCAAGTTTTCGCAAATAACCCTACGTGATAAACCATGTCAATTCACACCACCGTGGCATTACAAACCTCCCAATCCGTCATCCACGTGGCACTACCCCTCATCCCCCCCAACCTAGGATATTTTCAACTGTTTCACTCCGAAAATAAGCAAGTGAATCTAAATTAAACACAGTTTTTACTTGAACAGCAGAACCCGGTATTTCATTGCTAGAGTGTGATACTCCAAGCAATTCATGACACAATGCCACACTATTAATGCTCTGTGCCACCCTTTGACATCAAATCACCACCTCCAAACCATTTTCAGACATTTCTTGTTAAAAATTATACTTCAACCCATTGATTCAAGTTTTCGCAAGTCAACCCTACGTGATATACCATGTCAAGTCACACCACCGTGACAATACACACCTCCCCATCCGTCATCCAAATGCGATCACCCCCCCTAGGACATTTCCAACCGTTTCACTCCGAAAATAAGCTAGGGAATATAAATTAAACACTGTTTTTACTTGAAAAGCGGAACTTAGCATTTCATTGCTACAGTGTGATACTCCAAGCACTTCAAGCCACAAAGCAACACTATTACTGCTTTGTGGCATCCTCTAACATCACGTCATCACCTCCAACACATTTGTCAGACATTTTTTGTTAAAAATCATACTTCAACCCATTGATTCAAGTTTGCACAAGTCAACCCTACGTGATACACCACGTCAATCCAGACCACCGTAGCATTATTCCAATTGCAAATGTTTTATTTGAAAAAGAAACGAATTCTACATTTCTTGTGGATAGGCGCGTGAAACCTCAACACCAAGGTTCTTTGATGTGTTGTATTTGATGCTGGGACTTTTATCAAGACCCCTTGCAGCCTTTGGGAGTGTTTCCCCCTTTTCAAAAATCAAATTTGCTTCAATAGAATACAAAACTTAGATTACGGACAAAAATGCCGAGGACTTTTTTCACTGATATAGTGAATAACCGAGATTTTCTAAGTATTCCCCCCGACTCTTCACGAAATCGTGAAGTTGTTTGACCAATCACACACATTCGCAAATCTTACCACATTGAGTTTTCCATTTTTTGGATATTTTCATTGAAAAACGAACAAATTCTACATTTTTTGTGGATAGGTGCATGAAACCTCTACCCTAAGATTCTCTGATGTGCTGTATTTGATGCTGAAACTTTTACCAATACCGATTACCCCCTTTGAGTGCTTCCCCTTTTTCAAAAATCAAATTTGCTTCAACAGAATACAAAACTTAGATTACAGGTAAAATTGTCGAGGTTTTTTTCACTGATATAGTGAATAACCAAGATTTTCTAAGATTTTCCCCTGACTCTTCACGAAATTGTGAAGTATTTGACTACTAGCACACATTCACCAATCTTACCGCATTGATTCTTTCCATATTTTCATCGAAAAAGGAAAATTTTTTACATTTGAATAGGCGCGTGAAACCTGAACACTAAGGTTTTTTGATGTGCTGTATTTGATGCTGTATATTTTATCAAGACCGGTTACACCCTTTGAGAGTGTTTCCCCTTTTCAATAATCAAATTTGCTTCAATAGAACATATCAAAGAACCTTGGTGTTGAGGTTTCACGCGCCTATCCACAAGAAATGTAGAAGTCGTGCTTTTTTCGACTAAAATATGTAAAAATAGAAAATTCGACGTGGTAATGTGTGCTAGTAGGCAAGCAACTTCACAATTTCGTGAAGAGTCATGGGAGGGGAATTTTAGAAAATCTTGGTTGTTCACTACATCAGTGAACAATCTTCGACAAAAAATCCTCGACAATTTTGCCTGTAATCTAAGTTTTGTATTCTATTGAACCAAATTTGCTTTTGAAAAAAAGGCGGAAACACTCGCAAAAGGTATAACCGGTCTTGCTAAAAGTCACAACATCAAATACAGTACATCAAAGAACCTTAGTGTTGAGATTTCATGCCTATCCATAAGAAATGTTGATTTTGTTGTTTTTTTCATTTGTAAGTTTCGTTTCGTTTTAATTTTTTTTTTGTAAGTTATGCCCCAAGGGCATAACTTACAACCCTTGCCCTGAGGGCTGTGGAGGAGTTTCCTCCTCAGGGCATAACTTACAACCCTTGCCCTGAGGGCTGTGGAGGAGTGACCTCCTCAAAAACATAATTTGTATCTGGAAATCAACTACGCTGAACAAAATTGCTATCTAAAAATTTTGATTGGATGTGTTTGGGGAAAAGATGGGCGTGAGAGGGGGGTTAGTTGCCCTCCAGTCACTTTCGACTATTAAAAAGGGCAATAGACCTTTGAATTTCCAATCGAATGACCCCTTTTTCAAGTTGCTACGACAAAGATTTTAATAAAAACTTATATGCCCCCAGGGCATAACTTACGACCCTTGCCCTGAAGACTGTGGGGGGAGTGCCCTGCTCAAAGGTATAACTTTAAACTGTGCGGAACAAAAAGGCTATCTCAAAATTTTGATTGGATGAGTTTGGGGAAATGATGGGCGTGGTAGGGGTGTTAGTTGCCTTCCAATCACTTTTGACTATTAAAAAGGGCACTAGCCATTTCAATTTCCAATCAAATGAGCCCTTTTTGAAGTTTCTACGACAACGCGTTCTATAAAGACCTTATATGCCCCCAGGGCATAGCTTACAACCCTTGCCCTGAGGGCTGTGGGGGGGTTGTCATCCTCAAAGACCTAATGTCCAGAACTTTCAACTGCATTGAACAAAATGGCTATCTTAAAATTTTGATTGAATGTGTTTGGGGAAAAGGTGGATGGGCGCGAGAGGGGGGTTAGTTGCCCTCCAGTCACTTTCGACTATTAAAAAGGTCACTAGCCCATTGAATTTCCAATCGAATGAGCCTTTTTTGAAGTTTCTACGACAACGCTCTCTATAGAAACTTTATATAGCCCAGGGAATAACTTACAACCCTAGCCCTGAGGGTTGTGGGGGAATGTCCTCCTCAAAAACATAATTTCTATCTGGAATTCAACTATGCTGAACAAAATGACTATCTCAAAATTTGATTGGATGTGTTTTGGAAAATTGTGAGCGTGGAAGGGGTGTTAGTTGCCTTCCAATCACTTTCGACTATTAAAAAGGGCACAAGCCAATCCGATTTCCAATTGAATGAGCCCTTTTCGAAGTTTCTACGACAACTTGTTAGTTGCCTTCCAATCACTTTCGACTATTAAAAAGGGCAAAAGCCACTCCAATTTCCAATTGAATGAGCCTTTTTCAAAGTTTCTACGACAACTTGTTCGTTACGAAGTGCCCTGGTCTAAAGGAAAAATAATAAATAATACAGTGTGCCAACATCGTTCTTATATGCCCCCAGGGCATAACTTAAAACCCTTGCCTTGAGGGTTGTGGGGGAGTGACCTCCTCAAAACATATTTTCTATCTGGAAATCAACTACGTTGAACAAAATGGCTATCTCAAATTTTGATTGGATGTGTTTGGGGGAACGATGGGCGTGGGGGGGAGGCTAGTTGCCCTCCAATCACTTTCGACTATCAAAAAGGTACTAGCCACTCCAATTTCCAATCGAATGAGCCCTTTTCGAAGTTTCTACGACAACTCCTTCGATAGGAAGTGCCCTGGTCTAAGACCAAGAAAAAAAAAATAAATAATACATTGTGCCAACATCGTTCTTTACTTAGGGAGCGCTATTGTGCATTCTATGATGACCAGGTGATAACTCATTTTTAGTAATCGATTTTACACCTGGCCAGGAGAAGATCGACATAAGCTTGGTATCCCACCAGATGTGGCATGGAATATACAGAGGCGTGTCTTGTGACGTCACGGGAATGTGTTATTTCTAGAATATAATGACTAGGACAGAATACTATGAATGGAAGTTTAGTCGTGTTGCTTGGAGCGCTTTCCCATTGGAAGAAAATTGACCATTCGAGTCCTAGCGGGTTCGAAGAGCTAAAAGAAAAAATGAGCGCTTTTCGAAGTTTCTACGACGGCTCCTTCGATACGAAGTGCCCAGGTATGGAGGAAAAAAAACAACACATTGTGCCCACATCGTTCTTTACTTAGGTAGCGCTAGCGCGCTGCCGTTTCGGGCAAAAAATAAAATGCCAAAAAAAGAAAAGTATTATGTGACATTGATGCGCACCGTCATTACATGAAATTGTGTTCTGACGTTACATAGAGTGTGCGTCGTCATCAAGTTAAAAGATAGAAAAAAATGTTTTGAAAGTTTCACGCGAAAAAAAACGTCAAAAAGGTATTACGTGACAGTGATGGTTGCGCAATCATTACGTGACATCACATAAGGTGTGTGCTGTCGTTAAGTTACAAGCGGGGATTCCCATGGGTTCCTGACGCAAGGTTAGATAAAATTATGTTAAGCATATTACACCTGACCATTTAAAAGGGGGTAAGTTATGTTATGGCAGTGGAGTCCAGAGGGGTGTGTCGTGAGAGTCTTGCCAACTGTGTTCCCTTTAATAGGACCGGTGACCCCATTTCACAGGTGCGACGGCTTGCGGGGCTGGTAATCCACTTACCTGACCCTTTGGAGCGCGAGGGTGTGTCCCGAGAATCTTGCCAGCTGGAAACAGGGGACCGCTTGTATTCCGGGGGCGTGTCTTCCTGGGCTCCGTTTAAAACAGGGCACCGCTTGTATTCCTAGATAGGGTTCCGCTTGTATTCCTGGGTAGAGCCCCGCTAGAAAGTAGTAATGCCCTGCTACTTATATTTTGTGTATAATTTTGTTTTTTTCTTGGAAAGTATATCTTATATGTTTTATGTCATTTTTCTCCACTTGCCCTTACCCACCTGAGATGTCGGTCGTTACTATGAAATTACTGGGGGTTACCATGTCAAGTGATTTAAAGCGGGATCATTACATTATTTACTATCATATTTATATTTTTTTCGACGCGCAAATGCCCCATTCTCCCTCCTTAAATTCCTTAAAAAGTTAAAATGCTCTATTTTAACTCTTGAGAATTTTTCTCTCGTTTGTATGCCCAGTCCTTGAGTACGCCAGTCCTATTTGACATCCTGGCATCTCCAATTAACTATTGGACAGAATAGAAATAGCCAAAAAAGATGTTCAAGGATTATGTTGGGTGGAGGTAAAGTCACTGCTATCTCCCCTCTTCGTAGAGGCAATTTAGCTAAATTTGAGGGAAGGAGAACATTTTTGTTTGCTTTTCCCCAGTCTCCAGGCAAAAACGCTTTTCTTTGATCATTTTATTTCCATTAAACCTCGCCTCCCCATTCTGCTTATAAAAAAATCCCCATTTTCATCCCAATCAAACTTTCTGTTGAACGACATAGATGAACTGCCCCCCCCCCCTATATAATTGATATGTAAAATAAGTGAATCTCCCCACCCTTTTATCATTCGCAGCGTAATACAATGTTTAATTTTATTAACTTTAGAAATAGCGGTCTATCAAGGGGTTGCCAGCTCTGAGAAATCATGAGAATCAGCAGTCTCGCAGTCTTTAGTGATGTACCTTATAGACTTATCATTAGGGCATAAGGACATCATACCATTCAGGTGCCACACGATTCAAATAGCAGAAGTAAAGCTAGTAGATTATTTTGTTGTTTAGCATAACAATGGACGCTTTAAAAATCTTTTTGTTCGTGATGGGGAGGGATGCACGAGTTCAGTATTGCATTGACCAAAATTATTACAGTCAGACCAAAATTGAATCAGACCAAAATTATTACAATGGTACTGTTTTATGCTTCCAAACTTTTCCCCTTAAGAAGTGGCACCAAAAGTGCCGTTTTTAGTGCTATATGACACTTACGGATGGTAGAAATGATAAAAGCACGTAGATATGAGCAATATCTTTCAAATGAGCCATTAAACATCTCTCTAAAAAGTTCTGGTAGCCCAGTAGCCCCAGCTTTTCCACTTGAGACATGGTAGCAATAGTGTTATTTTTAATGCCATTTGTCACTTGCAGATGGTTCATTTTACCGGAAAAACGTATATATGAGAAAAAGCTTTTACTTGGGCAATTAAACATCTGTCTACAATGTTTTGGTAGCCCGCTATCCCCACCCTTTGAGAAATGGCACCGAAAGTGCCATTTGTGTGCCATATGGCACTTGCAGATGGTGGACCTTATAAAAGCACGTATATGTGAGAAATAGCTTTTGAATGAGCCATTAACCATATTTCTATGATGTTCTGGTAAACCGCTAGCCCTGGAAAAAAAAAAAAGTCGGGAGACAGATCAGTGCTACCCATGCAAACAAAGTGATTTTCCTTGTTGTTCAAGGTTGGGGACCGTAATTTCCCTATAGAAGGTTTTCAACTATGCTGATTCCAATGGTATACTTTTAATTTTAATCTGACGCCATTTTTGAGCGGTTTCAGGCTTTTTTAAATCACCATAAATTTCTTTTCGCAATAAACTTTTACTTTTAAGACGAACCGAAATAATAGTTACAATTCCTGAATCAGTATCAGATGGCAATTTTTTTCACTAGATAATTTTTTCTAAACGTTTTTTTTTAACTTTTGGTTACTATGGGCTGTTGTTCGCTCTTCAGTAGGTTGGAGCTACCGCTGCAACCATGATTACTTCGGGTTACCATCTCAAGCGATTTAAAGCGGGATTATTACATTATATATTATTAAATTTATATTTTACAACGCGCAAATGCCACATTTTCCCTCCTTAAATTCCTTAAAAAGTTAAAATGCTCTAAATAACATTGTTTGAGGATTTTCCTCTCATGTGTAAGCCCAGTCCTTGAGTAAGCCTATCCTAATTGGCATTCTGGCATCTCCAAAGAACAATTGAAGAGAATAGAGGTAATCCAAAAAAGATTGGTACTTGCATGAAATACCCCCGACCATGGGGTTCCATAAGCTGAAGTTTAGGGGGGAGGGGGGCTTATCTGGTCTAATCGGCACTTCCAACGCTGTATGATAGAAGTCTCAAAACAAAACAAAAAAATTATAAGGCAGCGTCATTCAGCCAAGGGGGCTGGAGCTCCCCTCTGCCTTCCCCCATATGGGCACCCATGTCCCCTACCTAATATTCTTCTGATGTTTTTCTGACACTCATTCATAATGAAATATACCTAACTATGATAAAAATATAATATTTTAGAAACGAATTTGCGCTATATATTTGCACATTAGGGGAAGGGAAGTGATGATAAAGTAAAGCAGGTCTGCATGCCTAATGTATTAGGTAAAATTATTTTGTATATTATGTAGTAAGAATTGTTTCCTAACTTCACACTGTCCAAATACTTTACCCCACCCCCGAATGTGCAAATACGTAGCCCAAATTATTTATTTTCCATTTATTCTGTCACTTTTCTTTGTCTTGTCTCTCGCTAAGCTGAAAGAAACTGACAAACTAACAAACTAACTAACAAACTAACAACCCTTTTCATCCCAATCAAATTTCCCGTAGACCGTTATAGATGAACTTTTCCCCCTGCATAACTTATATGTAAAATGTAACCATTCACACCTTTTCCCATCCACAGCACATAAGTTTAATTTTACATAAAGTTTCAATTGACATACCAGTCTATTGAGGGGTTGCCGGCTCTCAGAGATCATACACACCATTAGTGTTGCAGTCTATAGGGATGTACCTCGCAGTCTATAGTGATCATTTTATATCACAACATATTTCATTTTATTTAGTTTATGAGGCTTTTATTGCTGTCTGTTTTTGTGTTCTTTTTTTCTGCTTGACGTAGAAGCGGATTCGGTTCTAATTGAACTTCTGATACACTTTCTAAAAAATATCTCATCTTATTAAGGGAAAAAAAAAATCCCCGAAATCATCCTCGAACAATCTGCTTGTAGCAGATCACATTCAAACGCGTTATCAAAGAAAAAAAAGGCTGGTATTTTTCAATAAGCATATCGTTTCAATGCCTAAATTTAGCAAATTCAAATCGCATACATAGCAGCCCGTTAGGCGAATCATAGTTAGTCCTATATAAAACCAGTTCCACAGCCTAAATATATTTTTTGCATCGTTTTCCTCGCCAAATTCACCATCACCACCCTTGTCTGCCTAATAATTACAGCAATTCCAAAACAGGATGCAAAGTCATTTTTTATGAGAGACTGACAATTATTATCTGAAACGACCGCGGATCCTATTTTCGAACCATCGAAACCTGCAATAAATTGCAACCATCGCAAAATAGGTTTTAGACAGACGATGAGAAATAGCAAATTTTTTGCTTGGTTCAATGCAAAACCGCATTTAGGCCCAAGGGATTGTGGATATGATTAAATTGCTAAAAAATACCTTGTAGCTAAAAGCGTTTAATATGCGTCATAATTTGTCTGAAAAAAATCGCTAGACTAATCGAATGTCAGAGACAAGCTTGGTATTACGAAAACAAAGATAGTTCCTTTTAAAAGGATTACAGACTATTTATCATGGGTGTACATGATTTGGCTCCTCCGGTTAAGCCTTCAGATCTAAATTCTGTGCACAGTTTATAGAATTATCCAGTAAGTTTATCGCAGATCATTTCTGGTCTTCGTTCTCGGTGCGAACAAAAAGCTCCTCCTACTTATTTCTGCATTAGCGGGAATGCGGGTTAGTCTGTTTCCGATTGTTTCCAACAAAGTGCATTATTCGTAATAGCGGGTTTCCACTTGTTTCCGATTAGATCGCAGTCTGACTTGTCTACCCATGAAAAGATCTGACTTCGCTTATGTTTATATCTGCAAAAACGTTCTCCGGAGCACTCGCACCCCGGTCCGGGTTTTTATAATGGGTGAGATAGGGAATGATCATACTGGATAATTATATGAACTGTGATTCTGTGTCTCCAAGGATATATCTCTATGCCTTAAATCCATGCAGGTGCGCAAAAATTAGTGTGGAAAGACACACTTTTTAGGACAAAGAGAGGGGAGGGGGAAGAGGGCAAATTCGAAAAATATTATAAAACACAAACTATAAGAACATATTCGGTACTTGTTAAGAAAGCGGTAAGCACGCGATAAGTGAAATTTCGTTAATACTAATGAAATAAAACAAAACAGGAGGAAAATATAATAGTTTAGAAACAAATTTGGGCTAAATATTTGCACATTAGGGGGGTAGGGGTAAAGCATAGCAAATATTAAATACGTAACGTAACCTACGTACCTTTCCCCCCCCCTTAAACCCCAAAAAACAAAAGTTCAAATATTGTAAACGCAATGACAAACCACGGTTTGCAATCTAATTCTCTAAAGAAACCCGTTTGACTAGTTTTTCCCTATACAATTGTCGCGTGTTTACCGCTTTCTTAACCAGTACCAAATATTCTAAATGGCGCATAAGGTCCTAGCAATTAAAACAAAAATATATTAAGAAACGGAAAGATTTTTTTAATAAGAGAGTAATAATAAACAAATAAAATCTTATTTATACAAAAGTAATAATAAAAATCTAAATATTTCAGCTTCACATCCAGAAGGTTATTAACGGGGGGAAAGGTAAAAGAAAGAAAAAACTAAACATTTTGCTTAAACATAAAAACCAAAACATATAATATACATATAAACACAATGAAAAGTGAAGAAGAACTCATGCGTTAAAAAAAAGGAAAAAAAGAAAAAAAGCTCATTATGCATACTGATTTTTTTTTATAAATGAGTTCTTTGTCACTCTGATTATATATCGTAACTGGTTTTGTTTTGTTTGTTTATGTTTAAGCTAAGTGATTAGCTTCTTTTCTTTCCCGTTTCCCCCATATATAAAGGCTACTGAATATGCCGTTGAAATATCCAGATTTGTATTATTATTTTTGTATAAATAAGTTTTGTTTGTTTATTTTCACCGCAAAAAAATTAACCGGCGTTTATCTATTTTCATTTCAATAGCAAACGAAAAAGCAGTGCAATCTAAGGGATTATTTAAGGTCCAAGCAATATCAAAAATATGAGGACCCAGGCCCATAGCCCACCCAATTATGGTTGAATCCGTTGGACCTGTCCTAGTTATCAAGGCATTGTACAGTATAATTATACCATATTAGGTCAAAATAAGATACACATAGGAATTGGAATAAACTATAGGTTATTTTAAAGTTACAAAGAATGTATTCCAGGTTTCAAGCCGTAGTAACTTTAACTACAGAAGTTACATGAATTTGACACCCATCGGGAACGGTTGTGAAGTAACTACGGGCTTATTGGTTTTGTAAGGGTATAATCTTCATGAGTTTCAATTGTACTCGTAACTCTTTCATTATGGTTTAGTCTATTAATGATTTGGATACGTTTCTAACTGATGTTAATAGGAATGGTGATAATGATGCACAGTTACTTCACTAGAGACGTTCGTTAACTATCTTTAGTAAAAGCTGCTGAGAAAGAAAATTCAAACTTACTTTTCTGTCGCTCCAGCTACTACGACAGTGTCAGCTGGAACGAAAAAGTTACTTTTTCGTAGCTTTTATTGACTTTTTGTTGAACCTGGAATGCAGCCTAGGTTACGTAAAAAATAATAGCAGAGACTAGGTTGTGTTCTGAATCTTAAAAGGAGACATCGATCGCTTTCTTAGATACTCAATATTCCATGAAAATTTCAATAGCCAGGCTAAAAATAATAAGATTCCACACATTAGATAAGAATTATAACCTACTTTCGTAGAAAAACATTGACTGTAGTAATTCAAAAAGTGCTCTGTTATACCCCTACAACACTCCTTACACTTGTCTCGATACATAAATGGTACAGAAGAGTACAAAAACTTGAAAACTGTTTCACATTTAAAACTGATCTTATATAATGAAGTGAAGGGGAGGAGGTAAAAAAGGCTAAGGATACGACACTAGACTCTTAAAGTCCAAACTGGCGGTATCGATCTACGTTTCATGGCCCTTCAGCCAGGAAGTGCAGAAATAACCGAGTCAAACTCAAAACGAGCAGAAATTAACATAAGTTGGGCGCAAAACTTATATGCCTTCCCAAGGCCAGAAAAAAATTTGCACTTTACTGAAAAAATATAAATGTTTTTACTTTTATAACTTTAATAAATCAAATAATTTTAACATTTTGATTACTAAATATCAGTATATGTATATTAAACTGACAATGCATATTCATTTGTATTTTTTCAGTAAAGGGCAAATTTTGTTCTGGCCTTGGGAAGGCATAGGGGTTTTGCGCCCAACTTATGTTAATTTCTGCTCGTTTTGAGTTTGACTCGGTTATTTATTGTAATTTCTGCTCGTTTCGGGTTTCATTTATTTATCGATGCTGATTTGTGGTAGTTTCAAGCTTGGTAGATTATTTGATTTTATTTTTGCTCATTTTTTGTTTAATGGAGTTCTTTACTTTTCTTTGAAAAACTTATTTTGCGGAAAAAGTTCTTTTAATTAATTTCTGTTCGTTTTGTATTTACATAGTCTTTTCAGGGAAAAAGAAAATAACACTTTAAATCTTTTCGTTTTTTAAGACTTTATAGTTTGGCCTGCTATTAGTATGCTGGAGAAAAATTTTCAGCAATTTTTAACAACATACGCCCTTTTAAAAATCTGGACACAAATAGTACTGTTTAACTTAGTTTCATACCTCCTCTAGTTGACCTGAAATGGAAAACTTGATACCATTCGCAAAAAAAAATCTTTTTAGTTTCTTTGATAGCTTGGATACACTTACACTATTTTGATTTGGTTAAATTTTAAGAGCAGAAGTAACCTCGAAAGTTTGAAATAATACCCTCAGTCGTTCTTGGGATACTCCTGAGATGCCTTATTGGGAATTAGCATTATCACAGTGCATTTTGATTTAATCTTAAGGTAACATTTAGTTTTTAAACATAATGGGCAAATGGGAGGTTGGGAGTGGAAGGGGGATTAGTTGCCCTCAAATCACTTTCGACTATTAAAAAGGGCATCAGCCCTTTCTATTTTCAATCAATGAGCCCCTTTCGAAGTTCCCACGACAACTCCTTCGATACGAAGTGCCCTGGTCTAAATAACAACAACAACAACAAATATTACTAATAACTTTCGACTATTAAAAAGGGCACTAGCCCTTTGAATTTCAAATCGAATGAGCCCTTTTCTGAAGTTTCTACGACAACGCCTTCTATAAAACCTTATACACCCCTAGGGCATAACTTAAAACCCTTGCCCCGAGGGTTGTGGGGGAGTGTCCTTCTCAAAAACATATTTTCTATCTGGAACTCAACTAGCCTACGCTAAACAAAATGGCTATCTCAAAATTTTGATTGGATGTGTTTGGGTGAATGATGGACGTGGGGGGGGGGGGCTAGCTGCCCTCCAGTCACTCCCGACTATTAAAAAGGGCACCAGCCCTTTGAATTTCCAATCAAATGAGCCCCTTTTGAAGTTTCTATGACGACGCCTTCTATAAAAACTATATACCCCAGGACATAACTTAAACCCTTGCCCTGAGGGTTGTTGGGAAGTGTCCTCCTCAAAAACATATTTTCTATTTGGAAATCAACTACGCTTAACAAAATGGCTATCTCAGAATTTTGATTGGATGTATTTGGGGGAATGATGGGCGTGGGGGAGGGGCTAGTTCCCCTCCAATCACTTTCGACTATTAAGAAGGAAACTAGCCCTTTGAATTTTCAATCGAATGAGCCTGTTTTGAAGTTTCTACGACAACACCTTCTTATAAAAACCTTATACGCCCCCAGGGCATAACTTAAAACCTTTGCCCTGAGGGATGTGGGGGAGTGTCCTCCTAAAAAACATATTTTCTATCTGGAAATCAACTAGCCTACGCTGAACAAAATGGTTATCTCAAAATTTTGATTGGATATGTTTGGGGGAATGATGGTGTGGGGGGGGGGGCTAGTTGCCCCCCCCCTTTCGACTATTAAAAAGGGCACTAGCCACTCCAATTTCCAATCGAATGAGCCCTTTTCGAAGTTTCTACGACAACTCCTTCGATACGAAGTGCCCGGGTATGGAGGAGAAAAAAAAAAAAAAAAAAAAAAAAAAAAAAAAAAAAAAAAAAAAAAAAACATTGTGCCCACATCATTCTTTACTTAGGCAGCGCTGGCGCGCTGCCTATGATATTTACTTTATTATTTCCTGGTTTACTGCATATATTTACTTTCAATTGCTGCTAAAACTAAGCTTCACAGACATTTTTTGGTACAATTAATCCACAAAAAAACCTAAGTTAACCTGAGTTATTCCTCCAAAGAAATAGACTCAAATATCATGCAGTTTTCACATGAAGTTTGGAAATCAAAATGAGTCTTACACCTTCACTTAGATTCACCTGGATGTCGGCTATGTTACACCGCAGATGACACTCTGCAACATATTTTGTTTGTATGCCAGGCAGCTTAGTAAAGTGCAAATTTCCTAAGTGAAGATCTAAATAAGTTGATATAGCTACAGATTTTCAGCAGATAACCTTGGCTCTACCTATAAAAACAGAAAGAAAAATTTCTCCGCTGATTTTGAATATGTTTCAGACTTGCAGTCATTGGCATAAGCTCAAACCGTGAGACACCGAAAGAGAATCAGAAGAATGTCAGGGGACGACAAAGTCCAAAGAAGGGGAAGAGAAATGCAAAACAAATGTTTCTTTCGCCACGTTTAAAACCCTATTTTTTGTTTTTTGATGGTACCAAAAACTAAGCTTTTTGTCTCCCCGCCTAAGAAAAGTTAATCGGGACCTGGAGTCAATTCTGGATTTGCTCCTATAAAATCGGATTCAGACATTCTAAAAATTGGGTGTTAGATTCAGAGTTAGGAATGCACATTGTCAGCGTTGAAAGCGATGACACTAGATGGAGAAAAGAGACATAGAATTATCCTTTATCTAAATAAATATAATATACCTTTCTATAATCAAGATGATTCAGCGAAGGAATTCTAGACAAGACGGGAGGGGACCCGGAGGTTTGAATCCTCCCTCCTCCACATATTACATATTTTTAGAATCGAGTTGATCCTCAGGGTTACCACTCAGGAGAAACTTTAAGTCATTTAGCTGGCGATATAAAAGTTAATTTCGTTCCACAAATATTTTGTTGTCAAAGTTGATGAAATAAAAAACTTGAACTTGAAACTTGCAAGAGAATCATGAGGACAAGGAGTTGCTTGTCTCTGAGACGTCCAAATTAATAAATCCGTCGTAAATCTAGTCAAAGAATTTAAATTCATACAGTATGCCGTTAACTAAAAGTTGTACAAATATACAGCAAGGAAGCAGCAAGGTCTACCGTAACTGGTGCTCTTTCAAGTAAACACAATCAACTCGCCTTTTAATGGGTATTACGAACGACACTATTGAAATATCCTGAATATTTGAAAATAACACCCCACGGGTTCAAAAAAAAAGTCCGATAGCAATCAATTTATTTTCAAGCAAAACTTGCAATATATTTTTGTAAGCTGGAGAAGTATATTGTCTTTACAGCAAAAAAAACAAAATAATAATTGAGAGTCCAAAAAAATTAAGGTTATTGTTTGAGTCGAGGAAAGGAGATTTAAGTAAAGATGCTACTTCAAATCATACATATGTGCATACGCATTGCAAGGAGAATCCTACGGATTTGGAGCCCTTCTCGTCCGAAATTTCAAGCCCCCATCTCAGGCTAATTGAAAACTTTAACAATAAGAACTTTAAGTTTCAGGAAAATACGATTCGGGGAATCACAACCACTCATAACAGACAAACCTGAATAAATTTAACTAGCCCTGAATTACTCACATTATGTAGAGAAATTAATGAAAAAAAACTTAAAAAGGATAATTTAATTTTCTCTAAATTAGTTTGCTACCGAAACCCCTGGAAAGTGCATATTTAATTTGCTTTTGTTTTTTTAAGTAAAACCCCCTGTAGCTTCCTTGATGTCTATTGAGCTCCAAATCCTATCTTGGAACCTCATCTGAGACAGCACAGTAGCGCTGCCTCAGTAAAGAAACATAAGCCCTCAACTGTTTTCCCCCGGCCACTTCGAATGGAAGATACCGGGGGGGGGGGGGATCTGTGTCGATCTGTGTTCGATCTGTGTTCACCTTTGGTGCCAAACTAATTGGTATTGAAATAGACTGATATTAGTGGATTATATGGAATATTTTGGATATATATTATTGAATCTTTGGAGCATTATTTCAACTAAATTTTTCATTAAGGTTCTTAACTTACATAAAGATAAGTTGCTTTTACTTTTGTCCTCTCCTTAATAGGAAATGCCTGCATTTAAAGAGTTTGATATTGCGTTAGCTAACTTCAAAAATTATCCTCATTGGCCAGTAAAGATACTAAAAGTGTCCAAGGATAGCAAAGGAAAGCCATCATATTTGGTATTTTGCTATGGGACACATGATGAATACAGACTTGTTGAAGCCAACTTGTCAGAATATAATCCAAGCGTTAGCCGAACTTCAACAAAACATACAGCAGGTGTAAAGGCTGCATTTGAGGAATTGAAAAATTCGTCCGATATTTATAAATCCCTTTCCAAGGCATATAATGCATTAACAATTAATGAATCTAATAAAGGAGAATGTGCCTCGTTGATGGATAAAGTCACTTCTACGGAACTTGACCTGGAAAAAACTAAGCGAGAGTTAATGCAAAATATAACTAAGAAGGTTAATGAAAGGTCTTCGGATGCTGATTCTTTCCGCCAGTCATCCCACGACATTATTTGTCAAATATATGACGCGATTACTCTTGATTATCAACCAAAATTTGAAAAAATTGAACAATCGCTGAAAACTCTTCGCAACCAAATTATAAATCAAGAAGAGAAAATCATGAAAATTGAGATGAAACTAGATTCATTTGAACAAGAAGTGCTGCTTGATTCGCTAATTTTGCATGGTGTTAAGCAGCAGTCCGGATCTGACCTCCAATCAACAATCCTGCAAGTTTTCGTAACCAAAATGAACCTGACTGAAATTAATGTTGCCCAAATTAGGAATATCTACAGATTCAAAATATCTCCTGCTTTAACCGATGCCTCCCTAAATGACAAAGTCCCTCCTGTTTTAGTTAAATTTGTGAATCGTGATATAGCGAAGAGAGTCTTCAAAGCAAAAGCCAGGTTAGCTTCAAGTGGAATTTTCCTATCGGAAGCATTGACAAAGAGGCGACGTGAGATCCTATATACCCCTAAGGACAAATTTGGACATAGAAATGTTTGGACTGATCGTGGGCAAATTTTGGCAAGGCCTAACGGTGAAAGTGTCACTAGAAAATTCATACTCTAGCCGAGTGTGTTTAAAAATAAGTTGTTTTGTGTGTGTGTGTTTTTTTTTTTTTTTTTATGTTTAGTATCTTGCAGTATTGCAGTATGGGTATGATTGCTGTGATTTTATTTATTTATTTATCTTTATTTTTTGTTTTTATTTATAGCCTCTTAGTTATTTATTTATTTATTTTATTTTGTGTGTGTTGCGGTGCAGGTTCTGGCTCTGGGCTCTACACAGTCTCCTTAAATTATATGAATTTTTAACTCAGGCTCTGAGGATTTTTACTCCCTTGATGGGCGTTTACTTCAATTACAAAGAAACCCCTTAGATGTTTTGAGTATTATTAATAATTCTATTGGTCAAATTAAAAGAAATTCCCTAAATACTTCCCAGTCAATTAATAGTAAGTATGTTTCTGATTTAAAGTGGGCTACTAGACGAGATGATCATTTTTCGGTCCTTCAACTCAATACTCAGGGTCTATGCTCATCAATTGATCAGTTGAGGCAGATAGTTTTTGATGGGCGACCCGACTTTATCGGATTATGTGAGACTTTTCTTAATTCTAGCAATGAAATCCTTTTAGATATACCCGGTTACAAAATGGAGCGACTAAATCGCAGAAGGATGGCAAAGGGTGGACTAGTAATGTATATTTCTGATATTTGACCCTATACTGTTCGAAGCGATCTGTCAAGGAATGACGAAGGGGTTTTTGAATCCCAATTTATTGAAATCAAATTAAAAAATAAGGTTTTGATAATTGGTAATGTTTATAGATCTCCCAGTGGATCCGTCCCTTCTTTTCTTCAGGTCCTTGATGAGGTCTTGGATTTAATAGGCAGACGTCCATGTGAACTTGTAATAATGGGAGACTTTAACTTAAATCTAATTGACATGGCTTCCTCTACTAAGATGGATTTTCTCTCAGATATGCTCACTGCTGGGGTTCTACCAACAACCTGTATTCCAACACGTGTAACTGATACGTCAGCGTCTTTAATTGATAACATTTTTTCGTCTCTTAATTTGGTTCGGAATTCTGTTGTAGTGAGTGATATTTCAGACCATTTTCCTGTATTTTCCAGTTTTATCCTTGAAAAAACATTGAATAGGGACACTCCAGCATCTGCTTCAGCTTCTTTTAGGTTTGGTTTGAATGAATTGATCCGCCTTAGATCCCATTTAGCTGAGAAGACATGGAATATTTTTGGTGACGATAAAGATTTTTGTTCAAAGTTTGATTCCTTTTATGAGTCAGTAAAGGAGTCTATTTTTGACGTATGTGCTCTGTCCTCCTCTACTTCAAGGTCAAAAAGATCTATTCCTCTTAACCCATGGATGACCCCTGGTCTTCTAAAGAGTTGGAGAAGAAAAAATAATCTCTGGAAAGTTTTTAAGTCAGCAAAGCCATCTTTGAATGCTGCACGTCTTCAGCAAATCAAACTCTACAGGAATGTTTTCAATTCTTTATGCCGGAAGGCTAAATGCCTTTATTATTCCAAAAAATTCTCGGATAGTGGGAAAGATATTTGAAAAACTTGGCAAGTGATCAATTCCGTCCTCAAACGTTCTTCTCTGGCTCCTTCTATCCCTCCAAGTCTTATAGTTGGTGATGTGGTTGTTGAGGGTATTCCATCTGTTCAAGAAGCATTTACATCATATTTTGCCAATATTGGGAAAACCACTGCTTCTTCAATCAGGTCTTCACAGTCACAACCACATTACAAATCTTATCTTGGTCCGCCTTGACTCAAATCAATGGTGTTATATCCGGCTTCTGATGTTGAAGTAGCCAGGATTGTAAATAGCTTGAAGGGCTCTTCGTCGTCTGGCCCTGACTGTATTCCAACAATGGTAGTTAAGTTCATTCTTCCTTCAATTATTTCTCCATTGACAAAGCTTATAAATATTTCTTTTGAAAATGGGATTTTCCCCAGTTCTCTTAAGCGAGCTAGAGTAATTGTTTTATATAAAGGTGGTCCAAGAAGTGACCCAGCCAATTATCGTCCTATATCTTTGCTGTCTGTTTTTAGCAAAATTTTTGAAAAGACCATGCTTTCCCGTCTACTTGCTTTTCTAGAGGCTAAAAGATTTGTTCATGATTTTCAGTTTGGCTTCCGAGCTAAACATTCTACGGAGCATGCGTGTGTAGCTCTTTTAAATTTTCTCCGCACCGCGCTTGACTCTGGTTTGATTCCTGCAGCTATATTCCTAGATGTCCGTAAGGTTTTTGACTCTTTAACGCATGAGATTCTGCTGTATAAGCTATCACACAATGGTGTAAGAGGACAGGCTCATGCTTGGTTTGATTCCTATTTGTCAGGTAGAACTATCTCCGTAGATTCCCTTTCCCACTTTTCGTCTGAAGTTGAGTTTGGTGTTCCTCAAGGTTCTGTTCTTGGACCGTTTCTGTTTTTGATTTATGTTAATGACCTCATAGTTGCGGTTATAAATCAAAAATCTACAGTTTGCTGTCGCCTATGTCATCCTGAATCTTTCAATGCTAAAAAAATCCATCGTTTTCGCAGGATGTGGACACTCTCGTTGCTTTCGCTGATGACAGTACCATTGGTACTGTAGTAGGAACTGAGTCTGAGATGCTTCTCAAATTAGTTGACCTTTTTGAGAGAGTCGTTCTTTGGTTTGATGCAAACTGCCTTGCCCTAAATGTTGCTAAGTCAAGTTTTTTAATTTTTTCCCGTATTTCTCTGGCGTGCCCTCAGTTATCTAATATCCAGCTTTCAAGGGGCTCTCTCAGTAGACCTAAGGAGCGATATGTCCGATTTCTCGGTATTCTTCTCGATGAAAACCTTTCATTCAAGCACCATATTGGACTAATTAATATGAAGATCTCAAGGAGTCTTGGAATTTTGAGGAAGCTAAAACACATTTTTCCTGGGTCAGTTTTAAAAATTCTGTTCCATTGCTTAGTTCAGTCCTATGTCTCTTATTGCCCTGCAATATGGATGTCAACTTTCTCTTCTTTTTTGAAACCACTTTCTAAGTTATATGATAAGGCAAGAAGGCTTATACAGGAAATAAATTGTTCTGCAACTAACCCAACTAGCCTATTACTTGATTTACAGTCTCTCTACATTGACATAGCCATTTTTTTCCAGATAGTCAAAAAGTTCAATAAATATGTCTTAGGGGATGATTTGACCACCACAGTCCGTGGGACAGGATTCGTAAATAATGCAAATTACCGAATTTTTTAACGTACATTTTAAAACGTAAACAGGGACTTCATTCATGTTAGTTTTACGATTGGCTCGAAACTTTCAGAATTTTCGTTCTTTGGAGTAATTAATTAAAAAAAAACTTTTTCCACAAAATAAGTTTTTCAAAGAAAAGTAAAGAACTCCATTAAACAAAAAATTAGCAAAAATAAAATCAAATAATCTACCAAGCTCGAAACTATCACAAATCAGCATCGATAAATAAATGAAACCCAAAACGAACAGAAATTACAATAAATAGCCGAGTCAAACTCAAAACGAGCAGAAATTAACATAAGTTGGGCGCAATACCCCTATGCCTTCCCAAGGCCAGAACAAAATTTGCACTTTACTGAAAAAAAAAAAATGTTTTTACTTTTATAACTTTAATAAATCAAATAATTTTAATATTTTGATTACTAAATATCAGTATATGTATATTAAACTGACAATGCACATTCATTTGTACAAGGACCAACAAACTTTTTCCTCTGGCCACTTCTCATGGAAGGGTGGCCATAGAAACCTGGGAAGGGTCTCATTCAATGGGAAGTTAAATTCCAATGTCTTTTCTAAGGGTCGAAAGTGATTTGAGGGCAGCCAGCCTCCCTCTCGCGCCTTTTTCTGCTACTCCCCACTGCAATTCCAACAACATTGGATCCAAATTTTGAGATAATCATTTTGTCCAGGAACGTTACAATGCCTAAGAAGTATACATCCGGGGTCAATACAACCCCCACAGCCCCAAGAACAATGGCCCTAGATTATGTAAATTAGCAAATGTTCACGGAAAGTTTTCGCAGAAAAGCTCTTAGGGATCGTTTGCTGGGGCCAAGATTCCTAGAGTTCCACATGGGCATAATTTGGAAATAACACGGGTACCTGAGCAAACAAAAAGACGCTATGTGTATAGGAGCTTTCAAAATATCTGTGATATCTCCGGAATGGCTAGGGGGAAAAAGTTGGAATTCTCAAGCAGTGTTGATAGGGGTCAAGGGGATCTCAAATTCTGACTTTAGGAGAGGAGAAGGGGCACCAAAAGACACTATATGCATTTAGTTCATCAAAATAGCATATTTACCATATCAGGGAGTGGCTCTGGCGGATGATGCTTAAACCTCCAGGTGTTGTTGGGAAAAGGAAAGAAGGAAGGAGAGAAAGGAGGAGGGTGAGCAAGGGAACTTCATGTCTTATGCTGGGAAGGGGCAAAAGGTTAAAAAATTTCATTTCTGATCCATCAAAAACGTTTTTGCACTAAAGCTTCTATGGGATTTGTAACTTATGCAAAGTTAAAAAGCAAGGTAAATCAAAAGACTATTTAGTACCGGGTTATAAAAATTGTGTATCTGTAATATCTTGTGAACAGCTCGGGGCATCAAATTCAAACTTTTAGAAAGTGTTGAGGGAGGGGCAAGTAGATCTTCAATTTTGACTTCGGGAGAGGACAGAGTTAAATCAAAAGACGCTGGATGCATCCAGGTCATTGAAATACCACATCTACCATATCTTGGGAATGAATTGGGGGTGTAAAGTTGAAACTTTGAGGTACTGTATGGGAAAGGATGGTTTCTGTCAGGGGAGGGGAAGGAGTTAAACAGTTTTGTCTCTGATCCCACGAAACTTTTTATGAAATTCTTTGGGATTTATGAGGTATGAAAAGTTAAGCAGCAAGGTAAATCGTAAGACACTATTTGTTGCAAGGTTATCAAAATGACATTTCTGCAGTATTTCGGGTACAGCTTGAGATATAAACTTAAAACTTTCAGGGAGTGTTGAGAGGGTAAGTGGATCATAAATTTAGACTTGAGGGAGGGGACAGAGTTTAACGAAAAGACACTGTTTGCATCGAGGTCACCGAAATAGAACATTTGTCATGTCTTGGGAACGGCCTGGGGGGGATGTTTAAATTTTCAGGTACTGCTGGGAAAAGGCTGGGAGAAGGTGGGCCGAGGATACCTTAAATCTTGTGCTGTGGGAGGGTGAAGCGGTTAGATAATTTGTGTCTCTAATCTACAAAACTGTTTTACATTTAACATCCTCAGGGGTTTTATAATCTATTTAAGTTAAGTAGCAAGGTAAATCAAAAGACACTGTGTTGCCAGGTTATCAAAATGGTGTATTTGCAATATCAATAGCTTGAGGTTTGTTACCACGAACTGTTAATAGTTCTATTATGCGATAATCGTAATTGTTTTTACAAACTTTTTTTTGAATTTTTTTCGGTTTAAGAACTAAAATATTGGATTACAATTTAAATTTCTAGTAAAGTTTTTCGATAATCTGTTTACCATAAAATCGGGATGGATGGGGATGAGGATCTTCAATTTTTCGGACTGGAAATTGTTCCATGATTTTCGGCAATTCTTAAGACAAAAGCCATGCTGTACGCACCTTTACTATATATATATATTATACATATATAATAATAATAGACGTATATAATAACAGTAACAGACGTTTTCAACTATATAATATAAGACGTATCTTATTCCACTTTTTTATAAACAAATCTTTTCACATTTTTTTAATAACGCATACGTAGGTCATTTGCAAATAGATATGTTTTGTTGTCTTTAACCGAAACTAAGTTTATGTCGTTTCATAGAATACTCATTCCCCACGGTCTTTTTTTCGAATAAAATCTTTAAAGTACCTTAACAGCGAAAGTCATATTAGCTCAAGATACCATATGGCATTGTTTTATTGTAAAATGGGGGTTGTTTTTTGTAGATTGGATAGGTTCTGTATAACTACGACTATTTCAGAATCATCTCTAAAACAACTTAGAATGACAAAATTTGGAATACCAATCACACCTAAGAAAAGGGTTTCCACTTTACATTGTGGAACTCCCTATCTTTCCAGCTAAGAAGTATTGCAAAAACGAAAACCCGCACGCACAAAACTCGACAGACAAACAAAACGTCAGTTAGAAAGGCGCAGCAAGACCATGCAGACAAGTACGCAGAAATTTATTTCGGAAGGGAGGGTGACAAATTCACAGGAAGCAAAATAATTATATTAAAATAGGGTAAGCTAAGGAACAATTGTACAAACTTCAATATTTTTCTGAAGCGTACCTGCATATGAGCCATCCTATATATCTTCCAACAATTAACATGAATTCATGGAATTCAGAGTCTTTTTTTAAGGGCTCATGTATAATTAAATTAGTCAATCTACTCCGACTCCTTTAATTTTAGGCCATACACTCTCACCTTAAAAGAAAATAAAATAAAAATGACTCTACGCTCTTAAACACAGTCCAGGAATGCTTCAAAAATTGTCATTGTGTTACAACTGTAAACTGTTTAAATTCTCAGTTTTTCTTTAGCCGAGAAAATACATTCCAGCCGTAAGCACCCCTAACTATAATAAAACAAATAATAGAGAAAATCTAGACAGAAAATTAACGCATTTTTTCTAATCTCACGCACGGAACTCGCCACAAACAAAACAAAAAAACGATATGCAAAAGTAGTCTCTCTTCAGAGCAAATGCCAAAATCCAATCTGCGTTGCGAACATATAGGCATAGCCGGAAAAATTAAGAAACATACAAGTGTCTGATACGGTTGTGATTAGATGGGCATAAAGAGCTATTAAAAAAAAACTACTATTATAGTGACGATTTGTTTACATTTTTGAAATGGTTGCGTAGTTGTTAAGATTTGTCTTCAATATGAATTTATCAGTGAACGGAAATCGTGTAAATGGCGGATATAACCAAATTGGATATACAAATTCTCCCCTTATTGTTCCGGTAAGTTTCATCTATTTATTCCAAGCACTAACAAGGTCACAAAACCATGCCTAGGGACAACAGTTTAAAAACACCGAAGGGATATAAAGTGGGCCTTTACAAGGAAACCAGTCACGAAAAACCTGTTTTTGACGGTTTAATTCAAGAGACCGCTATAGAGTAATGCAATGCATAGCGTGGTTTTCATTGCGTTACGATATTTAAACTGTTGTTTTTTGGGGTTTAGGGGGAGAAGGTACCTAGGTTGGGTTAGGTTACGTATTTAATATATGCTATGCTTTACCCTCCCCCCCCCAATGTGCAAATATATAGCCCACATTTGCTTATAAACGATTATATATCCATCCTATTTTATTTTATTTCATTAGCATTAACCAAACTTGACTTTTTAGAAAGGCCCATATAATGCACAAGTACCGTAAATGTTTTGAATATGGGCGCACGCAAGGAGTACTCGAGACATTTTCTCCCCCAAAGACCAGAACTGTATGCGGCTTCAGTCAATGCCCACCAGGCCTCCTCAAATGAAATCCCTATAGGCATTCACTTCTTACTTTATTTTACTTCTATCCTTTAATTGCATCTTTTTCTCATTAATTATATATTAAATCATTTATTTACTTGTTTTAATATCTATATTTTGGTTGTTTTCCAGGTACTTTCCCGTTATATGGGCACTTCTAAGAAGTCAAGTTTGGTTAATGCCTAATGAAATAAAATAAAACAGAATGAAAATATAATAGTTTATAAAAAAAATTGGGTTATATAATTGCACATTAGGGGTGGGGGTGGGGGAGGAGGGTTAAGCATTGCATATATTAAATACGTAACCTAACCTAGTTACCTTTTCCCATCCCTATAAACCCCAAAAAACAACAGTTTAAATATCGTATATGCAATGAAAATCACGCAATATATTGCATTACTCTGAAGCCCTCTATTGAATTAACCCGTCAAAAACGGATTTTTCATGACTGGTTTCCTTGTAGGTGCCCATATAATGGGAAAGTACCGTTTTCCATAAGTATATTGTTTCTTTTGCATCCTTTCCCTTACATACACGATTCATAGCATATTTTGTATCGCTGACATTAGACCCTCCAACCCTTATTATTAAACCCTCAGCCTTAACATAACTAGGGCAGCTCTGTATTTTCCCATCTTTTGCTTGTATTTTCAAATAGAGCAAATTGGAATAGAAATTAATTACTTGCAATGCATGCATCCTTTCGTGCACTTCTGACAGTTCTTACTCACTAATACAACCTACAAGAGCACCGACAATGAATAAAAGAATGTAAGGCTAAATGAATACTCGAGTGCTCCGTGTTCAGAATAGAACAGTTCATGTACTTGAACGAAAATATTCAAGTTCGAAAATTAATGTTTATTTGTTGACAAGCAGTGAAGTAGAACCCAACAAATCTTTCGATTGGATTTAGGAATTAACTAACTTAATGAGCAATTAAACTCAGTAAAGGAGTATTTTGCTAAAATAGATCAACTATGAAGTACCAAGACAGACAAAATAAATGAGAAAAAGAAAATAGAATAATATAAAATAAAACTAAAGTATAAAAACAAACACAAAGTACAACAAAGTTGTATTCAACTATCAAATAGTTGTGGCGCCCAATCTTCAGTTAAGTACAAGCGCCCAAAAAATCTGCAGTTAAGTACAAGTAAAACCAAGGGCTGCTGACTTCTCACCACCTGACGTACATCTCGTAACGCTACGTGTGTCGCACAGTTCCGCCACGATTGGTGCAGCTCTCAAAACGCTTGGCACAGTTCCGCCACGTTTGATTCGCGCCACCTCGTATTCATTATTCCTGAGAGAGGGCGACCCCTCGAGTAAAATTTTAGCGTAAAGAGTGAGGACTAGGGGGGGGGCGGCTCTTCTCATACAAAGGACAATATCTGTTTATTTTAAATCACAACGTCGCTATTTACTTTCATTCGATAAACAAGTATTTTTGTTGAATTTATTTTGATTCAGCCTGAGCTACTTTTTCGCAGATTCAAAATAAAAATGACCTAAAGTATCCTGGATGTTATTAAGCAATATTTATTACGAATCGGTAACAATTGGCGTTTCAACATTTATCGGTAGACAGACCCACTGAGGAGATAAAGACCAGCAACATGTGTTAATCTCCCGCCATGGGAAATACTTTCGGGCCCGGACTTGCCACAAAACTAACTTGCTTGGGATTTATAGTTTTTTCGCAGCGGCCCTTAACCTTACTTTTATCATGCATTAATTAATATAAATACATACCCGTCACACAACACGGGAAACCCGAGCAAATACTACGCAGCATATAGTGAAAGGACAATCTTGTATATCGTCGAATCAGCATATTTGGTGAGGATGTTCAAAATCAAAGCACAGTTTATAGTGTAAGCCAATCGTTGTAAAGTACATACTTCTTACGCAAAATGTGTAGGGTCACATAGGTACTACATCTAATCATTAGTCAACCTCGTCTATTATTCACTAATATTCATAACTACTGCATTCAGTCATTCAAATACTTCATACCTCTTGGCATGGATTGTTGTCAGGCATAAGAAAAAAGACAAAATTCTGTTCTTCTCTCAATGCAAAAAAGAAAAAAAATCGAATCTTGCCTAGAGAACTTTGGCCTCTTTTCCCAGAAGGTTGCAACATTGTTATTCACTTTAGCAGTTGTACAATAGGTTGTGTATCCTTAATTGTGCACCAAATCGATGGGGGGGAGGGGTCCGTCAGGTGTGTAAGCAAGGGTGAGCCTTAGACAGCTCAATATTTCTTAAATTAGTTCCAAATCTTACACGTTCGAATTTTCGTTGATTTGACGAATTTGATCCCTGCTGAATAGAATCCTCCGTAAGTACCTTGGGTTAGATTTTAAACCCCACCCTCATTCAGTCATTTTCAAGTAATAACATTACTAAACTTGAAACTGAATTCCGGCGCTCTAGCGGTCTAGACGGAAATTAATTTAAAAAAAAAGGTTCTCTGGTGGAAGTAAAGAGCGAAGATGAAACTTAAAACGAACAAAAAGCTGTTTCTGCAACATACATCTGCAATATTGGTTCGAATAAACTGACTCGTAATATTTCCCTAAGTTTTTAGAATTCTGAAAAAATAACGCTTTATTGAAAACCGATCTTACTTGATGTTTTGAGGGAATTGAAATGGAAAAAGTATTATTTACTGATTTCATGGCCGGTAAAAGACTATTGAGAGTCCTATAAACTAGTCTTTTATTTTCTTAAGTGTACCTTAAGGACTTTTTTGCTCCTAATTGTGTTTTGTTGCGTCTATCTTGTTTTATGGATATTAAATAATATCCAGGCATGAGCAAGTCGGGTCTAGGTGTTTAACTCTCCCCCCCCCCCGGCTGGTTGGTTTCCAATCACTTTTGACTTATAAAAACAGGAGTAGAGCTCTCAATTTCTGATCGAATGAGTATCATCCTAAATTTCTACACCATGAGGCGGAGGTGGGGATGAGGAAGGGACAGCCCTCCTTCCTATACGGAATAAATTCTGCTCATTCTGGGGTTTAATTTTACTCTTTATTTCATAATAACAGCGTAGACCAGAAATATTCCCAGAAATCAAGAGGGATTAAATATCAATTTCACATTTTTGATGCTTTTTTTAGCCCCCCCCCCCCGAAAAAGATAATCCCCCTAACAAAAGTCCTGAGTACGACCATGTGGATTATACATCAATATCTACCACCACACTCCCCTTGTCTCTTTCTTAGAACTAATTCTGTATTTATCTCAAAACTTAATGAGAGTTGGGATGTTCTGGCATTAAAATGCACCCTTTGAGGCATCTCACTCCCTCCCTAACTAGCCAAAATATTTTTAGGGTCTAAACAAATTTCGCTGTCTTAGGTAAATTCCCAGTTGTTTTACGATTCCTAACATATGCATACAAGGGCTTTAAACCTCGACAGTAGGGTGCTATGACTGTTTGTAGTTAGGGAGGGAGGAAGATGCCTCAAAGGGTGCAATTTAATACCAAAACATCCTAACTCTCATTGAGCCTTCAGATAAATACAAAATTAGTACTAAGGGAGAGACGAGGGGAGGTGGAGGAAGAAACTGATATATAATCTCCTGGGCCGTATTCAGGACTTTTGTTTAGGGAGTTATTTTTCGGGGGGAGGGGTACAATTTTTTTTAACTCATCAAAAATGTGGAATTGTTATTTAATCCCTTTTGATTTCTGGGAATATTTCTTGTCTATGCTGTTATTATGAAAGTAAAGAGTGACATTAAACCCCAAAATGAGCAGAATTTATTCCGTACAGGAAGGGGACTGTCCCTTCCTCATTCCCACATCCACCTCATGCTCGCAGAAACTTCAGAGAGTGCTCATTCGACAGAAATTGAGAGTTCTAGTTCTTCTTATATAAGTCAAAAGTGATTGGAGACCAACCCGCCACGGGGGAGGGTATTTTCTGGGGGTGAACGCCAGCTCCCGATTAAGTCAGACCCAATAAAATCGTAAAATGTGTATCATGATCGGAACTGTTTTTCACATTGGAGAATGAAAAAGCTTACAGTGTTTATCTCTTTTAAGAAATCCATGTTTTTTTGGCTCAGGGACGAATACAGAGAGGTTTGGGGCTTGGGGACCCAGATCCGACAAATCCTAAATTTTCCGAATTTTTGGACACCAAATTCACATTAACAAATAATCTTGGTTTTTATTATTGTCCCCCTCCCCGAAAAAATCCTTCGTACATACCTGTTTTCCACTTCTCCCCCAGCCCTTCCCCCAAAAAAGGAAGAAAATGTGAAAAAACACCTGCGTATAATTTGTAATCTTCACATAAAATGAGATTCAAACATTGTAAGAGTGACAACGCATTTTGAATTATCGAATTTTTTCGAGTTCAAGGTTCATGTCAGTTGGATACTTTCTGCATATCGCTTCTCAACGGTTACGTCAGAATCCAAAAAGACAAAGTTGTAACTGTAAAGACTTTTATTTGTCTGCTCTATTAATCTTTGGGATTTTATTCTATTTTTTTCGCAAGTATGGATTTTAAAAGCTTCCGTGAGCTTAAAGTTTAAAAGAAAATTATGATATGTCAAAGGGCTACACTCTCAAGCCCCTAGTCTACACCAAAGGCACAGTGGCACGAAAATTGGGCTAGAGGTATGCACGCGGAAAAACAGAGTTTTCTACAATGAGGTATTGTGGAGAGGTTCTAGAGAAAAGGAGAGAGTCATGTACATTTATAAAGGGATAGTGAGTAGCCCCTCAGATTCCGTTTGTTTTCCTGTTTTTGCTCCACTTATTCTGTTTCTTTTTTTTTGCGACGTTGCATTTAATTATAATCTAATCAATCTTTAACAAACAGAGCTAGACAATGCAAACAGAATATTGTTTGTTAGCATAGTTTTAAGTGATAAGGATATAAATATATTTCACTGTGAAAATATAAATATGCAAATCTCAGACAAATGGCTTGTGAGGTAGCGAGGAGCTACTAAAGAATGAATCTAGTCCTATCGAATAGCTATAAAAAGATAATAAATTCAATATCATCTATCTTTTAATTAATTCCATTTTTTAACTTTGCCATTTAGTTTTAAAGAGAGAGTAGGGAGTAAAGTCAACATTCTAGAGAAACTAAAGCGGAGAAATTGCCAACTTAACTAAAATTAAATAACTTCAGGTATAGCTTTATTTGGTAGAACGTTGACAAGTAGGACACGCATACAGCTATATGAAGCTTATTAGAGGTTCATTCAGCCTCTGACTGGAATACAAAAAATAATGGTACTTACGTGTTATAGCGACCACACCAAAGAAGTGAAGTAAGGTTAATCCAAACGAAATATACGAAAATATGATGAAAATATAATATTTTAGTAACAAAATTATGGAAACTACAACAGAGAATTATGGAAAGCAGGCCGTCCAGAACGCATTATATTAAACACTTAAAGTACCCACATCTATACATTGAATATTTAATTAAAATATACGTACACAGTACTTTGTCTCGCTCAGGCTAAGCTGATTATCTCCGAGTGGACACATAAAACCGGTTTCATTACAGATCAAGAACAAAGTGTGGTTACTATAACACGTAAGTGCCATAATAATATGAATGTGAAGACTTACTTTTCACCAAACATTGGATATATCGTGCACAAATAATGTCGTTCAAAGGCTTTGAAGGCATTTTGGGTCTTACATACAATTAATCAAAAAAACTTCTAGCACAAAATAAGTTTTTCAAAAAAAAGTAAAGAACTCCATTAAACCAAAAATGAACAAAAATAGAATCAAATCATCTACCAAGGATACAACTACCACAAATCAGTATCAATAAAAAATGACACCCGAAACAAACAGAAATTAAAATAAGTCAAACTCAAAACCAGCAGAATTTAATCTGTATATGGTTCTAAACCCTATGCTTTCTAAAAGCTAGAATATAATTTGTACTTTACTGAAAAAAATTCAAATGAAAAAAAATGAGCATTGTAAGTTTAATATACATATGCTGATATTTATTCCTTAAAGTCTTAATAAATTTTTGATTTCTTAAAGTATAAAAGTGAAAACATTTAAAAGATTTTTTTTTCAGTAAAGTACAAATTATTGTCTAGCTTTTAGAAAGCATAGGGTTTAGAACCCTCTACAGATTAATTTCTGCTCGTTTTGAGCTATATATATATATATATATATATATTATATATATATATATATATATATATATATATATATATATATATATATATATATATATATATATATATATATATTATATATATATATATATATATTATAGTATATATATATATATATATATATATATATATATATATATATATATATATGTATTACATCTTTTAATATTTTTTCTTCATGTCTCCTCTATACAATTAACATTATAATTGACTTTAATATTAACACTAATAAATACAATTAACATTAAAATATATTTATAAATATTTATATATTTATATTTATAAATAAAGCATGCCATTTTCCCGCGATTTGCAAAGAAAAATAAAAAAACGCCCGCGGCTAGAGGGTGAAAAATATAAGCAGTCTCCCAAAATACAAAGTTCCACAAAAGGGAAAATTCTCTTCAAAGGGGACTATAAACGAGAGTGTTCTACAGTTTTTTACCCATCGTAAAAAAAACCTCTCTACACAAATCCACTTTCCGTTCAGTAGACCTGACTTTTTTGTTTACACGCAACAATTGACGTTCCCTGGAACCAGTTCAATAATTCACAAGTTCATGTTCCTTTTTCCAAGAATTCTAAAGATGAAGTTGAATCGATTCTTTTTTTTCTCTTTTCCTCCGTAGTAAAAATTTGCAAAGACGTAGATGTCTAGCCAAAATCGACGCTCTCCGGAAACACCATAGAAACTATGTAAAAAGAGTTATATCCGAGTTCTAAGAAATTCATTTCTGGGAAACCATTGAGGAGCCTAGTTGGCACAAATACACGTGATACTATGACACAAAACATGTGCATAAATTAGCTACATTTCGTGTTCCCTGTAGGCGCAACTTACAGAAAAAGAAATAGCTCTTTGTTTCTTTTTTTCTCCTCTACAAGATAAGTAAGGCCCAAACTATGAAGCGACATAACGGCTTCAAAGACAAAGCAGCCAACACCCTCAGCAGGAATCGGGAAATTTTCCCTAGAAGAGACTTTTTCATAAAGCGCTTTTTATACCCTAGTCTCGGTGCTGCTATACATCTAATAGGGTTTCCCCAGAGTTTCACTAAAACTTGTATGTACAAACTTATGTAGATGATCTGACCACAGTGTTGCTGTGGTTAACTCTGATCAGCTTCAATGAGGTTAGCAGCTCTGCTTGCAGAGCTTAGGCGTTGTAGTGACACCGCACCACAAAACACCACTCCAGTGTCTTTTGCAGTAACAAACCATCTTTGGTAAGGGCAACCATTAAATAATTGGAGGTTCCCTAATTTACGGCGCATTGTTGGCGCTGGAGAATCCTTGTTTGTCACAACGGTCAATTACCAGCACGCCTGGTCCCAAAATATCATATCGAATTAACTAGATGATGGATCCCAGAATGAGGTTTATTACCCAAATTTATGACCCAGGTACGGAAAGAGAGGAATATTTGGACCTGGTCTCCCTCTTCTTCCTAAATCCCGTTAGTTTTTCGAAGATTCCTGTAATTTTCTACATTTTCATATACTTCATCAAATTTTTAGTTTTTGGAAGCTATTAAACTCTCAAAATTCAACATAACTAGGATATTTTTACGCTTTCCGACTTTTTTTTTATAACATGTGCATTTACAAACTAAATAAATATGTAGAATTTGCCAAAAAAAAAAATTAAGTCAAGCCCGTAGGCTATAAAGTGTTCTCTTCCTGAAATTTCATGACATTTACGACTTCCTACAGGTTTAGAGGATTTCGCTGTTTTGGTTTACCACGTTTCAAATTTGCCGCACCCCCATCCCAGATTTAAGCTCACCATCTATTCCCCAAATAATTTTTCGCGCACTTGCAAGGACGAGGCATTAACTCCCATACACACATAAAAAAAAAACAGCTATGGATTTCGCCAAGCCAGGAATATAATTCTATAAAATAATAAACCCAATAGGAAGCGAACAAAAAGTAAATGAGCTACTGAGAAAAGAAAAAAAATTGGCAATCAGTACTGTCTGCATCAGTAATTTTGGCAATCTATATGCTCCTAGTTACTATTGACTCAGACAGAAACTACGCAATTTGTACTATTTATGAGACAGTAGTCTAGGAAGTAGGAATCTCGTCAGAAAAAAAAAGGTTCAAAGGTGAAAGAAGACAGCGGAGGGGATGGGAGGGACGGAGAGAATATGTGAGGTAGTAAAGGACAGAAAAAATGAAACTGCAGTGCAGCTGCAAGCTGCAAAGTCGTATCCAAAGTATCTTATACCGTTTGTTCAGATTGTTGAATGTTAGCTCGACCAGTAAAGTTACCTCAGTATGGGCACACAATCGTACATGTTTCAAACAAGAGGTAAAAGTGTAGCAGAACAAAAAAAAAATACAAATGAAAAAAAATGGCGACGATTGAATAGACGAAACGTCAATACAGAAGTTTAACGTATCTTACTTACTCTATACATAAATATGGAATGGCAGAGCTGATTATGTTTTACAGCTTCAAGAATCAGCGTGCCTTCACCAGAATTTTCCATCCTAATAACAATGAGAACAATCTGTAACATTTTATTGCAATAAAATTGGAAACAACCACACTTTAGGTTCTCGGGTAGAAAAAAGAGAAGGTTTTCTGTTTGCATTGGCCAAAGGCATTAACACTTTGATATCTAGATAAGAACACTTTCACAAATGAAAATAATTTAGCATAAAAATAAAACCTCGAAGCTGCATCTCCACAGAAATCTTCTTTCAAAGCTTTGTAATTTAGTACACTCCCCCTCCCCCGGCATTATCTTTTTTATGTTGTATTCCCCTGGAAAATGTTAACCAATTTGGATAAGTAAAAACTCATCTGTTTTCTTCTGTTTCACAAAAAAAAATCGCCAAAGTTTCCGGCATAAACTCGGAAAAACGAGTATCCGTTTAAAAGGCCCGGTTATTAAATCCAAACCATCCCTGGAATCCAATACTGACCTAGTGACTGTACATAATCCTTTTTCTCCTTATTTCTGCGAAGTGATTAAATTATTGTCACTATTGTCTTTGTTTTCATTGGTGTTTACCATTGTGAGGTGTGTAGTTTTTTTTTTTTTTTATGTCTATGACGGACTCTTAAACAAATAATAATAATAATCAAACATTTTTGACCAGTAACAATTAAGGGGGGGGGGTGTGATTTGATAAAATGGTATGATACGCATGCGTTTTTTTTTTTTTTTTTTTTGCTGAATTTTTTGAAACAAGCGGAACGAGGTAAGCTGTAAAGCTTTAAAGAGCGAAAAGAACAAGAAAACTCAGCAAGAAAGGTATCCATTACTAGATTAGGCTGTCCATTACAATACAGCCATCGCTATCAGCTGATAATAGATTTACTGTCTTGCGACATTTTTATTCAATCCACTCAAGAAATCACTCAAGAATAATGTGATGCAAAAAGAATTTTTCGCCGAAGAGAGCGAATATTTCATTGAAAGAGCAACAATTGGAGTATGAAAACCAAAGATAATTGGAGACATCTAACTAGACATCGGGGTGGTGGGAAAGTTTTCCTCTTCTGACACTGGTCCAAAGAACCCCCTCCTTTGTAAACGTAAAATAAAGTTATAGTCTACAAATATACTTTTTCGTGTTTTGCACAAAGTGTTTAGCCCCCCCCCCCCACTGAATCTTAAGATTTTCACGCCAATCCTTAATTTCCAATATGATCTCATGCCCAATATATATATATATATATATATATATATATATATATATATATATATATATATATATATATATATATATATATATATATATATATATATATATATATATATATAATATATATATATATATATATATATATATATATATATATATAACTTGCATCTAGTATCAACTTTCTTCAAATAGAAAAATTAATGCGGACAGTTTTATACAACCCTAAAAAAGGCTTATGCCAGCTTTGCCTCTCGCTTAGACTATCTGTCTTGGCTTTATCTCCAAATAGCATGGCTTGATGACAACTTGATTTTAATTCAAAAGTCTGCCTGAGACTCTAAGCGGGCAAGCCTACTATGCTTAGGTCACTTGCTCGCCTGTGAGTCCAAGCAAATTCAATCCCCCGTTTTGCATACAAGTCCAGTGGACATTGTCCTTCATGAGTCAACCCAAAAATCTCCATCACCCCTTAGTCCTGTGACTATCTACCTTAGTTCCGCCCTAGGATGGATGGATGACAGACTATCTATAAAAAAGTGAAAATGACATTATTTTTATACAATCCTGAAAAAAGCTTATGCCAGCTTTGCCTCTCGCTCAGACTATCTGTCTTAGCTTTATCTCCAATTAAGCCATGGCTTGATGGCAGCTTGATTTTAGTTCAATGAATTCGATTTACCTAGAAACTAGATTTACATCGCCTGGATACCAAGTGTTACAGCAACAGGTTGGCTTTACCGACAAAAGTGCAAAGAAAGTAACATTTTACTTTTGCTTCTTCAACCATCAACTAAGCCCAGTAGCAGTAAACCCTTAAAACCTTAAAAATAGTATGTACCAAGAAGAATTTTTTCTTAAAAAAAGTTCTTTAAATGTGGCTTAAAAATCGTTATTTCTGCTTTCTTTCAAACAATATTTTATTCTCTATTTCCCAAAAGCCAATCAATGTTGTTACTTTCGAAACACACCAAGTATATAAGCTAATGCTGTATTACTTTACCTAAAAACACAACGCCTATTATTTGTTTCTAGTGTATCTTATGGCACAAGCAATTTGATTCTGTCTCTCATCGATTTATTGCCACACAAACGCTATATTAATAATTGCAAACTGCGTCATTACATTGCATGAATATTTATAGCCATTGCGTAGCCACTTGGATGAAGACCATTTTCCCTACTCTAAAACGTGTTCGAATTGAGGATTGATACCCCACGTCCTTGAGGATCGACAAAATTTACAATTCCTGTTTACAAGTCACTCCCGATGATAGAGGAGAAACCTCAAAACAAAGAAACTTTGAAGCCTTCTTGTGCCTGAGCTGCAAACTTCAACGGTCTATAATTACATGTTCAAAGTTTTTTTCGTTTTAAGTGCCTATCAATCAAATTTAAAGTGAATTCGGACACTTTAACACGGATAGTAGGTGGGTCCAGAAGTGGTGTACTTCTCTGAAAATCCATCCCCTTGTTTCTTTGGCTGAAATTGTTTAGTCCAAAGTTTCAAGTGGATTTGAAGACTTCCGTACAAAACTTGGAGACGTGGAGCATGTCTCTGAAAATCATCAGTGTCATATCCCATTAGCCCAAGGTACTTGCCCCATAAATTTCCAGCCGATATTCCTATCTTCTTGCTGAAAAGTCGGTCATAGAAAGTGCAGTCAAAAGAGCCAAGTGCCCAATTTGCTCATCCAATCATACCGATAAAATACTATCACATGCTTCTGCCTCAAACAATGTTTCGCATGCTCATTTCTCCGTTGCAAAGCTGGCAGGGAGAGGGGAAGGGTGTTGGAGGGGCAAAGGACCCACTTTATCCCCCATTAAGAAAATCGTCGCGTGATATCGCATAAAACAAGGTACAACATGCTACAAATTTGGCGAGGAGAGATAGGGGTTATGGAAGCGGCACTTTGAATTTATTGCATTTTTCCGACTTAAAAAGGTAGAGCCTGGCTACCATTCTACTAAAAAGTTGCGATTCCAGTAGAAACAAGGGGCGAAATGCCTATTTTTCTGCTCGAAGCTAAGCAGTAGGAGGAGTGTTGGAGGAGCATTGGACCCACTTTATATCTTGAATAATGCAGATTGAATACCCTTACGTGAATCTGCTTCAAACAAGGTGTGACAAGCAATTTTTCTGCAAAAACTGGCAAGAGGGAGAGGGGAGGTAATGGAAGACCCAAGCGCCCACTATATATCTCCGAGTATAGAGATTAAAAGCACTGGAATGATTTTGATTCAAGCAAGGTGAAACACCTCTGTGCTAATAAACTTCTCGATGAGAGGGCCTCAAACAAGCGATGAGAGGTTAAAACAAGGTACAGGTTGAAGGGATCTCCCACCTGCTTGGTACCTTCAACAATACAGATCAATGATCTTTCCGTCAATGTTGTATTTCATAACAGAATGTTCGAAAGAAAAACTGATGTCGTATATTTTTATCAGATCTGCAATGATTATTGATCAACGCTAAAAAAAAGATCGTATCCCTCTTACCGTGTTTATTTCTTTACAGTAGGCAGACATTATAATATCAATACTAAGATAGGAGCAAGGGTGAGCTCCAATTGCTTAGAAATGAAATAAATATTAAAGTTTAATAGATAAAAATATGTCATTCCTCTGCCTCAGTCCCAAAACACAGAAAAGGAAACAAAAGGCTCATCAGAATGGATCGTAAAAGTAGATGGCAATGCTTTCGACATGATGGAAAAGCACTCCTTTCTGGATTTCAAAATTTTTCGATTTATTCTTCTAAGAAATGATTTTAGCGATTGGCTATGGGAACCGTCGAATATCTTGAACAGCTTTATCTTGAAAATGATCCCTGCTTGCATGCCAGCTTGAACAAAGCTTCTAACTAAAAAACAGAAACACGGCTTGAAGAAACAAAAGCTTGTTGGAATAGCGTCAGATAGTTCTCTTTGATATAAACTATACGACTCCAAAATTCAGCACACACACCATATGCTCTGGCTCGAAGCAAGCAAAACCACCTGGATTCCCCCCAGGCAAAAAATTATACACAACTTTCCAAAAATCAATGCCATATTCAGCAATCCATCCCCACTTTAATATAGATGTTATACATACCATTTTCTCTTAATTAATTAGAAAAACTTTTTCCACAAAATAAGTTCTTCAAAGAAAAGTAAAGAACTCCATTAAACAAAAAATGAGCAAATGAGCACTTTACTGATAAAAATACAAATGAATGTGCATTGTCAGTTTACTATACATATACTGATATTTAGTAATCAAAATATTAATATTATTTGATTTATTAAAGTAATAAAAGTAAAAACATTTATAATTTTTTTTCAGTAAAATACAAATTATGTTCTGGCCTTGGGAAGGCATAGGGGTTTTGAGCCCAGCTTATGCTAATTTCTGCTTGTTTTGAGTTTGACTCGGTTATTTATTGTAATTTCTGTTCGTTTTGGGTTTCATTTATTTATCGATGCCGATTTGTGGTAGTTTCACGCTTGGTAGATTATTTGATTTTATTTTTGCTCTTTTTTTGTTTAACGGAGTTCTTTACTTTTCTTTGAAAAACTTATTTTGTGGAAAAAGTTTTTTTAATTAATTTATGTTCGTTTTATATTGACATAGTCTTTTCAGAGAAAAATAAAATAATACTTTAAATCTTGCCCTGAGAGCTGTTGGGGAGTTGTCATCCTCAAAGACCTAATTTCCAGAACTTAAAACTACGTTGAATAAAATGGGTATCTCAAAATTTTAATTGGGTGTGTTTGGGGAAATGGTGGGCGTGAGAGGGGGGTTAGTTGCCCTCCAATCACTTTCGACTATCAAAAAGGGCACTAGCCCTTTGAATTTCCAATCGAATGAGTCTTTTTTGAAGTTTCTACGACAACACCTTCTATAAAGACCTTATATGCCCCCAGGGCATAACTTACAACAGTTGCCCTGAAGGCTGTGGGGGAGTGTCCTCAAAAACATAATTTCTATCTCCTACGAAATCAACTACGCTGAACAAAATGGTTATCTAAAAATTTTGATTGGATGTGTTTCAGGAAATGGTGGAAGTGGAAGGGGTGTTAGTTGCCTTCCAATCACTTTCGACTATTAAAAAGGGCACAATCCACTCCAATTTCAATTGAATGAGCCCTTTTCGAAGTTTCTACGACAACTTCTTCGATATGAAATGCCCTGCTCCAAAGAAAAAAAAATCAAATAATACATTTTGCCAAAATCGTTCTTATATGCCCTCAGGGCATAACTTAAAACCCTAGCCTTGAGGGTTGTGGGAGAGTGTCCTCCTCAAAAGTATATTTTCTATCTGGAAATCAACTTGGAAATCAACTACGCTGAACAAAATGGCTATCTCAAATTTTGATTGGATGTGTTCGGGGGAATGGTGGGCGTGCGGAGGGGGGGGGTGGCTAGTTGCCCTCCAATCACTTTCGACTATTAAAAGGGCACTAGCCACTCCAATTTCCAATCGAATGAGCCCTTTTCGAAGTTTCCACGACAACTCTTCGATACGAAGCGCCCGGGTATGAAAAAAAAAATAATAATAATACATTGTTTCATAATGTATTATGGGAGACATTATATTTCCCATATAAGGGGAAAAGGTGGGCGCGAGAGGGGGTTTAGTTGCCCTCAAATCACTTTCGAATATTAAAAAGGGCACTAGCCCTTTGAATTTCCAATCGAATGAGCCCTTTTTCAAGTTTCTACGACAAAGATTTCAATAAAAAACCTTATATGCCCCCAGGGATAGCTTATAACCCTTGCCCTGAAGACTGTGGGGGGAGTGTCCTGCTCAAAGGTATAATTTCCTGAACTTTAAGCTGTGTGGAACAAAATGACTATCTTAAAATTTTGATTGGATATGTTTGGGGAAATGGTGGCGTGGAAGGGGTGTTAGTTGCCTTCCAACTACTTTCGACTATTAAAAAGGGCACTAGCCATTTCAATTTCTAATCGAATGAGCCCTTTTTGAAGTTTCTACGACAACGCGTTCTATAAAAACCTTATATGCCCCAGGGCATAACTAACCATCCTTGCCCTGAGGGCTTTGAGGGGGTTGTCATCCTCAAAGACCTAATTTACAGAACTTAAAACTACGTGGAACAAAATGGCTATCTCAAAATTTTGCTTGGATGTGTTTGGGGAAAAGGTGCGTGAGAGCGGCGTTAGTTGCCCTCCAATCACTTTCAGCCTTATATGCCCCCAGGGCATAACTTACAACCCTTGCCCTGAAGGCTGTGGGGGAGGGTCCTCCTCAAAAACATAATTTCTATCTGGAAATCAACTACGCTGAACAAAATGGCTATCCCAAAATTTTGATTGGATGTGTTTCTGGAAATGGTGGGCGTGGAAGGGGTGTTAGTTGCCTTCCAATCACTTTCGACTATTAAAAAGGCACAAGCCACTCAAATTTCCAATTAAATGAGCCCTTTTCGAAGTTTCTACGACAACTTCTTCGATACGAAGTGCCCTGCTCTAAAGGAAAAAATAATAAATAATACATTGTGCCAATATCGTTCTTATATGCCCTCAGGGCATAAATTAAAACCCTTGGCCCGAGGGTTGTGGGGGAGTATACTCCTCAAAAACATAATTTCTATCTGGAAATCAACTACGCTGAACAAAATGGCTATCTCAAAATTTTGATTGGATGTGTTTGGGGGAATGATGGGCGTGGGGGGGGACTAGTTGCCCTACAATCACTTTCGACTACTAAAAAGGGCATTAGCCCTTTGAATTTCCAATCGAATGAGCCTTTTTTGAAGTTTCTACGACAACACCTTCTATAAAAACCTTATATGCCCCCAGGGTAGAATTTACAACCCTTGCCCTGAAGGCTGAGGGGAAGCGTCCTCCTCAAAAACATAATTTCTATCTGGAAACCAACTACGCTGAACAAAATGGTTTTTTGAAAACCATTTGCACTGAACAAAACTTTGATTGGATGTGTTTCGGGAAATGGTGGGCGTGGAAGGGGTGTTAGTTGCCTTATAATCACTTTCGACTATTAAAAAGGGCACAAGCCACTCCAATTTCCAGTTGACTGAGCCCTTTTCGAAGTTTCTACGACAACTTCTTTGATACGAAGTGCCCTGCTCTAAAGGAAAAAAAATAATAAATGATGCATTGTGTCAACATCGTCCTTATATGCCCTCAGGGTATAACTTGAAACCCTTGCCCCGAGGGTTTTGGGGGAGTGTCCTCCTCAAAACATATTTTCTATCTGGAAATCAACTACGCTGAACAAAATGGCTATCTCAAAATTTTGATTGGATGTGTTTGGGGGAATGATGGGCGTGGGTGGGGCTAGTTGCCCTCCAATCACTTTCGACTATTAAAAAGGGCACTAGCCACTCCAATTTCCGATCGATTGAGCCCTTTTCGAAGTTTCTACGACAACTCCTTCGATACGAAGTGCCCGGGTATGGAGGAAAAAAAAATAAATAAAACATTGTGCCCACATCGTTCTTTACTTAGGCAGCGCTATCGCGCTGCCTATGATAAATTGAAATCGGCGGCTTCATAAAAAAACGGAACAGGACCAAACATAACAATTAAATGGTCTTAGCTAAACGGGTATACACTTCACCATTCTGACTGGAAAATTTCCGAAAACTAGGTTATCTTCCTCAAGTGAAAGTAGATTCAAAATTGGCTCATTCTCAATTCTTTATAGTGTTATGAAAAATGATGACGATCGTCAGTTTTGGGATATCAAATTGATAATTCCATCAGAAGCAGACTCGTCGTATCTAAATAGGCTCAGGTAAAAGTCTAGAGATGATTGATTTCTTTTTGCACGCTTGCCAATGCGAATTAAGTTCTGACAAGTGTAATTTGAAGGTAAGACCACTATGCCCTGCCCTAGTCGTACATAGCTCCGTTAAATTCTAAAATTAAGTCTGGCTTAACGTCAAAAATGAACCTAAAACCATCACATAGGTACAAGTCACACTCTAGAAACTCTCTTCTTATATCCTTCATAGAATAACACTTATCAATAGTCTTGCAGGGGCAACGCTTGGTTTTTTCCCTTTTTTTCTGTCGCTGATGTCAACGTATTACTAGAAAGTCTTGAGGGTGTAACCTCTGCAGTTTTTACGGAAAGTCTGAACCTCTGGCTAGATTAATGAGCACGGTATTATATTTGAAGAGCTGCGTATAATTCTTGTCTGAGGCCAAAAAGAATGATTTTCTCAGTCGTTAAGCCACAACTAATAGTACATGAGCCGAAGTGGAGTTTCATAGTCTATGTCAGAGCGGACTATTTGAAGTTGTTCTGCCAAGCTTTCATTTCATTCGAGTGGAAAGCTCTGTTCTAGCAAGCAAGCAGCCTGCAGTTTCAAACTTCAGTTAAATTCAAGTCTAAAAGTGCCAAAGATGTGCGACGGCTCTCCAGTCCCATTGCCGAAATATTTCCTTAGAATGATAAACAGAAAAGTTTTCAGTTTGAAAAAAGAGCATTTTCTCACGAATCAAAAGGGCTACTATCTACTCCTACAAGCCATTTCTGTCCGTGATTATGTTGATTTGTGATTTCATTATCTATGTTTGGGACTGTGGTAAAAAAAAAAAGGTTAAGTACACGTGTCTCCAAAGTTTATAATTATCTCATTGATAAATAAATTGGGTGTTTTTCTTTGCTCCTTTTTTAGTAATATTATTAGAAAGTCGGCAAAAGGCAAGACACTCAGTTTCTAAACCAAGGGAGATACAATTTTCTTCTAACGCAGTTGAAATTTCTTAAAGAGCCGATGAATGTATATTGCATTAGTTTCTTTGTATGAAAATTCGTTCATGAGGTACGTTTTTTCGAAGATTTCGAGGGATTCCCAACTTCTTATGGCACACATCGGAATTAAATTAAATAATGACTGCTCAAAAACAAGCTAAGACCAGATTCGTTGCAAAAACATATTGGAAGCAAAAAGTGTATTGCCCCTCTCTCACCCAGCCCCTATCTCCCTACCGTTCAGTCTCAAATTTTTATCAAAAAGATAGGCTTCACCTCACCTTTCTGAACCAGAATCACTTACTGATGTTCAACTTGCATGACTTAAGAGCCAAACTAGGCCAATGGCCCCTCAATCTCTCTCCCACGCTCAGCCCACTGTTAACGTTTCAGCAGAAAGACGGGCACGTTGACCCTTGTTTGAACAAGGATTTTCTAATTATATGATTGGAGGAACAAAGAGGGCCATTTGTCTTTTTCGACAGCCAAACACACCTTGCTGCCAACAATTAGCAAAAAAGGTAGGTATACAGCACCTTGTTTGAGCTGGAAGCATGCTACAATCTCCTATTAATATTATTAGGAAGCTCAAAGTGGATATTTTTTTACCTGTATGATTTCAGACACAGAGCGGGCCCAGGGAGACTCAAAGAAACACCCCCAATCGCCAACTTTTCAAAAGCTAAGTAGGCAGAAATGTTTTTTTTTCACTGTTCGGCTTGAATTCTAAAACCTTGAAGCCTATTGGGCAAGTACCCTCGTCCAATGGGTTATGAGAATAATGATGTTTAGAGACATGTTTCCCATCTTTGATATTCAATCTGCTTCTCTGGGAAACTTCTGAGGACGCCAATTATTGGGCCAAAAGGACTGAGCAAAATGGATTTTCAGAGGCGTCGACCACTTCTGAGCCACACCTGAATTCTGCTCTAAACTGTCCGCAGCCACAAGAAACTTAGTACGAGGGTACCTATAGCCAAGATTACGTTAATCAAGAAATTTCAGACCATACAACTTTACAGTCTAGGCTTAAAATTTCAATTATTTGAAGATTTTTCCCTCTATCACAAAGAATGTCTTGTAAGCAAGAATCGTAAAGTTTGCTCCTCTTTAGGGGCGAGGTGTTACATACTTGTGACACTTGTGCTAATTAATCTATCTTCTTATTCGGTTCCGAAACATTTTAGGGTAGAGAAATTTGTCCTCATTCAAATGCTAAGGAATGATTATAAATGATAGTGCAAAGCATTGATGTAGTACGGCAATTATTAATAAAGTGTTTATATTGCAATCAGTCGGTGATAGACAAATATTGTAAATATTGTGAGTAAATATTGTTTTCGACATTAAAAACATATGAAACATTTAATAGATGTTAAATTTTCAGGCTAAGAAACGTAAGCTTAGATTGTACATGCTGATCGCATATAACTTTCTATTTCATTAGAAATAAATATAATCTTATTATAAATATAATAAACACAATAGAATCTTATCAGAAATAAATAATATATAATTTAGAAATAAATAGCACAAGTTAGGCTTATGTTTTGGGGCAAAGTAATAAAGCATTAGCTCGTATACAATGCGCATTTTAGACTAGCAGCATTTATTGGGCATGACGAAAAGGTGAAGAAGGTTGGTTTTAAGAATGCAGCGTACTTTGAGACCACTTTAAGAAACATTTCTGTGATCATTTGTTTTTTTGTTTATTTTTTAAGGAAAAAATTCTTCTTGATATATAGCATTATTCAAGCTTTGAAGAATTGACAACAATGGCTCTCAATCAATGGTAACGTAACTAAACCAAACAAATCAAAGGCGACCTTAGGTTGCTGAAACACTTCACTATATCTAGTAAATCTAGCATATATATTCTCTTTTTACATTAGTAAGAAAAATACTCACGGCAAGAATAAAACATCGTGCTATGATTTTAAATAAACACGAAAAGAGGCAGAAAGCCAACATAAGTCATAGAATTTCTAAACTTGGCATAAATTATCAATTAGCCCAAAAAAAAAAATGGCTTGCATTAGTAAAGGATAAGACATTGTTTACAGAAAAAAGGCAGCCCAAAACAACAACTAAGCTCGATTTTTGTTTAAGATTGGAGTTCTGTTTGAAGCAACTTTTTGAAAGGGATGTTTGGGATGGGCTCTGAATAAAAATCCATTTTAGAATAAAATAGCAGAACTTCTGAGTATTTTAGCGTACCTGCTTTTTTTCCCACAGAACAAGAAACAAAGCTAATCATCATAGCATGAACATCTCTTTTTAGCGATTATCTACTAATGGGCGAAATTTATGAAGCAGGGATGTAGCAACAATCCTGTAGTTTATTTCAGCCCGTAAACAAGAAGACTCAAAAATTTTTGCGATTTTTAATAATTCCTCTTTCATATAATTAGCATTGTATAATCTGTAAAAGACGCAACAACCCCCTGAAAAAATACACATTTTTGCAAGATTTCTGGCTTTAGGCCTCCCCCCCCCACAAAAAAAAAAAAAATATATATATATATATATATATATATATATATATATATAATATATATATATATATATATATATATATATATATATATATATATATATATATATATATATATATATATATATATATATTATATATATATATATATATATATATATATATATATATATATATATATATATATATATATATATATATATATATATATGTATTCAAACTGAGTTTTGGGTATGTTTACAGTTGCATATATATTCGTATGCATTTTCTATTCTTTTTTTTTTTACTTTAGTTACCAAAAATGCATAAAACTGTCAAAAAAAAATTCACTTTATTAGACTATAAATAACTCTTTCGCTCCGCTAAAGTGTTGCAAAAAAGGCCACTCGCGCAAGACATTTTCTTTTAGTACAAATATAGTTGCGAAAATTCTTTGTTAACCTTTGATACAGCTGCCAAGTCCTTTTTCAATATCATTGATGCGCAGAAAGCTAATTACAAAATTTAGGCGTTCCGTCATAAGATAAATACACATTGCTAAAAAGATCGAAATTACGAAATCTCATAAGAAAAGAAGTAAAACAAACTTAAAGTTACGAAATTTCCTCTGAAAAAATAAAAATAAATGCCATATATATATATATACATATATATATATATATATATATATATATATATATATAATATATATATATATATATATATATATATATATATATATATATATATAGTATATATATATATATATATATATATATATATATATATATATATATAATATATATATATATATATATATATTATATATATATATATATATATATATATATATATATATATATATATATATATATGTATATATATATATATATGCTATATATATATATATATATATATATATATCATATATATATATTATATATATATACTATATATATATATATATATATACATATATATATATATATATATATATATATATATATATATATATATATATATATATATATATATATATATATATATATATATATATATATATATATATCTGTGTGTTTGTATATATATTAAATAAAAAAAATAGTTTTTTTCAGCTGAAAGTAAGGAGCAACATTAAAACTTAAAACGAACAAAAAATATTAGGTATATGTGGGGGGTTGCCCCTTCTTAAGACCTCGCTCTTCATGCTAAAGTTTTTAGTACTTTTGAAATTTTTTTTTATTGTTCTAATTAAACGACCCGTGCGTCTCAGGATACATTCTTAAAGAATTGGGACAAAAAGTCAAACTTTAGCGTAAAGAGCGAGGTATTAAGAAGGGGGCAAACCCCCATATATACGTAATAATTCCTGTTCGTTCTAAGTTTTAACGTTGCTCCTTACTTTCAGCTGAAAAAACTTGCTTTTTACTTAGTTTATGATCTTTTTTAAATAATGCCAGGAAATCCCCCCCCCTCCACGTAAAGATCTTCTAGACAATTCAGTCCCGGTGAAAATTTACCGTGGACAACTACCATTAACATCTCCACATGTAAAATTTAGTAAGCAAAGAAAAAGTAAGAAAAATAAAATGAATTTCGTATAGGTATTCTGGCAAAATCCCCCAGTGTCAAATTTCGCCTGAAAAGCTTACCCCCGGAAAATTCTCCACGTGAAAATCCCCCCCAGCAGAAAATTCACCCCATCAGAAAATTGACCCCCCCCCCCACCCCAACCAAAAAATGCTTTAACAAATGATTTACAATGGGAAAATTGCATAACTTAGAGACCTTCCTCCAAGAGCTGTGGGGGTCATTTTATCTCCAAAGACATATATATTGGACCTTTCAACTATACTAAAATATTTTTTGTTCTAACCACGGTCGGTCTCCCTCATCTCCTATACATTGACCATGCCCCTCCGGATTAAGTCCCAGCCGGGTAATCGTTTCCGCTTTCTAAATCACTAAGAAAAAGCATGAGATATACACTTGGGTTCATTCAAGGTCATCTTAAAGAGAAATGGGGCGATTACTTTCCTATAGTTCTATAGCAAAAAAGTGAATTTCAATTTATTTGTTTATGTCTGTCACACATTTTCGTAAGCCAGACCAAATTATACCTTGAGCATATGCCAGAAAGGGAAGCCAATCACCCAGCCTTTAAGAAACCTGATTAGCTCCCAAGTGAAAATTTAAGCCAGCAAAAGAACCAAAAATTAAATCGCACATGATTGGATCTTCTGAGTGAAATTTAAAGCCAGTATAAAGAATGATAAATCTATGAGTCACAATTTTGACAGACTTTGACCTAAAATAGTGTGTTTTTTTTTACAAATGAGAACACTTCTTCTTAGAAACTATTTTACTTCTTCCCCCACCCCAAAAAAAGCAATGTCCGGTGAGTTTGCAAAGGTATACACAACTTCATAAATATAAGTTTTGATCAGGGCGTCCCAATTTCCAATTTATAGCAGGTTCGTATGAAAGAGTATGTTTCAGAAGGGACACATTTCAGGTAGCCCTTTTTTTAGGGGGGGGGGGGGGGGGTCAAAAAACACAAAAACTGGTGAATCATTTAAAAATACTTGAAAGTATGAAGAAAATCACTAAAATCCGAGAGACTACCAAACAAAAGGGTAGCCCGAATCCCTCACTCCGCATATTTACCCGACTGGCTCAAGGTACGTAAGCCAGTATGTGGTGAAAATTTGTGTCTTAGATCAGATAAGTGACTACATCCACACATGGGCGCCCATAAGCTGAATTCCAGGGGGGCAAACCTCATCTAATTGGCACTTTTAATGCTATATAATAGAAATCTCAGAACAAAAATATAAAAATAAGGCAGCATCATTCAGCCAGAGGGGCGGGAGCCCCCCCCCCCATATGGGCGCCCATGCATCCGCACGTAAACGTAGACCAATTTTGGATTCAAATAAAAAGCGTATTTAGACAAAAAAAGATAAATGCGAGACAGATTCGGGCACAAACTAAAACCATTTTTGTTTCGAATTCATCTGTGTTTTAAGTAAAAGGCGAACTGCAGCCTGCACTTTGCATTTACTTTGGGAACAAAGATTTTAAGCCAAGAGGGGTCCCATCTCCGGACATGGTGTCCAAAGCCCCAAAACCGACAAGGTTACACAAAAGCCACTAAACTGACCCGCGTTCAGGTTTCAAGGTGCTTAGCCGTATTTCGTTTGATGTCCACAGTAGCTGCTCTAACGCCAAGGATTCACCGAACGTGCGACGGCGGTAGCCGAATTATGGAGAAGTAAGAACGTTGGTTTAAAGATCGTATTCCAGTACATATCATTTCCATATTATTCCATTTGATACATGGTCGCTGAGATGCAATTCGAACATGTGTCTACTGTATCTGTTGTCGGAGAAGTTTAGAGCCTAAATTTTGGATATTTATATTGTGCAGTCGTAGACGAGTACAGAGCGGAATAGAGTTTCGCAAACTGGGCTTTTCGTCTTGAAGTTGATCTTCCTCCTTTTCCTGAATGGTTAACAAAGTTAAAAAAATATACAGGAGGCTACTATAATGTGGATCCGGATAGTGGAAAGAGTACCCCCTGTACAAGTAATTTTACTCCCTTGTAAGAAAAGTAAACAGCTCACGCCCTAATCTTATTCGAGACTGTAAGATAGAGTCGGTCAGAATGTATGATTTTTGTGATCATAGTTTTATTGATGGCAGAGCAATGCGTGACAAGGTACGTTGTCAGGTTACAGTTACTAACTTCCAGAATGTTTGTCATTATTTGAAAATACCTCTACTTTGTCTCTCTCGGACTTAACGACAGAAACACTGATTCACAGTAGCGAAAATCACAGGTAATCATTCATTTATTGATCTAACAAGAACTCTCCAAATTTTCTTTAGTCTTAGAGAGGGTTAGTCCTGGTCAAGGTTTAACATTGATGGCTTCAACATAAAACTTATGAGTTCAATAATATTAAACATCTGTAAGTTCCTACCAACCGTGAATTATTTTTAAAAGCGAATTACTATATACAGATTCTCAAAGTTTGACACAAAGCTTGATGGCGTAACGTTGCTGCAAGTTAATTTTCCTTTCTTGTGTAATGCGCCAGAAAAATGGTCTTCATTAAAACGCAACGTAGAATTGTGTAGTGACATAAGACAGTTGAGAGAACCATAAGGTGTTAGTTTTAAAGAGGAAGGGCCATCATAATCGGGTTTAGTATTGACGGCTTCAATGCCCTATGAGAGACGTAACTTTATTTAAAAATGTAAGCGTTCAACATCATTGGACTTCCATAAGCTCTTATTCAACACGGCACTTTGCCCCCATTTGGTTTTCGGCGAGTAGTCAATGGTAGGCGGTCGAATGATACTTTAATTTTTGGTGTGTGCATATATGATTTTATGTTTCTCCTTTATTACTTTTTTCTTTTATTAGTTTTTGTTTTTTGTTCATTCTCTCTGCATTCTCGGGCATAGAGCCTATTTGTTGTTTGACTCTGAATGTTCTGTGGCACGTTGTATTAGTAAAATTTCATAAACCTTGAATTATCCGCAAATTCACCAAGCTAGCCCACAAACTTAATCCCATAACGTTGCTTCAATTTTGTTTTTCGACCCACCCCCCCCCAAAAAAAAAATATTAATAATAAACTAATAAAATAATAAATAATACAATAATAAAATTAAAATAATAAAACACAATGTGAAATAGTGTAGTGATAAAAAGTAGATGAAACTCATACTTTAGGTGTGTAACTAGTATTTATGCTAGTCCTTTACACACGCTTAGAATAATGGACCTGACAGAATTCATAAACATGAGCCTCAGGTAGCCTCACCCATCTTAATGAAAGAAACTAATTCACAACCCTTTCATTTCATTTCCATTTTTTTATCCTATAGCTCATTTTTCATCATCTTTCTCAGATCTTTCATTTTCGTAGTTACAATTCATAAGAACACTATCGACTAAACATAAAAAGCGTCAGTAAACATCAGCTCTTTATACCCTACCTGCATTATACCCTATGCACGTGTTACACCAGACAGAACCGATATTGTTTTTTCTTTAAATAGTAGTAGCGCTTCATTTCTGCTTTGAAATTTCATATAAAAACTATCAACAAAGCGTAAAAAAGTATCAGCAATAGTTCTTGGCAAAGTTGCAAGATATTTTGCGGCGTAGATAATTAAACTGCAAAACTACGCTGAATGATGCAAGCAAAAAACAATGTAACCATCAGCAAACATTGCGAATTACGTTGTTACTTATTTTCAGATTTGGAAATTTGTTTTGCAACCTGGTGGTTACCATTTGACTACCTAATAAAATGCAAAACTATTCCTTTAGATGGAAAATAGATAATATGGTCATTCATAGGCTCTAGAACTTTCACGGTTAGAGGAGAGGAAAGGCGCTGTAGCTAAACTCCTCCTTAGAGTAATTTGTGTTCATTTCAAGCTTGACTTGGATATTCAATTTATATTTTTACACGTTTTAAGAGTTATTTATTTATTTATATCAGTATTTGTTATTTTTATTTTAGGCATAATCATTTATTTTAATTTATATTCGTTTTTGGTTTCATTTATTCTTTAATTGCACTTTCTGGTCGTTTTCAATCTGAATCATCACATGACTTTACCTCTCCTGGTCTTAAGTATGATAAGATTCTTTACTTTTCTTTAAAAAACTTCCTTTTCGTCATTTTTTTTTAATTAATTTTATAAATAAGTCTGTTGGTTGATTAATCTTCTTACGCAAGTAGGATATGCTTGATAAAAGTTTTGAAACACATCCCGGACCTATTCCAGCTTTCAGATATATCATGTTCACAAAACCATGGCTTTAAATTTTATCCAGTAGTTATTTGTTTTTTTCTTTATTACTATCATTGTTTAGAATCGAGTATTCATTTTTTTTTCTTTCACTGTATACTTTCCCTTTCTCCTATTTTCCAAGATTCTCCAAGACATACATCTTCACGCTCCGTTTAGTTTTTCCAGTCTTTCTTATCTCAGATTAATAATACAAAATTTCCCCTGGGCCTGATATAAATATTTAATTGAAATTCCTTTCGCATTTCTCTCTAAAGTAGAAACAGGTGGTAAATTTGAACCAGTCCAGATTTGCAGTATCAACAACTAAAACATCCAAGATCTCGGAAGCTAAAAAAATTCATTCGTAGCTCTGGGAAGATAAAAACGATTCCTCGGGAATGCCAAACGACACTTAAAGAAAACCAAGGGGTTGCACACTATATTATTTCGTACACACAAGTGACACCAAATCTTCGTACACTAGATCTAAAATATGACAAGAGATGAAGAGACGTACCCCGAGGGGCCTCGGGGTCTGCTCCCCCAAAAATCTAAGTTTTCTTTGAATTTCTGGGCTCTTATTCAAACAATCAAATAAAAATTATTTTTTATTGCTCCCTCACCTCAAATTTTTATTATTCCTCCCCCTGGAAGAAATTATGGGTACGTGTCAAATTATATATATATATATATATATACATATATATATATATATATATATATATATATATATATATATATAATATATATATATATATATATATATACTATATATATATATATATATATATTATATATAATATATAGTATATATATATATATAGATATATATATATATATATATATATATAGTATATATATATTATATATATATATATATATGCATATATGATGTATTATACATATAGGTACAAATGGGAAGTTTACAAAATTTCACCGACAGACATTTGTCAACTCTGATACGAAACAGTACCAAACCGTATGACCACCGTAGAAGGCATAAGTGTAAAACTGGATACAAGCCCAAGAGGTGGGAATGAAGCTGCAAAGTTGTTTACACTTGCGGATAGTGGGTAAGGCCTTGAAGAGAGTGGTATTGGGGAAATAAATGTCAAAATAGAAGCAAGCGAAGCAAGCGTAAAGAAATGGAAAGAATTCGAATTATTTGATCAAAACATTCACAAAAGAATCTTATCTCTCGAACGTTTTTGTAGGCTTAAAATAGCTTGATGTTCCACCACCAGACAAGTTTCCATAAATTATGGAGAAATGAAGAGTTTAGGCCTTGGCATGAAGCAATGGAAAAAAAGACGGAAGATTTAATAATTTAATTGGATTTTTCATTAGAAGTAAAAAGCCACCCAGAATTGCCACTAAGGAGGAGGGTCGAGGTTTGAGATGCGCGTCTTTGACCTTCTTTGACCTTTTCTGTTTTGCAAATTTAATTCAATTTTTGGAAGTAGCAGATCCAGGAATGGGAATTGCCCTTCTCTTGTGGATAGGACGCAGCTTTCTTTCGTGTATTTTTCCTTACATTTATACGAATCTGTCGCGCGCGCGCGCAAAAAAAAAAAAAAAAAAAAAAAAAAAAAAAAAAAAAAAAAAAAAAAAAAAAAAAAAAAAAAAAAAAAAAAAAAAAAAAAAAAAACGTTCTAGTTACAAATAATGTCATCAAAATTCTATTCTACAAATATCGAATAAAAAAAAAAAAACGGTAACTCATCAAAATTCTATCCATTTCCCGGGCTAAAATATTGGCCAAAATGAGACTTGATTGAGAAAGCTATTGCTACAAGTAAAGAAGAAGCGAGAATTGATCATTTAGTAGATGGCATTTCAATCAACATTTGGTGCCTCAAAAAGAAAAAAAAAGGTAAAATCAGGTTTCCCTGCTTTTTTAGAAACTAATTCTATAATAATGGAACCTACTATTTGATCAACTCAAATTACAAAAAATCAGACTATAAGCATTATTGAAAACACAGCAGCTCGGCTATAATAATTCTCCTAGCATATAGTATAATTCCCCATTGTCTTACCCATGAAAAACATCTGCACATATGAACAGTCAATTAATACTGCTACCAATGATAACTCACTTCAGCCCCAAGCCACCTGAGGCCAACATAGCTGCGCACGCTATTCATCCACCCAAAGCTTTAATCTTTACCTCAGCTCCTGAAGTTCAAATTTCCTTTAATCATTTTAAAAAGTACAATTTGGTAATCTGCCAAAGAAAGGATAAGTCCTTTCATAGCACCGAAAAGTGAGACCCTACCACATCTTTCGTACAGCTTAATGTTTGACATACGGTGAGTCAAAGGAGCACCTAAGCCCATCCTTAGACAATCCCTCTGGAAAGTATTTAACAAACCTTCCTCAGTCTTCCAAAGAGCCCCTATTTCAGAATCATATTTGACTACTGTCATTACCATAACTTCCATTATTCTAATGTTATTCTTCAGACCTATCTTCCTGTTCTTTCAAACTTTTTTTCAACTTAAAAAAAATACACTGGGCCTTGGGTGCGTACATCTACGAACAGGCAAAACAGAGTCAATTCCACAAAGATTTCAGTACTCACTAAATGTCACAGAGGCTTATAGGAAATTATATATTTTTACAATCGGAATTTTCTCAGTATAAATTATCATAGGATGAAGCAAGGTGTCTCGAAGATCTCATGCTTGCACATCATTCGATTATTTCAGAAACATGTGTCAATTTACTGACCCCCCCCCCACCCCGTATTTTTCGAAATAGACTTCAAAATCTCACTTACCAGCAGCAAAGGCGTGACAAGTATCAATACAGACTCCAACTCTTTCTCTGTCTTTTACTAGTTGTATGATTCTACCAATCTCGTGTAGAAAACCTCCAACCGTATTACCCTGCAATATTAAATTCTTAATTACTTTTTAATGACACACCAACAATTTTATTTGGCTCTCATTATATTCTTTTCTTGTGTTATTTTCTCTTATATTATTCCCTATGATTAAATCTCTTACATTATTTCTTATTACTTCTCTCGTACTTTGAAACTACATCAATTTTTAAATATCTATTGTCAAATCCTCCATTCTTCAAATTTTCCAAATTTCTGTACAAATATACTAATTTATTATGCTTTATGAGATTTCAAAGGCTAATTGATTAGCGTTAACAAAATGTACCTATTTAAGTTCAATAGTTGATTTTCTTGCCTTGGGTCAACTTTCTATTGTCACGACTAAAAAAGGAACAAAGAGCAAGCTCCAACTTCTTTAGAAATGAGAGTGCCATCGAGATTCAGAAGGGAAATATGATACCGTTCTCCTGTCTCAATTACGAACACGGAGAACAAGACAACAAATTCAACCTAAATCGATCTCTCAATTAATTAGAATGTTTATTAGAACAACCTAGAATAGAAATTTAAAACACACTACCGCACAGCTGGTCTCTATATTCATATTCAATATGCCACTGCCCCCCCCCCCAATCCCTTTGAGATATCTCCCGAGAAATAATATATAAGTTGGCTCCCGGCTCTTCCTCCCTGCATGCTTGCACATAGGACGAAAATCAGCACCATTCCCGGAGGAGGTTTGCGAAAATTTGTTAAAAAGCAAACGAATTCTCCCTTATAGAGAATTGTGGGGAAAATCGAAAAAAAATTATAAATACAGGGGGGGGGGGGGTGGAAGGTAACAAACCATCTCCCACCTACTTCTTTTGTATACATGCATCTCTCCCTATGTAGCCTAAGGATGAAAAATTAATTCAAATGAAGTCTATTGAACCACTTTTAATCCCGTTACTCTTGCTTTTCCTAATTCTTATTTAGCTTTTTATATCTGTTTCTTACACCAAAAGATAGCAATTACCAAACTATTCTAAAAATAGAGGCTTAGTGCTCGTCAACTTGAAAAACTGTCCTCTTCGCTTTTAGTTCGCTCGGTTCAATTCGCAACATTCATGATGCATCAATAGCTCCCATCATTCTCTCTTCTTTAGTGAATTGTTTTTGTACAGAAGACCTATTTTTCAACATTTAACAGACAGTGGGTTCTTGATACTAGCATTTATAGATGCACTAGTTCCGATGAATATTAATATGTATAGATTGATATATATATATATATATATATATATATATATATATATATATATATATATATATATATATATATAAATATATATATATATATATATATATATATATATATATATATATATATATATATATATATATATATATATATATATATATATAATATATATATATATATATATACATATATATATATATATATATATTATATATATATATATTATATATATATATATTATATATATATATATATATATATAATATATATATATATATATATATATATATATATATATATATATATATATATACATATACATATATATATATATATATATATATATATATATATATATATACTATATATATATATATATATATATATATATATATATATATATATATATATATATATATATATATATATATATATATATATATATATATCCGGCTGCCAATTTGGCAGCCAGAATGGAGCTTTCCAGTCAAAAATTGAAACATGTCTCGATGAAATGAAAGCCTCGCTGCATAACTTCAAATAATCCTCTCCGACATAGAATACAAAACTCCGCTTCAAATCACACACTTTAGGCTCTGGCTCAATTGCTTGCGAATACCATCCTATTGGCTCCAGGAAGGAATTACACACAGCTTTTCAAAATTTAATATCATATTCATCAAATGATGGTGCAAAGCGTTGCAGGGACTGTGTTGACTAAGCTAATTTAGGTTGGTTAGGGCCAATCCCATTGCCAAACGTCCAAAAAGCGTTAGCACGTTTCCTCACAGCCAATACACTGGCTTGTGAAGAAAATTTTTAAGAATTAACAGGAGAAAAACACATTTTTTGATTGAAGTAAAGACCAATATTGAAACTGAAAGCGAACAAAATTAAAGACCCTTAGTTTATACAACATATATCTATAAAAGCAGCTTAAATAAACTAAGTCGTGATTATTTGCTTTAGTTGTAGAGTCATGCAAAACTAGTACTTCACTGAAAACACAATATAAACTATGGTTTTTGTAGAGTAAAAATATAAAGTGCTCAGAATACTTTTACAGTATAATTGCGAAGTATATTTTCATACGATTTGAATTCGGTTAGTTTGGAACGGTTTCTTCAAATGAACTCAACTGAATGATTTTTGGTTTTGAAATGGATAGTCCATGAATATACTACTACTACTAACAAGTCACTGCAGCACTAAGCCACCTGAGGCCAACACATCTACGCACGCTCCCAATCTATTCAAAGCCTCCTTTTTTACATCATCACAGGAAGCTCCCATTTCCACTTCCTGGGAGGATGTAAAGATGGAGGCTTTGAACAGATTGGGAGCCTACAGTGTGTGAATTGAAGTGGAGTTTTTTATTCTACGTCGGAGAGGATTATTTGAAGTTATCTAGCGAAGCTTTCATTTCATCGAGACATGTTTCAATTTTTGACAGGAAAGCTCCATTCTGGCTGCCAAACAGGCAGGCAGTCCTTTCAATCGAGGTAGAACTAAATCTAACTTCTGAGGTTTTCATGGAAAATGTCAACCTCAAGCTGGATTGATGAATATGATATTAAATTTTGAGAAGCTGCGTATGATTCTATAGTCTATTTTGGAAAAGAATATCTGAAGATAAGCAGCCAAGCTTTCTTTCCATCGAGCCACGTTTCTCCTTTCGATTGCTCTGTCTCAATAAGCATGCAACCAGGCACCGGTTTCACGTCGTTTAGAAAACCTGAAACTAGTTTAGAAAACGCCTTAACACAAAACGATCTTCGCTTTGCTGCATACAAAACTAATAATTGATAAAGAATAAAATCTAGGTAAACGTTTAATTTTATTAAGCTATTTCTTGAAGAATTTCAGAGCCAAAATTTGCCTTAGAAATAATGACGGAGATAAAACGTCATTTTGAAAACCTCTGTACGATTAATATCATAACTAGTATATGAATGCTTGTATTAAGAATTTAGCGTTAGAAATGAATACGATATTAAATTTTGGAAAGCTGCGTATGATACTTGGCTGGGGCCAAAAGCTTATTTTAAGCAGGGTAAAAAAATATACTAACCTGTTTACTCATATTTTCGATGACTGTCATAACTTTAGACGGATATGTTCTCTCGTGAACATAATTTATGCTATCTGCAATATTTCTCAAACATTCATCAATGGTACACTCACCGCATGTTGAGCCTACAAAAAAAGCAGAAAAAATATTAATTTATTCATTTTCCTATCGATTAACAGGGGAGTGTTTCTAATTCGAAGGAGATCTAATTCTTTACGATAGGAGGGGAGGAGCATTGACACAAAATTTTTATCTTTTTAGAAGTAGTTGGGCAATTCAAATTGAGTTTAACACAAGATTAATCATTCACAATTGATTAAGCATACAATGAATATATAGTGCTAATTCTCCTAAGGCTCCTATGCCTCTAAGGGAGGGGGGAAGACATGCGTTTCAATTAACCACTATCAAAAGAAGAAAAAGATTACAAAGATTAAAACATCACACACCAAAAAAATGAATAGCAAAAAAAAATAGATACAGTAAATAAATGACTAGTGAAAACTAATAGGACCTATAGCAGTGATTGATCCCCCTTTTCCCTCATAGAGTTTTGATAAGGGATGTGGCCTCCAAGCACCTTCTATTGTTGCTTGTGTGTTTGGGGGGGGGGGAGGGGGGTAACTGCTTAAATAAGGAATAGTACACGTTTAGGATATTTTTTTATTTAATTAAAATTAGACTTATAAGAAGAATCAAAGATGCCGTAAAAAAGTATGAAAGAAAGAAGATGATGAAGGAGACGTAAAAAGAAAATTGTAAGAGAAATTAACAATATGAAGCTAAAAGAGGGTGGAAATGACAAATCATAAACTAATCCATTAAACAAGGATTCAAATTGCAAAAGAAAGATTAAACTAGAAATTCTACATTAATAAATATTTGTATGTGGATATTTAGATTGCAAAAAAAGCTGACGACGTGACGGTAGAAAAAAAAGCAAAAATAACGAAATAGATTTTAAAAAAGGCAAATGCTAAACTTTAAGTACGACTGATACCAAATTTCAAGCAAAGTGCCGACCACATAAAAATCGAACAATGAATAGCCCCAGACGAGTGTCCCCATATCTCGTTGATGTTCAAATAAGCCCGAATTTCATTCGGATAACTATCGGCACTCGCACAAAACACGAAACAAATATTCATTCATACCGAGGAGTAAAAATTATGAGTTAGCCAAATAATTTGCCATGCCCAAAAACCCTTAACTCTGAGATAAGATAATACTAATTTCCAAAAACTCTGTCACAAGCCTGTTAGAACCGAATTTGCTCCTTATATCAATTAAAGAACAAGAAGAAACAACAAAAACAAGAAACATATATTAAAAAATAGCTAAAACTGAAATAATGATCATACATACATGCATAAAATAACCATATTATGCATATATAAAATGATCAACATAGAAATTTAAAGGATTTGGCAAAGTATAAAGAATTCACAGACAACTGGAGGTTTAGAGTCCCTAAGTAGGGTTTCAGTTCCTAATGACTTTGCCGTGTCCCAAAAACTAAGCCTTGATATATAGCCACCGACATATTGTGGCGAATTGTGTCTTTAACTATAACACATATTTAACTTTAATATTAACTTTAACTTTAACTTTAAGTGTCTATAAGACATATTGTGTCTTATTGTTCATTCGAGAAAGTGGTTCTTCTTTTTTAATTTTTGCTTTTGACTTAACTTTTGTTTTTTGTTTTGTTTTTTTTTGTTAATTTTTGTTTTTGACTTAAATTTTTGTTTTGTTTCAATATTTTGTTTCACAAATTCGCATTTGTAACCCTTTTGCACTGAGGACGGCTGAACGGAGGTCTCAGCCGAAATAATTGTAGTCTTCTCTTTCTTCACTGGATTTAAATTATCTTCGTTTTTTACACTGTTTTCTAAAATCAGTTCTAACACTACCAATACAGCTTCACTTAAAACTTGCCTACAGAACGAGCATCTAATATTGATTTTAAAACCAAAAAGAGAGCTATATATTGGATTGAGGTTCTCTCTGCAGAAATAGTATCTAATTAAGCGAATTTACGCCATATAAAAGAATCCCAAGTGCTTTATGTTTCTACTCTTCAAAACCTATATTGTACTACGCAAAACAACCTATATCGTTTTGTATTTTCACAAATGTAATAGTGTTGCAAAATCGTAAAAATATAGAAAATATTAGAATTAAGTTTATTTGTGATGATTTCATCCACTTATGTTACATATGGCCCCTTGGATTTTTTGTCCCTCCCCTAGATTTTTGAAAATTACATTTTTAAATACATTCGGCACTTTAATTGGAACAAAGATGACAAATTTACCCTCTCCCCCCCCCGACAAATTGTGAAAAATACACCTACCTACCCTAAATTTCCACAAATTGACACCCCCACTTGAGATAAAAACTTACCTCTAGAAGGTCATACAAGGTACCGCCGAAGAACGGGATCCACGGCTTATCCGCCTCTCCACCTCAAGGTGTTCTACCTACAATCTCCCAATAATTCTATTTTTTCACATCTTTCTTTTTCGACATTGTCTTCCCTCCTCCGAGATAAATGCCTGCGTGTCTGTGACCGTTATGTTGTCATCGATGTATGCAGGCTGAGGAACGATAATTATGTTCATCCAAGTTTTAACTTCGCGATTTTTTATAGTACTAAGTAATAATGTAGTCATTCAGCAAAATAAATACATTTGTGATGACATACGTATATCAAACGAATGCATCAATGCGTTAAGATCCATATTCTCGGTGAAAGTTTTGGTGAGTTATTTTTTTGCTCTCCTACGATTAAATATATATATAAAGGAAAGACAAAATTCTGTTATTAGTTTAATTTTCTCTAAAATTATTCTATAAGATTACTAAAAACACTAAAACACTCCTAAAATACTTGACGTTCAGTACTATAAAAATACTAAATTACTCTAATTTTTTTTTACAAGATTCGGATCTATCCATCCACTGAATAAAATTGTTGAATCTAGGGTACTGGGTTTTTTAGATTAAAATGGCGTTGAATCTTGTCAGAGAATTATTGAAAAAGTACAACTTTCCTATTTTGTAAACAAGTTTAGATCCTTCTCTAAGAAGAAGTCTAAGCAATATCATAATTCAAGATCAATGAACGAATAGATCTGTGACTAATAATCCCATGATATGAGTATCTTTTCCTTTTGCAGCAATATACAGCTGCAGGTTTTTCGCAAATTCGCACATTTACAAAAGGATAAAAAAGGAGAAAATACGAAAGGATAAATATCCTCCAGAGCCATTTTGGGCGCATAGGGCGTCGATCCGACGTTTCAGTTGCTGGGTCTTTTTTGAAGGGACAAGTAGCAACCTTGCCACCCAACAAATGAATGTGCATAGTCAGCTTAATATACATATATTGATATTTAGTAATCTGATATGTTAATATTATTTGATTTATTAAAGTTATAAAAGTAAAAACATATGTATTTTTTCAGTAAAGTGCAAATTATGTTCTGGCCTTGGGAAGGCATAGGGGTATTGAGCCAAACTTATGTTAATTTCTGCTCGTTTTGAGTTTGACTCGGTTATTTATTGTAATTTCTGTTCGTTTTGGGTTTCATTTATTTATCGATGCTGATTTGTGGTGGTTTCACGCTTGATAGATTATATTTGATTTTATTTTTGCTCATTTTTTACTTTAATGGAGTTCTTTACTTTTCTTTGAAAAACTTATTTTGTGGAAAAAGTTTTTTTTAATTAATTATTGAAAAAGTACAACTTTCCTATTTTGTAAACAAGTTTAGATCCTTCTCTAAGAAAAAGTCTAAGCAATATCATAATTCAAGATCAATGAACGAATTGATCTGTGACTAATAATACGATGATATTAGTATCTTGTCCTTTTGCAGCAATATACAGCTGCAAGTTTGTCGCAAATTCGCATATCTGCAAAAGGATGAAATACAAAAGGATAAATATCCTCCAGAGCCATTTTGGGCGCATAGGGCGTCGATTCAACGTTTCAGTTGCTTTGCCTTTTTTGAAGGGACAAGTAACAAGCTTGCCACCCAACCTTGCTGGCGGTGGGGATCGAACCCCGGGGCTCGTATTGCCAAGCAGAGCATCTATCCACTGTGCTTCAACAGGGTATAGGGAAAATATATCTTGAGCAAAATTATTTTCTTAGTAAAAACTTATTAAATAAACTTTTTATTTGATTTTGATACACTTCGAGGGTTTTGCTTACTTTGTTTGACTTTTGATTGGCCCCTGAAAAACAGAGGCCTAAAACTTTACTCTTTTCGTGTTTATGTATAATTCGCGTTCATTACATTTATGTTATACACAGCTTATAACCAAATTTCTTTATTTTCAATAAACCAGATTTCTCTTACCAGGATGGAAGTTATAATGAGTAAGTCCGAGAGCTTCGCATCTCATAATTTCATCCAATAGTAGCTCTCGGCTCTTTTGGAGGTTTTCTAGTTTGCTTGATCCTAAATTCAAGAGGTATGATCCATGAGGTAGAATTAAATGAGGAGGGTATCCAAACTCCTGGAAAAAATATTTTTAACCCATCGACGAGAAAAAATATTAGCAATAAAAATTATAACAAGAGAATTTGAACTCGAACAATAGCAATTGTTAGAAACAAGAAAACCTTGCTTAGAACAAGAGAAGAGCAATTAGATAATTCTAAAAAAAATTAGCATTAAGAGTTACCAAAAAACATTACAAATGACCAAGTAACTGAGAGGATGCATACACAGTTTCCCAATGTTGCCGGAACATAACTTTTACCATTATTGACAGGGCGAAAGTTCATCACGAAAATATTTACTGGCGAGGAGTGACTGAGAACAACTAGTTTTTCAAAGGCATGTTAAAAATACAGACGTAGAAAGATGTTATTAATAGCCAATTCTTTCCTGTATTTTGCATGTTTTGATTTTTCTCTTTTTGTATATATTCCTCTGTTTTGTCAACATCAGCACAACCGTAAGAACAAAGCAGGCAAAGAGAATAAATTAATAAAGTAATTTTAATAAAACATTAAAAACATTAATGGCCTAGTCCTATTAGACGAGTGCAGTTTTATTCACAAAGAACAGTATTTAAAAAACTGTTACCGTCGATCAAGCAAAATTAGGTCCGTAAAACTATAGTTCAAAGAGTATGGGACCTAACAAGAGCGGGAAAAAAGATTAGCCAATCGCATCTAGAGTTACCCAAAAATCTTACTTAATTCTAAAAACAAAATAAAAATCAGTTTTATCTGTTTTATTTATTTTTGACTAGATCATATTTATGATTTTTGACTAGATCATAGATACAAAAGAATCAATTTTGCCAAAAGTTCACTATAGAGATATTTGTCTAAAATAATAGCTCACATCCAGAAATTTTGAGGTTCAATCCAAAGAAACTTTATACTTTTCGTAAAAATTTGAACTAAGCTTCGGCCTATTTCAAACCTTCTGGTTCTGGTGGGTAAAGTTACGGCGTCATTTGCGCCAGTTCTTTTTAATCCCTATTAAACCCACGTTAAAGCGTGCAAATTTCCTAGTTTATCAGTTCGCCTATTCTTTGTCACATATTACAAACAAGAATGCCAACACTGGCAAATGTCAGTCAAGAAAAACTCTTTTGTCATCTAACGTCCCTACATCCTATTACAGATACAACGTTGGTAAAATAATAATTGATAAAATTTAAAATAATTAAGACTATAAGTTAGCAATTGTATATAAACAAACCATAATTGAAATAAATGTGATCCTACTTTATTGTTCAATCCTTGAACAGTGCTCTCTCGGGTGAGGTCTCCATTTCATGCCACATTTTTCGTGACTTATTACTTTTTATTAGCTAGTCCTTTAAAAGAAAATTTGAAATGAATAAATATTTCTCTAAATAAATAGAAGAGATTGCTGAAATGAAAGGGAATAATTTAGTAACACTTTCCAAACAGTTGAATTCCACACTTGCCAAATCTCCATAGCAAAAAGCTCAATTACCAAAAATATTTCTGGCAAGCATTTTCAGATTATAGACATTTTCCCATTACAGAGGCCTAGAATTTACATTTACTGCATTTCCCCCACAATTTCGTATTATTTTTATATAAATATTTTTTATATAAATATCCTGTGTGTGCAGTTGTCATAAATTCTTTGCCACGTATCATAAATTAACAAGATTGCAAACTCTGATAAATGTCAGTAAAAAAAAAAATCTGCTAGATAATTTTCCCTAAGCTATTGCTATTCAAACAAACATAAATTATCATAGGTTTTAGAACAAAAATTTGCAGCATATTTTTTCTTCTTGTTTTTAATTCCAATAAAATCATTTTTTTTTACCTAATTATAGGTAAATCGTCTTATTTTGCCCCCTTCCTTCAAACAGAGAAACTATGTATAGCTTTTTACTTGTCTATTTGATGAACTAAACAAACAGTAAAACGATAGTCGAAAAACATGACAACCTTTTGTCAGGCAGTGAAAATGCCGTTTAAATAAAATTCTATTTAAGTCACTCTTAAAATTTAAACGACTTACATCATACTTTATTTCATTCACGTGATGCGAACATAGAAACGTCTTTCGTGTTGTACATTGTTAACTTAGCTGGAGCTATTTAATTCAGTTTGCTTTGGTTCAAAACTTCTTTTTTTGCACAGTCATTTAAATTTTGAGTGTTTAAGTTCCTCTGTTATGAAATATGACCAGTCTTTGTCGCTAGTGCAAGTTTGAGAATTTTGCTTTGTTTTTTCTTTGGCTCTTTTAGTTTCTTTCTCCCTATTTGTTAGGCTGTAATTACACGTCCTTGAATTGCTTTGATTTCCTTTGAAAAAGTGAAGGGAAGAAAAAAGGCCTTTGAAATAGTCCTGAAATATACAAAGTTCAAGTTTTTAATTTACCGCCTGAATAGAATAATGTTACGTTTTTCGAATCTTATTTCTAAATTTAATTTAACGATTTAACGATTAGACCCACGCGATTTTCTGTGGAGTGGACCTTTGTGGAGTGGAGTGGGATAGGACAAGACAAGACAGGACAGGATGGAATGGGAAAGGATAGGCAACAAACACACAGGAAGGGAGCTGCCTAATAATGTCGGCTATGATAATTAATAGTACAACATACACCATATTTGTAACTTTTCAGGAGAGCCAAAAAACGGAAAAAAGTTTATCAGCTGTGGTCGCTCTGAAGGATGAGGCTAATGGGGGAGAAGGGAACAAATTCTAAACCAACTTTTTATGTTATTTTCAGTGGTACAAATTAAATTCAAGCATTCCGAGCGAATTCAAAATTATTCCATTTTATGGTGTGTCTCATTTTTTCTTGACAGAAAAAGGAGACAAATGCCAGGTCCCCATGCTATACCTCCATAAGATAATCCTCTTCTCATTTTTTCTTGACAGAAAAAGGAGACAAATGCCAGGTCCCCATGTTATACCTCCATAAGATAATCCTCTTCTGTCATTCTGAATTGTAGCCAGACCTGATAAAAAAAGAGACATACGCCACTTAGAGGCTTATGTATCTTTTTATCTTCGTAGCGGTAGAAGATATGACAATTCTGACTGCACCATTCGATTCCTCGTGCTTAGTTTACCGATGACACATAGATAACTCATTTTCGACCCAAATGGCATATATCGCACTTTTAATTACCACAGCCGATGTTTGCTTAAAACTGTTGAAAACTAAAAACGAAGTGATCTGGAAACTGAAAATTCTGAAAAATTTCTACAGTAGCGTATGTAACTTAATTTACCTAATTTAATTATCATAAAAAAAGGTCAGATTGATAATAACTAAATCGTTACTTCATATTTCATACATAATAATAATAAAAAAACTATTTGATAATGTTTCGGTGTCTTTCAATTTGTAGTTGTAATTTAATCCATTATCACGCCTAAGAATATGAGGAGTGTGAAAAAATATTCAAGGTAGAGGCGAAAGCACTAATTTTCCTGAAAATGAAGTTCTGCATAAATATATATATAATAAATATTGTTTTTATAATATAATAAATAAATTTTATAAATTTAAAAAGAAAAGCCATGCAACTTACGCTCCTTTTAGAGTCAGATTAGAGAAAAAAAAACTGTTCCACAAAATATTACCATATGGACCATGCCTGAATCAGTACACTTCCCTTCACGAAATACCATTCCCCCTCCCCTGGAGAACCTCCAATCTAAACAATTGCAGATTTTGTCAGATTAGTGGCGAAACCTTAGACTACATGCTATTTACATAAATGTGCCCCGACATCAAAGCGGGCAGAATTATCCCAGATTTTTTCAAGAAGAAATATCCTGCCGATCACCAGCATCATTACAATTTTGCAAGATCGAGACGAACAGAAACAGATCTTCAATTAAATTCTAGATGTCCTGACACATCTCAACCTCCACCGTCATACATAAATTTGAAATGGCGTGAAGCAAAACCAGAAAGGCTCAAATACTTTCATTCTTGGGTTGTTAATTAAGATGACTAAGAAACAAGAAGTCAGTTTGGATATCTTACCCCACTCTACCTGAAATACAGGTTTTTCATACACAAAAAGGAGTAATTATGAAAAGAAGCTACTTTTTTCTTCCTCTTCGTCACAGGAACCTATCCCTATGCAACGCCTTGTTTGTACTATAGATAATGCAAGAAACAAAAATGAAAGCTTTATTATGGCTGCTTCTTGGATTGAACAGGAGTAGCTCTATTAAGGAAATTTGGTTTATTTATCTGTGATTTTTTTACCTGGACTACGCTTCTCCTTTTTTAATTTTTGGTGTTCATCTTCTTGATTTATTTTATTCCTAATAATTCCATATTTTTTTTCCGTTATTTTAATTTCTATTTTTCTTTTTCGTTTGCGCGGAGAAAACGTTAACGATTATAAAGGCGAAATTTTTGCAACACACCTTTATTCTGTGAATTCCATTAGCCTTCTATTCCCTTAGTTCTTTATATTATTTCTCTTTCAATTTAGCAAAAAATGAAAGACAGCCTACCTCCCTAACGGCCTTGAAATCATCAATAATCTTTTGTTCCATGGGCTTTGCTAACCATTGTCTTTGACTTCGAAGAAATAGTGCAAATGAACGAGCGCCAATTTCAGCAGCATTAAATACAGCCTCAGCTAAACCTCCTGTATTTTAAAAACAGATTAAAATAAAAATGGTTATGGTTAAAACCATGGGCTAAATCTCAACTGTATGTTTGTTTTCTAAATGAATCAACATCAAATAAAAAAACATAAAAAAGAATACTCGCATCACCAATATGTCTAACCTAGACGCTAGTAAAAGCGAAGTGAGTAATATTTTATAACTGGGGAGAGACTTAAATTTTATCTTGAGAATTTCCTTTTTTAATTCTCATCGACAAAAAAGGGATGGATTATCAAAAATGAGAGACTAAAGAGCAATAAATATTGTCTTTATAACAAAATGATGTCATCTGATGGAAGGAAAAGTGGACAAAATAATACTTCATAACCTTTTCCTAGTCCATACAAAAGAAAAAAAAGAACCAAATTGATCCAAACTATAACAGTAAACAAACAACATATTTTTCAATGCATAATGAATTCCTAAAGGAATTGATTTATTAGCTAGTAATACCAGGACAAAGACCACTGAACCCAAGCCGGACTCACCCCAAAGTTACAAACCATACCGAAATATTCATCAAAGTGGTAATTTAGAGCCAGGAACAACAATACAGAGGGATAGGGAAGGACAAACTACCAATTACATAGGGTGTTGAAGTTAGGTATTAAAAATATATGTTTTTTTTTAACTAGAATGATTTATTAATTGATTACCTAGCCCAAGTTAGCACAAGGGGTCGAAATTGCAAAATTTGGATGAACATTTTTTAATATCTTCGGCAGGGGGTTTGGGGGGGGGATGGTAAAAAAAGCTATTGAACAGGTAAAAGAAAACATAAAGCAAAACAATGCTAGAAAAAAACACAATATCAATAGTTGGCCAATACAAAAGCACGCTAAGTCTGGGGAAAAAACTATTATATTTTCTTTAAAAACCAAAATTTTGAAGTCAAACCATCCAATTGCAATCTCTAGATATGTACGTACATAGAGATAAAAAGAAAGAGCAAGGGTATGATTCTGAAAAAAAATTCGGAGTCGAATTGCGCCATTATCCCGGACTCACGCTATATACTGAAAATGGGATTTTCTCAACTAAAGAACAGAATACACAGACGGCAACTACCAAAAATCTGGAATTTATTTCTGTTTCTACCTCTATCTGTACGCATAATACCATTGTGTTCAAGCTAAGTTACAGATGACTTCAATATTGTCCTAGAATCCACAGTTATCACAGTCGCTTTAAAAAAAAACTATAAACCAGAAATACTGTCATTACAATAATGAAAAAAAAACACACAATAATATTTCAATAATGAAAAACCAAAATGACTAAATTCAAAATTACACATCTCCATTTTACCATTATTCACGCATCTTTGGTTTTGCTCAACAAAACGAGATAAATTAACGAATTTATAAACACTGTTTTTGAACACTCTTTGAAATTTGTTCCGAAAGTGAACCTAAAGCGAATCATGACTACAAGCCTTTAAGGCCTTATTTTTAATGGAAATACTTCGCCATTAAAGGCCCGTAGATAACATTCCCTCATAGTATTAAGAATGTTTTCAACAGCTTGATTGTTAATTAACTCAAACACTAATCTATAACTTAAGGCATTAGTTAATATAATAAACTGGTACGTCATTTCTCCCATTGTATAGTTTGTACTTTACGAACTTTCTTCAATACTGCGTAAAAATCGATTAAAATCGTAAAAATCGAGCCTATACACAGGGAGTGAGCGGGAGTCTCTTAAGACTGGGCTGTCAAACTACCAAGACCACACAGGCTTGTCATTATTGGCATGAGCGAAATGGGCTAGATTTCCGAAGACAGTGAAACCAAGATAGCCATTTCGATCTTTTTTTTTTCAAAGGAGCTCGGGTCAGAAAAGCAAATTTAAAGCTAAGCAGCCTCACACACAATATTCCGAATATTTTTCATTTCAATTTCTTTTTTGACTTTGTTGGTATCCAAACACGCTCAAAATTTTTGGACGTTTTGCTAAAGACATATATTAGCCCAATTTCCTTGGTGATTTTCTTCTTTTTATCTTTCATTATAAGGCTGGCCAAAATGCCTTTCTTAGACGAATTAAAAACATTTTGGCGTAAAAGGACACTTTACCAGGCATACACATTGCCTGCAGGAGAACATTTATTATTCCCTGTCAAGGTCGGACCTCTATATCTCTATATGCAATAAATTATTCCTTGCAACAAGTCAAGCTAAAAGTAGCAAATATTATCATCCACAAACAGAGTAGTATATTTAAATGGATATTCATGTGGCAGGTTTAAAGTGGCAATTTGGGGAAAGGGAAACTTAAAGTGTAGCTGATTTTACTTATTCATTTTTTTTATTTTTTTTTTTGCCCAAATGTAATTGTAAACACATATATGAACCGGACATGTTTCTGCAATAAGGCGAAATGCCTTTCTTAAATTATTCCTTGCAACAAGTTAAGCTAAAAGTAGGGAAAATTATCATCCAAAAAAAGTAGTATATTTAAATGGTTATTCATGTGGCAGGTTTAAAGTGGCAATTTGGGGAAAGGGAAACTTAAAGTTTGGCTGATTTTATTTATTCATTTTTTGTAATTGTAAACACATATATGAGCCGGACATGTTTTCGCCATCGAAGACCGAAACTCCTCACATATATTTTACACAGTTTTTGTGTTGGATGTACCAAGTATAGTTATTGGACCTACTGTATCATTAGTAACTTCATAAGAGTCGCCAGCTTGAACTAGTTTTGTGTACTATGATTTCTCATCAAACCTCAAAACTTAAAAATTTACAGACTTTTTAGATCCATTATTTGCCAATGAAACTTTGAAGATCACAGACTTCCAAACTGATTTTAAATCTTACATCTCTATGACCAACAACAAATTTCAAAATAATCAGGGAACTGAGCGTTTAGCTCCCACGCGCTTCGGCTTTCATCACAGTTCTGTAACCTCCGGTCACAAATGAGGATCGGAAAAAGAAATAAAAATTATAAGAAATTACGGACAATCTGTGTTACTTGAGATGTCTTATTTTTCCAAAGCATATGATGCTTTTTTCAAACTCTTTCTCCATATTTCCTAACATAAAGTACAATAAACAGATTAGAGTGGCAGTTCAAACCCGTCTATAAGAAAAGAAATAGAACATCTAATGTAACGTAGCAAAATCCTAAAGCTCTCTACTTGTCTTAAATTTTAGTCTCTACTCTTAGCAGCATTCTTCAACAAAGCTGTGGCCTTTGTTTTTGACCCTTTCACGTTATTACTTCAACTGGTTAACCAGGCATGCAAAATGTTTCAAACCTGCCAGTAGTGAACTCGGCAAAATTCTAAGAACTACCAAAACTTTAGCAGCGCAACTTGAGTTTTGACAGTTCTTCTTTGAGCAAAAGTATTTTTGTGCGTAAAGTGGTATTTTCAGACAAAACCTGCCAAAAAATTTGAAAACTGCCAAGTAGCATGCTACTTTGCTACGGTATTTTTTCCACGCCTGGTTAACACTATACCGTCAGTGGTGCTATTGATTTTCAATTGCCATTCCATCCATGTTAAAAATCCAACAATTCACGCATATTCAGTTTCTGTGGTCCCGTTTCAGCTTTCTTTGGTTCCTAGCCTATAGCCTACACAGGAGATATTATCCCTAAAAAGAATATAATAGATACTAAGCAAGTGTATTTTCCACTTACCTTGCGCTGAAACATGGGCGCCGACAAACATTTGTCCAGTAGAGCTGACTGATCCATTGAATCCGTTGATGACCTTTGACCTTGGAATATATTGCATTGGAAACTTGTAATCTTGTTTATACATGACCTTGTCCAATTTCCTAACAACATCTTGGTGAAGTTGAGCTTTTGTTACTTTTCTCTTCTTCAATTTCTTTTCTGGGGTTTTTTCAAGTTCGGTTTCCACTTTTACTTTTTCCTTGTCTAACTCTTCTTTTTTTAACACATTCTTCCCTTTTTTTACAATTTTCGTTGAATCATCTCTAATTTCAGTTTCAGCAACCTTTAAAAATACAACATGTCCTTTAATTGCAAGCATAGATGCATGCAGTCAATATTTCTAAGGGAATATCAGAAGGTTTTCACGACGATGCCTGATGCTTAAAAAGGGAATTATTTATCCTAGATACTCCAATTCTCACTGATCGTAATATATTTCTCTCAAAATTTTATTAGGGGTATTTGGATAACCGTGATAGAGGTTATTCATCAATACTGTCCTGTGTGAGGTATAAATCGGTATAATCAGACATAACGAGAGAAGTTAGCCTGGGTTGCAACCACCAATCCCGGGATCGGGGAAGGGGTGTAATACCAGCCACTCTTGTCTTTGTACGCGTGATGTTTTTTTGGAAATAAAGATTTCTTTCTAGGTTTGGGGTGAGAGGATTTTTTCTAGGTCTGGGTTTTTTTATCGCTTTCATTAAGGTGGCACGAATTGTACAAAATTAGGAGAACTATTGGATACAACGCCTTAACGTCTACAACACTAAAATGGTACCATATCAAAGGCTGAAAAGAAGAAAGAAGAGGTTTAAATCTTGAGGAGGACAGAGAATGATCTTTTAGAAATAACTTTTTTTCCACGTCAGGTTTTTTTTTTCCTTGGAACAAACCATCATTCTAACAAGTTCTGTTTTTTCAAGATTAAACAAGGATTATATCACTATGATTCTGTTTTTCAGTTCAAAACCTATTCAACTTGAGGGAACAATGACGTCATTAAAATACCTTTTAGAAACTCTTATATTTAGAATATTTGGCACATGTGAAAAAATTTTAAATAATAGGATACCTTGATTCTGGATACTTGCACAAACAAAAATAGATCACAGTTACAAATCATATGTTATACTATTTATGATATTTGAAATCCATTTCACCATGACATAAAACAGATAATAATACTCCTGTTCCAGCTCTCTGGGCTGTACAAACACATATGAAATATGGTGTAGGCTAGACTCATTTGGCACCAGTCGGTTCAGTCGGGAAAAAAAAAATTAACATTGGTTCAGTTTCATGTTTCACTTCTTTTCTACAGTTTTTTTCTTTAATTTCGAACACATAAATCTACTTGGCGTGAAAAAATACTTTCAAATAACAAACTTAAAAGTAGGCTTAAAAGTAGGTTTCTTTCTTTATATTTATATAGGCCTAAATAAATATAAAAGTAGGCCGACTCTAAGATTTTGTATGATAACGAGTCCAGAGAAAGTCGAGCTCCTGCGTAATCTTTTCCACAACCTTGAAATGATACTAGGATTGTGAAACCATGGAAAGGTGATACAACTGTATCCCTTTTTACGGCACGAAACTTGAACTGGAAAATTTTAAATATTTTGCTGATTTTACACCTTTTTCAAGGAGATGAGAAACAAAGTATATAAGGTTTTGTATCACAGGGCAATGAATGACGATTTTCTTCTCTCAAAGCGGCCTGAAAAAAACAGTTCACACTAGAATCTAGCATTCCAAAAAGACTCAAACAGATCAAGAAGAGATTTTTTTTTATTTAACCAAGCTTAGTTGAAATAATACAGTGTTCTAAACAGATTACATGCAAATGCCAGATCCTCCTTTTCCGCTATCCATCTAAGGCCAAACGAAAAATAGGTCTTCCTCTAATGGGATGGGGAGGTCGCAAGGAATGATTTAAAGAGAATTCAAATTACAAGGGTGGGTATAAAGAGGGAGGCTCTGAATAGATGTGCGTAGCTGTGTTGGCCTCATGCGGCTTGGTGCTGCAACGAGTTGTTAGAGGTAGTAGTCTAGTATTATATGCTAATGAATAATTAAATATCAAACTTCAGACAAACAAAATCTATCATCTGAATATCCTCGGTCACAAGCTCGTTTGATAAGAAAAAAGTGATTTAGACAGGGAAGAAGGATTGGTATTAAATGTGTACACTATATTTACTTGTACTACATGTACCAGAAACCCTACTTGTTCATTCATAAATTTTTTACTGCTTCAAAACCATTTTTACACTATTACTAAGGTTAAGCAATCTCCTATCAAATAGCTCTTTGGGCAAAATATAAAAAAAAAATGCACTTAAAAGGCAAAATTGAGAAGGAATTAATTTCTGGCTTTAAAAAAAGGAGGTTTTGCTACATTTACAACTGTGTATGCAGACTTGTTTCTTAGGTGGAGGGGGATGGGCTCTACTGGATTTTGCAAATTTTTAACTACGGATTCCTTTCAAATCTATTTCGTTACTTACAATAGCAACCTTGGTTATACGTACCCCCAAAGTTTCCACCCATGCGTAAGCCAATAAACAAATTAGAATCCGATATGTTTGTTTTTTCAGGAGCCTAAAACAATTATTCTTAAAATCAAACCTCTTTTACATTCTTCTTTCTTGTTTTCTTAGCTGGAACATGTTCTCCTACTTTGTTAACAGTTTGGCTAAGAACGGCTTCTGCTTTTGGTTGAACACTCGTATCAAAATTTTCTTTCACATCTACAGTAACTGTTCTTCTTTTTCTTGCATTTCGAGTTACATGGTGTTCTTTAGTCAATAATACTTCCTCGTCATTTTCCCCATCTGCTTCAGTATTTTTTGTTAATTTTTTAGTAGCTTTTCTTGGCATAGCTGTAACTGATCTTTCCTTTCCAATTAAAGATGACTTCGTAGCAACCTTAAAAGACTTAAGTTTAGGACTGTATAAATATAAAATTCCATTGTCTCAATATAGATGTACAGAGCCAAAAATTTAATAAGTGGAGCATAAAAGATATTTTTTTAAGTAGAATTCCCTTTGAGGCAACATTAGCAAAATTTCCCTCCTATTCTGTTCGAAGGTACGCTATCGATATAATACAAACAAAATAGTGGATTAACTTGAAAGAAGTCTCGAAAAGACTTGAAGAAAGGATGTTATTTTACAGGCAATCTATTTTTAGGCAGTTCAATTCTAAAATAAATCGGCATTTTATAAGTCCCTTCAAATGCCACAACGCTTCTCGGGAAACTACCGAGAGAACTGCGCGACTAAAACTGGGGAAATTTTCCTACAGTTTTTCTGTTCTGAAATCGGAAAAACTATCGGCCTCAAGGTCGCAACTGATATTTCACACTTTTGAGAAAATTGCCGTAAACCATTTCCTAAAGGCACGTTCACAGCGAGGATTTGCTAATATTGAGATTTAGCTAGTACTAATTTGGGCCAATGAAATTTTTCATGGAAATTTTTGGTTGGCTTAAAAATTTATATGCAAAATTCTAATTGGCTTGAATTTGCGCTAGCTAGATCAAATTTTTAAAATTTTACGAATAAACCCAAAAGCTTGATAAAATTTCCCTGTAGGTTGGATGAGTGCTGGAAGGGGGTCCCCTTAATTCCTCCCGTTTTCAATTCCATTACTGCAGTTTTAGAAATTATTATCTAAATTAGCTAAGTCTTTACTCTTTATCAAACTGAGAGCTGAGAAAGAAGCTTCAATGGATTAAACAAGTTGAAATGGTGCAGTTTCCATGACCATAAAACTAGGATTTTTTTTTAAAGTAAACACCTTTATTTTCTAATACAGTAGCTAGCTAGCATAAAAAAAATATCATTTAACTTCACATTAAAGATAATAAAAAAAAACTATGCAATGAGTCTACTAAGAATTTAAATGAATTTCAAGTACTTTTTGTTGCCTATCCAAGCTACTAATATTAGAGGTGTTACAAACAATTCTTGATAACATTCTATTAAGTATACTTGACCAGTTCAAATATGAAGCAATTCTATCAACTTCAAAATTAATTATAATGTACTGTAGTAAAAAAAAAATTGCCTGTACTTAGATTTGTTACTCTATTTTACATTAGAAACTGTTCAACAAAATTTCAGCATTACACACATTGGTGTGTTCAAGAAAACCTTAAAGTTGAGGGAATCTGAGGACTTGGTATGGAAAGGGAGGGGCAAAAAACGAATTAAATGTATTTTCAAGCTGAAGTTTTTCAGAATTTCCTGGAAGGGTCGTTTGAACAAATCTTTGGGTAAGTTAAAGGAGATCCTCTTGCAATAGAGGATCCCAAAAGCTATCTCAAAGGACCCTCCTCTAGGAAATGTGACTGATACATTATACCCTTTTCCAATTTAGATCCCATTCATCTAAACACCCCCTCTAAGGGTTAGATCTGCGTTCACCCATGACTATATAGATATAGACTGTGTATTTAAAAAGCCCAAGAGCCATATACACACAAAAATTTATGAAAAATAAAGAAATCACCAACAGAACAAATTACAAAGCAAACAGAAACATAATACATAGCGAAAAAATACCTAATGGTAATTTAGTGAGAAAATAATTGTAATTCTATATAATAATCAATTGTATAAACTTGTCCTTCTTTCTAAGCTTTTATCTATGTACACACCAACAGGAAATATTGTGGTTGAATTACTACTTCGTAGAATACCAGGAAGCAGCAAAACAATCCCATGTAATTATTTTTCCCTTAAACCAGAGAACACCAGGCACTTCTGGAGAAAATGGTCCAAATCTTCGTCCTCATCTTTACAAAGAAAACACACATACAGCCCTTCAGGATCAACTATCTTTTTGTTGAACACCTTTTGCCTGCTGACTGGAAGGCAATTCACCCTAAGCTGAATCCATCGAAATAAAATCAAAGCCAGTAAATTAAATTTAAAATAAACTTCCTCTCCAGATCTAGGTTTAGCCTGATTATAATGATTCAATGCTGTAGCATATGACTATATACTGATGATCAGTTTTAGGTGCAAAAACTCCTCACCTTCAGGGAAATTGAGAAGATTTTAAGAAGGATTGAGTAGGTTCCAATATTCCAAAAGTGGTACTTGTTAATTAGTCACAACACACTCAAGAATTTTGCTCTGCAGGATCTGACAAAAACCGGTTTAGCTATTTGTATTCGGAGACAATTAGCTTAGGTTCAGCAGAAAAAATACATCGTAGGTATATTTTAATTAGATATTTAATATACAGAGTTGGTATTTTGGTTAGGTTAGGTTATGCTAGGTCATGTATTTAATATAATGTGTTCTGGGCAACCTGATTTCCATAATTTTCTGCTGTAGTTCCCATAATTTTGTTAGTAAAGTATTATATTTTCATCATATTTTGGTATATTTCATTAGGATTAACCTAATTTCACTTCTTGGGTGTGTTCTGTATAATTAACAAGTACCCCAAAAGCTTTTTTTTTTGAATAATTTGGCCAGCATTAAATCTGCTTATACAGAGCGTTATTTACCTTGATAAGGCTAGACATCTTTATAACCAACACTTTGCAAGAATTCTTTTTTATGGAGTCCTCATTTCGAAATTCTCTCTGGACGGGAGGAAGGGTACATAATTAGTTCTTAGAGAACTGTGTGCAAATATAGTGTGCAAATTTAGTTACCATGTGAATTGCCTTTATAATTATAGTCCTAAGCATTGCTTTACCAATCATGGCCTTTTTCTCTTGCTCCAGCCTGGTTCATAATGTTTGACCTAGAAAAACATTAAATTTTAATTGCTTCCAAAACTGGTTCATTTAGAAAATGTTTTATAAAGATTTTTTTTCAAGAGAAACATGTTTTATGCATAAACAGGTAATAAGTTTTAAATTTATGTGGCCTGAAAAGCCTGAAAGAATACTATGAGATACAATATCAAGGAGTATAGGTCAAGCTAAATTTTAAGTAGAAGCTCAATTATATCATACAAATGCATGTCAAACAGGGAATAATTTCGTTTGTGTGAAATATTAGAGGGTTTTTTGTCTCCCCCCCCAAGGAGAATTTCTGGCACTTACACTCAGCTAAACAGATGCAATTTTTACTTATGACAATTTTGCACAAGTCAAGATACTTGGTTTTATTATCAACAAACTTAACTAAAATTCCCCTCGAGCTTAAAAACATCATATTATGGTTGAAACACATGACGCGTGGCTCTTTCGCAATGTATCAACCTTTGGCACCTTTTTTTCAGATTTAGTTTTTTCTTTTTTTAATGACTGGCACTAGTATAGTTACAACACAAAGCTGAGGAATAAGGGATAGCCTACAAGCAAGATCAAAAATGTGTGAGAAAGACACTTGAAATACAAAAAGCACAGTTTTAACGCTAGGCCAAATATACTCGTTCTACATGAAAATCAGAAATATATTATTTTTAAAAATTGATTTTTTCATTGGGAAGGGGGGTGCCTTTTCTCGTGAAAAAGAAGTTTAAAATTATAAAATTTGCATGTGACCATAGGTTCTGATAAATCAAGGACAATCCCAGATTTGATGATCTTGCCTCAGCGTCCTAGAAAGTTGTGAAAAGGTCTTAGCTTTCTATGGCCTAATGAAATAGAAACGCAATGTCAAGTGCCTCTACCTTAATGCTTAAATTAAAAGTCTTTGCTGCTGAAACTAATAAATTTTCCATTGAAGCTTTTCTTCATTTTTTCCGAGTTACATCATAAGCAATTATCAATTTTCAGTGCCCAACAAGAGCTAATCTTGGGATAAAAAATTTCATAACTGCTTTATAGTGAGGGCGTACATTTTGAATTAGCAGTATTCGCTTTTTGGTCATGAGTGGTTGATCCCCCTGAACAATTTGTTGGCCATGTCCCAGCCACCCTAAACATTTGGCCCTACCTTGATGTAAGTGGTGGCATCCCAAGGTGGTACTGAAGTTACCTTACTAACTAGTAAATTTCTAGCAACTTTCCAGGAAATACTTTCAATAAATAGTGCTGATCAAATCCATGAGAGGGTTTCTCCATTCAATTTCGGGGGATTTTAATTGGCAACAGATGCTGCTTCTTTAATTCATTATAACCAAATGGACATATTACACAGTTATGGAAAATTGTCAGATGTCAGTGGGTAATGAACAAAATATAGTCCTTCTGGTAAAGGTATAATGTCAATTTGGACTGCAGACAAAAAATAACAAGTCAAAAAACCCCCAAACTAAGAAAAAGGCCATTCTACTCCTGCATGTATTTTTTTTCACTTGTGACAAAGTTGTTTCACTTGTGACAAGTTGTGACTTGATTCAACTTCAATTCAAACATTCACAATTTGTACAATGACAATTTCTTTCCAGCCCCTCTCGTAACAGTGCCAGATATAATCATAGGCTATACACGAAAGTTTGCTGATTGTATTGCCTTTTTTTTTCAATCTGGCTTTATGTGGTATTATGAACTAATTGTTGGTGAAAAATAAGCAAAAAAAATAATAAACCCGCAAAATCAGCAAATTATTGTATAGGGCTACCTCTGATACCTCTACCTTTGGCTACCCTAAGGCTACCTCTGACCCACAGTTCATATAATTATCCAGTAAGCTTATCGCAGATCATTTCTGGTCTTCGTTCTCGGTGCGAACAAAAAGCTCCTCCCACTTCTTTCTGCATTAGCGGGTTAGTACTTGTTTCCGATTAGATCACAGTCTGACTTGTCTACCCATGAAAAGATCTGATGCCGCCTATGTTTCTATCTGCAAAAACGTTCTCCGGAGCACTCGCACCCCGGTCCGGGTTTTTATAATGGGTGAGATAGGGAATGATCATACTGGATAATTAGATGAACTGTGCTCTGACCCTATTAAAGGAGGAGCAGAACTATAATGACAGTGATTATTAGATACCTGAAGCACAGGGGTGCTTTCAAAGAAATGCTTAAAAATTCAGGAAACTACTTTAAAATGATAATAAATGCTTACATATCTTTATTCCTAACTCAGAAAGCAGCCTTTACCATAAGGAACTTTTTTTTGTTCCTCTGTCTTACTTAAATTTGTTCCTAGACCACACTGGCTATAAATGAAGAACAACAAAAACGTAAAAACAAACAAACATAAATGAAGAGAAGAAAAAATCGGAATGGAGGTGATTTTCACAAGCTGAAAATCACTCTTGTTTTGATTCTGTCTTTTTCTTATTTGTTTTGTTTTTTTTTTTTTTTTTTTTTTTTTTTTTTTTTTTTGTAATTACACTTGCTGGTTCTTTAAGTCATCATAACCAAATGGACATATTACACAGTTATGGAAAATTATCAGATGTCAGTGGGTAATGAACAAAGTATAGTCCTTCTGGTAAAGGTATAATGTCAATTTGGACTGCACACAAAAAATAACAAGTCAAAAAACCCCCAAACTAAGAAAAAGGCCATTCTACTCCTGCATGTATTTTTTTTCACTTGTGACAAAGTTGATAAGTTGACTTGATTCAATTTCAATTCAAACATTCACAACTTGTACAATGACAATTTCTTTCCAGTCCCTCTCCTAACAGTGCCAGATATAATCATAGGCTATACACGAAAGTTTGCAGATTGTATTGTCTTTTTTTCAATCTGGCTTTATGTGGTATTATGAACTAATTGTTGGTGAGAAACAAGCAAAAAAATAATAAACCCACAAAATCAGCAAATTATTGCATAGGGCTACCTCTGATACCTCTACCCTTGGCTACGCTAAGGCTACCTCTGACCCTATTAAGGGGGGTGGAGAACTATAATGACAGTGATTACTAGATACCTGAAGCACAGGGGTGCTTTCAAAGAAATGCTTAAAAATTCAGGAAACTACTTTAAAATGATAATAAATGCTTACATATCTTTATTCCTCAGGTGCATTGCTTCACTTTACCTCTATCCCAATCTAATAGATAAATATACAGCCCACTATATATTTTCCCATTAAATCTCAAAATGTGCTACTTTTTTCTTTGCTGATTGAGCAGCATTCCCATCATAAAATATTAATGTTTCATGTTTGCCATTGTAAAATATAACAGAAAAATATATCTGTATATTTGTCTATTTAATGGGGGGAGTGAAGCAATTCCCTTTCAATAATAAGGCAAGTAAGTATTTAGGCCTATGATTGTTTTAAAGGATTTTGAATATTCTAAGAGCTTCTAGTAAATTTGTAGTGTATGACAAACTCTAAAGGAAACATAGTAATAAATAAAGTATTACTATTAGTTTCCTTGTTTTATGCTCTTTCCAAATACCATGGTTGCTTTCTAACAATGTACAATACAATCCCCCCTAACCATGGATGATCCCATATATACCCTTAAGCAATATTTTTACTTGTTTTTTTAAGTAATGCATTATGACTTCTTTATTAATAGGTTTCTTGTATTCTTAATCTGTAAACAATTATTCAGCCTAAGTGACTGCAATACAATTGTTGGATAAAAATTTCATTTGAAAATGTTTTTTAAATGTCAACAATAGTTGATGAAAACATGCTGCAAATTCATTTAATCTTAAAATCACACTTCCTAGCAATATGGAAAATTCCAGTGTACACCAGAAATCTGCTGCAGTGTACAGTGTACATAGGAAATCTGCTGCATCTCATTGAGTGAGCCATGATTTAGACACCCAGTCTTTGTTGAGACTGGCTTTGAAGCTGTCAATGGTTGGTGAACTCAAAGTTGTCTTGCTTTGACCATTCCAGGGGCTTATGATGCAGATAGAGAAGAAGCAGTTCTGTCTCCAGTCAGTGTTCATACTTTTGTATTTAAGGCCATCTATGCATTTTTTTCATCTGCCTTTGGAGTTTCGTTTATTGTGTTTTCATCTTTTTTCATTTTTTCCATCTTCCAGAACAACTTCTTACTATACTCCCTTGTTCTGGAGGATTCATAAAACTGAAATAGGTTTTGACAGGAGGAATCAACATTCAAAAGCTTATAAGTCATTATGACGCCCCCTCTTTGGCTCCTGTACACAAGTGTTGGGAGCTTTATCTTATTCAATCAAGATGGATAGTCAAGATTCTTGCCTCTATCAACAGCTTTTGTTGCCTGTCTTTGGACATGTCCTATTTTTTCCTGATCACCCTTGTTCAGGGGTGTTGCAACACACATCCCAAATTCTAGCAATGGTCACACAAGAGCCTTGTACAATCTGGTCATTAATTTGGAAGGTCTTCTGCATACAGTATGCTTCATTATGCCAATGAGTCTGGGATGCTTTGGCAATTGCTGTTTGTGTATGTTTGTTAAATTTTAGTTCCTCATCCACAACAATTCCCAAATCTTACCCTTCTACTAAAGAGTTAATCAATGGTCTTGAATCATTCCCTCCTATCAAATGGTACTGCCACCTTATGTTCATTCTCCCAAAGTGACCTGCATTTCTGAATGTTAAATTCAAGATTCCACTCATGAGCCCATAGTGAAATCAAATTCAGGTCTACTTGCAGGGAAACTCTTGTAACTGATGACTGCAGAGCCAATTAGCTGTGAATCAATCTTGGTCTTACAAAGCTCTAGCAGAGTTTAGTTATTATATAAAGGGATCTGCTTGTGAGTGTGCATTTGATGATACTAAGAGTTTGGTTTACCTTTCTTACAGCAGCTTTTGTGTGACAGATAAAATTAATATCTTAGTCTATAACAAGCTCTAGATCTCTCTAAGGCACTCTTAGAAATGGGCCCTCTTATACCAATATTTGTTGACATTGAGTATTACCATTGTGGGTTGTTTCTTCCAAAATTGAGGACCTTACATTTTTCAATGTTAAACTTGAGCCTCTGTAATAAGGCCAGACCCTAATGAGTGTCATCAGGAACAATGATTTTAGAGCCATCAGATTACAGACTAAGTTTTTTATTAATGTTTCTTGGAATTTTATAAAGGCAGATGTCAAAAGGGTGTAGTTCCCAAATCAGTGCCTTGAGGCACCCCACTTAAAATTTCTGCCATTTTGGAGCAGTAAGTCATACCATCCTCGCTAAAGACACTGACCTGCTACTTTCTTCATTTGAAAAAAAAATCCAGCATATAATGCCTTCTTCAATCCCTATTACCTTCAATTTTAAATGAAGCCTTTGATGACAGACTTCATCAAATTCTTTAGCAAATGAATATTTATATGACTATTATAGAATCAATTTTGTAATGTGGTGAATTTGGGAGGAAGGCATTATCAGGAGGAGCAGATACCAAGGTAAATTGCTTGGTGGTTCAAAATGTTTGCAATTTCTTGGTTTTTCTTCTTTTTTTGGCTGCAAAAGCCTCCTCATATTTCTCTGCAACTTCTCTACATAGGGCTGAAACTTTGTTCTTTACAACCTTAAACTTCACTAGGCAATCAATTCTTTAGAGATTCTTTTTCATGAGCCTTGAGTTTTTTTTACTGTTCCTTTTCTATAATTTGAAAGAATTTTGATGTATGTCATGACCTTACAATTATAAATTAAGACTTTCACATTTTTAATGTTTGATTTTAGTTTTGTATACATCCTGGGGCTGTATCTAGGACCACCAGAGGGGGATGGGGGGTGGGGGCTGGGTTCATTGTCAGAAAAGCAGCCATGGCATTTGGAGATAGTATAAAGTGAGGAATCTAATTGTAATAATTTGTTCTATTAACATGTGTCCTATAGAAATAGTGGTGAATATTTAGTAGCTAGCTATTTCTGATGGAAACATGTCAAACAAATAAATGCAGGATATCCAGTTGACCTACTGCTGCTAGACTTTGCCAAGGTGCCTAATAGTACTCTACACTCTAAATTATCTGCTGCTAGTATCAATTCATCCCTGATAAACTGGCTAATGAATTTCCTCACTAACTGCAATCAGAACGTCTGTTTATTTGGGACAGGTGACCAGCCAATCTACTCTGATGAGGCCATAGTAATGAGTGAGGTAGCACAGGGAACTGTACTAGGCCCAAGCCTTTTCCTGATGTATACCAACAATATTTCCAGTCATGTGGATAATAATATGCATTTGTTTACTATTGATGCTAAACTTTTTGGCATTGGTAACCCACAGAAAATCCAACATGATCTAGACAGACTGCAGGATTGGACTCAAGATTGGTGTCTCTAATTCAATACAAAAAAACATTGTATTTTGCATCTTGGACCTAATAACCCAATGGTTAGCTACTCAACTTTAAATCCAATCACTAATATAAGGGACCATTTAGTGTATAGAGAAGAAGAAAGGGACCTCAGTGTGATCATTGACAAAAGGTTGAGGTTCCACAGCCACACCCAGCATGTTGTCCCCCAAACATCTTCCATCTTTGGCCTATTAAAAAGGACCATCGGTAGCCAAGAGCAGGACCAAAACATATTGGGGGAGGGGGTATGCCCTACCCCCATGGGAGGGCTTTGCACCACAATTTTTCTGATGCCATCAAAATTCTTTGTTTGGTTCAATAAAGACCTTGAGAATACTAACATGCCATCTACAGAAATTTTGAACTTGGTTGGTGAACACAGCAGTTTTACTGACTCCTGTCGCGATTTTACAGATGTTGCCATAATTTTCCATTTTATGAAATAGACAGTATTAAAATAGTGATATGATATGTACCAAAATCTGAATCTTGGTTGGTAAATACAGCAGTTTTACTGACTTGTGCAGTGATTTTATGTATTGTGTTTGAAACAAATATTATGCTAATTTTTGACAAAAAAGATTTGGTAAAAATAATCAGCCAGTGAGTAAAATTTCTTTTTCTTCCCCCCTCCCCCAACATTTTGGCTAGTAACGACAATGGCTGAGAGGCAACAATATTCATAAAACTTTTTAAGGCATTTGTTAGACCCCATCTTGGTTTTGGCATGTGCCTGACTGGTCCTTCTTACCTGCAAGATGTTAGGCTCATCAAAAATGTTCAGAGGCAAGCAACAAAGTACATGAAAAGCCTAAAATCAGTGTCATATGAGGACCAACTCAAGCAGATCAAGCTACCTACCCTTGTCTACAGATGCAAGCATAGTGACATGATGCTGACTTATAAACTCCAAAAGGAAAACTTCACCATCTTCATTGGCAGCCACAGTACCAGCCATCATCTCACAAAAGGACACTCAAAGAAGCTACCAAAAATAAGCTCCAGATCAAGAATCTGTCAAATGCACTTTTCAAGAAGAGTAATAAACCATTGGAATGAACTGAAGGACTTTAATGTCAGCACTCCTTCCATCCAGTCTTTCTAACACCAACTTGACAAGGAGTGGAAGAAGAAGCAGTGGAGGTTCAACTGGGAGTCATCAACTCAAGAGCACTAGAGGCCCAGAGGACCTTCAAGTTCTCAAATGGATTAATGTAAGGTGATTTTAAAACTGAATAACAGTGGAAGGAAAATATGACAATACAATTAGGTTAATATAAATGTGTGCTGTATATTATAAAGTAAAAACTGCATTGTTTTAGTGTTCTCTTTTAGTTTTTTATATATCCCAAAGGCTATATCTGAGACCCTCAAGGTGAGAGGGCAGTATATGCATTGCCTAAAAGCAATAATTATATTTGAAAATAGCATAAAATAGAGAATCTAATGGTGCTAATTTATTTGTTTAGCATTTTTCCTTTAGACATGGTCAATCACTAAATATTTACCAAAGTGGTCATGTGCTACAAGTTTACTGGGCTTCCTTAAAATTTGCCCCTGTGCTTTATATTTACTAGGCTAGTAATAATATTTGCAAAAAGAATTAAAAGGGAAACTGAATGGTATCTATTTTTATTCTAGCCTAGGATTATCTGATTTCTCTCCTATAAGTAATACTAGCCAGTTACTATTTGGTTAAATATTAAATAAATTTTGGTAAGCAATTATTTTTCAGACAATGGTACTAATTTAGTGGTTGGTCTCTAGAGAAGAAAATGGTATAAAATTCTAAAAACTACTTTTAAAAATTCTAAAATACTTATACTATTCCTAAAAGCCCATCACTTCACTGCCCCCCCCCCCTAATAGTTAAATATATAGCCAACATTTTAGGTATTTTTTTTAATAACTGACTAACAAGATAGCTAAGAAACAGACATAACTTCAGAATCAAAATTTCATCCTGAATCCAAATGGGTATATGCCTAGTTAAACTGTATATTTCCCATGTATTCCCCTGATATGGCTCTTTTGTTTCAACCTGTATGCATGTAATTTGAATCAACTGTGATGAACCAAGGACCTGAAAAACAAGTGATGGGTGTCAAAATACATTGTATTTATATAGTTTAGGCTATGTATTATGCATTAGGGGGGGGGGGGGTCATAAAGTATAGCAGGATGCATACAAAATGTGTTAGCTACAATTATTCTGCATATTATGAAGTAAGCATTGATTTCTTAACATGTCTCCTTCTCTATATGTAAGTGACTGGCATTCATTACTGTTGGAAATGGAATTTATAGTCACCCCTCCCTAATTTCCAAATATAGGGCCTATAGGCTAACCAGAGTTGTATATAGCCTATGCATTGAATTATCTGTAAGCCACTCTTTTCTTCAAATTGATTTAACAGTTTGTCAAAATAACAGAGAATTCATTGCATATATACAACTCAGGATATATACTTGGAGATTAGGGACAACCTTGGACAACTTCTTAAACCTATGCAATTTTTTTATATATTAAATGAAATATTGAACCAAGGTGACTAAAATCTCTCACAACTACACTCAGATACTGAAATACACTTAAGACTTCAATGACATAGCTCAACTACTTAGCCACACATATTAAAGACATTGTTTCCAGGAAACAATTGCTGGTAAATTTTTTGTTATTCATATTATTGACTTTCAAATAAAGTAATCATACCACTTGATGCCATTTTTTGTGCTCTTCCCAAATATAATAATCATTTTTGTCAGAAATGAATTTTACCCCACCTCTATATATAGCCTACCAATTCAGGGTAGGCTATATATTTGCACATTAGGGGGTGGGGGTAAATTTTATTTCTTATGTAAATGAGTGGTAAGTTTAAACTTTCTCCCACCTCCCTAATGTACAAATATATACCCTGAATTGGAATATAGGGGTGGGGGTAAAATTCATTTCTTACAAAAATGATAATTATATTTGAAAGAGCATAAAAAAGGCATTGAGTGGGATGTTTACTTTATTCATAAGTGAACAATAAGAATAACAAAAAATGTACCCAAATATAGGGCAAAAGACCTCTTTTTGGGAAAGACCATTTTTCTTTGGCATTCTGGAAAAATAGCAATGGGTTTTTGGACCACCCCTATTTTACTACAGCATGATGCAATGTGAGGGCAGTAACAAGAGCTTTGCCTTCTTGGTGAAATTTTTACCAATAATTTGTCAGCATAAATTAAAATGTGGTCTCTGTTTTGACAAGCAATTGAAAAGAAAAAATTATGGTAAATTTTTACCAAATCACATTATTGACTTACAAATAAAGTGAATATACCACTTGATGCCTTTTTTTATGCTCTTTCCAAATCTAATAATCATTTTTATTGGAAATGAATTTTACCCCTACCTCTATATATCAATTCAGGGTATATATTTACACATTAGGGGGGTGGGGGTAAAGTTTAAACTTACCTCCCATTTACATCAGAAATAAAATTTGCCCCCCCCCCCTAATGTGCAAATATATACCCTTATTTGGTATATATAGGGGTAGGGGTAAAATTCATTTCTGACAAAAATGATTAGGCCTATTATATTTGGAAAGTGCATTAAAAAAAGGCATCAAGTGGTATCACTTTATTTGTAAGTCAATAATATGATTTGGTAAAAATCTACAAAAATTATATCTAATACTTGTGATTAATAGGATAGGCCTAAATATCAAGGAATAAAAGTTACATTTTTAGAATCAGAAGACAATCAGCTTTCTGCTACTATATGAATAAAAAAAACACTAAAAGGATATATACATCAAAATAGGATAATTGGTATTTCCAAAAAGATGTCCTTGTAGGTAAGTCAATAAACTAATAATTTCAAGTGTTTGATCTTAAATAATTTTAATAAAAACTATGTTAATATATAGCTCAGATTAGGCCTATTAGCTTTTCTCTAATATATACAATTCTTCTCAATTTCTCTTTGGTAACAAGGTGTGAGGGTTTTAGTTTCACATAATTTTACTCAACTGGATACTGGTTTTTTACCCTCCTATACCTTGAACTGGTATAGCCTATATAGGGGCTGGGGGTAAAATTCATTTCTGACAAAAATGATTATTATATTTGGAAAGAGCATAAAAAAGGCGTCGAGTGGTATGTTTACTTTATTCGTAAGTCAATAATATGAATAACGAAAAATTTACCCAATTGTTTACCCTAGGCTAGATTCAGTGGTCAATAAACGCCAATGTACACAAGTCCGTTACTGGATAGTATGCATCTAAGGAAAAGGATTATCCATATAATCAAATAAACCCAAAAAGCAACACACCACCTTTTCTACTATCGCCCAAATGTCACCAGACCAATAAGACTACGCATATTTTGCAGGCTTCTATCACGTTTTTTCAATTTAAATTTTTGCCTCTTTTCGGCTTGAGTGCCGGATTTACTTAACATTTTTCGGCACCAATTTCTACATCTCGGTGGACAAACAAACATGGTTGCCACCGAGGTTACGCTCGCCTACCATTTTTGGTACGTTTTAAATAAAAACGTTACATTTACGTTACGATCTAAAAACGTTACATTTTTGTTACATTTTTGAATTGTATGTTACAATTTGTTACGCTTTGGAATAATAAGTAAGTTTCACATTTTTGAGTAGTATATTTTTCCCCCCCGTGAAAAAATCTACGTGTTCCCATTTTAATTACAATGACATGAGAATTGACATTCTTTACCATCGCGGACATTTATCTTATTACACAGCACTCAGTATTAGGATGCAAAAAATACCCACTTCGCTACTCGCATAGTAAGTTAGGAGAACATCTCTCGAATGAGTATAAGATTAATCATTTGTTTAGTGACAAAGTGACAATAGTCAGTTTAGTCACCTTCACCAAACTTCAATTTCATCAGTGTGCGTTTGAATCTTGTTCCGTCAACAGTCATACTGAAATTATATGGAAAGGAGCTAGCTGAAGTCAGAAGGAAAACTATAATAAAAACATGTAAATAATAATAAAAGTTATATTTTATAAGTTTTTCAAAAAATTGATTATAAGATGATGGTACTGCGGATGGTACGTGGTACTTGTCAATTAACTGGACATACGCGAGAAAGTCAAGTTTGGTTAATGCTAATGGAATAAAACAAAATGGACCAATGACTGAACATAAAAATAGTTTAGAAACAAAATTTGGGCTATATATTGCACATTCGGGGGGGTGGGGGGGGAAAGCATAGTATATATTAAAACTAAATAACCTAATCTAGGTACTTTTTCTCTAACACCCCAAAAACAAAGTTAAAAATTGTAACGCCAATGACAAACCATGCTTTGCGATCCGATCTCCATTGATGGTACCCGTTGATTAGTTTCCTTTAAGCATATATCTTGCGTGTGTACCAGCTATTTGACATATAGATATATATATATATTATATTATATATATCATATATATATATATATATATCTAATATATATATAGATATTATATATATATATATATATTAATATATATCATTTTTTGCGTAACAACCTCACCCCCACCCTTTCTGATTGGTTGGACATAATATCACGTTATATACAAAACTTGCTCTTTTTATATGGGATTATGAACAGCTGATATTAAGAAAATATATGAAACTGTAAAAATGAGCCTTTTTTCGGTTATATCTAAGCATTAGCATTGAGGATGGGGGTGCGTCAGTTGAGCCCTAATTTTCGATTTTATGCTAGACTTTTCCCAAATACTATGGTCACTTTTTATAATTATACCCCTCTCCATCTGAGGTCCCACATATAACTGTATAAATATATTTCATCGTTGTGTCGAATCTTGCGACGACAATCTTTCTTGCTGTATTCTTTCGTGTTCTTTCGTATTGTAAAGTAAGAATTTTATTGGTTGATCTTTTTTAATATGTTTCTAGGGCTATATCCCGGACCATCAGGGGGTGGGCGTATTTTCAGAAAAGAGGCCATGATATTTGGAAATAGTATAAAATAAAGAATTTAATGGTACTGCTTGGGTGTTTAGCATGTTGTCTTCAGTAAAGGAAAATCCCTAAATATTTGGCTTTAGAAACAGACAACTAGACTAATGTCCATTTCAAACAGTTCGTGGTAACGAACTGTAAGTAAGGAGCGACCCGGCTCAATGGTAACTGAAACTCTAGAGAACGATATTCTGATACAAATAGATCCATCAAAAGAATCAGATTTTAATGCTGATTTCAAATACATAAGTTTCATCAAGTTTAGTCCTACCCATCAAAAGTTACGCGCCTTAGAAAATTTGGCCGATTTTCGAAAAAAGGGGGAAAGACCCCCTAAAAGCTATAGAACCTTAATGAAAATCACACCATCATATTCAGCGTATCAGAGAACCCTACTGTAGAGGTTTCAAGCTCCTATCTACAAAAATGTGGAATTTTGCATTTTTTGCCAGAAGAAAGATCACGGGTGCGTGTTTATTTGTTTTTTTTTTCCAGGGGTAATCGTATCGACCCAGTGGTCCTAGAATATCCTGGGAGGGCTCATTGGAAGGGCTCATTATGTGGGAGGATCTTTCCATGAAGGAAGTTTTCCTGGGGGAAGGGACATTGCTATGAAGGGGACGCAGGACTTCCCAGCATTATTTAAAAAAAGATCAGAAATTAAATATAAAAAAGCAAGTTTTTCAACTGCAACAGCAGCAACATCAAAACCTTAAACGAACAGAAAATATTACATATATGATTGGGTTCACTCCCTAGTCAATACCTCGCTCTTTAAGCCAAAGATTTTTTAGTACTTTCATAAGAGCTATTTATTCTAATTGACGGCCTTTGTGATTAAGCGGCCATTTTTAAAGAATTGGAATAAAATTCGAACTTTAGCTTAAAGAGCAAGGTATTGACTAGGGGGCGAACCCCCTAATATACGTATTAAAAATATATGAATATAGAAGTTCGTTACTTAAGTTAATTCGTAAGTTACGTATATTTATTACTAATGAAAACATTCGTAAATAAAATTAAACAAGTTTCGAGAAAGCCATTAAACCAAATAAAAGTAAATTATTATGCAAATTTTGTTTTAATTATTCATGAACAGTGAGCCAAGATCAAAACCTGCATTTATTCTAAAAAGTTCAAAAATTAAATTAAAAAAACAAGTTTTTTTAACTGAAAGTAAGGAACGACGTTAAAACTTAGAACGAACAGAAATTATTCCTTATATAAAAGGGGCTGTCCCCTCCTCAACGCCTCGCTCTTTACGCTAAAGTTTGACTTTCTCACAGCTCTTTTTTTTAACAATAAAAAACTTTAGCGTAAAGAGCGAGGCGTCGAGGAGGGGACAGCCCCTTTCATATAAGGAATAATTTTTGTTCGTTTTAAGTTTTAACGTCGTTCCTTACTTTCAGTTAAAAAAAACTTGTTTTTTTATTTAATTTATGAAGAAGATAAACAGTCTTGTATCTGCATAGGGTAGGCTTACAGTCTACTTTAAAACTGATTCATAGGGACCATACAGGCTGAACTGGGGCCCCAACCCCCTGAAAATGTAAATTTGTTCGAATTTCTCGGCATTTCTTTATTAAATTATAGGTTTTTTACTATCCCCCCTAATTTTTGTTATTTAAATCATTTCCAGTTCATTTTTATTAACTCGCTGATCTTTTTGTTCCATCTTCCATTAATTTCTTTGTCATACGATTTTTTTTAATTTGTGAATTATTTTTCAACCACTTCCGAATGTTCAGTTACTTCCCACTTTTATCAGTATAGCACAACGGTAAAGCACTTCCAGAGGTTGTGTTAACTTAGTTTGTAGTCTTGGATGAGACATTATATTTTTTTTTAATTGGAAAATTAAAATACTGAAAACAATTTTTTCCAGAATCTATAAATATAAGTGAAAATTCGGGGCAAAAAATCGATTCGTTTTTGCATAATTTGATCTAATTTTATTGGTTTTCCTCAACTCATCGAATTTTTCCGTTTATGCATTTAAAACCTAGGTGAACTTGGTGTGTATGTTATGTTTAAACCCAATGCTTTTTATGCCCCTCATGTTCGATTATATTCATGTATTCTTGGGAAAAAAAAATTCTCTTCTTTTTAGTTCATTTTGAAAATGAGTTTAATTTTTTTTTTTATTGTTTGACCTCCTCCCCTAAAAATTCTTTCGTGCCTGGACTAGGGAAACCCATCAAAACAGCTTTAGGATAACATTCTCGGGGTTGAATTGTGTGAATTCTTCTTTTATTTCTTGCTTCTTTTTTTTATTGATAGTTACGATTCAAATTACAAACGGAAAAAGGCATTTTATGTAAAATAGCTGCTGCTTCGTATACGAACTGAAGACAACGATTGAAATAATTTTGTTCGATAAAATAAAAACAAAAAAAAACTCAGTCACTCGGAATTGCTCAAATCTTCATTTTGGAGCGATGCAAATTTGAAGCTTGAGGAGGTGAGACTGAGGCCGAGCCAGTCTAAAATATTAGACGGGAAGGGAGCGATTAAAATGATTTGTTGGGTGTTTTTAAAAGGATGGATTTATTAAGATCGTTTTTACTGAAATTTAACAAAAAAATCTAGTTGGTTATCTTCTTTTCTGAAAAACTCTAAAGTGTCCTGTGTTTATTGATTTGCATTTTATCTTGTACATATTACTCACCAACTTTTGGTTTAAAGCACCAATAATGGCAATTAAAAACAACAACAACAAAATAAGCAAAATAGTAGCCTGGGGTTATATACATGCATCGAACAGGGGGGTCTTTCTGTTGTCCAGGTAAACTGGAAGCAGCACTTACAGTTCAATAAATAGGAATTTCCTGAAGGTGAAGAAGCACGAACTATTATTATTATATACTTTTTAGAAAAGTTGGAGGGAGGATTTTTAATGAGATTACGTAAAAATATATTTTTCAAATTATACAGGCAACAAATGTTGCCTCCCCCTTTAACTACGCTCTTGATAGTAAAATTAAGGCACCCTGCCTTGAAAAGAGACTTTCCTATCAAAAGTTACGAAAAAGTTACGTTTTTAAGAGTTGGACGTTATGATTTTTTTTTTGTCTGGTGGCAACCCTGCAAACAAAAGAGGTATAAAAACTTTTGCATAAAGTTTTCAAAACTAAACATCATGGACACCAGTAGTCAACTGCAGTTTATCGATAGTTGCATCATTGATCCCAACTTAATTCATTTGATTTTCCTTCTGAAGAGTAGGAAACGACTGAGGATTGATGATTGATGATTGATGAGGAAACGACTGAGGATTGAGTAGGATCACTGACGTTGCAATTTGGTGCCGATTCGGCATATCAATGCCGAAAAATTTACGTGTGTCTTGCCCTTTAGAATAGTTAAAACTCGATCCACACTTACTTTCCATAATATTATGCATGGTACCCCCCTCAATAGTGAGCCAATTTATTAATGGCAAATTTCCCTACATTTTTAATGAACCAATTTAAATCATTACATTGAATGTTTTCTAGCCCATATTATACGCATTTTAAATTTTGTCTTAAAGCTAATCTTTGTAAGTTTGAGGCTACTTGGTTGCATTCAAGCAATATGTTATATGCAAAAAGTTCTTGCACGCCAAAACTAGTTATAAGATTGAAAAGAATTAAGATGAAATTTCAATTCTTTTGCCATGGTTAAGAAAAAAAAATATTGGGAGATTTTAAAAATCTTCCTTCTAAAAATACATACTTGTATTTTATTTGTAATTTGGCTTATTATAGGGTAAAAGCATCCTCTATGTTTGGGTGTTGCAATGAAAAAAGTTAAAAAAAAAACCTTGCACCTTTACTTGGATGACTGGTAATTCGTGGTGATTCCTTTCAGTGGCGTATTGTTTAGCTTGCTTATTTTTCAGTGGAAATGGAGCTTTCAATTTTCCGTTTGAATTTATGGAGGAGAAACTTTCAATCATTACGACGCTCTTTCATATTTACCATGACCTCTTCCCAGCCCTTTTGGGGATGAGCTGCTTTTCGTTTGACCCTATATGATTGACCGAAAAATAATACTTTTGGTGATTTATCATCCTTCATCTGCAAACTGATTCCTAGCCATTTAAATCTTTCTCTCAATATAGCCCTAGAAAGTGGGATAAAACCACGTTTTTGTGCAGCTTACTGTTTGAAACACGGTCAGCCAGACGGACAGCCAAAATAATCTGTAGACAATTCCTATGGAAAATATCTAACAAATATTCCTTCTTTTTTCGAAGTACCAGTGTTTCAGGACCATACTTAACCACAATCATCACTGTAGCTTCCGATGTTTTAATCTTGGTTCACAGACTTATCTTCATATTCTTCCAAACTTTTTTCAATTGTGAAAAAGCACCCTAGCCCTTGGCTATTCTACTTTTAACATTTTCACTGCATCCACTATCTTTGCTAAAAATACTAGCCAGGTAATTGAAACTATCCACTTGATCAATCTTCTCACTACCCAACATTACATTTCAACTTCATTAACGCCTGTTCTAAGTGACTTGGCTTTCTTAACGTAAGCCTTTTCTTGCACTCTGAACTCTCAAAACCTAAAAAAAATCCGTTATTTTGCTGACATCTTTCATCTATGACAATCAAATCATCAGCGTCAATATTTTCCCATCTGAATCAATGCTCTCCCATAGCCTTTGCGGTGTTCCTTAAACAAAGTTATCAAAATGAATAGGATGGAATGCAACCCTGATTAACTCCGGTTCATGGGAAGCCACAGCTAACCTTACTTTCTACCTTAACCACATCAATGTTGTTCTCTTGCATGACATTAATCGCTTTAAAGTGTTTGTCCGTTATACCACACAAGGGTAGGACCCTCACTAAAGCTCTTTTATTGGCTGAATCAAACACTTTTTCATAATCTGTAATTCTGAGCATTAGAAGACTTTCATGACTCAGGGACTTTGCAATTATTAATCTAAGGGTGAAATTATTTTCGGTGCGTCCTTTCCCTGCCAGATGCATTAAAAAAAAATTTATAAATTTTCCCGTTAAAATTTCTTATCCCATAGTGCTTGAATAACTTATTGGAACATGATTTTCTGTTATATTTACTTAGTAGCCATTTTAGGCTGCTTCTCATCCTTTATTCTTTTTTTTTATCACACCAGCTTCAATAGATAGTAAGATAGTTGCTTAGGAACATCATGGTTCATATCAATCAGGAATAATAATCAAATTTTTCATATCCGTACGTACATTTTTTTATTTAACAAAACAGGTAAAAAAAATAGTTGAATTTTCATATAATGGTAAAAAACAGTAACTTTTTACTTTCAATATAAGTCCTAACACATATCAGAGACTTTGGGAGAAACCCCAAAAAGTCAATATATATACCTATACATATCAACTAGTAACATGCTTCGTCAGAATAAAAAACAAAATGAAAAGGATTTATGACTCCTCTTCCCTCTTCTGCCCATACAGAACAAAAAATCAACATTTCATATGTAAGTAGAATTATGTACAAAACTTGGATGATACACACACTCATACTCTACAACCCATCACAGGCTCACCTAATCATAAAAACGAATCATTTTCTTTTTTAACCGCTTACAATCATTTTTTTTAAGCAAATACGCCGCAAGAAAGCAGTGAATCTGATCAAAGAAGATGAAAGACATTACAACCGTTTAAGTACTGATCATGATTTATATTTCTAACCCCCTGAACTAAGGTTTTATTTTCAAAGATTTCATTTGGCAAAATGATTAGAAAATTATAGCAGATGTCTTTTTCCCCTTACAAATTTGTTCTAGCCTATATCCTGACATACATGACTTACAAGGAGCCACAAAACTATAACTTTCCACAAGTTGGTGAATCAAATAGGCACGACCAACTTTTCAGAAAGCCTATTTTCATCCGAAAGTCTATCGCCAGTCAAATTACCTTGTCGCATGAGTTTTCTGACACTACCCCTATAGAATACTTTGAAGACGAATTATAATAATCTTCAAAATTTTCCTATAGACTAACTGTGATAGTGGAACGTGGACCATTATATTAGTTTTGCACTGCATCTTTAGCCTTCGGTAATATTTAAGAAGTATACTTCAACGGGGAGGGAGGCAGGGGAGCATATGCTCGTTCCGAGATTTGTTGCCCCCCGCCCTAGATTTTGAAAATACTTTTTGGCATTTTCATTGACAAAATTGAAAAAAGCGCAAGTTTGACTCCCCCCTAGATTTTGACAAAACACATTTTGCCCCCAATTATTTTTGCGAATTGATGCCATTTTATTTGCAAGGGAAGTCCCGCAACAGAGTGTACTGGTTCTTTCAGGTTTTATTGGAAGCCAAAAAAACATAGCCTCACCAAGTCTGTAGCACATCTGTCTAGAAATAAAGCCTGAGCAAGAAATGCTTGAAGACTTTTCATCTCAATTACAAGTACTTGAGATACTTTATGCTAACGTTGCATCGTACCTTTAGCCCTTGGTAATATTTGCAAGGGTTATGCAATTATTGATTTCCTGTGAAAGTTTTATTTGAAATATTACCCAATGAGTATAGGCAACTTGTATTAGCTACTCCTACTCTTTGGTAATACCATTGATATTGATTTGTTTGTGTCCCTTCTTTCGGGCTACTCCTTTCATTCAGGGATTGTTGGAAAATGCAAGTAATAAGAGAAGAACCTTTCGAAGTCCTAAATTTATAACAAACTAACATTTATTTTTTATACAGACTTCCTTAAGCGTAGTAATTGATCGTAGTAATTCCAAAAATAACTTAAAAACAAAATTGATGCATAAAATTAAGGTTTGAAGATGATGCTCAAGAAAATCACTGTTTGTATGTTTCCATTGTGATCTTTTTCAATGCTATAGCAACAATGTAGCGTCACATCACCTAGAAAAGAAATATTTTACATTTTAATATTTGTTGCCTTTAATTTAAAATATTCTATTGATTCTAGTACTGCTAAGAAGCCAATTCTTAGAAGGGGGACTGAGGGTTAATATGGCGTCCAAAAAAGTACTTGGCGGGGGATGAGTCACCACAAAAATAGCTCCAAAAGGCTTTCAGAGAGTTGGACGATGTCTAGATATTTCTGTATATCGATATTTTAACTGTTCCTAATCGTTATGCGATATGTTACTTTTGATATGTAAATGTAGCGGCAATAATAAGATCTTCTGCTGTACACCCGGCTGGCAGCAATATTATAAAAATCTCGATGGTATTTTGCCTTCAACTTTGAAAAGATAGTCAAAAGTTTCCAACGTTAGACGATGGTGATGCAATCACCGTTATAGCCTGATTAATCAATTGTTGGTGTTTTCTTGTTAAGGAAAAAAAGTTTTCATTTTCAAGATACTTTACAGATTTTATTCAATGTAAACATTCCAGAAAATCTTGACTTAAAACTTTTTCTTGACAGCGTCACCACCGTAGAGGGGGCATGCGTTATTGCTTTTAGTTGTTTCCAGAGTGATCTGTCCTGGGAGAGGGTTGGAGCTTCATTGAGGTCGATGCTCCCGGCAGTGTGTCGACCGTTGATGACGTCCACCCACCTTGTGTTTGCTCACCCTTTGGGAGTGTTTTCACCTGTTTGCAATTAGATCAAAGTCGAAGATGGGTCAGGTGGGTGTTTGACAGAATAGACGGAGTAGATGACCATTCCAACACAGCGAGTGAGGCACGAGCTCCTCAGAAAGGCGTAGCGATTTAAAAAACAGGAGGATAACTTTGTGGAGGTGTCGTCAGAAGTAGAGTACAACAGTATACGCGTTGTGTGATGTGGTATGTTCGGAGTTTTTTCGAATACGGTAGTTTTCATCATTGGAGTAGTTTTTTGGTGGTAAAATAGTTATTTTGATTTCAGTGGGATGGTAACAATACCCAGCCATCTTTATAAAAATGGCAGTCTCTAACAGCCAGCTTATACGGTGTTCACAGCGCATTTCACAAAGTGCTTGTTACAGGACTTGTAACCATTCAAAGAAAAGTTTTACCTGATTGACTTTACGAACAGTTCCTATTCCAAACAATTTGCATCTCCTAAATAAGTAGTTCAAATTATTGAAGAGAAGAATTTTATCTTCGCTGAGATGATTTGTACATTCATTTGGTTCTTCATTGACAGAAACCAAACCATAATTCAGCTTGAAATTGCTTCAGCTTGAATGATTCAGCTGATTGCAGGTTTTACGCACCACCCTAGATTTTTTTAAACACCTTTTCTTTTTGGTATTTGCATTTTAAGAAAATTAAAAAAAAATCTATTCACTTCAATAATTCAGGTTGAGATTGCTGCATTTTCCTAATGTTAAATATAACCCTCGGCCTTATTTTAGTAGTCGGAAACTTTGTTAAATTTACGGAAATAGAGAAAGTGTTTTAACTTTTTCAGAAGTTAGTGGGGAACTTTTATAAACTTTCTGAGAAATGTGTGGAATTTTACGTTGTCATGTGAGTGGCCTAGTATTTGGACCTCAAGAACCAGGGGCGAACATATGGACCGATGTCAATCAGGACTATGTTGGGACACCTTCGTCTGCACTTAGATCCATGATTTTTCATTATTCTGGACAGTTAAAAAGCTGTTCAGCTAAAGATGATGAGATTTATTAATCATACAAAAAAAACTTCGAAAACGTCAAATACTCAGTCCCCCTTCCCCACAAGGCCTAATGACAGGGAATGCAGGGAGAAAAGAAAAAGAAAAATGAAAGACAAAAAAAGGAGATAAAATCAAAAAAGGAAAAGAAAATTAAACACGCACACACTAAAAAGAAAAATATCGATAAGCAGCCAAGCGAATACTAACTGAAAACCAAGCTGGAGGAAAGTGCCTTGTCCGAGGAAATCGAATAAAGTTCCACCACTGAACTTCACTGACAGAGTGGCGACATGTGGCGTATTTGTGCCATTTTGGCGCCTTTTTGATGCAGTCTCGCATTGAGTTTTCCAAATCGGCATTTTTTGTTTGTTTGTTTTTTTTTGGGGGGGGGGGGGGTTCGTTCATTTGGCGCAGTTTTACCAGAAAAACTAAGCTTTCAGCGCATTTTCGTTTTTATGGCGGCGATCCTTTAAACCAGACATCTGGCGACACTGGTCACTGACACTACTCCTGCAGCTACTATTTCAATAGCTAAATTGTCAATTTTATGACTGCATGGATTGTAATCACGGAACGATTCTATGTAATTGTCTTCTTTAGCATTGCAGTTCAGCAAATCACTAAAGCTAAGACAAAGGATTCGGAACCTTTGCGTACCACTAGACTTACTTTCTGGTAATAAAGAAAGAAAGCATAATGGTTGCTGTTTCAAACCAACTTTATATAGTTTAAGCTAAGACACAGCGACTAATTTGCTCATTATTCTGCTAGAATTTTAATCCGTATTTTATTCTGATATGTTTCCCGGTATTTCACTTTTTTTTTTTTTTTTTTTTTTTTTTTTTTTTTTTTTTTTTTATATTCGAACTTTGGTTTTTAAAGTTTTCATTATTATTATTATTTTGCTGTTTCAAATGCTATTCATAACTTGTTTTTGAGTTGATTTAAACCTACTTTAGTATGCCGGTTTCATATTAGCTAAATATGTCTTTCACACTTGCTTACTTAAGTCTCATAAGCTCCGTAGCATAACCTACTTAAGCTCCAAAACGAAAGCCAATTACAAAGTTGAAAAAGTTCTAACTTAACAAGCGTAACGTAACCAACTTAGAGGAAAAGTGATTTGAATTGGCCATGGATGAAATATACTATTGGATAATAGACTTTTTTAAGGCAAGGCCTTTTTTGCACAGTCCAAGGGACAAAAATTATGCTTGTTTCCATTTGTTTCCTCAGTACCTGCCAAGTCTTTAGATCTAGATATTGATTATCATACAAATCGTTTCTTCATCTTCATTTTTGAAAGTTAAATAATGTAAAAAAAAGCTTACGTTATGGAGCTTATGGAAGTGAAAGTGTGATTGGCAAAATTTTAATGTGAAACCAAATTACTTAAGCTCTGTAGCGTAAGCCACTTAGCGTAGGCAACTTAGTGGTAATGTGAAACCGTGGATATGCTGATGACGAAAATGTACGACCTTTATGGTTTTATAGTGTTAGATGACATACCCACAAAAGCTGGGACGATTCCATGGGAGGCGATAAAGAATAAAGCTTTGAATAGATTGGTGAAGAGGAGGAGTTATTAGCAGCAGTAGTAGTAGTTTAATAGGGCTCCCTCATTTAAAAAGTGCTATATTCTCGACAATATGTAGGAGTAATAGTGTAGGAGTATGTAGTAATATGTAGGAGTTATTAGCAGCAGTAGTAGTAGTTTAATAGGGCTCCCTCATTTAAAAAGTGCTATATTCTCGACAATATGTAGGAGTAATAGTGTAGGAGTATGTAGGAGTATGTAGTAATATGTAGGAGTTATTAGCAGCAGTAGTAGTAGTTTAATAGGGCTCCCTCATTTAAAAAGTGCTATATTCTCGACAATATGTAGGAGTAATAGTGTAGGAGTATGTAGGAGTATGTAGTAATATGTAGGAGTTATTAGCAGCAGTAGTAGTAGTTTAATAGGGCTCCCTCATTTAAAAAGTGCTATATTCTCGACAATATGTAGGAGTAATAGTGTAGGAGTATGTAGTAATATGTAGGAGTTATTAGCAGCAGTAGTAGTAGTTTAATAGGGCTCCCTCATTTAAAAAGTGCTATGTTCTCGACAATATGTAGGAGTAATAGTGTAGGAGTATGTAGGAGTATGTAGTAATATGTAGGAGTTATTAGCAGCAGTAGTAGTAGTTTAATAGGGCTCCCTCATTTAAAAAGTGCTATATTCTCGACAATATGTAGGAGTAATAGTGTAGGAGTATGTAGGAGTATGTAGTAATATGTAGGAGTTATTAGCAGCAGTAGTAGTAGTTTAATAGGGCTCCCTCATTTAAAAAGTGCTATATTCTCGACAATATGTAGGAGTAATTGTGGAGAGGACAGATAAAAAGTCTAGAATTTGGCCTCTTCAGAAGGAGACATACTAGAACAAGCAGAAACATATTTTTAGACTGCTAATTTTATGCCTATTTTCATGGTTGGGTTCGCGTTTTTGACAATTCATCTCGAGTCCCCCTTTGTCATAGCCTTATGATATGTAAAAAAAAGTAATAGAATAATTAGTGAAAACTGATTCAAAAACAGATGAAAATGGGGGAAAAACAATGAAATATGATTCGTTGATACTTGCTGCATATTATAAAGTGAGAATACTATTATTTATTTTGCCTAGTCTCTTTATATGGCCTAGGCCTACATTATATGAGACCATCCAAGGGGACCATCAAAAACAAATAAAAATGGGAAAAAAAAAACAACGAAATATGATTCGTTGATACTTGCTGCATATTATAAAGTGAGAATACTAACATTTATTTGGTTTAGTCTCTTTATATAGCCTAGACTGTATGAGACCATCAGAGGGGGGCTTGGGATGAATTGTCAAAACACGAAGCAAACCATGAAAATAAACAAAAAATTAGTAATCTAAAAATGTGTCTCTTTTTGTTCTAGTATGTCTTCTTCTGAAGGGTTCCAGTCAAAGACCTTTGCCGAAGGGAGGGAAGATTGGGGCGAAGGAGGAGCGTGCACAGATGTGTTAATATCGGGTGGCTTTAAGTATACGTTGTCTGGAAGCAATTACTGCCAAAATCATATCCTATGTAATTCTAAATGCCAAAATACAAAATTAAATAGATATATTTAATTACATCATAATTCTTTCGAAAGAAAATGGCTTAAAGTGTGAAGAGACTTTGATTTTCATGCTAAAATTATAAAAGAAAAGATTACAAAGCAAACAAAAAAAAAACAACAAACTGCCCAAATCCAACAACAAACAGCAATTGAGCACCAAAAACAATATTTGAAAGGAGAGACTTTGATTCTTCAATTCCTCTGAATTTATCCTAATAATTCCATTCCTTTATAAGTACTGAACATATATTTGCTCGTCAAATTCGAAAGTGGTACCAAGTCAGCTTCATTTACTTTTTCCACTCTTCCTCCAAATCTCTTGGTGTCTGGAGCCATAAATTCTTCATCTCCCAAATAATTCTTCAGTTTTTTACCAGCAGCTTGCTATTTTCGCCTTTTGCTCAGAAATTTGTTGAGAGATTTTTGAATAAAGCAGATTGTGTGAGCTCAGTTTCGATAGTAAGCTGAGTAATATTTGTTTGAAGCAGACCGTTAACATAACAGAAACTAATACATGATATAAATTATTCGAGACAGTTGTTTGGATTCCCTCTGGGGACCCATTTTTTTCTTTTTCGCTAGCTTTTGTTTGTGTTTATATATAGCATAAAATAAATGATGATGATTATTTAATAAATACCAAGTGCTTCAATTTTCTCGGAGCTTATCATAATTGTTTTTTGTGAAGTTTAAACAAATTTTGAGCAGCTTGCTAAGAAAATTCAAATAGAAAATGAATTTCTCACTACAATGCAGCATGGTTTCTGTTTTTGCTGAAATAACTTCTCTAAAGAGCATAAATAGAAAACGCTTAAGGCTACAAACTTCTAGATCTAAGATATTCTTTTGACTTCAATACCTCTGTTTCTCCTTCGTAATATTGGTTATGATTGCGTACCCAAGGAATCCCTAGATAATGGAGAAGTAAATTAGAAAAAGATATTCTATAGGAGTACATTTTTATTTATTGAAGTCAAAGTAATCAAAATTAAAATTTATTTTTAAGGTGACTTAGACGTACCCCTTTCTTTTGCTCTAAAATTCCTGATAAGCCTTAGCAATACGGTAATTCATTTTTAATAGATTTCTTTTTTTAGTTATGAAAAACTCATTTAGATAATATATTCAGATCGTTTCCAATCTTTATTTCTAATCAATAGTATCTGATCATCAGGACGTGAATATCAGTTATTCGTTTATCTTTCAAATCTTAAAAATTAAATATGACTTAGCGTCAAGTATATTTCCTCCCTCATGTGTGAATGTAAGGAAGATTGGCCTGTAAAAAGATTGGTCCAAAATTTGGAAAACAAATTTAGCCTAGGTTCTAGCTGAAAATTTGGGCAGAATTCCGCAGAATTATTGAAGCTTCATCCCAAATTCCTTGAAATGCATAGTTTAAGCAATAGTAGACCTACGTGGAAACAATAGTAGACCTATACGGGTACTCATTCAAAACAAGCATGGAGCAGTCCTAGCTTATATGATTTTTGGCAAGATTTAGTCAAAGTACCTTCAATATGCTTTATCAAATAGTGCAACCTAACAATTCCTTTTGTTTAAATTTTAAAATGTATTTTTGCTTTCTCGGAAAGTTTTTGGGCTAGGTGAATGACGTTTTTAGGACAGGATTTACATGACAAGGCTTTATATATCAAATTTCTATTAAATATTCTATTGAGATTCCAATATGACAGATTTAACTTTTCTTAATTTTGAAAAAGAGTTTTTGGACTTAGAGCCTGAGTATTTTGGGTGATGTTTACAAACTGGCATTACGTGACATAGCCTAGTGTCCTGCCTTAACACTACTACTACTATTACTAACAGCTCATTACAGCACCAGCCACCTGAGGCCAACAAAGTTGCGAACGCTCCTGCTCTACCCCAGTCTATTCAAAGCTTCACTCTTCACCCCCCCCCCAAAAGTCACAAAAAAGTCTGCAAAAAGTTATTCGCTTTCGCTAACATTTTACTCAAATCATCAACAAAATCAAAGTCTAGGAGAAACTGAACTTCTTATTTGATTCCGTAGCCTCCCATAGCCTTTCCCGTGTTCCTTAGAACAAAGTACCTTAAAATAGTCCGTATTAACAGGGATAGGACACGAATCTGCTTAAGTCCAGACTCAAGACCAAACCAGCTACTAGCCTCATTCTTACCTTAACCACAGTAGCACAAAATGAACCGTAAATGAACCAAGGCCAGTTCGCGATTTATAAAAACTAAGGACTAAAGGTGTCTTATAATTTGGAAACTTCTCAATCATTAACATAAGAGTGAAACACATCCTCTCCCCTTCTTAAAGTCATGCTTTTATTCTCTTAAAACTTTATCTATAGCATCAATAAGTCTATGACATCCTGCAAAAAAATTTGCTCCCTGCAGAAACCAAAACCAAACCATTCTTAAAAAAGGGTTTAATAAAAATTTTCTAAAATTATAAGATACTTCCCCCTTTTGAAAAATCATATTCTTAGTCTTCAATAATTTATATTTAGCTTTGCGACCTAGCCATATTACCATCTCAAACCACATTTCAAAACCCATTTACCACACTACAAGCACATGAGGCCTTACTATTTTTATCCACATTAATGCTGTCTTTAACTCCTTTCTACAAAATTCCTTCGCTTCCGAATGGTCAAAAATATTTTCATTCATTTCTATATAATTTCCTGCTGCTTTATGACGATTTAACACATTCTCAAAACGTTCTGCCCATTTCTCTTTAACACTTTCCTTACCACTAATTGAGGCAACGTTCTTATTTTCAACTGGGACAAGTCCATACTGACTACTTCCTCTCAATATCTTAACATGCTGCCAATGCAGTGTTTAACTATTATTACCCCGTCTGGCCGCATATTCCAGATTTTTGGCAATGTTATCCATGGTCTCCACTTCATACCTTTTTAATTCATGCTTTAATACCTTTTCTACTATCCCTAGTTTCTCTTAGTCTTATATGATCTGTCAGTCAAAACTTCTTTTACAAAATTTCCTCTTTTCTACCAAGTTTGAAATGTTTTCATTAATATTCCTAGCAATATTTCTAACTTTCCTCCCTAAGATTTTTTCTGCTACCTGGCAAACTATTTTCCTAAAATTATTCCTTCTATCTTCTACATTGCAAAAATTTTAAATATAAAGTTTCGTATTCAGCTGTTCCTTTGAAATTCTTATCCTGGAATTAGCAACGTTACAACTTCCAGGAAATTATGCAGCCCTTCCTAAACTTCAGCTTTATATTAACTCTATACACTATTATGGTACTTTGCCCTGAAAAAAGTGAAAATACCGCTTCAGCCTCCTTGTCAACTAAACACCTCTTCCTCCACACCACGGAGAGAAAAATAAGCAAAATTTCTGTCAGAGGGAACGCATTTCCTTAAAATGGAGTAAAATAAGGTTTTTTCCCCTTGTTCCACCCTTGCAAGAATGATTCTTTGTGCCTAGATCACACCATGGGAAAAAAGATACAGTGTTTCAATTTGGAACTTTTTACAATAATAGCAATGACTTTGTAATTGTTTATTATAATTTGCAACTCTTGCCTCTGAGAATTACAGCACTAGCATTTTCTTTTTTCTTTGACATTAAGTTTACGCGAATGAATCGAGCATCTACTTAGAAAAAGAAATTGAGGTCAAAGTAGAATGTTGTTAGTCTATCCTCCTGGGTCTTACCCTAATTAATTCTTGAAAATGATAGTTTTTCATTCTATCTCATTCCAATATAACACACGCACCCACAAAGAATTGTTGAAAGGTCAATTTTTTTTTACTAAAGCGGGCTATCTCCTTACTAATTTTCATAGATGGCTCTTAGGTCGTGATTGTCTTTAAAGCTCATTAATATTTTTTTGAATAATTTTGCCGGGGCGGGTGAAGGTCGACAAGGCGTGTCCAATCCCTCATTCACAGCCGACCGAGGCTGTGTTTTTGCGTTGCGTACTAGGCCTACAAAAATGGCGTATTCGCGCGCTATTTATTAGCAAAAAAACATTTCCACAATGATTCAGGAATGTGCGTAAGGTAAATATTTTCAATTTTGTGTTTGTGATTGAGGGTAGGATTGAATTCTGGTATGTATTCGTTTTCTATTATTAATTAGGAGAGTGATAGATTAGTTTATTAAAAGAGATAAAGTTTTGTAAAAAACTAGGCCTAGGCTATTTTTATAGATTAGGCCTGAATATTTTTAAACAGGCCTAGTAAAAAGCAGTTTTAAAGGAATCTTAAAAAGAATATTAGTGAAAACAAAGTTTAAATACTTGCTATTTTATAAAATAGGCCTATAAGAGCAATTATTCCCCTCATGTTAGTCAGAGCCATTTTATTATGCCTAAACCGAATGGGTCCCTGTTACAAAAATATGAAAGTTTAAAGCTAGGAATTGCTAAAATGTTCTGCAACCATGGATTTTAGGCTAGAACATTTGCATCGTAGGCCTAATTCCATTTTCCACTCAATAAATTGACCTAGGCCTAGGCCATTTTGGTGAGAATTGACTTTATTGCAAAGCATAGTATTCCTTTATAATTTAATATTCTAGTAATAAACCAGCCTTTTTAGGGCATTGTAACATCAAATTTATTCTCTTTTTTCTTCTTTTCTAATAATAAGACTTAGACCTGGATATAGCCTAGGCCTATGTGTATGGGCTTCTAGCCTATGTTTATTTTTAGGCTAGTTTTTGTTTGATAAAAGCATATTTAAATGTCATTTCAATCAGTTTTAACTACTTGCCTGGTTGGTAAGATGAGGCATAGGCTATTATTGGCTATATAGCTAGACTAAGCCTATTAGGGGTTAAGGTGACTTAGCATAGCCTTAAGGACATAAATCAGACAATACTAGAAAAAGAAATACGTCATTTAGTTCCCCATTCAATGGCACTGTCATTGCAATTACATCCCAGAACATACTCCCCCCCCCCCCCCCCCAACACAGCCAAATATAGACCAAATATATTGTTGATTTTATCCATTTACTTTGTTATCAAATTGTTGACAAGGAATAAGCACAAAAATTGACACCAATCCCTAAAAAATCAGGAAAACTATTGTGTATAGCCTAGGGCTATAAAGAAGGAGGGGGGACTTGAATGCAATTATGACTGCATTGATAATTACATTTTGAAAAAGCATTGAGTGGAGAAGGTAATTGTCAACCATCTTTTTCCCTATCTGATTTCTGTCTTATAAGTAGCTTTAATCCTATTAGGCCTACACCTTTATATATATATATATATATATATATATATATATATATATATATATATATATATATATATATATATATATATATATATTATATATATATATATATATATATATATATATATATATATATATATATATATATATAATATATATATATATATATATATATATATATATATATATATTATATATATATATATATATATATATATATATATATATATTATATATATATATATATATATATATATATATATATTATATATATATATATATATATATATATATATATATATATATATATATATATATATATATATATATATATATATATATATATATAATATATATATATATATATATATATATATATATATATATATATATATAATATATATATATATATATATATATATATATATATATATATATATTGGATAGGGGCCAATCATGTGACTCTGCCAGTTCAGCTTTCTGGGGTGTGGAGGCAATAGGACTTGATGCCTGATTCTTGATTCAGATGGGTCCTACCCAGTAGTGGTTTTTGGTCTCAAAATCTGGGGGACAAGGTATACCATAGGAGTGAAAGAATATAAAATAAATAAATGTAATGCCAAAAGGCTGGAATTAATTTTTAGAGGAGTATTTACACAGGGTATTTCCTGGAGGGGAATCTGAAATAAAAGAAACTGCATTTGCACACTTTCCAAATTCCAAGGGGTCCTTAAAACCAGCCCTGAAGAGATTGCCTCCCTCCCCCATGCATCAGTGTGTTTTACTTATCTGCCTACTAGGGGAGGGGACTTCTGCCTCCACTTGAAAAAAGTTGGAGAAATAGCATGGAAACTTACTTTTGCGTTTTCACTCAAATCCCTCCCCCCACCACTCCACAGGAAAGATATATTTTTTTATATGGTACGTAAATTTTACGCACAACTCAATACTTCATAGCTGATGAAGTATTGATGTTTTCTATGGAAAAGCTGTTCATTCCTGTATGTTAGAATTACACTTATTTAATTGGGAAAGTGTCTTTTGCATTGACTTATTATGTCAACATCTTTTCAGTGCGCATAGGTTTATGCATCCTGTAAATCCAATATATATATAAAAGTCAACATGCAAAATCCAACCTCATGCAGAAATTCAAATAGCAAATGTAAACCCAGCCAATTTCGGTTGTCGAAGAACCCGTAACAGCACAACTTGCTATTTGGATAACTCGTCATGGGTGGTGAAGGGAAGAAGCACCGAAAGTAATGAGAACGCGAAACTGAGAAAACCTTTGGAGGAGCCAGGTGATGATAATGATGGTAATGTCGATATCAGCGATGCTTAAGAATGATGATGACGTTAGTACCGACGGGAAGGACCCTTGACGTAGCCAACCTTGTCATTTTCAACGTTATAGACATTGGCGTCATCCTTTATAATGCCGTCATCAAGAATATCGTCGTTGTCATAAATTTAATTTCTGTTTGCTTTAGTGTTGTGGTAATCAGATGCAAGATAGTTAGGCAACACACGCTGAGAGGAGCTATACAGGGGTACATCCCCATTAATAATCCTAAACCAAGCCCCCCCCCCCTACGGACAAATAACCTGTCATCTAAATTAATGGTGGACCTGTGTTTACTTAGAGGGGTTATAGCTGTCCGAATCTTGAAGACCCACTTCTTCCTCACCTCGGTACTCCTGTATTAAACGCACTCTTTTATATACTGCAATGGAAACCAGTCACGAAAAAAACTGGTTTTGACGGGTTAATTCAAGACACCGCTATATAGCGTGGTTTTTATTGCATATACGATATTTAAACTGTTGTTTTTGGGGAGTTTAGTGGGGGGGAGGTACCTAGGTTAGGTTAGGCTACGTAATAATATACTATGCTTTACCCCTCCCCCCGAATGTGCAAATATATAGCCCAAATTTGTTTCTAAACTATTATATTTTCATCCTATTTTATTTCATTAGCATTAACCAAACTAGCAGTATATAAAAGAGTGCGTTTAATACAGGAGTAACCTTACACCTCTATATAGAATCCTATGAGTTTTTTTTACAATGTACAATAAATAAGAAATTTGGGCCAAAACACCTTTTTAAAGCTTCAAACCCTACTGAACAGGCATTATTGCAGTTTTTCTTTTAATGTGGTCGAAGATCCAATAATGTTGCTGGAGGTGGGTTCAAAGTGAAGAAATTTTACCCTATTATCATTACTAATTTTGAATTTTTAACCTTGGGAGGTCGTGTTGCTCTCCAAATAATGTTCGTATCCCCTAAATCCTCTCATAATTCCTACATATGTGTTCATAATTCCTCTAAGGATTTGGAGTGTGTCAACCTAGGTCCGGTGTTTATTTTAAGACTTTTTGCGTGAATTAGACTGTTAACCTCCTGATTGACATACTATTTTTATAAGCCTCATTTTCAAAAGCCCCTCAGTCAATGGCGGCTCTGGCCTCACTTGCGTCTGGGGCAAAATCTTGTTTAGCCTCCCCCCCCCCCACTATCTCCCATGAAAATAAATGTCTCCCTGTCTCCCATGTTAATAAATGACAACAAAGTTTTCATTCATTAACAAAATTTGAATGCAAAATATCACAAAATAACATTAAAATTAATTAAATTCGGTCGTACTTACTTTTATTTCCAAGGAATGGTGACGAAGATACGGAAAAATGAAAACTTGGGTTCAATTTGCTTATACTGACTGTCAACTGCGCCCTGTACGAATATTTTCGTAAAAGTAAAAAGCGATTATAACCGTTAGATTGTTTATTTGAAATTTTGCGCCCCTGAAACATCTGCGCCCAGGGAAAGCGCCTCCTCCTAAAACTGCCTCTGCCCTCAATTTCAGGAAATAAAGTAATGTACATGATCATTGTCTTTTAGCATATCAATAAGAATTTTTCCTTTTATTCATCGGTTCGACATCAGCGTATTCACTGTTTATTTACAATCATGCACAATAAAGGGATTCACTGCTAATCCATAGTTATTTCATTAAAAAAGCCTTTCTTTTGTATTTTGCACTTTTAATTGCTAATAAACGTTGGCACGCCTTTCCAAAAAACAGTAAATATACCTAAAATATCCGATTCCTTCTAAACTGGAGCTAATTATAGGTAGGAGTTTATTGGTACTTGGCTACATTTGCATATGTAAAAAAGGGGTACCATAATAAAACTTATTCCCAATTAAACGGACAGAATTGTACAATTATTCCCGTTACAAACTCTCAATGATCACTGAAAATTGTTCATACCGCCACCCTTTTTTTTCTGGAAAGCATAAGTTTCCCATTTTGCGTAGTTTTAAATCAGGGGTTGTCAATTTTATGAGTCTCAACTCCTTCTGGTTGGTTCATCTAATTGACCCTTTATAGTTTTTATGTCTTTTTAGCCTATCCCAACTTTAGACTCGCCCTTTGGTTATGGGCAGGGTAGAATAATCCTATTAATGTACTAAAGGTATACTAAGGTCAGTTTAACTTGTATTATTTGGTTAAATTTTGCAGCAGAGTTGCCTACTTTGCCTCATCCAGGGGGGGGGGGTAGAGACCCAAAACCTCTGAGGATTTCGAATCTGCCCGTCATTTCATCTTTTCATTCAAAATGCACAAAAAATGTGTGTCTCCAGGTATTTTTGATTTTTTTGGCTAGTTCCTTCCAGTGACGCCATTTTACAAAAGCTAGGGGAGGGAGGAAACGTGACGTAAAGATTGAACACCTTAAGTATAAGTAGGCTACTTTTGGGGATTACATATTCCTCAACTAGTTAATGATGTTGGTTTAAAAAATCCGTTTTATTTCTGAAAACTGGCAGGGGGGGGGGGAATTGCTGTGGACTGCAGGTGCTTACTCGGGCTTCCCCCTTCTCCGTCCAATTTCTAATTATAGTTGTATTTTTTCCGCAGTTTCAGTTCCTTTGTAAACGGTTCGACATCAGCGTATTCACTGTTTATTTACAATCATGCACAATAAAGGGATTCACTGCTAATCCATAGTTATTTCATTAAAAAAGCCTTTCTTTTGTATTTTGCACTTTTAATTGCTAATAAACGTTGGCACGCCTTTCCAAAAAACAGTAAATATACCTAAAATATCCGATTCCTTCTAAACTGGAGCTAATTATAGGTAGGAGTTTATTGGTACTTGGCTACATTTGCATATGTAAAAAAGGGGGTACCATAATAAAACTTATTCCCAATTAAACGGACAGAATTGTACAATTATTCCCGTTACAAACTCTGAATGATCACTGAAAATTGTTCATACCGCCACCCTTTTTTTCTGGAAAGCATAAGTTTCCCATTTTGCGTAGTTTTAAATCAGGGGTTGTCAATTTTATGAGTCTCAACTCCTTCTGGTTGGTTCATCTAATTGACCCTTTATAGTTTTTATGTCTTTTTAGCCTATCCCAACTTTAGACTCGCCCTTTGGTTATGGGCAGGGTAGAATAATCCTATTAATGTACTAAAGGTATACTAAGGTCAGTTTAACTTGTATTATTTGGTTAAATTTTGCAGCAGAGTTGCCTACTTTGCCTTATCCAGGGGGGGGGGGGTAGAGACTCAAAACCTCTGAGGATTCCTGTAAAATTTCGAATCTGCCCGTCATTTCATCTTTTCATTCAAAATGCACAAAAAATGTGTGTCTCCAGGTATTTTTGATTTTTTTTGGCTAGTTCCTTCCAGTGACGCCATTTTACAAAAGCTAGGGGAGGGAGGAAACGTGACGTAAAGATTGAACACCTTAAGTATAAGTAGGCTACTTTTGGGGATTACATATTCCTCAACTAGTTAATGATGTTGGTTTAAAAAATCCGTTTGATTTCTGAAAACTGGCAGGGGGGGGGGGGGAATTGCTGTGGACTGCAGGTGCTTACTCGGGCTTCCCCCTTCTCCGTCCAATTTCTAATTATAGTTGTATTTTTTCCGCAGTTTCAGTTCCTTTGTAAATGGTTCGAATCGTTAGAGAGCTTACGACCTCAAAATTTTTATTTATTTCTTGCAAATTTCTCTGAAAATGGTTCCTTTGAACGTACTTAATGGACTGATTTGATATTGAACGCACTTGTTTACAGAATATACTTGATTTTACTTTGAACAGAGCCTTCCAAACGCTTTTTTGTCATTTTGGACCGCGTCATCTTTTGGTTCAATTTTTGTATAGTTTTTTTTTCGCCAAAAATCCTTAAAAGTTGAATTGAATATTGATCAGACGTAAATATTAAACACCTTAAGCATAAGTAGGCTACATTTGGGGATTATATATCCTTCAACTAAGTACTGATCATTGTTTTAAAATCCTTTCAAATTAATGCTTTAGTAAAGGTTTAAACTGTCATTTGTGCATTTCAGACGAAGCTAATTTTTCTTGTGGACTTAAAAAAAAAACAAAAAAAAAACTTGGGGTTGGAAACAAATTTTTGAAGGTATTGATTGGCATTTTAGAGAACTTCAGCTACTAAAAATAATTAAAACTACTGCTAAAATACTTCTTTAAAAATACCTCTTAAACGAACGTGATTCTTCCTTTCATGGGATGATACTTTCTCTGCAGCCCTAGGGACGAACTGAACAAAAAAGTTCGAAGAACTTTTTATCCTTTCAGAAAAACCTTAGAGGATTCTTCATACTTCCAGAATTTTGAGATTTTCCTTAACGTCTAAATGAGCCATTGCCCCCAGCAGTCGTGCCGTGAATTTTTTCTCTAAAGGAATTAAATTGATGGATTCCGGAAATCAATTACAGTTTTATCTCTGTTAGCACACACGTTTGAAGTGGGTTTTATTCATTCCAAAAGTTGCCATGTTTTTCAGGGAATCCCAAAATAGAAATTTTTTCCAGTTTGGAACGAGCTCTCTTTATACTTAACCATGCCTGTCTTTTTTTTGCTAGAATTTAGTAAGTGTTCTTTCTCCAGGTGGAGAAAGAAAAGCATTAGCACTCTTTTTTTGTTGTTATTTTTCTAACATCAACTTCAAGATTTAGCAAAGATAGAAGTAGCTTTTCACCCCATTTTGAAACGGGATACCTTAGGGGGTGATCCTCCCTGCATCCATGGTTTATCTGCTTTGATTAAGCCCTATAAAAATGTTGAGGAATTAGAGGTTATTTTTTGACTGATGGAGATACAAAAACAACATCAAAAACACACAGGTAATTTAAATCTTAATAATTTGTCCTAAATTATCCAAGTTGACGGTAAGAAGGTGCAAAGAAACACTTTTCACATTTCTGCATAACCAGTTTTATTAATCGGTTTTCATTTCAAAAAAAAAAATTGATGGGAACCAAAAATTATAATGTGGAAGATGGCTTAAGGCACCTTATGTTAGGTTAATCTTCATTTACTATTACTACTGACAACTCACCGCAGGACCAAGCCGCCTGAGGCCAACACAGCCACACCAGCTCCTCCTCCTTCCTAACCTATTCAAAGCCTCCCTCTTTACACCCTCCCAGAAAGTTGCCATTTCCCTTAAATCTTTCTTTACGACATCTTCAATTGCTGATCTTCATTTGTGACTCTAGTCTTCATTCCTAATATTACACCAGACACTATCAAGGGCGGGTCAATGATTTTTTTAGGGGGGGGGGCAAAATAGGTTAATCCGATAAACTTGCATTAGGAGCAAGTTTAATTAACGCAAACTTGCATTAATTAGTAAATTAGACTACTTTAGACTACGTTAGTGGGCGCCCCCTGGATCCGCCACTGGACAGTATAATGGAAACTATTTCGCTTCACCATTGCAGTTGGGAAAATTTCAGAATTGCACCACGGGGGAAATGAAAGACTACCGTCCTATAAGTTTTGGGTTAAAGAGCGTGCTCGAAATCCGCTGGTTTGTTTTTATAATTTTTTGCCATATTTTTTTATTCAATCACATTGCTCCTTTAGCGTATGTCAGCAAGGAAGCTAATTAATTCCGCTTTATTACCCGTTGTTGTATTCACCCATGTTGTAATTTTGCTTTGTAAAATTTTGAGCCAGTAAACCGAACGTACAATTTGATTGGCATTTTTTTTATGAAATTTTGAAGTAAGAAGAGCTAACAGTTTTTGTGTCAAAAATTTTGTATAAGTTTAGTCACTGTTTCCCTGTCGTTGCATCTTTTAAGCATCTCCGATTGTGAGCAATCTGAATTTTTGTGAAACATTAGTTGTTTTTTCGAAAAAAAAAACAACGTCAAATTGTCGATGTTAGGCTTAAAGGTCCTAAGTTGCAAACTAATTCCTGGTTATGATTAGCCCATTCTGTCTAGTTTGGGGCAATGATTACCGCCATTTAGGTTAGAATAATTCAAGGCAAGCTGGTAGCAACTCTGTTATTACTTTGGTGACCTTGAGACTACAACAGTTGTACTGTTATAATAAGTAACACGACGACGACAAATAGATTGCACATGTTATTGCTACTATTTTATTTACATTTGGCCTTTGCAGAGTCTACATACCAGAGAGCTCACTTTTCGCAAGGTGGGCATTGCTGCGTCTATTCTGCGTTGGAGAAGTAATACGGAAGTTCAGAGGTTCTCAACCATCTGTATAGTGCTATAATAACAAAAAAGATATGTGTAAAGAAGAGAAACGAGGATAGTTATGTTGAGGATCTTCGTTTTTTCTTCTTTATCATATTTTTTCATCATGTCTTGCTTAGCCAGTGTGGTCTTATATATTATTTTCGTAGTGCTATGGCTACGCGTAAGGATTTCTGTGGGGTGACTGTAGTATAGGTTTGTACTCAAGCTAGTTTTTCATAAAACTAAAGCATCCACGCCGCTAATTTATAAGCACAGTATATAAATTATATAAATGATATATAAACTATACCATTATACTGTGTTTATAAGACTTAAATGGGCATAAAATCGCCATGTGTACAATAAAGCGGAAGTTGCATTATTAGCGAAACTGAGCTATCAACTCATTACCATGTAAAGTATCATGACGAATCAATCGATGCAGTCTGATTTCCTCTTACTCCGAAACTACGATTGCAATTGGACAACGAAAGTCCTGTTTCAGTCCCCTCTTAACAGTCTCAGTCGCATCTCAGATCTCAGATTCCCTACTCAGTTAAAATTTACCCGTAGGTTTATCACCCTTATGCAAAATTCAGAATATATGAAGTAAACGGTTTTTGGTTGACGTTGCTGAAATGTCAAGCCTTTTTCCCTTCAAAAACTAAATAAGGAAATTTCGAATTAAAACCCAGGATATTTATATTGGTCATACTATCAGTACGCTGGTTTATTAGAAAATTAATTAAAATGAAATGAAATATTAAAACCGAAATTATATATGAGAAAGAATATACTCTTTCTCAATGAACTGATTTGTTGGAGGCAATATTTGTAGCATAGGGATTGCTCTACTCCTCAGGCTAAATTCTTGCTGAGCGATTGCAAAAAGGTCCTACAATAGTTTTCGAACAATTTCCAGCAAGTTTAAAGTTGTTAGTGCTTTTGGATTAAATGTAAAACAAAATATACTTGTTGATCTCCTGAAGGAAGAAAAACTAGATTTTGTATCTCTTGCAAGCCAATTCGCCTGTGCATAGATTTGTTGAAGTCAAATTTGATGATCGCCTGAATATCTCAAGGCTAAGACTAACATTTTTTCTTCTTAATGCAACTGATTTTAGTCCAACTTTCTTTGCTTTTTGCCCAAGAATTATTTTTCAATAACAAATCTAAAGTATTATAGACGACCGAGTTCAAAAATTCGATACGAAATGCAACCGAGGGGTGCCCCCTTCCAGAATACACGTACACGAGGTGGCGCTCGCCAAGCGTGACAGGACATGACGGAAGCTGTGCCAAGCGTGGCGGGACTGTGTCACACACACGAAGTTTTGAGATATACTCCAGGTGATAGCAGGTGGGCGTCCCTTCGAATTGAAATGAATGATATGTTGTGTTCCAACGCTAGAGCCACAAATAAAAAACACGGAAAAAAATCCCTTCACAGATAAAATACGATACACCCTCATTTCGTACATACTTATCATTTTAAACTCTTCTTCCCTTGTCCTACTGATCCAAATCTTGGAGGACCATGCGCATGCTTGCAATAAAGTCACATGGCCCATCCAAGTAACTTCAAGAAACCTTCGAGAAAACACGTGAAAATAGGTGATAATATGAACCTTGGGTCTAAATTTTTTCCATTCTTTTGTATTCAAGAATCAGATCTGCCGCGGCCATGGTATAGTCTTGATACGCTGATGGACTAAGCCAAATTTTTAGCGTTGTCTTAAAGGAATAGTTTTTCTGGTGGGGCCCAACCCCCTATCCCTTCTGAAATGTATATTTAGGTCAATATTTTCAGATGTGCAGGGTCGTGTCCTTTAGACTGATTTTATGTGGAGATTCCCCCTGTCCTCCTTTGTGTAGGCATTTTATGGCCATCCCCTAAATGTTTTGACTGTGTGAATACTGAAGCCTACAGTTGCAAGTAGCAAATAAATGAACTGTCAAAAGAAGTTTAGTTACAAGATAGTTGGATGCAGTTGAAATTTTAGGAGAGGGGATTATTAGAGGAGTTTTCTATGATGGATGGCTAGGAAGAACTTTTCTTTTGACCAATGTTCATAACCCCTTTGTGAGCAGTGAAGAACCCTGGCTCAGTGGATTAGGCAAGTCTTTCTTTTGCCATTACATTACACTCGGTTTTAGCACAATGTCAAGTTTTTATCTTCAATTTTCAAAGTAATGTGGTTAGACTTGTAACTAGGGATGCATAAGAAACCAAACTTTTTCCACGATTGAGGCATAATAAAGTGGATACTGGCCTGTTAAACAGAACATCTTCAAGAAGTGAAGTTAATTCTAATGAAATATACCAAAACATGATGATAATGTAATACATAAGAAGCAAAATTGTGAAAACTATGACAGAGAATTATGGAAAGCAGGCCGCACAGACAGTGGCGGATCCAGGGAGGGGGCGAAGGGGGGGGGGCCTAGCGTAGTCCAAAGTAGTGTAGTTTACTTAATTAATTCAAGTTTGGGTTAATTGAACTTGCTCCTAACGCAATTTTATCGGATCAACCTATTTTGCGCCCCCCCCCCCCCTAATTTTTTTTCGGATCAACCTATTTTGCGCCCCCCTAAAAAATCCTGGATCCGCCCCTGCGCACAGAACGCACTATATTAGATACCTAACTTACCTAACCCCTAACTACCTCTAAATATTATGTTTAATTAAAATATACCTACGTCGTAGTTTTCTCGCTCAAAATAAGCAAATCATAACCGATTCAAACCGGTTTTGTCAGATCTTAAACAGCGTAATTCTTGAGGATGTTCTGAGATTAGTACCAAAAAATGAGCGGCTTAGAATCCAAATTGTTTAATTCCAATTAAATAGGTTCAAATATTAAAGGAAGATGTATGGCAATGTTTGGCTGTAAAGTATCAACACCTTAAATCTTAATAATTTCAGTATTTCAAGAGAAAAACTACTTCCCATAAGATAAGATAAGATAAGGGTTTATTCCAAAAACAACACACACAAAAAACAAATGACCTTCCATAAGCTAACGCTTGTTCGGAAGTAATTACCCTCTTAAAATTAACACTTATAATAACATAATAAAGAGAAAGAAGAGAAAAAAAGAGAAAAAGAAGAAAGAAAGAAAAAAAGAAGAAAGAATGAAAATCCTACACTCACTCGGCTCCTGGTCGCAATAACCAAAAATCAATACTTCACATACTCCAAAACTTCCCGCCGCCATCCCATAAATAATAAATAAACAAAAAAAAAAAAAATAAATAAAAATATATAGGAAAAACGGGAAAACGGGTTCCGGGCAAACCTGAGAGTGACTCAACTATACCACCCTTTAAACAAATTCATACCTATGGAGACAAAGGGTTTTAAGGTCCCGACGGAATTCACATAGATTCGCTGAACTTTTTAAAGAAACAGGCAAATTATTCCAGACAACTGGCCCCACATGACGTATTGAAAATAGCGATCTAGTACTAGTAACTTGAGGTGTCCGTATATCTCTAGCATGACGAGTAGGATAATTGTGTACATCATCACCAGAAATAAATAAATTTGAAAAACACTTGGGAACCAAATTAGAAAAATACTTAAACATAAATAACCCATGGTAAAATTTCCCAAGAAAACACATAACACAACTTCCCTTTATACTAATCTAAGGAAGATCTAAGGTGTCTTTGTTTATGTACCAGTGAAGTCCAAATGTGTTTAACAAACAAAAGGCCAAATTGAAAGTGTGTATTTATTCACATATTCGGAAGAAGTATATCAATGTTTTAGCTGTAGACGGGAGTCTCTTTTTTATCTCACCTTGTTCTACGTAGTTCTACTCTAGTATCAATAGGAGCAGACATTTCGTGTTTATAGTATGGGCAGGAAAATGAAAATTTTTTCTTTCTTTTTTTCTCATACATGGCTCCTTGTAGTACCAGTTTGAGTAGAACTTTGCAAAAAAAACGTAAGAAATATCAGTTATGACTTCTGGCTGAAACGGCAGCGATTCTGTATCCTGACAGAGCTTATGAATTTATTTCTGTTTGTTCATCTTCTTCCAATGAGATTATTGGCGATTTTCGTAATAAAAAAAAAGAAAAGATTTGTTATTTGGCCTTTTTAGATGTATGCCTTGTGGCTCTCGTATTCATTCACTCAGTAATGTGTAAGAAGTAGACATTATTAAACACAAGGAAAGAGAAGGGACAATTCTCCTTTTGGTACTTATGTATTAGCTGGTACCCACACGCGATATATTATGTTAAAGGAAACTAGTCAAACGTGTATTTGTCAATATAGAAATGGATCGCAAAGTGGGGTTTGTCATTTCGTTTACCATATTTAAACTATTGTTTTTTGGGGTTTAGGGGGACAAAAGGTACCTAGGTTAGGTTACGTATTTAATATATGCTATGCTTTACCCCCCACCCCCATAATGTGCAAATATATAGCCCGAATTTGTTTCTAAACTATTATATTTTCATCATATTTTGTTTTATTTCATTTGCATTAACCAAACTTGACCCTCCTTTTTTATGGTTGGTTCTAACCATACTTCCTTCTTGGAAGATTTGATAATTTTGACAGAAAATAAACTTATTCGGCGTTTTCGCACGACTCCCTTTTCTAGACAAAAAACAATCTGTTAAGCTTCTAAAGATGGGGTCTATGTACGTTCATGAGTAGTTTGGATTATGCTAATATCCTGGGCCGTATCCAGGAATTTTTTTTTTGGGGGGGGGATTACAAAAGGAATTTTTCCGGGGAGTTTAAAAAAAATTTAAAAATCGCATCACTAATTTTTTAATAATCATTTTTTAAGTTTTTACGAGTCAGACAAACATTTTGTGGGTGGGCTCAAGCCCCGTCCCCCTGGATACGGCCTTGCTTATACCCGCTTAATAATACGAACATAAACAAATCTTGTTCGTTTTGTTAATTCTTATGCGCAAGTCTTGTAATCTAAACAATTTTATATACAGAAAAATATATCATACCCTTGCCTGTTTTGATAAAATGCCTAATTCTTGCTGTATCATGATCCAAAACGATTTTCATTTCAGTATTAATATTTTTTCACGGGAAAGAGGAGGAAGAATATGTGGCGGATATTTGCCAATTGAAAACGCAGAATAATTCGCAGATGCTCCTCCCCCTTTCCAAAAAGTTAGCAACTCCGGACAATACTTTTGACATTTCTTAGGTCATAATTTTTGCGATCTGTTAAAGGGTATCGATCGGCCGGAAAGGGAGACAATCTTTACACTTTATAAACAGTTTGACCCCGAGCGTTTTACCTTTCTGTTGGCTATGGATATTGTTGGAATTTGCGAGAATTTTTTCGCAGACCCAACCCAGGTCTGTTCTGTGCCTAGTTTATAAAATGTCCTTTCAAATTATTAGAAACGCTTTAGAATTGAAGATAGTTTAGTTGAATAAACGGATGTTAGATAAAAAGGGGTTTTTGTTAGGAGACCATAGTTAAGGCGGTTTTCTCAAATGCTGATTTTTGGATTTCTATTGCAAGCTCAGATGGGCCGAATTCGCATTTTCGAAGCAAAGACTGCAAAAAAACTAGCCAATTTTATAGGGATAGTTAGAAAAAAAACAAGGGATTCTCAAAATGTCAAGGAGGTTATAAAAAATGTTAAAACAAATTAGCATTTTATTAAAATGCTAAAAAACAAGACAGGACTAGGAAAGTTTTTGTACATAAATTTTCTAGTTGTTGTTGTAGCAATTGTTTACAGAATCCTATCCTTTCGTGACAAGAAAGTAGAATAGAAATTAGCCACAGTGCCGATTCTATTATTTAGGTACAGTTCCGTGGCTTCGAAACTCAACTTCGTAAGTGGGCAAAATTAACTCATGTTCAACGAATTGTCTTTGCTTATAACATTTCGTTCATGTCGTAAGCCATTGAATCAAGTGTAGCGTACATACCTTTTTTTTGTGATTTTGGACACTTTTTGCTACCATTAGGAACTTTATTTTTTTTTTCATATGCTTTTTATAATGAAAAAGCTTTTTAAAAGTTATAATGTTATTTTACATTCTTACACATTCTAAGTCGTGTCGTGTATAAAGCTCAGCAGTTGATCTTTGTATATTTGTTAGCATTGTAATTAAAGTAGTGAAGAATGATAGATGACCAGTATCAATTTTGAAACTTTGTATTTTGATATGTTTTAATGTCGGAAGTCTTTCGGTATAATATATGATGAAAATAATCTATCGGACTAGTTTAAAATAATCTATCCTTCTAGCATAAAGTTCTTATCTGTCAACCGTGTTTTTTAATTAATTTCATTCTTCTCCTTTTGAAGCGACGTGTACAGGTGTTTTGTCTGGTATATACCATTAGAACATTTTTTATGATCTTTCCAAATCTTGAAGCTGCATCCCTCCCAAGGCCGTAGCGAGGATTTTTTTTAGGGTGGGGGGGTTGTGATACAAAAAACTTTTAAGAACGCATATATATTTGTTTATATGCGTTTTTATTACGTTTTTACGAGTTGGACAAAAATATTTTCGATACAGCCCTGATCCCGCCCCCTCCATTTTGCGACAGAATTCGTAGCCGGACGACTCAAATGCAGGTCCCTGTTACTTTTTTTCAAATTACATGGAACTGTTGAAAAAATCTCCTATAAAGTGATATTAGGCGGATTTTTAAATACCTTAACCAAGGCTTGAAAGTGAATGTAAAATTGAACATATTCTGGGAAGTGTGAAACAAAAGCTGCTATGTCGAATCTCTAATAGGTGTTGGTCTATCTGCAGCACAGTTCATATAATTATCCAGTAAGCTTATCGCAGATCATTTCTGGTCTTCGTTCTCGGTGCGAACAAAAAGCTCCTCCCACTTCTTCGTGCAGTTATTAATAGCGGGTTTCCACTTGTTTCCGATTGTTTCGCGTCTGACTTGTCTACCCGTGAAAAGATCTGACGCCGCTTATGTTTCTACGTTCTCTGGAGCACTCGCACCCCGGTCCGGGTTTTTATAATGGGCGAGATAGGGAATGATCATACTGGATAATTATATGAACTGTGATCTGCAGTCACAAGAATATGAGGGATTCGTCCAATCTTAGTCAAAAGAATCTCCCGGGAAATGCTGGCTTAAAAAAACGTAATTTCTGGCCAAACCCCTCCGCTCTGTAGGGCTCCTTTTGGAAGAATTCTCCGACACCTTATACAGTTTTGACTGTGTAGATCCATAGTTCTAGGATATCTCTATAGCTTCGAATCAGGGTTCCAAAGTCGCTTGAAAAATAACCCCACATCAGCCCATTTTTTTTATTCTGCAATCTTTGTACCCATCTCCACACTCTTAAATCTGACTCTGGCTCCACGTAGAAGTAAACGGCTATATTACTACTACTAGCAACTCACTGCAGCATCTAGCCGCCTGAGGCCGACACAGCTGCACTTGCTCCTCTTCCATCCCAATCTATTCAATGACTCCCTCTTTACACCCTACCAAGAACTTCCAATTTCCTATGCTTTCTTACTTCTTCCCAACCCATTTGGGTAGGGAAAGAGTATGTTGCTGAATGTGTATGGGTAAAAAAAAAAAAACTGCGAAAATATAGCCACCCAAGAGAAAATCATTCCAAAATAAGACCAGCTACTTTTACAAGGAAAAAATCCTCCCCGCTAAAATATCTATAGCTTTACTAAATCAAAATTCAATTTTATTTCATGTCTCGGAACCAGAACCTTTTTTTGTCTTATATAAATCAACATTTTCATTGCCAAATTGTTTAATACAAAACCTATTGAAAACAACTTCAGTACCTTCATTTTTTGTTTATTTATGGAGGCTCGGTTTCTTGCCTCTTTGCAGTACTTTGGAGCCAAGAAATTGGACACTAGGAGCAAAGAGAAAAGGGGAGATATCTGTCTTCCACTTCCCTGTCAAAAAGTATGTTTTAACTTCATTGTTTTATTCTGTGTCGCCAATGGTCACATTTTTTACCAGATTAAATAAAAAAACAAGTTTTTTTTTTAACTGAAAGTAAGAAGCGACATTAAAACTTAAAACGAACAGAAATTATTCCATATATGAAAGGGGCTGGAGCTGTCCCCTCCTCAATGCCTCGCTCTTTACGCTAAAGTTTTTTGTTGTTTTAAAAAATAAAGTTGTGAGACTGAGTCAAATTCCGTTTTTTGACCTGATATTTTTTTTTTGCCTTATTTGTATTTACCTATTGTTGGTGTGGCAGATATCGGGCCAGTAAAAAGAGCGCAAAGTCTGACTGGTTTTTTTGTATGAAAGTTTAAGCAAGTTAAAAGAACGAAAGGTTTTGAATCAGAATATGTTTTAAAAGCAAACTCTGTGATAGGGGGCTTGCGTTTATACTGCAAATTAATTCAGAACTGTTTTGAAATAAAGGGACAGAGGTATAATAAAAACCGAGTAGAAATAAAGATAAATGACAAGACAAACTTAAAGAAAAGCATAAATTACTATGAATGAAAGTATGAAACCTAAAACGACAGAAATTAAAATGGATAATACAGTCTAACTTGAAACGGATAGAAGGAGGAGGGCTGCTGGGAGAGTGCCATCTGTGCTTTATACGAAACTAATATTATTCCTAATTGGCGTTTTGAACAATTTGTTTAGCTTTCAGCTTTTAAAATTTTTGAATGAAACGAAATAATAATAATAATAAAAAAAAAAAAAAAAAAAAAAAAAAAAAAAAAAAAAAAAAAAAAAAAAAAAAAAAAAAAGAAAAAAAACTGACGGAAAATAAGTGTCCTTTCAAATTCGTAAAATTAATTTGATTGTAACAATGTGTTTATTCTAAAAAAAATTGTTCATTTTTTCCGTGGAAACCATGTTGGTGTTTTCGTTTCTTTGTAATTTTAACGATGTTATAAAAAAAAAGTATTAAAACTATTTATCAATATCTGTTCATAACAATAATAGAAACCCTTCATTACCAACATTATTGAAAATCACCTCAAGGGCATTCAGGAATTACTTAGGGAATTGACTAGTCATTAAATTTAAATCACTAAAAATAGTTATCACCTTAGGGCGACCGTCCTAATGCATGACAAACCAAGTAGTATCACATGTGGTGTTAGATCCCCGTCTAAAATGGAATTTAAGAATGTCCGAGCCGAAAGAGGTACAACACGTGTATTTGGGCCAAGTTGGGGTTTGGTTGGCGTAGGAGGGACTACGAACATCCGATCATGCGTATTGAAACAATGCATTTACCCCCTCCCCCCCTATATTTTTGTTCCCTCTAGAATTTCAGACACCTTTATTGGTATTTTCGTTGAAAAATACCCCTTTTTTGGTATTTTCATCAGAAAAAATTGAAAAATAAACAAAATACCCCTTCCTAGATTTTAAAAAATATCTTGCCCCCCCCCTCACATTTTCATGAATTGGCGCCGCCGTAATGAAAATCCTTGTATAAATTCAACTTACCTTGTGCTAGTTTTTGATGTCTTTATTGTACTATTAAATAAAAAAAAGACAAGTTTTTTCAGCTGAAAGTAAGGAGCAACATCAAAACTTAAAACCAACAGAAACTATTACGTATATGAGGGGTTGCCCCCTCCTCAGTACCTCGCTTTTTACGCTAAAGTTTGGCTTTTGTTCTGATTATTTAAGAATGACTCCTGATACACAAGAACCGCTTAATTAGAATAATAAGCTTTTTACAAATTCAAAAAATACTGTAGCGTAAAGAGTGAGGTACTGAGGAGGGGGTAACCCCCTCATATACGTAATAATTTCCGTTCGTTTTAAGGTTTAATGTCGCTCCTTATTTTCAGTTGAAAAAAACTTGTTTTTCTTATTTAATTTCTGGTAGCTTTTATTAATGCTGGGAAATCCAGCTCCACTCCCATGGAAAGATCCTCCCACGTAAGCGCCCCCACCGGAAAATCCCCTCCCCCTAAAAATATGTTTATGCTTCCCAATAGCCAATACCATATGTAAACAACGGGCAAGGTTCATAACTTGCAGCCCTTTCTCTGGGAGCTGTGGAGGATCAAGTGATCCTCAAAAACTTATCCATTAGATCTTTCGACAATACTGAAGAAAATGGTTATCTCAAAGTTTTTATCAGACAATTTTGAATAAAAAGGGGGGTGGTATTGCTAGCTGCCCTCCAATATTTCGGTCACTTAAAAAGGGCTCTAGAACTTTAGATTTCTGACCAAATGAGCCCTCTCCCGATCCTCTAGGATCGCTGGTTTGATACGATCACACCTGAGGAAAACAAGTAAATAAAAACGCATCTGTGATCTTGCTTCTGGCAAAAAATTCAAAATTCCACATTTTTGTATATGGGAGCTTGAAACATCTACAGTAGGGTTCTCTGATATTCTGAATCTCATGGTTTGATTTACGATCATTACGATCATATGATTTCTTAGGGGTGTTTTCCTCCTTTTTCAAAAAGTAGTCAATTTCCTCAGGCCCGTAACTTTTAATGGTGCACATTAAACTTCATGAATTTTATCTATTTCGAATAAGCATCAAAATTTGATTCTTTTGCTGCATCTATTATTATCAAGACTGTCTCTTACAGTTTTGGCTACTAATGAGCCGCATCACTACTTACTTACAGTTCGTTACCACGAACTGTTTGATTAGCCTCAGATTTTACAGTCAACTAGTAAATATACCCACATAGACACTTTGGGGGATCTCAAACAATATTTATGAAATTATTACAGTATTGTGAAATTTACGAATGTTTAACATGTCCGTCATTTGTGACAAATGTACTGTGTATGGTGTGATTTTTAACCTCTAGATTGGAATATAAGCCTCATATTTTTAATTAGCAAGCTCAGAAACCCTCAAATACTAGCTGCGTTTTTTTTCGAAGTTCCGTGTTTCATGGTTCATGTTCCAAGTTTCATGTTCTAGCCCAAAAACGCAGTTTTTGTCGCTTTCGTGTTCTCTGTCCATGTTCCTGGTTGAACGTCTAAAAACGCATTTTAGGAAAAGTGGCAAAATATTCAAAACTGTGGAAACATGTGGAAAAATTCTGAGCTTTTTACTTGCCTGTTTTCTTGCACACATATGTTTCACCTTGGCCTCTATTCAAAAACGCATATTCAGCAGGATCTATGTCCATTTTCTTCCCTTCCATCTTATCCTTTCTTTTGTCATCTACAGATAACTTTTTTCTATCTGGATAGGGACCAATCGAACACGCAACACGCACAAAGAGCAAGTTCCAAGTTTGAGGAAACAGACAGTCGAACAGGCATCATGATGTTTCGTGTTTCGCAAAAAAAACGAAGTTTTGTTAAAACATGCTGTTACGTGTTTTGTCGAAAACGCAAAAATGGCAAAACACGATTAAACCACGGAACCAACCACGCAAAAAAAACGCCACTACTATTTGTAGAAGCTATATAGCAATCCTAGCAATATGCAATCATCAATCTTTAATTATTTGGGACAAATTCTTATAACCTGTAAGATCTTGAGTCGAAAGAGGGCACTTATGTTCAAAGTCAAGGGAATTGGGGAGGGACCACAGACCCACTGTGTTCCTCAGTTACACAAATTGAAAATAATTGCATGACTCTGATTTCAACAAGATGTAAGGTCTCTACATTTCTGCCAAAATGTACCTATGAAGACAGGTATTCCCCGTCTTTAATTTATGGCCCTTATCTCAGAGGCTTCACTTGTCATTTTGTCCTTGGAGGCACAGTTCTTGTGCCTTTTGATCGTTTTCGTCAAACTAGCTATATTGAAATTTTGTCGCGGTGCAATCTGGAGCCTTGGGGTGCTCCTTGGCACATGGATCGCTAGGGGATGTCAGACTACACTCCTTTTAAAAGAACAATCAAACAAGCGTCCATACATTCTATGTCGTGCCCCGAGGGGGAAAATTCAAAAGAAAGAAGAAAGCAATAGCATACGAGATACATTGCTCTTTACATTGTCAATGGTAGTGTGTTGATTATGAGAATGTAGAATTCAAGGCAGGCTCAGAGGTACAGGAGATGGAATCTTGGACAAATTATCAGGTAAAGTCATTGCTAGTAGAATACAACCTCCCACTTAACCTTCTCTTTCTCTTCCAGAATATTGTAGACTCAATCCTATATGATTGTATTTGTATTTTTAGATCAATGAACAATTGCCGGACTTGGACTACCTCTTAAAGATGGGGGCAAATGGGCAACAGTACTGCCTAAGATGGAACGATCACAGGTCGAATTTGCTGGCAGTTTTTGATCAACTCCTCCAAACAGAAGCATTTACCGACGTCACACTTGCTTGCGGCGGTGCTTCAATAAAATGCCACAAAATGGTTTTGGCCGCCTGTTCCACGTACTTCCAGTCACTTTTCTTAGAAAACACGTGCTCACATCCAATTGTCGTTTTCAAAGACATTCAGTACGCGGAAATACGTGCAATTCTTGAATACATGTATCGTGGAGAAGTGAATGTGGAGCATGAGCACCTGCCTTCTTTGTTAAAAGTTGCTGCCGCGCTAAAAGTGAAAGGACTGGTTGACGAAGATGGTCAGGCAGAGCCAGAAGTTGTACCACGTATTCCTCATCCTCCTCCTCCTCCCAAAACTCCTCAACCTACCTCAGTTCAAGCCAATACAAAGCGACCTGAAAGTCCACCTACGTCAGAGGCATCTAACCAGAGACCGCCTTATATGTATCGTAACAGTATAGTTAACACCAGTAATCCTGATTTATCCCTCCCTGTTTGGTCACCTCTTATGATGCCCCTTCCAATGGGTGTCTATGAATCTGCAATGGCCTCTTTAGCTAGCAACGGACCTAAACGTAAACGAGCTTCAGGATCCGAAGATAGTGGGAGGTCCAATGTTGTTGGTCAGCAAGGCGTCACAGTAGAAGGACCCCCTTTACAAGCTCCGCCTAGTAGGCAAGAAGGCCACATAAGTGATCTATCACTACAAAATTATTCCTATCAAAGACCGCCGTACGAGGTGAGTGGATTTTGCTCTTTTTTATGTCTTTCTTTTTATCAAATAAGTGTTTGCTCTATTTTAGCATAAAAGAACGATTGAAAAAGTAGAATTTCTACATGACAAAATGTAATATAAAATTCTATTCTTTGAGCAGAAATAATAGATATCATAGTAGGTCTATGCAAAAAAAAGAAAAAAAAAGCACAATTATGAACTGCGTTTAGTCCAAAGAATGGTGTATGAGAAAAAATTGTTGAACCCCTAGAAGCAAGATCTTCACGTGTGGATATAATTGAAGCATATTACAACTAATCGCAAGAATTTTACAGATGGTCATATCAGCATCTATAAAGGTATTTGTTCACAGGGCATCTTTAATTTCCGACAAGTTACTGATATATATTAATGTTGTGTTAATCTGTTAATAGTCTATGATAACTATTCAACACATGTCAACAACTAGGGGCGTAATTTCCCATGGGGCAGAGAGGGGTGACTATCTCTCCCATACCTCGGTTTGCCCCCCTCCCCTCCAGTTGAAATTTAGTTTCTTCAAAATCTTGTCAAATTAAGATAAACCAGCATAATTCTAGATCCGCAGAAACGGTTCAGTTTTCTTTAGTACGTCTTTACTTTTATGGTAGGCTACTATATGGCTCATTTTTCAGTTTTACTCACTTTTTCAGTTGAAATTGGATAATTGGCTCCAACTTTGCTCCCCCCCCCTCCCCCGAGGATTTTGACGAAGTTGTGCCACTGTCAACAACACGAAAGAACTTACCTAGAAGACTGTTAACATCTATCACAAAATAACAATTTATTTCTAAAGTAGCGAAGAAACTAACGAAAAAACCGGTGTGTTTTCGAATTTTACACAACGTAAACTTGAGTGAGTGGCGCATAATACGCAAGTACCAAAATTCCTTCCCTTAAGAAATTAAAAAATAAAATTCTCAAATTTGGAAAGCCTTATTTCCACGGGGGGGGGCATTTTCCGCTGGGGTATTTTCTGGGGGGGGGAGTAAACGCCGGCCACCGTGAAGAACACCGCAAAGTTCGTGAAACATGAGAATTCAAAGCATAAAAAAAACAAAAAAAGGAGAATTAGGTCCAGAGACAAAAAGTGTAGTTATTATTGAAAATTGTTGCTTGGGTATTGCCTCATCAAAAATTGTTATCTTATACATTTTCTTTATTTTTACATCAAAGACGCTTCTCTAACTACGCCACAAATTAAAAAGAATTTAAATGTACAAAGGAGTTGGATATAATTAAAGCTTTGTGTGTTTTCTCCCAATTTCAAGCTTCGTTCAGACCGATTTATTTTTCAATTAAAAGAATGCAATGAAGCTAACATTCAGTGTGATGCAAGCACAACCTTTGAACGTGGTAATTTCATAGATAAAAAAGCCCATTCGACATCGTTATCTGTAAATCTTTGGTTGATTCATAAATAAGTTACGCTTATTAGAAATAAGTCATTAATTCAGGGTTGGGGTCTTCAACCTTACTAAGCCTTTACTACCTATCAGGCCTATAATACTGTTCAAAGAGACCTTGAACCAGGACACATCTAGCTCACTGGTTGAGCATTTGCCTAGTATGCAGTAAACGATTTAACTAGAATTTTGTATTATTGAAATGTTGGATTACTTTATTTTATTACCTGAAGAAAACTAGTGGGGATTATAGATAATAATTTAGCTTAGAAAAAAAAAACTCGAAGTTGAAAGGAAATCTCGTTTTCTTCATCGATGATGAAGGAAATCTATTACGATTAAGAGTAACCGGAAAGTAGATTCGGTACTGGTGAATTATACGGACACTTCTATATAGGCCTACTGCTAAAGAAGTCAAGGTTAGTGCTAATGAAATAAAATAAAATAGGATGAATATATAATAGTTTATAAACATATTTGGGCTATATATTTGCACACTACGGGGTGTGGGCATGGGCGCCCATAAGGGGGTGGGGGCATGAGTGCCCATAAGGGGGGAGGGGCAGGGGGCGCCCGCCCCCCTGGTTGAATGATGCTGCCTTATTCTTATATTTTTGTTCCGAGATTTCTATTATATAGCATTAAAAGTGCCAATTAGACGAGGTTTGACCCCCCTGGAATTCAGCTTATGGGCGCCCATGGGTGGGGTAAAGCATACCATGTATTAAATACGTAACCTAACCTAACAAGAGACAGATACCCGGTTATAATGGCTTATGAACAAAATTATAAGAATTGCGTAAATGGCAAATCCCAAATTGTAATTTTAACATTCATTTTAAATCACCCGTTTCACTCAATTACACTCTAACAACTGTTTTAGTACCGGGTATCTGTCCCGGTATCTGTAGCGTCTCCCGTTTGACATTCCATATACAGTATATAAAAGTGTCCGTTTAATGCACTAGTACCGTAGATTCACTAATTATGATTAAGTCATGAATTTGGTGATGACGTCTTCAACTTCTTCAGCTTTTCATACCCAAGGCATGTGATGGTATATGCATCTTGGATGTTTTGTCTTATATCTCGGTTTTTACATTATCTGCTCTCTGGCTCGGCGAACTGGTGCCGTTTTCCTTACGGCTTTTGACTAGCTTTCTCTTGCCGTCGAAGACTGATATCCAATAGGAAAATTAGAACCTGTAAAATGTCTTTAAATTTTTACTTTTTTTGTTCATATATTCGATTTTTTGACAAATAAGAACCGCAATGTACAAATATAAATCATTCTCAATAAAACAGATTTGATGCTCAAGCCGTTTCGAGGGTTGGGGGAAGGGATAGCACCGCCATTATTTGTTAAACTTGACTGAACTTCCGATATTAATTTTTCATATGCTTTTGTTGGTATTGTGACAAATATTAATAGTAATTTGTAGTCGTTTTTAAGTTTAAATTACTATATGACTTTCTTTCCGCCCATCTCAGGTTTTAATATGACCCTTTCCTTCTCTTTAAAACTTCTTTATTTGATTTTTTTTAGAATTAATTTGAAAAAAGGGGTAATCTAGGGTTTGTCGAAAATAGACTATGGAAAAAGGTTATGAATTTCTAAATGAATGAGGAAGGCCGGAGGCTCTGAATTTTTTTTTTTTTTTTTTTTACTTTATTAGAACGTAATTCCTTTACTCAAAAAGGAACAATGAAGTATATTTAACGAGTAAGGGCATAAGACTGTTGAGTTTTAGAAAGGGAAGGGTTTTGGGGAGATCTTCGCATAGATTGGTAGTTGACTTTTGTTCGGCACTCCCTTGCTGCTCAAGATGTTTCAGCCTTGGGCTTAGTTATTGCCTAATTATTTACTACCTTAGACTTTCCTGCTTTCCCCAAAGACTTAGCCCCCTTTCAGAATCTAAAATTCCCATGAGCTTGAAAGAAATGTGGCCTAAAGCCAAACTTTTTTGCTTGGCAAGAACATTTCGTGCTTTGCCTGTTCGGCAACTTTTTAATTAGATAGGCCTAACAAAAATTGAGATAGTGAGCTTGAGCTGTGAGAATATAAGGAAATAAAGTATTTCTTTGGTTTTGAATATTGTTTTCCTTATATATTTTTAAAAGGAACATTTAATGTACATAGTTTCTTTTCTTTTCTAATATCTAAGGAGAGTGTACTACCTTCTAGCTTAAATATAATTAATGTATTCTTTTCCTTTTTTCTTATTTTTATGGTAGGGCAATATCCTCACTGTTTCAGGTAAAGATCAAAGCTGGCGTTCTCATAACTCTTTCTGCGTAATTCTTTGTTACTCCTACCCTTAGTAGTTGTAAGCAGCAACACATTCTTCTTCTACACTAGGATGAACCAAAACAAAGCAAACAATTGAGACTTGTTCTTGGTTAGCTTTGCTCGTACTATCTAGTAGCAACAAAAATATGTAAAAAAAGAGAAAAATTACAAACTATTAAACATAAAGCTAAGGCGATGACAGCAAACGACTAAGACGTTAGAATTAAAACTCTGGGGAATTTGAGGATTTCTCCAAGGAGTTTAATGCTTACAAAAAAAATATTTTTATGGAGAAATATCTGGATTTTATCGGACACGATTACCTACGGGGTTTTGTTAAGGCTTCGCTAAATGTGTAAAAACGGCACAAAGCTGTCGAAATATGAGAGTTACATGAAATGGAAAGCATAAAGTAAAATGTTTAGGGGAAGGGGCTTCGTGGTTGCCTCATTTTATCACAATTTTGTGTAATTTCACTTAATTGTCTGGACAATTGACCCACTCTCAGAAAATATACACTACTCTCCTCATGCCTAATATAAACGGACCATGGATCTTTTCTAGGATGAACAGTTTTATAGAATACTCTCAAAGGAGGAGAGGGTCCTTGACATGGGTGGAAATAATTTTTGTTGACTTGTGTACATTCCCCTCTCCTGAGAACCACTGAAATGAACATCTGTTTGTTTTGACCAGAAATGAACGAATTCAAACCATAACATATGCCTCAAGCTACATCATGAATTTTCAAGATAGTGTCCTTCTACCGTTGGCCATTAAACTAATTGAAAGATTTTCAGAAAGTGTTCAAAATGGATTTTTTTTAAATATGAAAAGTCCTTTAAAAATATAAAATCTGTTGTCTGAAATCTTCCTTTCCTCTAGAGAAACGACCCTGTTCTTGTATGCGGGGGGGATAACGTTTTCACCTCCCTTTATGTACATTCCAATGACTTTTTTCCATGAAGAAACGGCCCCTGAAAATTGTCTAGGGTTGCTCTCGTATAACCATTTTTTGTACCGCGTACAATCCAGGACACATTCGAGAAGTCTGCTGAATGTAAGATCTAAGAAAACCAGTTTCATAGCCACAAAGATAACTGACGGGTCACAGAATGCATTGGATTTGTATAATTTGGGCTATATGTAATATATGCCCAATTTATATTATAAGCTAAAGTTTTTGTTTAGGAGAGGGGTAACGTTACCCCACCCTCCTAATGTGTAAATATATAGCCCAAATTATGTTATTATATAAGCTAAAGTTTTATGTTTTCATCATGTTTTGGTATATTTCATTATGATTAACCTAACTTCACTTCTCGAGTGTGTTCTGGGTTGTACAGGAGTACGCCACTTTTTCAAGGTTCGGACCTATGACAAAATCTAACCCCATTCTCCATCAGAGAATATCTCTTGTCACCACCTATGCTTATATTTCTATTTTGTTAAAAGTGTCATGTCAATTTGGGATCACTTGTCTTTAAAATTTCATAATCATAATCCATCACGTTCCTCTTCTTCGAAGCTAAGCGTAGGCCTACATATTTTTAGCCTCAAGAAATCCTTAAAAATGCAAAACAAATCCAGTTTTCATGTAATCATCTTTGCAAGTACAAAAAAATTGAAGAAAAAGTGTCTAAAATTATCCCACGTTTCAGGCCTCATAATGGTTAATAGGCATCGCGAAACTGCTTTTGTGAAATCCATTTTTGGAGGGTAAATCTTACGTGGTGACGAGCAAAAAAGAGAAAACAGGTTTTTGAAAACATTGAACGGTTCAAAAGCCCGATAGGCCTACTGCCAAACAGAAAAAAAGGAATCAGGTTCTAGAATTGTGCATGTCCATTTTCATCCGGTTCGCGTGTTTCATCTGACGCTAGCATGTTTCCATTAGGCCGGGGTTGCATCGAAACCTAGTACATGTTTTTCTCTCTCTTTGTCAACTTTTTTTTGTACCTACCACCATCTGCATCATGTTTTGTTCTGAGATGAGTAATTTACGGGGCTGTTTCTACTTCAGGTTCCTAATTTCGGTTTTATTGAACTAAAAAGTTGTAAAGAAACTCCTTTCAGTCACTGGAGTACAATTTGAGAGAATAAACATATATTTTGGTACTTGTTAATACTTGCCAAGAAAAAATTCTCGAGTGTATTCCGTATAATTATACGGAAAACGATCAAGAATTTTGCTCTGCAAGATCTAACAAAACCGGTTTGCCTCTGCAATAGGCTATGATTTGCTTATTTGAGTGATGGCTGTGGCACATCATAGTCACATCTATCGATACAGAAAGCCAAATATCATTAATGGCAAGGCAATTTTCTTGATTTTAGCGTCACACTTGTATTTAAAAAGCAAAAAAATAAAATTGCAAGAAATTAGTTTAAAGAGTTTGCACCAACAGTAATTTGTGTCCAACTGTTCTCTACCAATACTAAGTCTTCTTAACTTTTGTCAGATTCCTCTCCCAGATAGAAAATTCGCTGTTATAAGTTTCCATCTTTTCTAGTTTTAAAAAGTATGCCTTAAACCTTGAGTCTGATTGGTCAGTCAAGAAATTTATGCTTGAAAGTTGAACAATGTTCAACTCGAGAAATTACGAACGGAGAACGTAATTGGCGCTGTAGTAGTGCGTAATTTGGATTTTATCGACAAGTGTGACTATAATGTGGCACGGGCATAAGAAAAATTACGATATAAGTATATTTAATTAGATATTTAATATATAAAGGTTGTTAGGGATTAGGTTATGTATTTAATATAATACGTTCTGGGCGGCCTGCTTTCCATAATTCTCTGCTATAGTTCCCATAATTTTATTTCTAAAGTATTATATTTTCATCATATTTTGGTATATTTCATTAGGATTAACCTAACTTCACTTCTTGGGTGTGTTCCATGTAATTAACAAGTACCTAAATTTTAACTATCCACGGCTTGAGATAAGCACACACTCAATCAGGGGCGTATCCCAGGACTGATTGGACTGGGGCCCGGACTTCATTCGGGATCCCAAATTTTCTTGAATTTCTAGGGATTGTTTATTCAAATAATCAGATGAAAAGTATTTTTTAGTATTACCCTCCCACCGAAAAAATTAATGTGTACGTGCTTATGCCATTTTTTCCCCAATCAGAGCTAACAGTTTATTAATTCTATTGTACGTTTTTTAAGGGTTTGGGAGGCTCAGGTCTCCCCCTCCAGCTCCATGAAAATTTACAAAAGAATTGTCCACTCAACCAAAATGGAGGAGGGGGGGGGGTGTTGAGATGGCGCCAGGGCCATCTTTGGGGGCTTGAATCTCGAAAAATAAAAAGGGTACTTATGTGTTATAACGACCACACCAAAGAAGTGAAGTTATGTTAATCCTATTGAAATATACCAAAAGTTCATGAAAATATAATACTTAAGTGACACAATTATGGAACTACAATAGAGAATTATGGAAAGCAGGCCGCCCAGAACGCATTATATTAAATAACTAAGCTAACCACCTGTATATATTAAATATTTAATTAAAATATACCTGCATAGTACTTTATCTTGCTCATGCTAAGCATATTATCTCTGAGTGGACACAGAAAACGGTTTCATTACACATCAACGACAAAGTTTGGTCGGTATAACACGTAAGTACCATAAAAAGAAATACGGGGTTCGTTTTTTCCTGAATTACAACCTACATCAAATTCAATAAAAATTCAGACTATGAAAATATTCTCCTTACCCAAATGTGCTTAGAACCTACCATATAAAGTCAAACTAGCACTTGAAACTTAATGATGAATGTGTCAGTACAACCCCCTCCCGCCCAAACAGCTACCCATTCCTCAAACTTATAAATAACTTCCAATATGCATCAGAGAGTTTTTTTTTGTAATTCTGCAGATATTGGAAAATATCATGAGTCAGTTTATTTTAGCTGGTTTTGGTGATAGATCTTGCGTAATAGATCTGCAAACCAATCATTGTTTTTAGTCTTAAGTTTCAACTTCGATCTTTATTTCCGTAAGAAAACCTTTTTTTTAACTTAATATTTGTCCATTTAATTTATTTAAACATGCACAGTGAGTCTTACAAAAGGGTCTGTGTTTAATATAGGCATGAAACTGAAGAAGCTAATATATTTTTTTGGTAAAATATGACACAAGTTTTACTTCCAATCTTCCTTAAAATTTCCCTCGCGATATTTGCAACTTTGTCACATAACTAAGGAGTCCCAAGAGTTTTTAGAAAATTTACGCTTAGAAAATTCAATTATTTTTCATGAAAATGAAAATACAATTTTTCTTCAAAGGGTGTTTTTTAGTTTTTGATAATTAAGGGTGCTGGGAATGGGATTATACATAATGGCGATTAGACCATAATGAGGAGGTAAGGACCAACCATGGAGATTATAATGGTATACGTATGATGTTTCTCAGCCTTTCTACTCCAGAAGCTGCAATACGACTTTACGATGGAGTTATTAAGATGAATATATAAGAGGGACGTAGACAGGAGAGGCAGTAGCTTTTAAATAAATAATTAAACATCCGTGGGGTCTTGAGGTAACCTGGTAGCTCTGGCCGAAAAACGAATAAGAAATAAATAATTTGACGCATGCTAACCATCCAAAAAAGTTATTTTCCTGCTTTTTCGAGATAAGGGACTCAAAATCCCCAGTTGAGGGTTTAGATCACGGAAAATCGAGCGGCTATCTCAGAAATTTCATTCACTGGCATTTTGACCCTCATTGGCCAAATTGATGGTTTGTGGGTCGAAGGAAAACGCAACTTTGCTATGGTTTGTAAAAGTTCCTGTTTAGGGTTTAATACAATGAACAATCTACTGATAATCTTATACAATTTCCATTCCCTAGCATTTTGACCGTTTTAGGGCAGAAAAATGATGTTTGTTGCCACAAAATGGTCGAAAACGCTACTTTTCCGTAGCACGATCTCTTCTGTCAGGGTTGCAGCGGTAGCTAGCAGCCTAGTAAGAGACGATCACGCCCCATAGTAAAAAATGAAATAGGTCATAACTCTTAAAACTAGAATCAGATCAAAAAACGAAATGCACTATTAGAACTGGCTTGTCTGAAATCCCTATATAGGAAACTGGTAGTCTTTTGGCTTGAACAACAAGGGAAATATACTGGCTTGAAAATCAAGAAAAGTGGATGCAACCATGATATTCTGCTTATGCGGCATCTTTCTTTTTCTTCTTCTTTTCCTCAGATAGCGGGGCACTGGAACACCGTAAAGAGCTGTTTAATGACTCATTTTAAAGGAAATTGATGGGGTTAAAACCTTTTGTTATTTAAAGAAGTTATATCTAATATAAAACCATTTTTTACGAAAAAACTGCATTTTCATGTTCAAGATTGATGAATGACGTCAAAATCGTAGGTAAATACATATGATTATCATCATAACAGATGATCATCATAACGATTATCATCATTCCTGTATATAGATACCTTTTGTAATTAAGAAAATATAATTTTTAATATAAAATAAATTTTTGCGAAAACTACTTAAAAAGGGGCACTGAATAAAGGGGAAAAAGGTAAAAGACAAGGAGAAGGATACTGTAATTTTCCTGTGTAAGGTCTTCAACTGATGTCATTCCAATGTTCCATTTTTCTTTCGATCCGATGCCATTTTCGAGGAGTTTCAGGCTTCTTTTTTTGAAATCCCCTTAAACTTGTTTTCGCAGTAAACTGTTACTATTAATATTAATTAGAATAATAGCTACCATTCCTGAACTAGCTTAAGTGGCAACTCTTTCTCAATAGTTTTTTTTTTCAGAGCGTGTTTTTAAATTTTCGGTTATTATGGGCCCTGTTCCGCTTTTTTTTTTTTTACTAAGAATGAGTTGTCGCTGCATCTATGATCAACACGTAGCCTACACCTTTCAAAAATGACATTAAATTTCTACTATAATTGATCTTCAATGGTTTATGAGTTTGTTTATTACAAGGATTCAATTGCAATATAGAGGTCCAAAATTAAGCCGGAATAAGCACATATTTTACAAGTAGCGTTTGATAGTCACGCCAGCTGGTATTCAAGGATGTCAGCTAGGAGGACTGGAGGGAATCTCTCCTACCCTAAATATTGATATGTTTTTTTTTAATATATTCATAGAAAAGGGTATAAAAGATAGTAATTGCCCCGTCCCTTGATTTTGAAAAATACCTTTCTGTTTCCTGTATCTTCAGTAAAGAAAAAAACGAAAAGTCCTTGCCCTCCCCCCTGGTTTTCCTAAATTGGTACGTCGTAAAACAAAGCACACTGCTGCATAAAGTGTTTCAAAGATGTCAATCAGTTTCTACCCCGAACTGTACCAAATGCTTTTCATGACCATAGTTGACCAAAGTTTCATGACCATAGATATATGACTAATATTATGGCATAGAAGTCCAAAAGCAAAAGAACGGGAACTACGCATTTCACAACAAGTGTTAGATTTCTACTAAAATATTAAGCCATTTTAAAAATATGAAGCCTAAACTGCCACATATGTTATAATCACAGTAGACAGAATATACCCAGTAAGCTTATCGCAGATCATTTCTGGTCTTCGTGAACAAAAAGCTCCTCCCACTTATTTCTGTTTCAATGCACTTTGCACTCCTTCCCACTTGTACTCCTTCCCACTTGTTTCAATGCACTTTGGTGGAAACAGACGGAAACAGACTAACCTACATTCCCGCTAATCTGACTTCGCCTATGTTTATATCTGCCAAAACGTTCTCCGGAGCACTCGCACCCCGGTCCGGGTTTTTATAATGGGCGAGATAGAGAATGATCATACTGCTAATTATATAAACTGTGGTTATAATATTGGAGTACAAAATCAAAGGACTTTAAGTGTGCTTTCCTCCAAATGGTTTTGATTTTCTCCAAGGTTGGTAGACAAGGTTTTTGAAATCAGTAGTTATAGATGTGAGGATGAAATTACAGTATGAGCGTCCCGAAACAAAAGCATTTTTAAAGTTGTTGATTTCAATTCGGAGGCTAATTGTCCAACACAGAAAGTCAAAATCAAGACAATAGTTGCATATTTCCACACACGGTGTTTGATTTTGACCAAAGTTAAAATTATAACGATTTCTTCAATCACAATTACCACTGCTGCTCATACTATCCCTACCAGGACTATTTCTACGCTGCTTCTACCCGCTAGGCTACTACGCCATGACTGCCACTACCACGTTTCTACTCTTTTTACATCACATTATTAACATCACATATTGTTATTAATACAAGTTTTTAGGAACATCGCTGCTGTTAATTTATGTAAAAAGTGTGTTAATTTAAAAGAGAAAGGTTCTCCATGAAAAGTAAAGAGCGAATTGACAGCTTAACCCAAGCAGGATAAGCAGCGATTTATGAAATGAAAACTAAAATCAATAGTAATTACAATGAAACCACACTTCAAACGAACAGAAATTACCGTAAAAAAGTATGATGTTTCAGTTCTACCAAACTCAACAAACAAGCTAGAGCCATCTGCGGTTTACTGAAAACCAAGTTTTTCTGTTTTTGCTTCTTTTTTTTCAGTTTTTATATATCTGAAATTATCAAAGTACTGATGAAATTTCAAGAAATTTGTTTCGAAATCAGCATTTTTTTTTACGTTTTTTTTTTATTTTTGTTAGTCTAATATGTGGTAACTTTTATCAATATCCTTCTTTTAAACATTAATTTAAACGCTACTTCAGGAATTGCTTGTTCGAACAGTTCTTGATAACGAAGTGCAAGTAAGGAGCGACTCGGTCCGATAGTAACTGAAACCCTAAAAAACGGAATTTTTATAACAATTGATGCACCAAAAGAATTGACTTTTTATGCCGATTGAATAAAAAAAAAACAAGTTTTTTTTAACTGAAAGTAAGGAGCGACATTAAAACTTAAAACGAACAGAAATTGTTCCGTATATGAAAGGGGTTGTTCCTTCTCAACGCCTCGCTCTTTACGCTAAAGTTTTTTATTGTTTTAAAGAATAGAGTTGTAAGACAGAGTCAAACTTTCGCGTAAAGAGCGAGGCGTAGAGGAGGAACAACCCCTTTCATATACGGAATAATTCTGTTCGTTTTAAGTTTCAATGTCGCTCCTTACTTTCAGTTAAAAAAACTTGTTTTTTTTTATTTAATTTCTGAACGTTTTTGAATTAATGCAGCTTTTATTTTGGCTCACCGTACATGAATAATTAAAGCGAAATTCGCATATTAATTTTCCTTTTTTTGGCTAAATGACTTTCTCAAAATTTGGTTCTGACGTAATTTACGAATTAAATTACGTAACGAATTTCTATATTCGTATGTTTTTACTACGTATATTAGGGAGTTCGCCCTCTAGTCAATACCTCGCTCTTTACGCTGAAGTTCGAATTTTGTTCGAATCACAAACCCCTGAATCACAAAGGCCGGTTAATTAGAATAGATAGCTATTTTGAAAGTACTAGATTCTACTAGATACTAGATTCTCCTCCGTAACCCTTACTCCGATCCCCCCCCCCCCACCAGAAAAAATTCCTCCTAAAAACGCCTGTATACTTCCCAATAACCAAAACTATATGTAAACAATGGGCAAAGTTTATAACTTGCAGCCCTTCCCCCACGAACTTTGGGGTATTAAGTCATCCTCAAAGACATATTAATTAGATTTTCGACTATGCTGAACAAACTGGTTATCTCAAAATTTTGATAGGGTGACCGGGAAAAAAATGAGCCAGGGAGGGGGCCAAGTTGCCCTCCAATTTTTCGGTCACTTAAAAGGGGCACTAGAACTTTTAATTTCCGTTCGAAAAGCCTTATCACGATATTCTATGACTACTGGATCGATACGATCATCCCTGGGAAGATAAAAAAAAACAAAAAAAAAAAAACAACAAATAAACACGCATCCGTGATCTTTCTTCTGGCCAAAAATACAAAATTCCACATTTTTGCAGATAGGAGCTTGAAACTTCTATATTAGGGTTCTTGGATACACTGAATCTGATGGTGTGATTTTTATTAAAGTTATATTACTTTTAGGGGTTGTTTCCCCCTTTTTTCGAAAATAAGGCAAATTTCTCAGGCGCGTAAGTTTGGACGGGTAAGACTAAACTTCATGAAACTTATATATTTGAAATCAGCATAAAAATCTGATTCTTTTGATGTATCTATTGTATCAATATTCCGTTTTTTAGAGTTTCGGTTACTATTGAACCGGGTCGCTCCTTACTTACAGTTCGTTGCCACGAACTGTTTGATTATATAAAAAAAAACAAGTTTTTTCAACTGAAAGTAAGGAGCAACATTAAAATTTAAAACGGACAGAAATTATTGCGTATATGAGGGAATTCGCCCCCTCGTCAGTACTTTACGCTAAAGTTCGAATTTTGTTCCATTTTTTTAAAGAATTATCCCTAAATTACAAAGGCCGTTTAATTAGAATAAATAGTTCTTTTGAAAGTACTAAAAATTTAGCTTAAAGTGAGAGGTATTAACGTGGGAGCGAACCCCCTCATATACGTAATAATTCTGTTCGTTTTAAGTTTTAATGTTGCTCCTTACTTTCAGTTGAAAAAACTTGTTTTTTTTTAGTTTAATTTCTGATCGTTTTCTAAATAATGCTAGGAGATCCGGTGCCCCCTTCATGGAAAATTCTCTTCCCCCATGAAAAACTTCTCCATCCTCCCAAGTAACCCCCTCCCCCGACCCCCACCAGAAAAAAATCCCCCTGGAAACGTCTGTATACTTCCCAATAACCAATACTATATATAAACAATGGGCAAGTTTATAACTTGCAGCCCTTCCCCCGGAGACTGTGGGGGATTAAGTCGCCCTCAAAGACATAGTAATTAAATTTTTCGACTATGCTGAACAAAATGGCTGTCTCAAAATTTTGATCCGATGACTTTGGGAAAAACGAGCGTTGGAGGGGCCTAGTTGCCCTCAAATTTTTTTTGTCACTTTAAAAGGGTTCTAGAACTTTTCATTTCTGTTCGAATGAGTCCTCTCACGACATTCTAGCTCCACTGGGTCGATACGATCACTCATGGGGGAAAAAAAACAACAAAAAAAACAAACAAATAAATACACATCTTTCTTCTGGAAGAAAATACAAAATTCCATATTTTTGCAGATAGGAGCTTGAAACCTCTCAATAGGGTTTTCTGATATGCTGAATCTGATGTTGTGATTTTTATTAAGATTTTATGATTTTTAAGGGTGTTTCCCTCTTTTTCGAAAATAAGGCAAATTTTCTCAGGCTCGTAGCTTTTGATTTTTAGGACTAAACTGATGAAACCTATATATTTAAAATCAGTACAAAAATCCAATTCTTTTTATGTATCTATTGGTATCAAAATTCTGTTTTTTAGAGTTTCGGTTACTATTGAGGCGGGTCACTCCTTACTTACAGTTTGTTTCCACGAACTGTTTGATTCCACTACGAGTCTGAGAAAAATTGCATTGCAGATATGACACCCAATCAGACAGCTCGTGGCAACGAACTGTGAGTAAGGAGTGACTCGACCCGATAGTGATCGAAACTCTTATAACAAAAAGATTGATTACCCATTAAGTTTAATGTTACCTGTCAAAAGCCACAAGTCTGAGAAAATTTGCCTGATTTTCGAAAAAAAAGGAGAAATACCCCCGAAAGATCAAGCGGTTTTAACGAAAATTACCCTATCGAATTCAGCATATTTGAGAACCCTGCTGTAGTTGTTTCTAGTTCGTATCTACAAAAATGTGACTTCTTTTTGTTTTTTATTATTTTTTTTTTTACCAGAAGAAAAATCACAGATGCGTGCTTATTTATTTTTATTATAGCCCCCTTTCCACGCCCTTTTTTTCTCCAAAGATGTCCGATCAAAAGTGATTTATTTTTATTATAGCCCCCCTTCCACGCCCCTTTTTTCTCCAAAGGCATCCAATCTAAAATTTGAGGTAGCCATTTCATTCAGTATACTTGAAATGTCCCATAACTATGCCTTTGGCGATGACAAGACCCAGGATAGCCCCTGGGAAAGGTCGACAAGTTACGCAATTTGCCCGTTGTTCACATATAATATTTGTTATTCGGGAATGTACGGAATATTTTTTGGAAGGGCGGAATTCTTCATAAGGAGAAAAGTTTTCGGCGAAAATTTTACACCGGGAGGATTTTCTGGCTTGGTTTAAAAATGTTCAGAATTTAAATAAATGAAAAGTTTTTTCCGACTGAAAGTAAGAAGCAGCATTAAAACTTAAAAGCTACAGAAGTTATTCTGTATATGAGGGGGACTACCTCTTCCTCAACCCTCGGTCTTTACACTAAAGTTTGACTTTTTTTCACAATTCTTTAAGGAAGACTGCTCAAACAGAAGGGCGCTAAATTTGAGTAAGAATTATTCTTAAAGAACTTTAAGACTTTAATGTAAAGAGCGAGGGTTGAGGAAGCGATAGTCCCTCATATACGGATTCATTTCTAGTTGCTCCTTAATTTCGGTGGAAAACACTTGTTTTTTCCATTAATCTCCATAAAGCTCATGGGGATCAAAGTGTACAAAAAGATCTGATATTTTTATGTTTTCACATAACATCTATAGGGAAAGGTACTTTTTCTATTGCTTGGATATGTGCTCGTGTTAGGAAGAAAATTCGGCCCTTCATTTTTGTACAAAATCAGTTACGTACATAAACTCTTATTTTATTGTTCATCCAAATTATTTCACAACATTTAATATAACTGCTTATCACGACGCATTCCATTAGCAAACATAAAAAAATCTCCTTAATCTCCAAATTTGATTAAAACTATCTTTGTGTAGGGCTATGCTTTAAGTCATGCTTTCGAATTGCCTTCTTCCAAAAGTGCTTAGAGGAAGGCGAAGAGCAGACTTCAAATTCACTCTGATGATTTATATTCTCGCATGACAACTGGGATGCTACCATTTCATCTAACCGTCACAAGCACTAAACGTCATTTCGTCGACAAGGAAAATCCGTCAGAAAATCGACACGCCAGGACATCGACAGTCACAATCGCTACCCGTCAGAACGTCGACAGTCATAACGTCGACACGTCAGTTCATCGACAGTCACAATCGCTACCCCGTCAGAACGTCGACAGTCATACCATCGAACGTCAGTTCATCGACAGTCACAATTGCTACCCGTCAGAACGTCGACAGTCGTAACATCGAACGTCAGTTCATCGACAGTCACAATCGCTATCCGTCAGAACGTTGACAGTCATAATATCGACACGTCGTAACATCCAAAAAAATTTAGATGTTTTGACGTGTCGATTTTATGACTGTCGACGTTCTGACGGTTAGTGGTTCTGGCGGATTTTCGTTATGTGAAAAAGTTTATAAGTTCATATAATAGTAATAAGTATATAATAGTTTAGAAACAAATTTCGGCTATATATTTGCACATCAGGGGGTGGGGGTAAACCATAGCATATATTAAATATGTAACCTAACCTTTCCTCCCTAAACCCAAAAAACTAAAGTTTAAAAATTTTAGATGTTATGAAAAATTTTAGATGTTATGACTGTCGACATTCTGACGGTTAGTGGTTCTGACGGATTTTCGTAATGAAAAAAGAAATTGATGTTATGACGTGTCGACGTTCTGACGGGTAGCGCTTGTGACTGTCGATGAACTGACGTGTCGCCGTTCTGAGGGGTAGCGATTATGACTATCGATGAAATGACGTGTCGATGTTCTGACGGGTAGCGATTGTGACTGTCGATGTCCTGACGTGTCGATGTTATGAGGGATTTTGTCGATGTCCTGACGGTAGTGGACCTGACGTGTCGATGTTCTGATGCCTTCCCTTAGGAAAAAGGTTATTTTCTGGGGACTCCTTAAAAATTTCAACCCTGGCCCGAAAAAAAGATTACACGGCGCTGTTATTTTCTAAAGAAAAATCGCCAGTCCAACATAATCCTTAAGATATTTAAATTTGCTCTACTTTTTTTTTATCTCAATGATTTAACTAAATCCAATATATTTGCTTATCAATAACATTTTCCGTTCACAAACATCAGAAAAAATCTGCCTAATCTTAAAATTTGTTTAAAGTTATCTTTCTAAGTAGTTTCCCAATTTTGCATGATTATTTGATTTTCATATCTGCAATAATCTGACAATAAAAACAAAAAATTATCTGGGCCTTGGCAACGTTTGAACTACGATCTAGTAGTGTCCAATTTTTTTCTCTCTTGGCAGTCGCTTCTCCCTGAAAATAAGATCGATTCTTGTTTTTCCGCTAGTTCGAACGCAAAAACTGATTTTGAGAGGCAATGGAAGTTTTTTTTTGTTGTTGGTTGTTAGGGGCCGAACATATTGACGTTATGCTGCTAGTAAATAACACGAAAGGCTGCTTTATAGGCTGTAATATAGACGTCAGTTCTATTAAAACGCAACGTCCATAGCACATTATATTTACGGCATATATGCGTACCATAGTTAGTTGAGGGAGCTAAGGGGAAGGGAGATGTATATTTACTCGTGTCTGTTCTATTTACTTCATAAAATTCGGGGAAATTTGATCGTATTACTATCATTTTAATAGTAATAACTTATTTTCTCATTGTAGTATCACAGTGGAGTAACACACATACACAAAAAAAGAACAACAAATTTAACAACAAAAATAGTCACCAACAATAATAATAATAATTAATAATAATTAAGAAGCATTTCTTATCTTTAAGTTTTGTGTGGGTATTTATTTTGATTTCTTCTCGTTTTAGGCTTCACATATGGATTGATAGTAGTTTCTGTTCGTTTTAAATTTGAATTTTTACATGACTTTGTCTTTCCACGTTTTAGATTTTTTCATTTCTGTTCGTTTAGGGTTGATAGTTCTTTTTAAGTTTGACTTATTAGATGACTTTATTTTGCACGTCACAGCTTCATTTTTTGCCATAGTAATAAAAATATTTGCAATACTTAACGCAGAGCATAAAAACTTTTTTTTTATAGATATTTGCCATTCAAAGGCGTTAGTTGACATAAGAAGAAAATAAATACCAACAAAATAATGCTAGGAGAAATTGACTTATAAAAATACTTTTAATTTTCATGCCATGCTCAGGGTCTTGTTATTAATTTTTATGCTCAGGGACTTGTTTTAAATTTTCGTGCTCAGGGTCTTGTTTTAAATTTTCCTGCTCAGGGTTGTTTTAAATTTTCATGCCCAGGGTCTTGTTTTAAAATTTTCATGCCCAGGGTCTTGTTTTAAATTTTCATGCTCAGGATCTTGTTTTAAATTTTCATGTTCATGGTCTTGTTTTAAATTTTTCATGCTCAGGGTCTTGTTTAAAATTTTCATGCTCAGGATCTTGTTTTAAATTTTCATGCTCAGGGTCTTGTTTTAAATTTTCATGCTCAGGGTCTTGTTTTAAATTTTCATGTTCAGGGTCTTGTTTTAAATTTTCATGCTCAGGGTCTTGTTTTAAATTTTCATGCTCAGGGCCTTGTTTTAAATTTTCCTGCTCAGGGTCTTGTTTTAAATTTTCATGTTCAGGGTCTTGTTTTAAATTTTCATGCTCAGGATCTTGTTTTAAATTTTCATGCTCAGGGTCTTGTTTAAAATTGTCATGCTCAGGGTCTTGTTTTAAATTTTCATGCTCAGGGTCTTGTTTTAAATTTTCATGTTCAGGGTCTTGTTTTAAATTTTTCATGCTCAGGGTCTTGTTTCAAATTTTCATGCTCAGGGCCTTGTTTTAAATTTTCATGCTCAGGATCTTGTTTTAAATTTTCATGCTCAGGGTCTTGTTTTAAATTTTCATGCTCAGGATCTTGTTTTAAATTTTCATGCTCAGGGTCTTGTTTAAAATTGTCAAACTCAGGGTCTTGTTTTGAATTTTCATGCTCAGGGTCTTGTTTTAAATTTTCATGTTCAGGGTCTTGTTTTAAATTTTTCATGCTCAGGGTCTTGTTTCAAATTTTCATGCTCAGGGCCTTGTTTTAAATTTTCATGCTCAGGATCTTGTTTTAAATTTTCATGCTCAGGGTCTTGTTTAAAATTGTCATGCTCAGGGTCTTGTTTTAAATTTTCATGCTCAGGGTCTTGTTTTAAATTTTCATGTTCAGGGTCTTATTTTAAATTTTTCATGCTCAGGGTCTTGTTTCAAATTTTCATGCTCAGGGCCTTGTTTTAAATTTTCATGCTCAGGGTCTTGTTTTAAATTTTCATGCTCAGGGTCTTGTTTTAAATTTTCATGCTCAGGGTCTTGTTTTAAATTTTTATGCTCAGGGTCTTGTTTTAAATTTTCATGTTCAGGGTCTTGTTTTAAATTTTTCATGCTCAGGGTCTTGTTTCAAATTTTCATGCTCAGGGCCTTGTTTTAAATTTTCATGCTCAGGGTCTTGTTTTAAATTTTCATGCTCAGGGTCTTGTTTTAAATTTTCATGCTCAGGGTCTTGTTTTAAATTTTCATGCTCAGGGTCTTGTTTTAAATTTTCATGTTCAGGGTCTTGTTTTAAATTTTTCATGCTCAGGGTCTTGTTTCAAATTTTCATGCTCAGGGCCTTGTTTTAAATTTTCATGCTCAGGGTCTTGTTTTAAATTTTTATGCTCAGGGTCTTGTTTTAAATTTTCATGCTCAGGGCCTTGTTTTAAATTTTCATGCTCAGGGCCTTGTTTTAAATTTTCATGCTCAGGGTCTTGTTTTAAATTTTCATGCTCAGGGTCTTGTTTTAATTTTTCATGCTCAGGGCCTTGTTTTAAATTTTCATGCTCAGGGTCTTGTTTTAAATTTTCATGCTCAGGGCCTTGTTTCAAATTTTCATGCTCAGGGCCTTGTTTTAAATTTTCATGCTCAGGGCCTTGTTTTAAATTTTCATGCTCAGGGCCTTGTTTTAAATTTTCATGCTCAGGGTCTTGTTTTAAATTTTCATGCTCAGGGCCTTGTTTTAAATTTTCATGCTCAGGGTCTTGTTTTAAATTTTCATGCTCAGGGCCTTGTTTCAAATTATCATGCTCAGGGCCTTGTTTTAAATTTTCATGCTCAGGGTCTTGTTTTAAATTTTCATGCTCAGGGCCTTGTTTTAAATTTTCATGCTCAGGGTCTTGTTTTAAATTTTCATGCTCAGGGCCTTGTTTCAAATTTTCATGCTCAGGGCCTTGTTTTAAATTTTCATGCTCAGGGCCTTGTTTTAAATTTTCATGCTCAGGGTCTTGTTTTAAATTTTCATGCTCAGGGCCTTGTTTCAAATTTTCATGCTCAGGGCCTTGTTTTAAATTTTCATGCTCAGGGTCTTGTTTTAAATTTTCATGCTCAGGGCCTTGTTTTAAATTTTCATGCTCAGGGTCTTGTTTTAAATTTTCATGCTCAGGGTCTTGTTTTAAATTTTCATGTTCAGGGTCTTGTTTTAAATTTTTCATGCTCAGGGTCTTGTTTCAAATTTTCATGCTCAGGGCCTTGTTTTAAATTTTCATGCTCAGGGCCTTGTTTTAAATTTTCATGCTCAGGATCTTGTTTTAAATTTTCATGCTCAGGGTCTTGTTTTAAATTTTCATGCTCAGGATCTTGTTTTAAATTTTCATGCTCAGGGTCTTGTTTAAATTGTCAAACTCAGGGTCTTGTTTTGAATTTTCATGCTCAGGGTCTTGTTTTAAATTTTCATGTTCAGGGTCTTGTTTTAAATTTTTCATGCTCAGGGTCTTGTTTCAAATTTTCATGCTCAGGGCCTTGTTTTAAATTTTCATGCTCAGGATCTTGTTTTAAATTTTCATGCTCAGGGTCTTGTTTAAAATTGTCATGCTCAGGGTCTTGTTTTAAATTTTCATGCTCAGGGTCTTGTTTTAAATTTTCATGTTCAGGGTCTTATTTTAAATTTTTCATGCTCAGGGTCTTGTTTCAAATTTTCATGCTCAGGGCCTTGTTTTAAATTTTCATGCTCAGGGTCTTGTTTTAAATTTTCATGCTCAGGGTCTTGTTTTAAATTTTCATGCTCAGGGTCTTGTTTTAAATTTTTATGCTCAGGGTCTTGTTTTAAATTTTCATGTTCAGGGTCTTGTTTTAAATTTTTCATGCTCAGGGTCTTGTTTCAAATTTTCATGCTCAGGGCCTTGTTTTAAACTTTCATGCTCAGGGTCTTGTTTTAAATTTTCATGCTCAGGGTCTTGTTTTAAATTTTCATGCTCAGGGTCTTGTTTTAAATTTTCATGCTCAGGGTCTTGTTTTAAATTTTCATGTTCAGGGTCTTGTTTTAAATTTTTCATGCTCAGGGTCTTGTTTCAAATTTTCATGCTCAGGGCCTTGTTTTAAATTTTCATGCTCAGGGTCTTGTTTTAAATTTTTATGCTCAGGGTCTTGTTTTAAATTTTCATGCTCAGGGCCTTGTTTTAAATTTTCATGCTCAGGGCCTTGTTTTAAATTTTCATGCTCAGGGTCTTGTTTTAAATTTTCATGCTCAGGGTCTTGTTTTAAATTTTCATGCTCAGGGCCTTGTTTTAAATTTTCATGCTCAGGGTCTTGTTTTAAATTTTCATGCTCAGGGCCTTGTTTCAAATTTTCATGCTCAGGGCCTTGTTTTAAATTTTCATGCTCAGGGCCTTGTTTTAAATTTTCATGCTCAGGGCCTTGTTTTAAATTTTCATGCTCAGGGTCTTGTTTTAAATTTTCATGCTCAGGGCCTTGTTTTAAATTTTCATGCTCAGGGTCTTGTTTTAAATTTTCATGCTCAGGGCCTTGTTTCAAATTATCATGCTCAGGGCCTTGTTTTAAATTTTCATGCTCAGGGTCTTGTTTTAAATTTTCATGCTCAGGGCCTTGTTTTAAATTTTCATGCTCAGGGTCTTGTTTTAAATTTTCATGCTCAGGGCCTTGTTTCAAATTTTCATGCTCAGGGCCTTGTTTTAAATTTTCATGCTCAGGGCCTTGTTTTAAATTTTCATGCTCAGGGTCTTGTTTTAAATTTTCATGCTCAGGGCCTTGTTTCAAATTTTCATGCTCAGGGCCTTGTTTTAAATTTTCATGCTCAGGGTCTTGTTTTAAATTTTCATGCTCAGGGCCTTGTTTTAAATTTTCATGCTCAGGGTCTTGTTTTAAATTTTCATGCTCAGGGTCTTGTTTTAAATTTTCATGTTCAGGGTCTTGTTTTAAATTTTTCATGCTCAGGGTCTTGTTTCAAATTTTCATGCTCAGGGCCTTGTTTTAAATTTTCATGCTCAGGGTCTTGTTTTAAATTTTCATGCTCAGGGTCTTGTTTTAAATTTTCATGCTCAGGGCCTTGTTTTAAATTTTCATGCTCAGGGCCTTGTTTTAAATTTTCATGCTCAGGGTCTTGTTTTAAATTTTCATGCTCAGGGTCTTGTTTTAAATTTTCATGCTCAGGGCCTTGTTTTAAATTTTCATGCTCGGGGTCTTGTTTTAAATTTTCATGCTCAGGGTCTTGTTTTAAATTTTCATGCTCAGGGCCTTGTTTTAAATTTTCATGCTCAGGGCCTTGTTTTAAATTTTCATGCTCAGGGTCTTGTTTTAAATTTTCATGCTCAGGGTCTTGTTTTAAATTTTCATGCTCAAGGTCTTGTTTTAAATTTTCATGCTCAGGGTCTTGTTTTAAATTTTCATGCTGAGGGCCTTGTTTTAAATTTTTCATGCTCAGGGTCTTGTTTCAAATTTTCATGCTCAGGGCCTTGTTTTAAATTTTCATGCTCAGGATCTTGTTTTAAATTTTCATGCTCAGGGTCTTGTTTAAAATTGTCATGCTCAGGGTCTTGTTTTAAATTTTCATGCTCAGGGTCTTGTTTTAAATTTTCATGCTCAGGGCCTTGTTTTAAATTTTCATGCTCAGGGTCTTGTTTTAAATTTTCATGCTCAGGGTCTTGTTTTAAATTTTCATGCTCAAGGTCTTGTTTTAAATTTTCATGCTCAGGGCCTTGTTTTAAATTTTTCATGCTCAGGGTCTTGTTTCAAATTTTCATGCTCAGGGCCTTGTTTTAAATTTTTATGCTCAGGATCTTGTTTTAAATTTTCATGCTCAGGGTCTTGTTTAAAAGTGTGATGCTTAGGGTTTTGTTTTAAATTTTCATTCTCAGGGTCTTGTTTTAAATTTTCATGTTCAGGGTCTTGTTTTAAATTTTTCATGCTCAGGGTCTTGTTTCAAATTTTCATGCTCAGGGCCTTGTTTTAAATTTTCATGCTCAGGGTCTTGTTTTAAATTTTCATGCTCAGGGTCTTGTTTTAAATTTTCATGCTCAGGGTCTTGTTTTAAATTTTCATGCTCAGGGTCTTGTTTTAAATTTTCATGCTCAGGGTCTTGTTTTAAATTTTCATGTTCAGGGTCTTGTTTTAAATTTTTCATGCTCAGGGTCTTGTTTCAAATTTTCATGCTCAGGGCCTTGTTTTAAATTATCATGCTCAGGGTCTTGTTTTAAATTTTCATGCTCAGGGTCTTGTTTTAAATTTTCATGCTCAGGGTCTTGTTTTAAATTTTCATGTTCAGGGTCTTGTTTTAAATTTTTCATGCTCAGGGTCTTGTTTCAAATTTTCATGCTCAGGGCCTTGTTTTAAATTTTCATGCTCAGGGTCTTGTTTTAAATTTTCATGCTCAGGGTCTTGTTTTAAATTTTCATGCTCAGGGTCTTGTTTTAAATTTTCATGCTCAGGGTCTTGTTTTAAATTTTCATGTTCAGGGTCTTGTTTTAAATTTTTCATGCTCAGGGTCTTGTTTCAAATTTTCATGCTCAGGGCCTTGTTTTAAATTTTCATGCTCAGGGTCTTGTTTTAAATTTTCATGCTCAGGGTCTTGTTTTAAATTTTCATGCTCAGGGTCTTGTTTTAAATTTTCATGTTCAGGGTCTTGTTTTAAATTTTTCATGCTCAGGGTCTTGTTTCAAATTTTCATGCTCAGGGCTTTGTTTTAAATTTTCATGCTCAGGGTCTTGTTTTAAATTTTCATGCTCAGGGTCTTGTTTTAAATTTTCATGCTCAGGGTCTTGTTTTAAATTTTCATGCTCAGGGTCTTGTTTTAAATTTTCATGTTCAGGGTCTTGTTTTAAATTTTTCATGTTCAGGGTCTTGTTTTAAATTTTTCATGCTCAGGGTCTTGTTACAAATTTTCATGCTCAGGGCCTTGTTTTAAATTTTCATGCTCAGGGTCTTGTTTTAAATTTTCATGCTCAGGGTCTTGTTTTAAATTTTCATGCTCAGGGTCTTGTTTTAAATTTTCATGCTCAGGGCCTTGTTTTAATTTTTCATGCTCAGGGTCTTGTTTCAAATTTTCATGCTCAGGGCCTTGTTTTAAATTTTCATGCTCAGGGCCTTGTTTTAAATTTTCATGCTCAGGGTCTTGTTTTAAATTTTCATGCTCAGGGTCTTGTTTAAAATTGTCATGCTCAGGGTCTTGTTTTAAATTTTCATGCTCAGGGTCTTGTTTTAAATTTTCATATTCAGGATCTTGTTTTAAATTTTTCACGCTCAGGGTCTTGTTTCAAATTTTCATGCTCAGGGCCTTGTTTTAAATTTTCATGCTCAGGGTCTTGTTTTAAATTTTCATGCTCAGGGTCTTGTTTTAAATTTTTCATGCTCAGGGTCTTGTTTCAAATTTTCATGCTCAGGGCCTTGTTTTAAATTTTCATGCTCAGGGTCTTGTTTTAAATTTTCATGTTCAGGGTCTTGTTTCAAATTTTCATGCTCAGGGTCTTGTTTCAAATTTTCATGCTCAGGGTCTTGTTTTAAATTTTCATACTCAGGGTCTTGCTTTATAAGTAGACGAACTTTTTAGTATGAAAAGGGAATCTTTGTCTATGTTTCTATATATTATTCTGTGGACCGTCTTAGTTCTTGGCTTCTTACACGTAACTGGACCTCCGCTGATAGTTTCATTTATGAGCGAAAGATTAGACCAAAAGAAGTATGGGGTCTCAGATCTCTTATTTTTGCTTGCCTCGACCTCCGACTCCTGGTTGTTTCGCGCGACTACACAATTTTCAACTCAAACTCTAAAAGACCCAAATCCTCTTTGGTGTCATCATGCTAGAACCAAATTTCGTTGGTATTATTATTCTCAAGCTTGGACGTCGCTTTTTCAATAAGGAGCGTTCATATCTAAACTGCCTCAAGTAAGAGGTTGTGTAGTTTCTTTTGTTAGTGTATCTTGCTTCATGCCTCTGCCCGTTCCTCTCTATTTTGTGCCCCTTGTTCTCCCTCCGTGGTTTTGGTGTACATAACGCGAATTAGTGAGCAATCCTTGTCCGAGAGCAGCTATGACATATGTCAGATCTTAGAAAATTTAGCTTCTGCCTGCTTTTTCTAATGTTATATGAATCCAAATGATTGTGGAATTTTTTCCAAATCTAAAAACCAGATCTTAAAAAAAGAGACGCACAGGAGCAAAATTGTCACGAGAATAGTTTTGATGGGTGCTTATAAAGTTTGATCACACGAAGTTGATTATCACTTCATCAAAAACACAAATTTTGATTTATTTATTGATAGGATAGCAAGAAAAAAAAAATATGTATACCTTGGCAAAGCTGTTCCTAGAGTGGTTGGTACCCGGGGAAAATATTAATCCCAGTGCCCCCCCCCCTCCCGGCTCAAAAATAATCAAAAAAGCCCGAATCAAAATGAAAAATCTGATCAAAGTTGGCAATCCCCCAGCCGTGGTGCCCCCAGCTGCGGTGCCCGGGGCAGCTGACCCGGTTGTCTCCCCTTAGGAAGTTCTGTACGTAGGCGAACGTAAATATGGTTCATAATGTTTATAAAGATCAGTGTTTTTTTTTTTTTTTTTTGTGGGGATGCTGAGTGCCGAGGGGTGTGGAAATATGACTGCTTTTTGGTTTTTTCCAAAAACTAACCTGACAAGTATGTGTCCAATAACAGTCATACTTACTCCTGCCTTTTATCCGTGCCGCAGCCATTTAAACATTTGCCTCTCAATTATTTGGACGATTTGGTCTTGGCTTTTCTCTTTCTACAATTAGCCATGTCTTGCATACTGCAAAATACTTGATAACTTCAATTCAAGCCATGGGTTTGCATCAAAAGTTTTTGGGTTTGCATCAGGCAGGGTCGTATCCAGGATTTTATTCTGGGGGGGGGGACAAGAAAACTTTAAAAAATGTATAAAAAATTGGTTTGTATTCATTTTTGGTTCGTTTGTACGAGTCGGACAATCATTTCGTGGGGGGGGGGGGGGTTCAAACCACCTAACCTCCCTGGATATGGCCTTGGCATCGGGCATGTACGTGGGGGTGTCCTGGCCTGAGTATCTACGAAATCTAATGTCTTTTTATATGATATTCATAAAATTCAACGGTTGTCCTATAGTTTCCAATATGTTGCTTTGATAGCGCGTATATCGGTGAACTTAGGAACTATTTTTTCTTGCGAGACATAATATTTGATTCATAATCAAATTTAAATGCCCCAATGTTAGCTAGAGGATACTAGAAGATTCTTTTTCCTTGGAGAGGGACTTCAGACATAAAAAAAAGGATGCTCTTGTGGTCAAATATCAAATACTCTATGCAACTATCAAATACAGAGTATTTGTGGTCAAATACTCTATGTAAAGAATGGACTAAGTTCATTGGTGGAATTGGTTATTAGGAAGTATACAGGCGTTTTCAGAGGATCTTCCGATGGAGGAATTTTACATGGAGGGGGAGTCGGATTTCCCAGTGTTATTTAAAAAAACGATCAGAAATCAAATAAAAAAACAAGTTTTTTTTTAACGGAAAGTAAGGAGCAACATTAAAACTTAAAACGAACAGAAATTATTACGTATATGAGGGGGTTGCCCCCTCGTCAATGCCTCGCTCTTTACGCTAAAGTTTTTTTTATTACTTTTAAAAGAGCTATTTATTCCAATTAATCGGTCTTAGTGATTCAGGAGTCATTCTTAAAGAATTAGGACAAAATTCGAACTTTATCGTACAGAGCAAGGGGGTGACCCTTCTCATACACGTAATAATTTCTGTTCGTTTTAAATATTAATGTTGCTCCTTACTTTCAGTTAAAAAAAATTGTTCTTTTTATTTAATTATACGTCAAGTGATAGCGCAGAGGTAAGAATGCTTGCCTGTGTGTTTAGGTTCGAATCTTTGATAAGACAAATCTTTGTCTCAGAGAAGACTAAAGAATTTTTAGTCCTAGGGAAAATCAAAAATTCGAAAATAATGATAATAAAAAATAAGCTTGTTTTCAAGATGGGCTATCTTTTACAATAGATTTTTTCTTGTGAATCTATGAATATTAGGGGAAACGAGGGGCGCAAAACGAAGTGAACTTAACGTAACTTGATCGTTTTTTACTCGCTTTCTTGTCAACTCAGCGACTTATTTCGTTTTTACATCTGTAACTTCAGTTTAATCAGTTTGACATTCATTCTATGCAAAGCCCAATCCGTTTCGGGCTCCTCGTTTTCACTTATATTCGCAGATTCTTGAGAAAAAAAAAAATATTTTCCACTTTTTAGTTCGTTTTGAAAACGAATTAATTTTTTGATATATTCATTATTGAAATGCTGTTGTCTTCTACTGAGTTCTAATGAATATTCTAAGTGAATCTCGTAAGTATGCTGGTATTAAACCAAAAATATTTAACTAAAAACAAAAAAGTCTAAATAAAACATTGGTTCCGAATATGTTATTTTATTATGGTTCATATAATTATAGATAGTAGTGTAGCGTCAGAGTAGCAACTTTTAGGTGTTAGCCATTCCCACTAATATTGCGATTTCGTCTGAATACTCCTTAAAAAAACACCCTGAATTCTTCGCTAATGTTTATCTATTTATTTGTCTATATTTTGCTGTTGGCAATATCTGCACAGATATGAGTATTGGGAGGGGGGTCTTCCAAAGACCCCACATTTAGTCTGAAAATAGCCCCTCTAGAAAATAGACAACTGTTAATGACGTGTTAAAAATTCAAATTTTGTTCCTTACTATGTACTGTTCGGTAGTTTCCGACCCTCGTCCAAGAAATATCATGATCCCATTAAGGCACTGGGCTGTGTGCTCCTATGATTTTGTCTGTAAAAAGTTATTAACCACTCGTTTTTCTTTTCTATTTTCTTTTAGCATGAATTTATAAAAATACCTTAAACACTAGACATCCTCTTGCGCTAGTTTTCTATCCGATGAACTCAAGAATAAAACTGACTAGCTAGAACCCTTCTTAAAACCCTTTCAATTGGTATGCTTTAAATCTTTTATTGCCCTGTAAAGCAAAAACTTTGAAATTACGTGCTCTTTTATTCCATACCTGGTTTTTATTATCTAGTTTTTTTTTTACCAAGTAGGGTTGCCATGCTTTTATGGGGTCGAAATTTGTAAACACTTCTATTTTTTGTTTGTTTCTGTTTTAGCTTCCAAGATTTAGTAATAGTGTTACTGGGTCTTTATGTTAATTTTGATCATTTTAATTATATTCATACAAACTGTGTCGATTTTTTTCCTTTTTCTGGTTAGAAGCTTTAACTTGGTAAGAAAAAACGTATTTTGGCTGGACAAACAATATCGTATTTTTGACTCGTATAATTGTTTGGGTCATGATTGCAGCGGTAGCTGCAACCTTGTCAGGAGTGGCACGCGGCCCATTTTCCATGGAATTTATCTAGTCCGGAAGAAAGTGTATAATGAGGAAAAAAATATATGTGCTTCTAATCAAAGAAAAATAACAGTGTTGTCGATAGATTGTACTTTTGAATCTTAAAGAAGAAATAAAATTTGCTCAGTTTTGAGGAGGTGACCAAAAACCCCAATGGGGGGGGGGGTAGAAACTTTACTACTTGATCTTTCGTATTTCTGAACTTCTTTATGCAGAATTTTAAATGTCAACGTGGAAAATTGTATATTTTTTTTGTAATATATGGATTGGGGATGTTTTTGAGTTATGCTAAGTGTCGCTTGAATGTCTCCTCTTTTTTTCGCCATGGGTCATCGTACCGAAGGGGCTGCAGTAACTTTAGCATGGGCTTGTTCAAAAGAGCTTTCACACTTTCACGTAGAGTTTTAGCATTTTTGCCCCTAAAATTTTTGAAGATATAGCCCCTCCTTATTTCAATTCTACTTAAATACATTCTCAAACCACACTGGCTATACATGACGTATAAAATAAAGAATAAAAAATAATAAATTAAAGATAAAATCAAATAGCCCAGAAAAATGGGAGCAGTGTCAGCCAGTGGAACAATATGAAGCGAAAATTTTGACAAGGACCTCCGCCAAGTCTTCTTCAGTGCTAAGAAAAAAAAATAAACCTTTTGAAGTAAACTTCACAAAACACAAGTACAAATTCTACTTGTACACTTATTTCAATTTATTATGTCAAATTGCTGCGCTGCTGTGGCAATAATTAATTAAATAAAAAATGGAACAATATTAGTAGTCAGTCGCTCAATTATTGGATTCAGCATGTCTAAAAGTGGTTTTTGGCGACTTTGAGCCCTTTTACCCTTTGTAGAGGGAAGTAAAGTCCCTTTTTCCTTTTATTTATGAGCTTTTCTCAAAGAGTTAAAAATGTATGCATGTTTGACTAAAAACCAAACCAAGAAACTTGAGTAAGTGCCATGGGCGTAGGAAGGGGGGGGCAGCTGCCCCCCTAGACCTTCAAATTTACATTAGATATGGCTGGAAAAGCAGTTGATAAAAGGCCCTTCATCACACTATCAACTGCCCTCCCCCTAGAAAATATGCTGCCTACGCCCATGGTAAAATAAATGGAAAGCATCATGGCAGTTTCATCCCCATGCCTGTTGTTTCTTGTGATCAGTATGAGACCACGAGCTCAATAATGAAGCAAAACACACTGCGCCTCATTGTGGCGCAAAGGTGACAACAAAACGGAATCCTTTAAATTCACTATTGTTCCTATTGTATACAAATCTTTATGTCAAAAAACTAAGTTTATTTTGTCTTAGGTTCACTGCTTTGAACTGCAGTTAAGACCTTTTTTTACATAGATGCGTCTTGATGATGAGACTTGAATTTTTATTCAGAAGCGTAACATCTCATTCCGTTTTTTTATCTTAGATTTCTTCGATTTTAATTCTTTGATTTCTTTTTCACTAGAGGAAGAAAAATAGACAGGTAAAGTGTCAGAGACAATGCTCTAGCGTTGCCGATAATAAAGTGCCATTTTCCGTCAACTTATTATTTATTTCTTACTTCCTTTTCTCATCCCACCACTTCTTATGGAAAGGATGATCGTTGAAGCTTGGGACGGGGGTTCATAGAGGATCCGGATATTGGTCGAAAACTTGTTTTTCTTGATCTGTTTGAAACTTTCAGTCTTAAGTTCCTGGGCCATGGGGAACCTAGTATAAAGAAATTGTTTGACCAATCTGGACCTAAAAAAAAACAAACTTACTGAACTCAGATTTGTAAAACCAGTCATGAATTTCTCAGTTGGCTTTAAAGTTAAATGTAGACATGGCTGCTAGATTACTACTGCTACTAACAACTCACTAAAGTACCTAGCCGCCTGGGGTCAACACAGCTGCCCAAGCTCTACCTCAATGGAAAAAAAAAACAAACTGGGGACTTCCGTATTATATGGTAGACACTCGAGAATATGGATCTACAGGTAAGACAATAACCGGTTTTTTGGCCGGCCGTATCGAAAGAAAATTAGCTTAGGTTCAGTTGCAATCTACGTCGTAGGCTTGTAGGTATATTTTTTATTTTTAATATTTAATATGTAAAGATGGTACTTTGATTGGGTTAGGTTAGGTTTGGTATTTAATATAATGCGTTCCGCCCTCCCTCCCCCCCCACTATAATTCTTTGTTGTAGTTTTCATAATTTTGTTACTAAAGTATTGTATTTTCATCATACTTCGGTATATTTCATTACGATGGATCAAACTTCATTTCTCGAGTGGGTACCATTAAATAGAGAAGTACCAAAAACATAAATAGACACAACATTCTTGTGTCTCTCCTGTAATATAACACCTAAGAAAATAAAACAAAAAATGAATAATTAAGTCAAACTTAAAACAAGCAGAAATTACTACAAATAAGAGTAGGGATATCGCAATCTAAACCTTCTAAAGGCCGGAATGTCATTTGCGGTCTACTGAAAGCCACATGTTTTTAAACCGTTTCTCTTTTATCATCTTTGCGGAGAAGAATAAAAAACAGCTGAGACCCAGGAATCAATATCAATGTATTGTAAACAATCAATCTATCTTCATTGTTTTCATCTCCAATATTTTTTTTCAATACTTTCATTTTCTTTTAACACATTCCTTAAGTGTACAGAAAATCAATTTTTAAATCATTTGTAGATTAGTCGACTCAAAATATCGCTTCAACTAACGAAACACATTGCTTCAAGAATTGCCACTGTTTAGTTTTAAAAGTTTTGTTTAGGCATTAATCTTCTATATATTTGACTTCAAATAAAATCAAAAGATAAAGTTTTGAAATAAAGCGTCCTTTAAAATAGTTAAATTAAACTAAAAGTCACAAATGTATTTATTCTAAGTCATTTTTTTCTTTTCTTTAATCTTCTCTGTTACTGTTCTTTTATGTTCTTTTTTTTGATGTTTTGATAAATAAAAACCACATTGTTCAAAACATATATCATTTTCAACAAAGAGCAAACGACACTCAAGCCTTTCAGAAGGTCTGAGAAGTGGGAGGGGCAGCCCAACTGTTGTTCCCACTAGCTCTTATAATGTGTTGTTTTTATTGTTGTTGATGTTATGACAAATAAAAAAACACTGCACGAATATCAATCTTTTCCAGTAGGGCATGAACCACTCTCAGACCTTGAGAGGGTTTAGGGGGCGGTAATACTGCCCTTATTTGTGGTAATTAGCGTTTGTTTTAAGTTTGACTTGATTATTTATTTCTGTAAATTTTATGATTTATGTATTTATCCATAGCAGTATCTATTATCTTTATGTCTGAAGCGATCATTCATTTAATTTCCGTTCGTTTTGGGCACAGTTTATAGAATTATCCAGTAAGTTTATCGCAGATCATTTCTGGTCTTCATTCTCGGTGCGAACAAAAAGCTCCTCCCACTTCTTCGTGCAGTTATGGATAGCGGGTTTCCACTTGTTTCCGATCTGACTTGTCTACCCGTGAAAAGATCTGATGCCGCTTATGTTTCTACGTTCTCTGGAGCACTCGCACCCCGGTCCGGGTTTTTATAATGGGTGAGATAGGGAATGATCATACTGGATAATTATATAAACTGTGGTTTTGGGTGTAATCTATCCTTCATAGTAATTTCTGTTCGTTTAATTTTAAATTATGACTTTATTTCGTTTGTCTTAGGTTTGGTACTTGTTAATTATATAGATTTTGTGGTTTACTGGAAACACAGATGCAATGTGGAAACCCAGTAAAATGTGTGTTCTGTCATCTTCTAGAAGAAGTGAAAAAAAAAGATGGGAAATGCTCTCACCAGCAAATTTAAGTTATGTAAATTTCATTTAGGCTTTCGTGCTATAGTAGGCTGTTTGAAAGGGTTTTGTGACATAGCCTCTTTTTTAAAACACGAAAAACATGACTTTAGTTTAGTACTGATCAAATATACCCAAATAAATAAGTCCTTATTGTTCAGTTAAGAATCACGTACCTTTAATAATTTTTAAGGCATGAAGCTGGAAACAGGTTAAAGGGTAGATTTCTTTTGTGTTTTCAGTAAAGTGTGCAAATTTTTATTACACATAAGAGAAACTATCGAGAGTCAGACATTGCCCTTTACTATAATCGTTGCGCGTCTTTTAAGTTTCAATCACAGTAATCACACTCTTTACATCTGTAAAAGAAAAAAAAAATCCATTTTCTTTAAAAGCCAACTATATTGTAGATAGGATTAAATCTATTAAATGATCAAAAGTTTTTTTCAAATAATATAGTTCAAATAAAAAGTTTTCTTTAACTAAAAGTAAGGAGCAGCATTAAAACTTAGACGAAATTACTACGCATATGAAGGGGGTTGTCCCCTCCTCAACACCTCCCTCTTTACGCTAAAGGTTTTAGTACTTTAAAAAAAGCTTACTGTTCTGATTAAACGACCCTTGTGTTTCAGGAGTCTTTCTTAAAGAATTGGGAAAAAATGTCGGGTGTTGAAGAGGGGTCAACCCCCTTCATATACGTAGCGATTTCTGTTCGTTTTAAGTTTTAATGTTTCTCCTTATTTTCAGTTGAAAAAACTTATTTCTGATCATTTTTTAATTGCCAGGAAATTTGGCTGCGCCTCCGTGGAGAGATACTCCTCCCAATGGAATTATCCTCTAGACAATTAATTCCCAGTGACAATTTACCCCGGACAATTACCCTTAACATTTCCGTTCGTAAAATTGAGACGGAAAACAGAAAGTAGGACATAAAAACAATTTTGTACAGGAATTATGGCAAGTTCCCCCACTGCAAAATTTCCCCTGAAAAGTTCACTCCCTGGAAACTTCCCTCCCATGGCAAATTCTCCCGTTGAAACCACCCTCAGCAGAAAATTTGCCCCACTCCCAACCCGAAAATGTATGCATAGTTTCCAATCAGAGGCAACGCTGTAGCGTTGCCTATAGTAAAGGCCATACGGCTCAAATTTTTTATTATTTATTATTTTTTTTTTTTTCCCAGAGACACTTCATATGGAAGGGGTTGTCGTAGAAACTTCAAAGGGGGATCATTTGATTGGAAATCGAGAGTTCTAGTGCCCTTTTTAATAGTCGAAAATGATTGGAGGGCAACTAGCCCCCCCCCCACGCCCACAATTCCCCCAAACTCATCCAATCAAAATTTTGAGATGGCCATTTTGTTCAGCATAGTTGATTTCAGATAGAAAATATATTTTTGAGGAGGACACTCCCCCACAACCCTCAGGGCAAGGGTTTTAAGTTATGCCCTGGGGGCATATAAGGTTTTTATAGAAGGCGTTGTCGTAGAAACTTCAAAACAGGCTCAATCGATTGGAAATTAAAGGGCTAATGCCCTTCTTAATAATTGAAAGTGAATGGAGTGTAACTAGCCCCCTCCCCCCCACGCCCATCATTTCCCCAAACACATCCAATCAAAATTTTGAGATAGCCATTTTGTTCAGCGTAGTTGATTTCCAGATAGAAAATATATTTTTGAGGAGGACACTCCCCCACAACCCTCAGGGCAAGGGTTTTAAGTTATACCCTGGGGGCATATAAGGTTTTTATAGAAGGCGTTGTCGTAGAAACTTCAAAAAAGGCTCATTTGATTGGAAATTCAAAAAGCTAGTGCCCTTTTTAATAGTCGAAAGTGGATGGAGGGCAACTAGCCCCCCCCCCACGCCCATTATTCCCCCAAACACATCCAATCAAAATTTTGAGATAGCCATTTTGTTCAGCGTAGTTGATTTCCAGATAGAAAATATATTTTTGAGGAGGACACTCCCCCACAACCCTCAGGGCAAGGGTTTTAATTTATGCCCTGGTGGCATATAAGGTTTTTATAGAACGCGCTGTCGTAGAAACTTCAAAACGGGCTCATTCGATTGGAAATCGAGAGTTCTAGTGCCCTTTTTAATAGTCGAAAATGATTGGAGGGAAACTAGCCCCCCCCACGCCCATCATTCCCCCAAACACATCCAATCAAAATTTTGAGATAGCCATTTTGTTCAGCGTAGTTGATTTCCAGATAGAAAATTATTTTTGAGGAGGATACTCCCCCACAACCCTCAGGCAAGGGTTTTAAGTTATGCCCTGGGGGCATATAAGGTTTTTATAGAAGGCGTTGTCGTAGAAACTTCAAAACAAGCTCATTCGATTTGAAATTAAAGAGCTAGTGCCCTTTTTAATAGTCGAAAGTGATTGGAGTGTAACTAGCTCACCCCCCCCCACGCCCATCATTTCCCCAAACACATCCAATCAAAATTTCAGATAGTCATTTTGTTCAGCGTAGTTGATTTCCAGATAGAAAATATATTTTTGAGGAGGACACTCCCCCACAACCCTCAGGGCAAGGGTTTTAAGTTATGCCCTGGGGGCATATAAGGTTTTTATAGAAGGCGTTGTTGTAGAAATTCAAAACAGGCTCATTCGATTGGAAATTAAAGGGATAGTGCCCTTTTTAATAGTCGAAAATGATTGGAGGGCAACTCCCCCCACTCCCATCATTCCCCCAAACACATCCAATCAAATTTCGAGATAGCCATTTTGTTCAGCGTAGTTGATTTCCAGATAGAAAATATATTTTGAGGAGGATACTCCCCAATAACCCTCAGGGCAAGGGTTTTAACTTATGCCCTGGGGGCATATAAGGTTTTTATAGAAGGCGTTGTCGTAGAACTTCAAAACAGGTTCATTCGATTGGAAATTAAAGAGCTAGTGCCCTTTTTAATAGTCGAAAGTGATTGGAGTGTAACTAGCCCCCTCCCCCCCACGCCAATCATTTCCCCAAACACATCCAATCAAAATTTTCAGATAGCCATTTTGTTCAGCGTAGTTGATTTCCAGATAGAAAATATATTTTGAGGAGGACACTCCCCCACAACCCTCAGGGCAAGGGTTTTAAGTTATGCCCTGGGGGCATATAAGGTTTTTATAGAAGGCGTTGTCGTAGAAACTTTAAAACAGGCTCATTCGATTGGAAATTAAATGGATAGTGCCCTTTTTAATAGTCGAAAATGATTGGAGGGCAACTAGTATGTAAGTAAGTATAAGTTTGACAGCACTAGACCCTTAAGGTCCAAACCGGCGGTGCTGATCTCCGTTTCGTGGCCCTTCAGCCAGGAAGTGCAATGGGGGGCTGGGGGCCAGCCATCCTGTGCTTTCGCACACCCTTCCTGCTTACCTTCCCCAGATTTCTCCAGGTACCCATTTAGAGCTGGGTCGACTCTGGCTAAGCTTACAGAGTCACACCACTGACCCGCGTCCCAAACCAAATAACTGCCCACGCCAGGGATCGAACCCGTGTCCAGGGGGCAACTAGCCCCCCTCACGCCCATCATTCCCCCAAAAACATTCCAGTCAAAATTTTGAGATAGCCATTTTGTTCAGCGTAGTTGATATCCAGATAGAAAATATATTTTTGAGGAGGACACTCCCCCACAACCCTCAGGGCAAGGGTTTTAATTTATGCCCTGGTGGCATATAAGGTTTTTATAGAACGCGCTGTCGTAGAAACTTCAAAACGGGTTCATTCGATTGGAAATCGAGAGTTCTAGTGCCCTTTTTAATAGTCGAAAATGATTGGAGGGAAACTAGCCCCCCCACGCCCATCATTCCCCCAAACACATCCAATCAAAATTTTGAGATAGCCATTTTGTTCAGCGTAGTTGATTTCCAGATAGAAAATTATTTTTGAGGAGGATACTCCCCCACAACCCTCAGGGCAAGGGTTTTAAGTTATGCCCTGGGGGCATATAAGGTTTTTATAGAAGGCGTTGTCGTAGAAACTTCAAAACAAGCTCACTCGATTTGAAATTAAAGAGCTAGTGCCCTTTTTAATAGTCGAAAGTGATTGGAGTGTAACTAGCTCACCCCCCCCCCACGCCCATCATTTCCCCAAACACATCCAATCAAAATTTCAGATAGTCATTTTGTTCAGCGTAGTTGATTTCCAGATAGAAAATATATTTTTGAGGAGGACACTCCCCCACAACCCTCAGGGCAAGGGTTTTAAGTTATGCCCTGGGGGCATATAAGGTTTTTATAGAAGGCGTTGTTGTAGAAAATTCAAAACAGGCTCATTCGATTGGAAATTAAAGGGCTAGTGCCCTTTTTAATAGTCGAAAATGATTGGAGGGCAACTCCCCCCACTCCCATCATTCCCCCAAACACATCCAATCAAAATTTCGAGATAGCCATTTTGTTCAGCGTAGTTGATTTCCAGATAGAAAATATATTTTGAGGAGGATACTCCCCAATAACCCTCAGGGCAAGGGTTTTAACTTATGCCCTGGGGGCATATAAGGTTTTTATAGAAGGCGTTGTCGTAGAACTTCAAACAGGTTCATTCGATTGGAAATTAAAGAGCTAGTGCCCTTTTTAATAGTCGAAAGTGATTGGAGTGTAACTAGCCCCCCCCCCCACGCCAATCATTTCCCCAAACACATCCAATCAAAATTTTCAGATAGCCATTTTGTTCAGCGTAGTTGATTTCTAGATAGAAAATATATTTTTGAGGAGGACACTCCCCCACCACCCTCAGAGCAAGGGTTTTAAGTTATGCCCTGGGAGCATATAAGGTTTTTATAGAAGGCGTTGTCGTAGAAACTTTAAAACAGGCTCATTCGATTGGAATTAAATGGATAGTGCCCTTTTTAATAGTCGAAAATGATTGGAGGGCAACTAGTATGTAAGTAAGTATAAGTATGACAGCACTAGACCCTTAAGGTCCAAACCGGCGGTGCTGATCTCCGTTTCGTGGCCCTTCAGCCAGGAAGTGCAATGGGGGGCTGGGGGCCAGCCAACCTGTGCTTTCGCACACCCTTCCTGCTTACCTTCCCCAGATTTCTCCAGGTACCCATTTAGAGCTGGGTCGACTCTGGCTGAGCTTACAGAGTCACACCACTGACCCGCGTCCCAAACCAAATAACTGCCCACGCCAGGGATCGAACCCGTGTCCAGGGGGGCAACTAGCCCCCCTCACGCCCATCATTCCCCCAAAAACATTCCAATCAAAATTTTGAGATAGCCATTTTGTTCAGCGTAGTTGATTTCCAGATAGAAAATATATTTTTGAGGAGGACACTCCCCCACAACCCTCAGGGCAAGGGTTTTAAGTTATGCCCTGGGGGCATATAAGGTTTTTATAGAAGGTGTTGTCGTAGAAACTTCAAAACAGGCTCATTCGATTGGAAATTAAAGGGCCAGTGCCCTATTTAATAGTTGAAAGTGATTGGAGTGCAACTAGCCCCCCCCCCCCCGACGCCCATCATTTCCCCAAACACATCCAATCAAAATTTTGAGAGAGCCATTTTGTTCAGCGTAGTTGATTTCCAGATAGAAAATATATTTTGAGGAGGACACTCCCCCACAACCCTCAGGGCAAGGGTTTTAAGTTATGCCCTGGGGGCATATAAGGTTTTTATAGAAGGCGTTGTCGTAGAAACTTCAAAACAGGCTCATTCGATTGGAAATTAAAGGGCTAGTGCCCTTTTTTAATAGTCGAAAGTGATTGGAGTGTAACTAGCCCCCCCTCCCCCCACGCCGATCATTTCCCCAAACACATCCAATCAAAATTTTGTTCAGCGTAGTTGATTTCCAGATAGAAAATATACTTTTGAGGAGGATACTCTCCCACAACCCTCAGGGCAAGGGTTTTAAGTTATGCCCTGGGGGCATATAAGGTTTTTGTAGAAGGTGTTGTCGTAGAAACTTCAAAACAGGCTCATTCGATTGGAAATTAAAGGGCTAGTGCCCTTTTTAATAGTCGAAAGTGATTGGAGTGTAACTAGCCCCCCCTCCCCCCACGCCCATCATTTCCCCAAACACATCCAATCAAAATTTTGAGACAGCCATTTAATTAAACGTAGTTTTAAGTTCTGGAAATAAGGTCTTTGATGATGACAACTCCCCCACAGCCCTCAGGGCAAGGGTTGTAATTTAAGGATTCTCCGAATCCTTCCCTTTATTTCTTATGGAAGGGATGCTCGTATAAACTTTAGAGAGGGCTCATTTGACTGAAAATTGAAAGTTCTTGTTCACTTTTTAAGAGTCAAATGAGATTGGAGGGTAACTAGCCCCCCCCTCCTCCAAGCCATAAATGCATCAGATAAAAATTTTGAGATAGACATTTTGTTAAAATAGTTCAAAGTTCTGATAACAAAAAACTCCAGTGTCGACACAGCCCACCAGGGCCCGGGGGTAGGCGTTTTAAGTTATGCCCTGGGGCATAACTTATTAAGGGGGGTTTATAACTTATGGGAAGGGGTTTTGTATAGGAAGAACACATAAGAAATCTATTATAATTATCCAACTTTAAGGTTAAAATACATACTCTATGATAGATGCAAAATTGCTTTAGCACACAAAATCCTATTAAGGTCAATTCCAAACAGTCGTGATCCCTTTGTGTCAGCAAGTGAAATGGTCTAAACCCCCTTATTGGAGCTATTTTTTTAATCTATTCATTGTTGTCAATCGCTGTCCACAAGTTATGCATGCTGTCTATTGTTCATATATAAGGTTTTTATCAAAGAGGTAATCGTATAGACTTTGAAAAAAGCCTCATTCGATTTAAATTGAAAGTTCTAGATCTGTTTTTTAAAGTCAAGAATAATCGGACAGTAAGTACCTCCCCCCCCCTCCATGCCATAAAAACTTGAAACTTTTGCAATAAAAAACGAACAAAAATTAATTAAAAAAAAACTTTCCGAAAAATAAGTTTTTCAAAGAAAAGTAAAGGTCATTTTAAACTTAAGCTCAGTTGATACGAATACCTGTTAAAATTCAAACTCAAAACGACCGGAAATTACTATTAAAGAATAAATGAAACCCAAAACGAACAGAAATTAAATAAACAATCATAGCAAAAAACATACAACAAGTAATAATATAAATGAATAAATAGATCTTAAAGCGAGTAGTGCTTAGATTGAATATGAAAATCAAGCTTAAAACAAAAACAAATGTTTTGCTATTAAAGTATAAATGAAACTTAAAACGAACAGAAATTAAATATACAATCAATGCGAACAAACATACAATATATATTAATGTAAATGAATAAATAAATCTTAAAACGAGTGAAACTTAAAAAGAATATGCAAATCAAGTTTGAATCGAATAAAAATAACTACAAACAAGAGTTTAGGTATCGCCTCACTGCAGAAGCCTAAAACCTACCGCGTCATTGGCGCTTTACTGAAAACGAATTATATTACAAATGTTTTCTTTTGTACTTAATATTGAAAATAAATATTAAAATTACAGTAAAATTTTGAACTGATGAGCTTTTAGCAATTAATATCATTATGCATCAAATATTCAGTTTAATTTGTTAGTTCTTTTCAAGATTGGTCAAGACAAATATAGTTTCACTACAACAAAATTTGGATACTGCCCCCTTCTTTAACTGTAAAAACCTAAAGCCTTCTGCGTCATTGGTGCTTCACTGAGAACGAATTACTCGTATATTACAAATTTATTATTTTCCAGTTCTTACAGCATTGAAAATGAAAATAAAAATTACAGTGAAAAAAAAAAAATCTTGAACTGATGGATCTTTCAACAATTAATATCATCATATATCTAATATTCAATTTGATTTTGTTTATACTTTCCAAGACTGTTCAAGACTCATATAGTTTTGCCATTTTTTTTTAACTCAGCCATTTTTCCTAACTAATCGTTTTAGTTTGTTATGAAAACATCCTATGGCTTCTAGGCATTTCTATTTCAGCGGAAAACTGCATCTCAGACTTTGTGGAACATGCATTTTCTTGCATGAAACACCAAAATATGATAAAATGTCAAGTTTCGGAGTGTTCCACCACTCGCAAGCAAGTGCCATTGGTATTTTTGAATCCGCATGGTCAATTTAGGGGGTGGAGTGTAGGCTAATTCTCATAGCAGCCCCATTCCGTCGTGGTGTGATTCACATTTTCAACACCTGGCTTCCGGACTATCATATAATCTACCAAGCATACAACTACCCCAAATCAGTATCAATAAATAAATGAAACCCAAAACGAACAAAAATTAAAATAAATATTAGAGTCAAACTCAAAACGAGCATAAATTAATATGAGTAGAGTTCAAAACCCCTATGCTTTCTAAAAGCCAGAATATAATTTGTACTTTACTGAAAAAAAATTCAAATGAGTTTACTGAAAAAAAATGTGCATTGTCAATTTAATATACATATGCTGATTTATTCCCTAAAATCTTAATTAATTTTTGATTTCTTAAAGTTACAAAAGTGAAAACATTTCAAAGAATTGTTTTCAGTAAAGCGCCAATGACGCAGTAGGTTTTAGGCTTCTGCAGTGAGGCGATACCCAAACTCTTGTTTGTAGTTATTTTTATTCGATTCAAACTTGATTTGCATATTCTTTTTAAGTTTCACTCGTTTTAAGATTTATTTATTCATTTACATTAATATATATTGTATGTTTGTTCGCATTGATTGTATATTTAATTTCTGTTCGTTTTAAGTTTCATTTATACTTTAATAGCAAAACATTTGTTTTCGTTTTAAGCTTGATTTTCATATTCAATCTAAGCACTACTCGCTTTAAGATCTATTTATTCATTTATATTATTACTTGTTGTATGTTTTTTTCTATGATTGTTTATTTAATTTCTGTTCGTTTTGGGTTTCATTTATTCTTTAATAGTAATTTCTGGTCGTTTTGAGTTTGAATTTTAACAGGTATTCGTATCAACTGAGCTTAAGTTTAAAATGGCCTTTACTTTTCTTTGAAAAACTTATTTTTCGGAAAGTTTTTTTTTTTAATTAATAACAAATAAAATGCGTAAACAATCGGCGAGTTTTATAACTTAGGGACCTTTCTCCTGGGGCCTGGGGAAGGGGGGTCATGTTATATCCAAAGGTATAGTTATTGAGCCTTTTCACTATGGTGAACAAAATAGCTATCTCATAATTGTGATCGGACGATTTTGGGGGGAAAAGGGCAGGGGAGGGCGCCAAGTTGCCTTCGAATGTTTTTAGTCACTTAAAAAGGTCACTAGAACTTTTAATTTCTGCTCGAATTCTCCCAACATTCTAGGACCAATGGGTCGATACAATCATCCCTGGAAAAAAAAATGCATCCGTGATCTTTCTACTGGCAAAAAATTGAACATTACACAATTTTGCAGATAGGAGATGGTAACTTCTACAATATGGTTCTCTAACACGCTGAATCTGGTGATGTGATTTTCATTAAGATTGTTGGACTTTTAAGGGGGGTTTCTCCCCTTTTTCGAAAATAAGGTGAATTTTCTCAGGTTCGGAGCCTTTGGTGGTTAAAACTAAACTTAATAAAACTTACATATTTGGAATCAGTATAATAAGCCGATTCTTTTGATATATCTATTGGTATTTAGAGTTTCGATTACTTTTGAGCCGTGTCGTTCCTTACTTACAGTTCGTTATCACGAACTATTTGACTTGGCGGCGTGGGCTAAATTCGATGCCATTACGGAAAATCCCAATTATTTGAACATTTTTGTAATCGAGAGGTCACTTTTATCATTAATTTTGAATTCGTTGTCTTTGTTTCAAAGAAGGTGAATTTTGCGAATTCTGCTTTTTTATAATTAATTTTGATAAGAGCCAATTTTGACGTAGAGGACGTCCTACTCACTCACGGGAATAGGCGGGAGCTTTCAGCACTTAGGTAGTGTCGCTGCCAGGAAAAATTGTCAATCGTGAATTGTTGGCTACGCTGAACAATTTCTACAATTTTATAGGTTATGTGTTTTTTTCTGGCACTAATATGTCCATGCGTTTAGTCCGAAGTACGATTTATCAAGGTATTTTCAGCATAAAAAGTCACCTGTAACCACTTGAAGAAGACTAAGAAAATACGAGTATATTTTTGGTACGCAAATGTACTGTATGACTTTTTTTTTTTTTTTTTTTTTTTTTTTTTTTTTTTTTTTTTTTTTTTTTTTTTTTTTTTTTTTTTTTTAGAGAGAGAGAGAGATGAATCTCAGCTTTTTTAGAGAGAGATGAATAAAGCTCCTATTTTAGCTGAATAAAATTCTGATCAAGAATTAGAATCTGCAGTTTATATTCTTTGCAAAATAAATTGGAAGCTAATAGTTTCATTGATTTAATGGAAAAGGGGATCAACGCCCAAAAAATTGCGAGAAATTGATTTTCCACTACATCATCTTATAGAAAAAAGGAGTGTATGAAAAAAAAAATATTAAAACTTTGGTCTAAAGCGCAAAGTTGGTTCCTTTTATTGTAATTTTTTTTTTATTTTTACCTGACTGTGACGGTAAAAATTCGAATTCCAAAAATTGATGTTTTTTTTTTCTTCTTCTTATGCACCCAACTTATAATCATCATCAATCTGCTACTGCGGGTTTTAATAGTACGATGCGATTCACATCTTGTTCCATCTTTTTGCGTCGATGTGAAATACTGATTTTTTTCTGGAATTAAAAAAAGGAAAGAAACAAACCTTTCACGTGAAAAGTAAAGAGCTAATCAAAACTTGATTGGAGTAGAAATTGCTATGACTTAAGAAATCATGCTTGAAGCGAAAGACCTTCTCCCTAATAGCTTGTGCGAGAAAATTGAAACTATGACTAAAAAATTCCTCTACCTTCCCCCCCCCCGAGAAAAATTTATGGGTAGATTTTTTTTTTAGGGATGACTAGGATTATCACTTACAGCATTGTTATGTTAAAATTAAATTTGAAAATAAACAGAGGAAGGCTAGGGGATGGCAACCCGCCAACCCCTTCATGTAAGACACTCTTAGGCTTTGTGCATTTTATGCCCTTCAATCATAGTGTAAAAAAATCAGTTTTTTTATTTAAAGAAGCCAAGAACAAATTCTAAATTTAAACGAGGAAAGATAGACGCATCAAGTTTTTACTGGAGACACATTTCTTATATTGTTGACCCTTCTGATTAGAATGACCATCCTGAAATTTTGATCCCTTGTCGCACGAGAACGGGGGGGGCATATGTGGCATTGAAGGGGGATTTTAGATTAGCTTTCCGTCAGCTTTGTCCTTTAAAAAGGGTATTGGAGAAGTTCCGATCAAATGATCTATTTCGCAGCTTTTTGTGATCATCTATTCCGTTTGATTTCTCCTTGTGTGTGTGTGTGGGGGGGGGGGACTAGCGGTAGTTGTCTCACTCTTTACTTGATCAATGCTATCGTGTTGTCTATGATAAATCCTGTTCCTCAATGTTGTCAATTTATTAAAAAACACAGTCATCAAAATAAGCATAAATAATATTCATACCTAATTTTTTTCGAATGACATGTTTTTTTTATTATTTTTAAGATGGCTGATGCAAGTTAAAATTTTCATACTGTACAAAGCCAGCATAACTTTGTTTTCTATTAGATTAGAGGAAAACAGATTAGGGCTAAATAAGTGTTTCGCAACTATGTACGCAGGGGGGGGGGGCTCCCTTAAGGCCCAGCCTCTCCCCGCTTCATACAATTTCGCCTTAATTTCGTAAATTTCTCATGAAATTCATATTTTTTTTGTGTGTTTTTGAGCTGGGCCCTACTTCATCCTCCCCCAAATGAAATCCTGCGCACGCTGTCAGCGAAGATAACGGTTTATAACACTTTCTGTAGCCCTATTCTTCAGCAATAAGTTCTTCTATATCTCACAAGCTTCGTAAGAGTTCTTAAGAATAGAAGTTCGCGTGTTGAAGAACTTGGTCTTGACCCTGGAACCCAACGATTGACCGTGGAACCCAGAACCGTTGTGATCTACCGTGGTCACCATTGTGATCACCATGGAAACCATTTTGATCTAGGAACTGTTTAACAGAGGCACTGGAATGGAATACTGTATACAAATTTAACTTTTTTGCTTTGATTAGAATAAGGTTGAAACTTCCATTATGAAAGTGCATAGAGATGCTGCCAGAGTACTAGTAATGCTTCCTGTGGACGTGTTCTGGCACCGACATCTATTGAACAAGATACGAGTTCACCCCTTGGATATAGTTCTAAAATGCGGGAAACGCGCGTCCAGAACAGCAAAGCTTAGATAGCCATTACTCGGTAATTGCCTTTCTGACGCTGTATAAGAAGGGGTTTCTCACTCCGGGAACTATATTTAAACTTAAGTTTTTTGTGGTTTAGGGGGGGGAGGTACCTAGGTTAGGTTACGTATTTAATATATGCTATGCTTTAACCCTCCCCCCCCCCACCCACCCCTAATGTGCAAGTATATAGCCGAAATTTGTTTTTAAACTATTATATTTTTATCCTATTTTGTTTTATTTCATTAGCATTAACCAAACTTAACTTATCGCGTTTTTTTCGGATTTTTGAACAGTACCACCCCTTGCTATCGGGAATGCGTCCACTAGGCTTACATCAGAAGGTTTTCGCATCTGAAGTACCTTTAAGAGGTTAATTTGTTGAGAATTTAATTTAAAACAGTTAGTTACCACGAAGTGAGAAGTAAGAAATGACTAAGTAGGAAGTATCACTAAGTAACAAGTGACTCGGCCCAATAGTAACCAAAAATCTAAAAAAGAAACAGAATTATTACAACAATAGATACATCAAAGGAATTGGCTTTTTATGCTGACTCCAAATATATAAGATTCATTAAGTTTAATATTATCCATCAAACGCTACGAGTCTAAGAAAATCTGCCTGATTTTCAAAAAAAGGGGGAAATGTCCCCCAAAAGTCAAGGAATCTTGTTGAAAATCGCCCCATCAAGTTCAGCTATAAGAGACCCCACTGTAGAGGTTTCAAGATCCCATCTGCAAAAATGTGGAATTTGTATTTTCAGCGAGGATGGAAATGTCCAGAGGAAATTTTATGGGAGGGGGGTATTTTACTTGGGAAGAAATTTCCACAGAAGAGTTTCCCGTGAGGGGAGGTATTTTTTCATGGAGGGTGAGCCAGATTTACCGGGATGATTTGAAAAACGATCAGAAATTAAATAAAAAATATGTTTTTTTCAACTGAAAGTGAGGAGCAACATTAAAACTGAAAACAAACATAAATCATTCCGTATATGAAGGGGTTGCCTCCCTCCTCAATACCTTGCATATAGCGCTAAAATTTGACTGTTTATCCCATTTTTTTTTTAAAAGAACGATTCCTGAAACACAATGGCCGTTTGATTAGATTATTTGAAAAAAACTACGTTTTCTAAAGAGTTAAAGAGGCTGAGTTACAAGGTCAAACCTTAAAACGTACAGGGATTAGGAGGCACAGTTGGGGGGCTGCCGCCCCCCAAACCCCCCGCTTTCGCAGCCTTTAAATAAAAAAAAGTTTTTTTTAAACTGAAAGTAAGGAGCGACATTAAATCTTAAAACGAACAGAAATTATTCCGTATATGAAAGAGGCTGTGCCCTCCTCAACGCATCGCTCTTTACGCTAAAGTTTTTATTGTTTAAAAAAAGAGTTGTGAGAAAGTCAAACTTTAGCGTAAAGAGCGAGGCGTTGAGGAGGGCACAGCCTCTTTCATATACGGAATAATTTCTGTTCGTTTTAAGATTTAATGTCGCTCCTTACTTTCAGTTTAAAAAAACTTTTTTTTTATTTAAAGGCTGCGAAAGCGGGGGGTTTGGGGGGCGGCAGCCCCCCAACTCTGCCTCCTAATCCCTGTACGTTTTAAGGTTCGACCTTGTAACTCAGCCTCTTTAACTCTTTAGAAAACGTAGTTTTTTTCAAATAATTTCTGCACGTTTTTGTACAGTTTATTACTTATTATTGCTTGACTAACTGTTAGCTGATCGTGTCAGGAGTTAAAGTTGGGGGCTGCCGCCCCCCAAACCCCCCGCTCTTCAACATCCTTGTGTTAAGGCTTTTAATTCCTGAATACTCAAATCGCGTCGTACAGGGTGCCTCCTAATCCCTGTACGTTTTAAGGTTCGAACTTGTGACTCAGCCTCTTTAACAGCCCCCCAACTGTGCCTCCTAATCCCTGTACGTTTTAAGGGTTGACCTTACGTTTTAAGGTTCGAACTTGTGACTCAGCCTCTTTAACAGCCCCCCAACTGTGCCTCCTAATCCCTGTACGTTTTAAGGGTCGACCTTGTAACTCAGCCTCTTTAACTCTTTAGAAAACGTAATTTTTTTCAAATAATTTAAAAAAGAAACTGAGTTTCTTTTTTAAAGTTTAAATTCAGTATATAAAAAATTTGCTCTGACGGTGAATCGAACCCGGGTTTTCCGCCTGACAGTCTGAAGTATCAACCGCTGGACTAATGAGACACAATTGTAATTGTTTTTTAGTAAATGGAGTCTATTTTCGCAAAGCAAATTCCCACAAAACTTGATATTTGGTTTTTGGAAAACAGGGAAGGAGTGATCAGATTGAGCTGAAATTTCGATGATAAGCTCCCAGGCCCCAGGAAAGCTTATCCTCTAAATTTCAGCCCGATCAGACAACGTTAAAGGGGGGTTATTGTGGGAAAAATTAACATGGGCTATTATAGGAAAACGAGGTTTTTCGTAAATGTAAATTCGGGGGATAATTTTTTCGGTCTGAAAATATCAAAAGGCCCTAACAGGTCGAATTCTGCTTCGAATGAGTCCTCATTCACCCGGATCAGTTGCCAACTGTGGCCTGTGGGCGTGGATAAGAAAAAAAGAAATGATGATGATGAATTTTAAGTGGCTATATTTGGTTTTTTGAAAACAGGGAAGGAGTGATCGGATTGAGCTGAAATTTCGAGGATAAGCTCCCGGGCCCAAGGAAAGCTTAACCTCTAAATTTCAGCCCAATCGGACAACGTTAAAGGGGGGCTGTGGTGGGAGGTCGAAACTTCCGGCCCAGTTTACCCCATGAAGATAAAGTCGGAGGAGGATGAAATTTTGCAAGTTTCTTAGTTTGAGCTTGGGCTACAAAATGCGATTACCGCCGTCTCTCTGCGACCTCTAGGACCTGAAATCGCTTAACATTGTGGTGGGTCGCCTCTTTATAGAGGCACAAGTGTGCCTCCTTGAACAGGAAGCTTTTTGAAAAGTAGCAAGGTATTGAAGAGCAAGGTATTGAGGAGGGGGCAACCCCTTCCTCCGGGAACTTTGGGGATTAAGTAATCCTCAAAGACATGTTTATTAGATTTTCGACTCTGCTGAACAAAATGGCTATCTCAAAATTTTTATCGGGTGACTTTGGGCAAAAAATGAGCGTTGGAGGGGGCCTAGTTGCCCTCCATTTTTTTGGTCACTTAAAAAGGACACTAGAACATTTAATTTCCGTTCGAATGAGTCCTCCCGTCATATTCTAGGGTCAATGGCTCGATACCATCACCCCTGGGAAAAAAAACAAATAAACACGCATCCGTGATCTTTCTTCTGGTAAAAAATACAAAATTCCACATTTTTACAGATAGGAGCTTGAAACTGCTATTGTAAGGTTCTCTAATACGCTGAATCTGATGGTGCGATTTTACTTAAAGTTCTATGACTTTTAGGGGGTGTTTTCCCCTTTTTTCGGAAATACGGCAAATTTTCTCCTGTGCGTAACTTTTGATGGGTAAGACTCACTTGATGAAACTTATATATTTGAAATCAACATAAAAATCCTATTCTTTTGATGTGCCTATTGGTATCAAGATTCAGTTTTTTGGAGTTTTGGTTACTATTGACCCGGGTCGCTCCTTACTTACAGTTCATTACCACGAACTGTTTGATATCAATTGTTATCAAAATGTTGTTTTTAGAGTTTCAGTTGCTATTGGGCCGAATCGCTCCTTACTTACAGTTCGTTACCACAAACTGTTTCATTCTTTTTTTATTTTTATATTCCATGCCTTTTTTTCAACCAAAGGAATACTAAATTGTCGATTAACAATTTAAGCACAGAATTTCATTCTTGGGAGCATATTGGTATATACCAATTCATATATAGGCCTACCAATATTTCATATATACCAATTCATATATAGAAATATACCAATATTTCATATTGGTATATACCAACTAGGAGATTGGAACCCTTGCTTTCAACCACCAAGCAGAGGACTCGGAACAGGGAATACCCGGGGACCTTTCGGCAGTTCCCCTCCGAAAATTATACGATTGCTAAAAAGTATTTCATGTTCGATTCACCTATTTTTTGAAAGTTGTGTTACGTCTCAGCCCCCCCCCCCCATCCTCTCCTTACAAATTTCAGACTGAACTGACACACTTGGGGCTTCGAGGTATACAGGATTCGGTGGAGAGTTGGCGACCATCGAGACTTTTCCCTCCCCGCTCTCTAAAATCCCAAAAATTGTACATCGTTTTCTATGTTTACCATCAAGGCCGTATCCTTGATTTTTGTTCAGGGGAGGTATAAATATCTTTAAAAACATATCAAAAACTTTTTTAAATACATTTTTGTTATGTTTTTACATGTCAAGAAAATGGGGTGGGTGTCAAATCCCTTAACTTCTTCCCTAAATCCGGCCTTTTTTTTACCATATAATTTGTCTGTTTTTGCAGTTTTTATTTGCTCCCTTCCATAGAAATAAATTACTGTATAAGCATCCGAATCTTCATATATCTTTTAATTACAAAATCCTCTGAAGGAAGACGAAAAAAGAATCAATAAAAACCAGTATTTACATGATTTTTTGATTTGCCATTATTTTGCGACTCAAGTCATTGCATAGCAACAATTGTTACAGCCTTGAGGCTTAATATTAAAGCATTGCGAAAAAGAATTAATTCACTTGACCGTGATGGCAACATTAAAATTAGTTCTTATTATTTTAGTCCCTGGTTTGAAGATTGTCATTATATTGAATATAATTTACGGTATTTTGTCATTGTGGGTAACTTGCCTCATTGATTTAGCCAAAATAGTATATAAGATCTGTCTTATGCAAATAAGTACCGGTAGCTTAAATTAATGGTGTAACATAGACACGTCTCAATTTACACTATTTTCATAGGTACACAGATATGCTGAACCAAATGACTATCTCAGAATTTTGAGGGGGTGTTAATTGGGGGAAATGGGGCATGGGAAGGGGCTAGTTGCTCTCCAATCTTTTTTGGTTACTTAAAAGGGCACTAGAAGTTTTAATTTCCGTTCGAATGAGCCCTCTCCTGATCTCCTAGGACCATTGATTCGGTACGGTCACCTCTGGGAAAAAGAAAACAAGAAGTAAACACCCATCCATCACCTTTCTTCTGGCAAAAAAACCAAACAAAATTCCCAACTTTTGTTACGTGGGGATAAGGGGAATCTTTCCAGGCTTCAAAGTAAAAATAACTAGAAAATACCAAAATGCATGGGAAAAGCCGCTAATACTCCCTACATTTTCAGTTTGTCTCAATAACAGGAAAGCATGCCTGAATTTATTTCACATAGGAGAAAATGCGCCCTAACTGAAATTATAGGAATTATGGAAGTATCTTAAAAATGCTGAAATTTTGGGAGGCTTGTCCCCCTCCCCTCTCTGTGTGTATGTGTTTTTTTTCGCTGATATCAGAGGAAGAATAATTCAGAAAAAGAAAGAGTATGTTCTATCATTAGCAAACTTCTTCCGGGGCGGGGGTCTAAACGCACAAAAGTTTATTTTAAAAGGTTACAGAATAGCGAGTTTCTGGGGAAAGGATCAAATTCAATTATTTCCTAATGTATTCCGAAAGATTGTGGTAAAAATATTTTTAAATGTCTATTAATTCATTTTTAGCCAGTAGGCCTACTGTTATTTCATTTTTTCCATCAAGGCCGCAAAAAGTGATTGACGCTTTAACAATGACATATCTGGCACTCCTAATAAAAATTCTGCTAAAACCTATGCCGCATAATTTAATATGATAAATGAGTTTTGTTTTAAATGTTGGTGTCTTTCCAGCAATTTCATACTTCTTCGAAAAAGCCGGTTTTTTTTATCTCACTTGCAAAATTAATACTTAGCGTAGATTGTGCGTGATCTTTTTGTGTTTGTGTGCAGTGCGAAAGGGCGTCGAAATATATTTCGATGAAGTTACTTAGTTCAGAAGATAAAATGGTAAAAGTAGTAAGTTTTATTGTTATTCGCAATGTGTGTTTTTTACATTCGTAAAGTGTAGGTTTCTTACCCCCCACCCCCTAGGTATTTTTTGATTCTCTGTAAATTTTGTTCATCAGATTCGTAATTTGTTCATTTACTAGGAATATTCGAGCCTCAGTCAAACTTGGTTGGAAGCAAAGTATAATCACCTACGGAACAAGTACTGACAAAACTCTCCAAAAGTGACCCCGCGTACCTCAGCGCCTCAAGACGCAAAGTGCTGTACTACTTAATCGCTCCGAGCCAAAATACCGAGTGACCGGGATGAATTGTGTAACTACGGGTTTTAGTTGCCAGGTTCGCATAGGTATAAAAATCGTCACTTTTTTGTGTGGAGAGGATAGGTTTTGTCAGTACTTGTTCCGTAGGTGATTATACTTTGGTTGGAAGTAAGTTTATATGCCCTTGTTGCGCCTTTCGGGTACTCGGACAGAGTTTAACATCTATGGGGAAGAGAGGGGCTTCTGAATTCTCTGAACAACTGCCACATAATGTTTCCGGATTTGACCCAAACTTGGTGGAAAGGACGAGCAAGTGACTTGGTAAATGGTAATGCGTGGCTTAGCTTTGAATTTTGATGGAATTTAAGGGTCCTTCCCAAACTTACCTCTGTGGAATGGGGCACAAATTTTTATGGTCGGGACAGCAGAATGGGTGATAAATTTTAATGAAACTTAATGGAAACTGAGATCAAATTTCTCTGTTGTGACTCTACGGGGTCCCGACTTGGTTTGGTTTCTGTATTGGGAGGGAGCCCTAAATCTTTTTCAACTGCACTTCTAACATAATAGGTTGTTGGGTATTAAAAAAAATGGATGAGGAATAACTTCTGCTGTCCGTTTTTCGGTCCTTTGGGGTCGACGACCAATCCGACCTCTGCGTGATAAAGGGTGCCTAAATTCAAGCTATCTGAATATTTATCAAAAGGGGTTATCAGCTCTCAACTAAGCTTAGTTATAATTAACAGTTGATGTCTTACTTTTGGCTTTTTTGAGTGAGATGGATTTGATCTCTAAGTTCGTTGTTATGTTCCCCCTAAAAAAATGCCACTCCCCCCAACAAAAATCATGGATACGACTACGACCCTGCCTGCTACCAATTGAGAATAAGTTTTACAAGCAAATGGCATTTGAATTTGCTTTGAAAATTTGCGAATGCTTGATTTTATAAATGTGAGAAGTCGAAAAGTTAATATGATGATTATATATCCGTGACTTTCTTCTTACTTTTTATTAGATAAAAGAAAATGCATTTTTAATTTGCTTGTTACATTAGTATAACTTAACATTTGAAATTTCATTCTACACATTTAGATCTATGCAGGTTTGTAAGGGTCTATGCATATTGTTTTCTGTTCCTATTGGATTTTCTGCACCTGGTTAAATTATTGGCTATATATCCGTTTATTGAAGTCCCGTCTCCTCAATTCGTTTGCAAACTTCACTTTGTTCCTCTGATTTTCCGGCTTTTGGAATTATTGAGCGGACCAAGGCCTACTTCTCTTATCGAATTCCAGTGCATGTCCTTTATTAGCTCAGCAAAAAGACCGTTCTTTTTTTTCTTTTCTTGAATAGAAAATGGATGGGCCTGTATAAGCCGTAGTTTGGGGAATCGCAGAGGCGATAGAGGAATTGTGTTCCGATGGGAAAACTGATTTCTGAAAAGTGAGATTTATATTACCCTCCAAAACGTTTTATTAGCCATTTGGACTCAATATAAGGTAATGGGATACTTTCGATTTAATATTTACGGTAAAAAGTGGGCTTGATTAAAAAGCAAATTAAATAGAGCCTCGCCAATTTATTTAGGTTGCATAACAAATATTAAACAACGAAAGATAAAAAAATAAATTCAGACATCTATAGACGAAATTTAAAATGGATATAAGGCAAGTCTTGGATTGTATTAGTAGAAATAATCTCAGAATCATAAAAATCACTTCTGGTAAATTTTAGGGGAAAAACCCCCCCCCCCAAAAAAAAAAAAAACCTCTGTTCAGATATGCTCGTATGTTACTTGCCATACCATATGATTTCAAAAGCAGTCTAGCTCTCTTTGTACACGGCCTCGAAGGATATCTTACACATGTCCAACTCGGATACATCCGCTGGAAAGCGGTAGGGGGCTTTTTTCAGCAGCTCTCTGAAATCTCAATGTGTTTACGGTTTTCCCCATCATCACTTATACCATTCATATAAGTCGTGGTTTTGGGCTCTTTCGGATTTACCCTCTCCTCCCTTCCCTGCTCAAGTAACATTCTGATTACATACCTGGCCCAGTTGGAAGCGTAGCATCTGTTAATCGAAATACCTTTTTTCTAATTCTATTTTTTTTTATGTCTAACTCTGGGACATCCGCTGGGGAGGGCATGGGGGACTAAGTGCCTGAGCAAGAAGATGGCTAATATAAAAACACATCCGAAAGGACTCCATCCTTAAACCAAACCAGCACAGTGTTGCCGCTGACACGTTTCAAATAGGCCTAGGATGCTTCGAAAATAACAAAAATAAATATCAAATTTGAACAAACAAAATTTACCTACTAGAATTAAATAACGATAGTAAAACTTAAAACGAGCGTAAATACACAGGTAGCACCTAAAACGATCGAAAATAATTGTAAATGAAGAAATGAAACCCAAAGTGAACAGAAGTTAAAGCAAACAATGAATTTGAAATTAAGATGAACAGAAATTATCATAGATAAGTCCAGTATTACTGTCACTCCTCAAAGCCCCTTGAAGAGTAGAATATCATTAGCGCTTGACTTAAAACTTAATATATTGCTCGAATTAAAAAATGTATTTAGTTAGTAGATTTTTTATAAATTTGATTAGGAATTAATTTAAAAGGGAGAAAAGAAAAAGAAAACTTTCCAAAACATAGTTTGTCTTCGGTAAAGGGCAAATGACACTTTAACCCTTTGGGTGGTTTAATGGGGGGAATTATTGACCTGTTTGTGATAAATCCTATTCATGTTAAGTTTGATTTTATTGGTTGTTGTAACCCCTGTTTGTTTGTGACTTCAATTTTTTTTCGTTTGTAGCTATTTTTGTTCGTTTTAAACTCACGTTCTTGTTTCAGTAATGTCTGCCCGTTTTAAGTTTAATCTCTCTTATTTTTTTCATAAAATATTTTTTTCAATAGTTTCAGTTTTTCTTTGGCATAGTTTATGTACTCATTGTTAGTAATAATGTTGGTCTGTGAGTTGTATTAGTTTAATGTTAATTAATATAAGTGACATGGTAGAAGCGGGTCTAGGAGTTTACCCCCCCCCCCCCAGAAAATACCCCCGTGGCGGGTTGGTTTTCAATCACTTTGGACTTATAAAAAAGGCATAGAAGTCTCAATTTCTGATCGATGAGCATCTTCCGAAGTTTCTACGACCATGAGGCGGTGGTGGGGGGGGCAGTCCCCCTCCTATTCGGAATAAATAAAAGTCCTGAAACAAAAGTAAGTCTTGAATATACGGCCCTGGGGATTATAAATCATTTCTACCTCCACCCTCCCCTTGTCTCTTTCTTAAAACTAATTCTGTATTTATCTTAAGGGTCAATGAGAGTTGGGATGTTTTGGCTTCAAATGCACCATTGAGGCATCTTCCTCCCTCCCTAACTAGCCCAAATATTTTCAAGGTATAAATAAACTTCACCGTCTTAGGTAAATTTTGTTGTTTTACAATTCCAAACATGTGCATAAAAGGGCTTTAAACTTCTATAATGAGGTTCTATGATTGTTTTGTAGTTAGGGAAGAAGGGAGATGCCTCAAAGGGTGAATTTTAATACCAAAATTTTCCAACTCTTCTTAAGCCCTCAGATAAATATAGAATCAGTTCTAAGGGAGAGACGAGGGGAGGGTGGATGTAGAAATAGATATAATCCCCAGGGCTGTATCTAAGATTTTTGTTTGAGGTGTTATTTTTTTGGGGGGGGGGAATTTTTTTAAATGATTTTCCTTGTTGTTCAAGGTGGGGGCTTCAATTTCTCTGTAGAAGGTTTTCGACTATGCTGATTACAATAGTAATTTTTTTTTTCCTGATCTGACGCCATTTTCGAGGGGTTTCAGGTTTTTTTTCAAATCACCATAAATTTCTTTTCGCAATAAACTTTTACTTTTAAAGTGAAATAATAGTTACCAATCTTAGATCAGTGTGAGATGGCATTTTTTTTTCTAAAAGGCAGTTAGTTTCCTAAACGCGTTTTTAAACTTTTGGTTACTATGAGCTGTGGTTCGCTCTTTACTAGGTTGTAGCTACTACTGCAACCATGATTTCCGCTCGTTTTTAGTTTGAATTATTGTAGGAATTTATTTCTGCTGGTCTTAAGTTTAACATGGCTGTTTTACTTTTTTTAGTTTTTTTTTGGAAAACTGATTTTAGTTAATTTAAAGAAAGCACATGTAATGTATTGACTAACAAGTTTTAAATTAATTTCGGCTGTATCGGTTCTTGACACCCCGAAAAGAGCCAAATGTCGATTTTTTCTGATTGATAATTAAGGTTCAGTGTGAGTAGACTGAACCCGAACGAAGACAACCAACACAAGAAGAAAATAGGTTTTTAGTTTTCCTAATTTTTTTGCTCATCCGCTTGAAAATTGTAGAGCATGTAGACAGGGTCAGGGCCATGGTAACCCCCATTAAAAGACATAAAAAAGAAGAAATAAATCTGGCTTTAACGGTTTTTGACGTCCGATTTCTATTTTATTCTTTTTTTTTCAACAAAACAGAGCTTTTTTGTGAATGACTCCATGTCATTTCATGTCTTTAGTGCATAATAACTTTAAAAAACAAACAAGTTATGACAAGAAAGAACATGCAAAGATTTTAACTTGTGTTTGAACCTATGATACTGCCCCAGGCCGTACCCAGGATTTTTTTTCGGAGTTTTTACTCAATTTTTTTTTTGGGGGGGGGGGGTTACACAAAAAAAAAACTCAAAAATTGGATAAAATTTCTTTGTGTCCATTTTGTTACGTTTTTACGAGTCAGACAATCATTTCGGGGGGGGGGGGTCAAACCTCCTAACCCCCCGCCCCCTGGATACGGCCTTGATACTGCCTCATATTTTTAGAATACTGAGTAACTGAGTACGGTCGTTAAACTGTGCGAAGGTTCAGTTAAACGGGGTAGAGTTGCACGGGGATTCAGTTGCACGGAGGTTCAGTTACATTGGGATTTAGATGCCCGAGGGCTCGGCTACAGGGGTTCAGTTACACGCATACCAAATAACAAATATGGGTTTAAAAACCGAAACAGCAAATGGGGTTCAACCTGAAATAGCACATCTACGAACTGTTTTAAGATTCATTAATATTTATTAAAGACCATCAAGGGTCTTATCATATCCATTTCAGGGATTTACGGTTTGTCCCTTTGCTGTTTTATCTATCGTCCTTGTTGCGTCCTTGTGCCGACCAATCTTTTCTCTTACCTATAATTATGTTTGTCGCCACTGTCTGGGGAAGTTCAGCCTATTTTGTTTCTAAGAGAACTTTGTGGAAAATCACCACGGAAAATACGAGTATGCGAAAATGCGTTTCGGATCAATAAAATTTCACACCGAAGGCTTTTTCTATCTATTGCTAGGCCTACTATCTCTTGTTAAGAAAATGTACAGAAGCGTAAGCATTGTTTATTTCACCATGATGCTTCTGAAAGATAAATTCCTTTCAAATTTTCAAAGAAAAACTCAAAGCCAGATATTCGTCATTATTCTATCCAAATCGGGTATTTTGGGAAGTTTTTGACTGCCAAGTTGAATGTGTGTTTGTGTGTTGTTCTTTCAAAGCTGGTAAAGCCGTGTGCAAAACTGATATAAATAAGCATAATAAATAAACAAATGAAAATAGATAAATAAAAATCCCATTTCCGAGCCTTTAAACCCTTTAAAATAAAATTGCCCACTACCACTAAATATCTAGGAGACGTTTGATTTAAGGATCCCCTTTAGCAACTCTTCATATTTGCGATTTGGATAATGGTGCCCTAGGTTATCCTTATAGTAAAATGGAATGTCAACTTGCTTCAAATAAATTTTTGTGTATTGTATTTTTCTTCCAAATTTAATTCAATTTCGAAACTGAATTCAAACATTTTGGAAACCTTATTTTCATAGAGCTGCTCAAGAACCTGTCAATAATTTCGCTTAAAGAGTATGCTCAGTGTTACCAATTTGGGGTATTACTAAAACACCTTTTTTGCATCTTCATTTAAAAACAAAAACAATATTACCCCCTCCCCTATACTTTCGTGAATTTGTGTGACTGATAACGCCTCTAAAGAAACCTCTCTATTAAGTAGGTCTTCATAACCCCCTGAGAACAATGAATTTTGTTCTATTGCTAACTTGAAAGAAAATATAGTGTGATTACTAACTAAGTACTTTTTACATTCTGCTATGTGCATTTAAGGAAGTGGTTGCCTTTTTTTATGTGCATATGGTCCTTTTTTGATGCATCATCGAAAAGATGAGCTACCCAAAAAAATTAACCTGTTTTAGGGGTTCAAGGCTCCTTAGAAAGAATTCAAATTTTATCAATGGAGTGTTTGTTTGCATCTTCATTTTTATTGTACTGTAGATCGAAAAACAAGGTGTTTAAACTTTGTGTGGAAGAGCTTTTATCTAAGACTGAAATAAATTCAATAAATGATTGGATTATAATGTTTTACAGAATGAGCTGGTTTTAAATGTTTTTGTTCCTTCCGCAAGTTGTTTGTGTGCTATTTTTCTCCAGCCCTACAGTTTTAATTTCAACATAATTCAGAACTTCGCAATCATTCCATAATAACAGTTTATATAATTATCCAGTATGATCTTTCTCTATCTCACCCATTATAAAAACCCGGACCATGGTGCGAGTGCTCCAGAGAACGTTTTTGCAGATAGAAACATAAGCGGCATCAGATCTTTTCACGGGTAGACAAGTCAGACGTGAAACAATCGGAAACAAGTGGAAACCCGCTATTACGAATAATGCACTTTGTTGGAAACAATCGGAAACAGACTAACCCGCTAATGCAGAAAGAAGTGGGAGGAGCTTTTTGTTCGTACCGAGAATGAAGACCAGAAATGATCTGCGATAAACTTACTGGATAATTCTATAAACTGTGGTTGGGATTCAGCTTTTGTGTATCTACGGAATTATATTTGAAAGTTGCTTTGCATTTTCTTAGACTGAAAAAATATTTCGAAACTCCATTGGAAAATGTAATTTTTTTCTATTTTCAATCAAATTCAGATCTTTCTCCAAGGAAAATTACAGGATAAAAGGGTACTTACGTGTTTTAGCGACCACACTTTGTTTCCGATCTGTAACGAAACTGGTTTTCTGTGTCCACATCGGCGATAATCAGCCTAGCCTGAGCTACATATAGTACTATGCAGGTTTATTTTAACTAATTGTTAAAATATAGAGGTGGTTAAGTTAGGTATTTAATATAATGCATTCTTTGCGGCCTGTTTTCCAGAATTCTCTGTTGTAGTTTCCATAATTTTGTTACTAAAGTATATTTTTCGTCAAATTTTAGTATATTTCATTAGGATTAACCTAACTTCACTTCTTTGGTGTGGTCGCTAAAACTCGTAAGTACTGACAAAAGGATGACGATCCTCCTGAGCCATTGATGGTACCTAAAGCATTGACACTTGTCGACGTTTCAGTTGCCAGGTCTTATTTCGTTAATGACTAATTTTGTTCAGGTGTCAATAGTTTTCAAATATAAGGGGGAGTTTATTCGAGCATATAGTGACGATCTTCTTCTATCTCTTAACTTCAACATCCAGAAAGTACAGATTCACCTCTTTTAATTTTAATTTCATCATGATTTTCCCTAATTTTGCATATTGGTTATACACTTTTATATTTTCATCCTTTTGTGTTATTTTGTTTAGCATTCGCGTAACATTTTTGTATTTGGCTTAATAGATTTTCAATGCAATCGTTGTTATTATTATTAACATTATCGTTACATTGCATATAGGCCTACTATTGTCGAATAGTCTTCGAGCTAGACATGGTTGAAACATAGTTAGACCCCGGCGCCACGCTGGCGCATCGACCGAGCGCCACCGGCAGAGGCGGTGGCGTTTGGCTGACTTTGAATTAATTTTGCGGCAATTCATTATTGCGTCAACCGCTAAGTCACAGCTTTTCTTTTCTCGTGTGGTTAAGTATTTCAATTTTCCTGATTAGGAATCAAGCAGGGCTTGCACTATCCCCGAATTTTCAGGGATCTCCCCGAAAATCGATGTGCCACCCCGAAAAAAAATTCGCTTCCCCGAATCCCCGAAAATCACCCAATCACGGTGCCACTTCTAGTGATTTATCATTTATGACTATCCCTGCCAAATATTACTTTGTATACCATAATTCTTCACTACTCTCTTGTTCGTTAATTTTAGTCTCTTGTGTTACTTTGCATATAAACCAGACAGATTCAATTGTAATATACACGGTTCTTCATATGTTGACAAAAGTATCGTCTTTATGAAATTAAATATAGAAAACAAGTTGCATTTGGCTTAATAGATTTTCAATACAATCGTTGTTATTATTATTAATATTATCGTTACATTGCATGTAGGCCTACTATTGTCGAATAGTCCTCGAGCTAGGCATGACTGAAACGTAGTTAGACCCCGGCGCCCTCTCAACATCGCTCTTTACGCTAAAGTTGTTTTATTCTAAGTAGAGTGGTGAAAAAGAGTCAAACTTTAGCGTAAAGAGTGAGATGAGGGGACAGCCCCTTTCATATACGGAATAAGTGCTGTTCCTTTTAAGTTTTAATGTCGCTCCTTACTTTCGGTTAAAAAAAAACTTGTTTTTTATTTAATTTTTGAACGTTTTTCAACTAATGCAGGTTCGATTTTGGCTCATCGTGCATGAAAAATTAAAACACAATTTGCATATTAGTTTTGACAGATTTATTCCGGATATGAAGGGTCGCCCCCTCCTCAATACCATGCTCTTTACGCTAAAGCTGTTAGCACATTGAAAAAAGCTTCATATTCTAATTAAACAGCCCCTGTGTTTCAGTTTTAGTAAACAGTCAAACTTTAGCGTAAAGGATAAAGTATTGAGGAGGGGGCAACCTTTCATAAATGGCGTGATTTCTGTTCGTTTTTCAAAAAATGCGGGTAAATCTGCCTCACCATCTATGAAATATACCCCTCCCCCTCACGGAAACTCCTCCGTAGAAATTTCATCCAACGTAACGTGCACCCCCGTCAAATTCCCTCCAGACAGTTCCTTCCTTGCTGAGACCCCCTTCCTCTGTAAAATTGCTTGTGAACGATTCACCCTGAAAAATTCTCCTTAGCATTTTTTATTGGAATAAGACTTTAATCTCTAATCGGTTTCTCGATCACTCCAGAAATGCCCCCTTCCGTGGAAATTATTTCCCAGAAAACAAAACGCGCGGAAAAAGGCCCCGGACATCTGGCCGGATAATTCCCCCCTGATAATGCCCCCGGAACATCTACATATAAAAAATTTGGAATAAAAAATTAAAAAGAACTTCGTATAGTAATTCTGTCAAAACCCCCCAGTGTAACATTTTCCCCTAGAATATTCAGTCATCAGAAATTTCCCTCCTAAAGGAAGATTCTCCCCTTAGAAAACTACTCCAAGCACACACCCCCCCCCCCCCCCCAAAAAAAAAATGGCTGTATACTTTCCAATAACAAATAGTATATGTAAACAATGGGCAAAGTTCACAACTTGCAGCCCTCCCCCCGGGGAAATGTGGTGTTTTTCAACTATGCTGGACAAAATGGCTATCTCAAAATTTTGATCCGGTGACTTTGGGAAACGTATGAGCGTGGGAGGGGGCCTAGGTGCCCTCTATTTTTTTGGTCACCTAAAAGGGGCACTAGAACTTATGATTTCCGTTCGAATGAGTTCTCTCGCGACATTTTAGGACCACTGGGTCGACACGATCACCCCTGGGAAGAAAACAAAAAACAAAAAAAATAAATAAACACGCATCCGTGATCTTTCTTGTGGCAGAAAAAAAAACAAAATTCCACATTTTTGCATATAGGAGCTTTAAATCTCTACAATAGGGTTACCTGATACGCATAATCTGATGGTGTGATTTTCATTAAGATTCAATGACTTTTTTTGGGGGGGGGGGGGTTCCCCCATTTACGAAAATAAGGGAAATATACTCAGGCTCGTAACTTTTGATGGGTAACACTACACTTGATGAAATTTATATATTTGAAATCAACATGAAAATCCGATTCTTATATGTATCTATTGATATCAAAATTTGTTATCGGTTTTTTAGAGTTTCGGTTACTATTGAGCCGGGTCGCTCCTTACTTACACTTCGTTACAACAAACTGTTTGATGAGATCAAACCATTTCAAATGCAGTTTCCCAATTGCTATAAGATTCTTAAATCATTCGTAGTCAAGAATTTTATTTTCAAGTTTAACGGAACGCATACAGGTTCAGTTGGATTTTGAAACAGTAAACAAATAGTTGCGACAACTGAATCGTAAGTTTGTAGAATTTTGTTTTATTTTGCTATTTTTAGCTACATTTTCTTAATGTGTAGAATACAATCTTCTCTCTGAAAATTTTTTACCCCCCCCCCCCCAAAAAAAAAAAAAAAAAACTACTAGTGACACAAAATTTAGCTATAGACTATGTACACTACTGGGGAATTGAAAATTGAAACGGAAGTGACCCCAAAAAAATGATTTATAAAAAAAAATTGTATGTTATTGCCTATAGGGGGATATCATTTTTAAATAATAATGCTCATATTTTTTTTTTAATTGAAAGCAGGCATGCCAAAAAGCTAATTATTTTTTTCCTTTAAAGCGGAGACGGAAGAAAATGATATCAAATTCCTTGGGAAACCATAGAAATCTTTTGATAGACCCAGGGCCCCTCATTGGGACTTGTTCATTATCTTGGGTATTTTTGTATTTCTCATAGGCTACTGGCCTAATTTGGCTTTTGTGGGTGCTTCCTTTTAATTAGATTCCTTGGATCTTATTTAATGCCGCGGCGAATCTATTATCTATTATTTCAACTATTATGGAAGGGTTCTGAAACACCACAGCCATTTCTTTTCTACCAGCTTTCTATTTCTCTCGATGAATAACGAAGAAGAACAGCGTCCAGCCAGCGACTTGCGAAGTTTTTAACTCATGAATAGGCCCGAATCTGTTGTAAATTCAAGCTGGGATTTGAGAAAGACTGATGAAAAAAATTAATGTTTGCGGTCAACATTGATCGTGCTGGCGGCGCAAAAAAATCGTCGGCGGCGTGCCGCCGCTGCTATTTTTGACCCTGCCGCCGCCGGCCTTATCTTATCGGCGCGGCGCCGGGGTCTAAACATATTTGTCCCAGTCTTGGCTCAGTGATAAGAATATGTACAATATTCATAATCGTAGGTCAAATAATCGTATATATATATATATATATATATATATATATATAATATATATATATATATATATATGTATATATATATATATATATATATATATATATATATATATATATATATAATATATATATATATATATATATATATATATATTATATATATATATATATATATATATATATATATATATATATATATATATATATATATATATATATATATATATATATATATGTATATATATATATATATATATATATATATATATATATATATATATATATATATATATATATATATATTATATATATATATATATATATATATATATATATATATATATATATATATATATATATATAAATTGGGTCCCAAAAAGCTAAAAATTTTAAAACCCGTTTAAAACAAAACTGTCTAGTGGAAAAAAATATATATATTTGTAGCTGATTGAGGAATGATAAGTATTATTTTGATTAGTCTTAATAGTGAAATATTATTTTGAAAACAAATTAATGGGAATTATTGAAAAATGGCGTGAAATCCATCAAAATGGAGTTTGATTGAAAAGAAAAGAAGTGCACCAATGTAATTGTCATTGCAGAAAGCCTGATTGTAGAAGAAATTTGCAGCCCCCTCCCCACTTTAAACAACAACGAAAATCACATTTGCATGGGTAGCACTGATGGGTCCTCTTTTTTTTTCTTTGCCGCTAGCGGGGCACTGGAACAGCATAGAGGGCTTTTTAAGGGCTCGTTTGAAAACAAATTGCTGTATCTAGTGCCTTTTGTAAGTATTAAAAACATACTATTGAACAAAATGAAATTTTTGACAAAAATTGCGTCTTCATATACAACATCACTTAATAGAACCACAGAGAAACAGAGTATTTAGTTGTAAAAAATGCTGTGACTCAAAAACTTATCGTGCTTTTTACTTGCTTAAAATTTCAGTCAAAATAACCAGTCAAATTTTGTGTTCTTTTTACTGACTCACATTATCACGTAGCAACAACGGGTAAAACCAGGAATTATTTGGCTTCCCTTTCTGATACGCACTTAATGAGTAACGGGAAAGGTTAAACAGAATTGACGATAGACGTTGAAAAAATGAACCAAAGTGGACGAGGACTGTTCTTTACTCGTCTTAGGGGAATGGGAATTCCCATCCCCTATTATCCTGTCCCCTCTAGTTTCAGGTTGCGATTCAAAAAAGTGAGAAATACCTTCGGGGATTCCCTTAACATACATGAAGCGTATAGGTCTACAGTGGTGTCAATTGACCAAAGTCGGGGGGGGGGGGGATATTTTTACCAGAACTAGGGGGTCGCAATTTTTTTTTTGTTTTACAATTTTTCAAAGAAAATACCCCAAAAAGGGTGTTTTCCAATGAATACACCATAAAAAGGTATTTTTCAAAAGCTAGGGGGATTATAAAGGAGGGTGCATGTCCATCCCTCCAATTGGTGACCCAGAGCATACCCCGCTTTGAAGTAAAAATGTCGGTGGATTAGGTTACTCAGGTCATTTCTGTTCTTGTTTCATACGGTGGTAAAAACAAGATCTGTGTGGAGCATGTTTTAATATGATTTAATTCAAAGTATGCAAAGCAAGGGTTAAATTTCATCAAAAGAATGAACTTCTCTGTTTTCGAAGAGACTCTAAAAAGAAAAGTTACAGTTTAAGTAAACAGTGTTTAATCACAGTGGCATAATTTTCTCGAAATCGTGGGGGGGGGGTATAAATTTGGGGCTAATTTCCCTAAATCAAGTGAAAATGACAGCGAAAACTGAAAAATGAGCCATATAGTACTATAAAGGTAAAGATATATTACAAAACACTGACCCGTTTCTTGGATGCTTGAATTATTCAAGGCTTATCTTAATTTTGACAAGATTTTAGATGAAACTATATTTCAGCTGGGGGCAAACTGGGGTCTAGGAGGGGGGGGGAGGTCTGCGAGGGGCAGTTAATTTCTAAATTGGGCAATTACTGTGCACTTTTACACACATGAAGATATAATCCCTAGAAAACGCATAAAATTGCCATGATTTTAATTCTTTTCATTATAGAGCAGCAATAAATTAACAATACTGAAAGAAAATTGGGTTATTTTCAATGAAAGTATTGCCGAAACTCCACTCCATGGGTACATCCAGATGTTAAATGAGAAATAAATAAAATGCATTTATTATATCGGTTCAAATAGAATATATCTGTCCAAAACAAATTTGATACTGAAATCGTTTTAAGAATCAGATTCTAATCCTCGGAAGATCCCTGATATTCCTTATTCTGATATTCCGATATTTCTTATTAAATGTATATATATATATATATATATAATATATATATATATATATATATATATTATATATATATATATATATATATTATATATATATATATATATATATATATATATATGCATATATATATATATATATATATATATATATATATATATATATATATATATATATAATATTATATATATATATATATATATATATATATATACATATATATATATATTATATATATATTATATAATATATATATATATATATATATATATATATATATATATATATATTATATATATATATATATATATTATATATATATATATATATTCCATAGCATCTTGTATTCGGCTCACGTTTCTAAAGATTTGTCAAGCTTGCCAAAAAGAGAATGTAAAAAAACAAATCGTTTCGTCATTGGCCGCAACTAGAGCCAATTAAAAACAAAGGATGGTAGTAAAAAAATTGCCAACTCCTCGTTTCGCGGAAAAGTAGTAGAACTGGATAGAAACTTCATTCGCGGATTGGCCAATATCTCTGGATAGCAAAAAATTGCAAATTTAAATTGGGTGGGACTAAAGCTAGGAATTAGCACGCTATTCAATCGTTTGCAGTATCCTTTCTACTGTTAGTTGATGAAAACTAAAATCTCTGATTTTCTAAATTAATACCTTATCCACATTTTGTGTAGGCTCTCAAAACTGCTGGGGAATGTTGTTTGTCAAGAAAAATGTGACTAGAAGAACCTTCTGGTGGAGTAAGCGAGAAATGGAAAATTCGATATATGATTCAACAGAAAGTAAAGCAGAAATTGAAAGAATTGAATTAATATTATGCATTTGTTTTGCATCCCATCATTTTGATGGCCAATATTCACATTGACCATGTATTTTTGAAAATGTCTAGATTAACCAGTTGGTCTGTGACCTATGATTAAATGTCTTAGTAGTTTTTTAATGTGTGGAAGGTGCATGAACGGTTCAGTTGCCAATCCTGTGCTCCATGAATTATGGAGCGATCATATTTAGTCCAGAAATCAGAAATTCATGTCACAATCGTCAAATATCGAAATTATATCGAAAAGTGTCATCTTTTCAAGAGGTTAAACATAAAAAGTAAGTTTTTTTCTTTCAAATAACGGTAAAGAGAAACATTAAAACTTGAAACAAACGGAAGTTATCCTGTATATGAGGGGGGCTTTCCCCTCTGTCTTTACCCGGTGCTCCTTACGCTTCGGGCCCGGAATAATTCTTTGACGCCTTAGGTACCACTTTTTTCCCCATAATATAATCTGCTGGCCTCAATACTAATAGGTGGCATACAGCTATGCAATACTCAATAACATTTAGTTTATCAGATAGACGGTCTGCCATAACGATAGTTTTTTTTTATGAGCTACGTGTATATTTAGGGTCATTTGTCATACTGCGCTCCAGAATGAACTATGAGACAGAGAGGCTACAAATATATTTTCAGAATTTTTTCTCAATAACAAGCGAAGTACCAGAAATCGGTAATTTGTTGTGGCGTGATCTCTTTTGTTGCTTAAAAGGGGCTCTAGATTTTATAAATTTTCATTCGAATGATCCCTTCTTATATAATCTATGACTACTGGCTGGATATGGTCAGTTCTGAGGAGGAAAAAAGCAAAACAAAATAATAATAATAAAAAAAAAAGTTCGCGTTTGTTTAGATAGGGGCTTGAAACTTCTGTCAATTTTCATCGAGGTCACTCCCCTTCATGACGGTGTTTTTCCTCTTTTGGTAAAATTAGCCAAATTTTTCTGGCTTGTAATTTGACAAATAATTTCATATTTAGTGAATTTAAATATTTGGATCAAAATTAAAAGCCCATTCTGATAAATTGCTATCAAAATTGAGTTTCGGTTACTATTTACACGGGTGGTTCCTTATAGTTCGTTACCACGAACTGTTTCATTGAAAAGGCCACTAACTTTAGCACGAATATTGATTATCCATTAAGAATGATAGGGAATATTCAGTCTACGTCAGATTAAGAATTCAATGTACAATCCTGAATTTGGTGATGTTGCAGTACAAACTTTTCTCGAAATAAAAAAAAAAAAAAAATAAGGTGAGGTGAGGTGGTTAAATTACAGCTTTCTCGCTAGATTTGTTTTTAATGCACGCACGTTAGTTTTTACTCCTTATTCGGAATGTAAAATGACTTTTCAAGAGCTGTTGTTACCTCCCCCACCTCTCCGTAGAAACAAACCCTGTGATCCTTCCAAAGGATTGGACTGTATGAGTATAGTTGACAATTTTTGTATTATTTTAGCGCAATGATGAAGACTCGAGTATTCCAGAAAGCGGAGGAGGAGGCGGTGGAGGAGGTGGAGGTGGCTCAGATGATGATAGATCAGATACGGCGAGTGAAGCACATCATGGAATTCCTTTATCCCCGGGAATAGATAGAAGAGGTATACTAGGTTCAAAAAGTATGAAAGATAGCGAAAAGAGATTAAGTGAGAGAGCACTGAAACACTGAAACACTTCTAATAATAGGATTTTTGGTACTCGTGTCTTATATGGGCCTTTACAAGGAAACCAGTCCCGAAAAATCCGCCAGACGGGTTAATACAATAGACCACTATAGAGTAATGCAATGCAAAGCGTGGTTTTCATTGCGTTTACGATATTTAAACTGTTGTTTTTTGGGGCTTGGGGGGAGGTACCTAGGTTAGGTTACGTATGTAATATATGCTATGCTTTACCCCCCACCCCCATTATGGAATTCCACACCAAAAATTGGTTCAAAAAGTATGAAAGATAGCGAAAAGAGATAAAGTGAGAGAGCACTGAAACACTTATGGAAAGGAAAGCATGAACCAATCTAAACTGTTCGCTAGATCTTACTTTTTAATAAAAGCGATGAGTTTCCGAGTTTGTTTATCTCTTTGAAACTTGCTAGCACTTTTTTCTTTATTTATCCAATGCCCAAAACACAGTGCTTGCTGGTTTATAAAAAAATATATAAACTGAAGATATATATTACAGAATAATAATAATTGTCTGGATAACCAATCCCTTATTTCAAAAGCAAAATAACTAATAAAAAATGACACAAAACTATAACACCAAAGAAAAGAGAGTGCTTAAATCTATATTAAAGGACTCTGCCTGACTGAGAACTGGAATATCACGAAATTCACAAAATACCACAAGATTAATCACAGTTTACAAATAAAAACTACCGTAAATAAAAGTGGACTTATGAACTGATTTGCCTAAATGATATATTAATTATTCCATACTTATACGTTGAACTACTGTAGATGGCAGGCCATTTCGCGGTTCAGCTACCCTATTAACAAACAAATGATAGTCAATTTTTCTCTTTGTTTTTTTTTTTGATAAGTTTTGTGATGATTTTGCTAGGTCACATAACAGTAAAGATCTTGTCACAAATAAAAGTAAAGAGTTAAATATCTCAGATTGACCTGAACATTGTTTAAAAACTAGAAATTAAGTCAATTTTTTTTTAACAAAAGTAAAGAGCAACATTGAAGTCCAAACCTAAAAGAGATTGCTCTATACTGGCCCATCCCTGAATCGTGGCCGTGAAATAGATTTCTGTGTGGTTCCGTTGATTATTTTATATAATTTATGTATTCTCTATGGCGCATTGGACTAAAGTTGTAGCTTAGGTTCCAACAAGAGAAGAATTTCCTTTCGGAAGTCGGATTTTCGGATTCGGTTTTTTGGACTTCAGTAATAGCTTTCTGCCAGAAGTTTGTGGATTTTCTTGGCATACTAGTCGTTACTAAAAAGCAAGTGCCCCTAAAAAAAATTCGGCAGGGGTTCTGAAATGCCAAAAAAAGAAGGAAATTTTAGTTATAAATTCACAGTTTTTCAAATGGGCATTCGTTCTTTGAACAAATGTTAATCCTGGGGAAAGTAAATTTTGTATTGATAGTGCTGTGTCAGAAAATAGTTGCTAAATTAAGGTATGTGCCGACGTGAGACGAATTTTACTTCGACAGCCGGATTTCAAGTAGCCTGGCTAACATAATTGTCATATGGGTGGATATTTTATTTTCTTCGGCTTTGGATCAGATTGGAAAACTTTATTTCTCTGGTCAGTAAAATTGCGTTTAAAAAGCTTATTTTAATTTGTTAAAACGTTTATATGAATATATAATATTAGCATAATAAGTTTATAAAAAGTCTTTTATTTTTAAATAGTATAGCTTCAATCGGAACTTACAACCGAGCTCCACATAATGGTGCCGCTTTGTCGTTTTTGATTCACAAAATATTTCCCAAGTAGTGTTTTCACATAAGATCATCCGTCAAAATTTGGCTTTGAGACAGCAAAATAAATATTTTAATACCTGTATCGTGTAGTATTTTTTTTTTAGCCGTAATTTTTTGCCCTTGTCAGTCGGACGGATTAGGCGAACTTTAAAAAGGATCCTAAAATGTCTAAAAAGGATTGGAATCTAATTGGCGAGGATATCAATTTTTTTGAAGCCTTTTATCCTAAACTTTACCACGGATTTTAATAGTTGGCCTTTTTACGTCTGTTTTGCCTCAGTTTTACGTCTGTTTTTTTAACAACATCGTTTTTAATTACCATCTTTTTTTAAACTGATTTCAGTTCTCAAGTCATTATAGAACTGAATTTAATAAAATAAACGGAATTGGTAGCAAACTTTTTTTTTTAACAACATCGTTTTTAACTACCATCTTTTTTTAAACTGATTTCAGTTCTCTAGTTATCATAGAAATTAATTCAGTAAAATAAACAGAATTGGTAGCGAATTTATTTATTTTTAAACAGAATAGGTAGCAAACTTATTTTTTTAACTGACTTCAGTTCTCAAGTCATTATAGAACTGAATTTAATAAAATAAACGGAATTGGTAGCAAACTTTTTTTTTTAACAACATCGTTTTTAACTACCATCTTTTTTTAAACTGATTTCAGTTCTCTAGTTATCATAGAAATTAATTCAGTAAAATAAACAGAATTGGTAGCGAATTTATTTATTTTTAAACAGAATAGGTAGCAAACTTATTTTTTTAACTGACTTCAGTTCTCAAGTCATTATAGAACTGAATTTAATAAAATAAACGGAATTGGTAGCAAACTTTTTTTTAACAACATCGTTTTTAACTACCATCTTTTTTTAAACTGATTTCAGTTCTCTAGTTATCATAGAAATTAATTCAGTAAAATAAACAGAATTGGTAGCGAATTTATTTATTTTTAAACAGAATAGGTAGCAAACTTATTTTTTTAACTGACTTCAGTTCTCAAGTCATTATAGAACTGAATTTAATAAAATAAACGGAATTGGTAGCAAAATTTTTTTTTAACTGACTTCAGTTCTCAAGTCATTATAAAACTGGATTAGTAAAATAAACAGAATTGGTAGCAGATGGCCATCCTTGAAAAAATAAAATAGTTTCAGAAACTGGTAAGTAAATAGTAGTTACTGTAAAATAATGCATTCTAAACAAATTAAATCTAACAAAATTGGAGAATAATTGATCCATGCAATAAATTCCTATTTATTCCTTTTATATGCTATATGTAGGGAAGAATCTGGGAACAAGTTTCAATAAGCTATAGTATTTTTTCTCTAAATGTATTTATTTTCTTTTTCTTTTTTTAATTGATGATAATGTCATATTTACTTAGTGTGCAACAACAAATTTTTTCATATTAAAGAAGACCCATATTATTAAAATAGATTGCATTACCGAGCCACTTCGCTGAAGTCTCAACGTTATCACGATTGTTCTTACGATTTCTTATATGTTCCTTGCAATTCAGTTGTTTTGGATGTCATCACCCCTTCCCCTTGTATTAGGTTCTTATAAAACTAAACATTAAAAAAATTTAGCAAATAAAATACTAACAACTAAAAACACAACAAAAAACTGATAAGGCGATGGTAGCACCCTAGTCTAAGTGGAGCTTCCTCTGCAAACATCGAACATGATAATAATAATTATAATAATAATTTATTTTTAACACACATCATATACGAAAATGACACTTGTGGAGTACAACAATGAAAAAAGAGATTAGGCTACACACTACAGTTATACAAAAATGAAATTACCTAAAGAGACGGACTAAGGGATGGTAAAAGGTAAAAAAATACCTAGTGTTTGAGTAAATGTATAAAAACACAGTTTTCGGCCCTTTCAACGCGTATGCAAATTTGTTCCATTGACATAACGTCAAACAATACCGCCTGAATGACTTTTTTTTTCTCATTCTCCATTCTATTTTTTGTGTGTCTCAGTGTTCTGTCGAGTTTTTGTGTAGACTTTGTTTTCTTCTTTTAAAAGCTTTAAACCATTTCATGAATTTCAATTAATTTATATATATATAAAATACTCCCTTTTATTCTCCATGTGTATAGGCTATTTCTATTATGACAAAAACAAATAAAAAACTATCAATTGTCAGCGGTTAGACTTCTAAGCTTACGTAAGGCCATAATAGAAAAAAAAATTGGATTAAAAAAAGCTCAACATTAAGAATATCAAACAGTAGGATTTATTTAATTTTGAGGCTTATGACTAGCCTGGTCATGGCGCCTCTAGGGCTTTTCTACTTATCTTATTATTTTCTTCTTTGAAAATGTCACCTTTTGAAACGCCCATCTTTGAAAACGATACCTTAAAAACATATTTTCTTCACAGTTTTTCTTATCTTCATTTTTTATGAACTACAGCATCAGTGGCGGATCCAGAGGGGCGAGGGGGCGCCCCCCTAGCGTAGTCTAAAGTAGTGTAATTTACTTAATTAATTCAAGTTTGCGTTAATTAAATTTGCTCCTAACTCAAGTTTATCAGATCAACCTATTTTGCCCCCCCCCCAAAAAAAAATCTTATCAGATCAACCTATTTTGCCCCCCCCCCCCCTAAAAATTCCTAGATCCGCCCCTGTACAGTACCCACGCATTACGTGCCCAAACATTCAGTAGAAAAAGAATTATGGTAACTATTTACTTGTTATTAATAACAAAAACGCAGTCATATACTTATACTTCAAATAAATTTCTTAGACCATACTGCCTTTCGATTTATGAAATTTAACAAATGAAAATATAGTGAAAATGGGTGTAATATCTTAAATAAAGCAGTGGACAAAACAAAAAAAGCAACAAACTCTAAATAATAAAGAAATCCGAAATTTTTCGACTTCACGTCTGGAAGCCTTTATCAACGAAACAAAAAAAACAAATGAATTAAGCTAAATTAAACAAAAGATGACAAGTTAGGTTGTCTCGGGTACAGTTCACCACACTCCAACTGTACCAGAGACAACCACATTTATCATTCTATCGTGTGTATTCGTGGTACTTGCATGTTGATTTTGGAAGTTATTAAGATGTTTCATTGCCAAACTCAAACTGTACCAGAGACAACCTAACTCGTCATTCTGTCCCGTATTCCTGCAAGGACATAGGTAAAATCCTACGATAGAGCCGCTGAAAATGTACAAAAAAAAAAAAAAAAAAAAAAAAAAAAATGAAGTACGGTAATCTAAGTTAAACAACAGAAGATAAGTTAGGTTGTCTCTGGTACAGTTTAAGTTATCATTCTGGCGTGTGTATTCATGTTATTTGCATATTGATATTGGAAGTTATTAAGATGTTTCATTGCCAAACTCAAACTGTATTAGAGACAACCTAACTCGTCACTCTGTCGCGCGTATTCGCGCAAGGACATAGGTAAAATCCTTGGATAGTCCTCTTCAAAACATGTAGAGGACCTCTTGTTTTTCCCTATATACTATGTCATGCGTGTTTCAACTTCTTAAGATGTGTCTTATCCTACTGCCTTGTTTATTAGTTTTGTTTGTGAGAAAATCTTCAAATAGCAGCTAATCATATTATGTGTTGTCCCCCCTCCCTCTTTTTATGCATCATCATCTAATTCAGTATCCTCTAGTTTCTGTTTTTTTTAGGTGATATGAGCAATCTCCGTTTGGCGTCATACGTTCCGACTCAGAAATTAGAATGGAAGCGGTACAAACAGTACACAAATAATGATATTACAGCTGCCATTGAAGCCGTTAAAGGCGGCATGAGCGCCCTTCAAGCCTCAAGAAAGTTCAAAGTTCCATCACGAACACTATATGACAAAGTTAAAAAAATGGGCATTGCCACTTCGCGTCCTTATCATCGTTCTACGGGTCTACCTCCCACCCCTGTGCCTCAAGTTGCACTCTCATTGGTCAAACGAGAAATGTACGATGTGTTGGTTAAACGAGAAATGCCTCCTAATAACGGTGAAGATGAGAGTTCAGGAGAGGATAAGATCGAGGAAGATTATCCAAAATACCCAACAGATTTATCGAGGGGCGAGTGGAGGGAGGAAGATCCTCAAGTAAGAAGTCCTAGGTCAATTATAGTCGGACCTTACGGTCGAATGTCGCTACAGCCATCTATGTATCCACCTCCCGAAGAAGCTGGAAAGAGTACATAGAACTCCGTAACCTTGTTGAACTTATAACCGGTGAAAAATTAGTCAATTTGTTCAATCAACGAAATGCTTGTTTGCTCAATTCATAAGTAACATACCCCAATCTCTCCACCCCTTACACAAAAAAATAGGTTGTTATTAGCTCATTTGCTATCCATCAGATTACAGGTAAATGCTCAGGTGTCTCAGTGTTTTAATATACAGGCTCAGTTGTACAAATTTAGCGGGTTGCACAATTCGCTGTTTCCCTACCTCAGTTTCAGCATCTCGTTGCATAATTATTATATACGTAAGGTGTATTCTAGTGTGTTATTCTTATTATTCGTGTGTGTTTTTTAATTCCTTCTTCTTCTTCTTGCTGGGCTCACTTCCATCGAACTATTCAATGGTTAGTTACTGAAAATTATAATAAACTGTATCTTATGTATACTTATACGTATATGTATGTATGATTAAAAAAATAATAATAATTCACAATTAAGTACCGTTCGTTTTAACAATAATTGAAAAAAATATATATTCTGTGCTTTGATACTCCTAATTGAACCTAAGCTAATCTGGATAACAAGAATTTAGGGCAGTACATATAAGTACATACAGTAAAGAGTATACAGTATGTGAAGATACAGTGCGTATAAATACGTATAGTAAAGCAGTACAGTAAAATATATTTCAGAATATGGTTTTCTTGGCGTGACTTTATTTCTAGAAAAACGAATCACGATGATAAAGTTTATCCGGGCTTTTTCGATTCTTCAGTGCCAATTTATCAAGCGGGGTTGATATACGGCTACTGTCATATACCGATGCATACAACTTTCTAGAAATACAATACAAATAAAATGAAATACAATAAAAACAAAAGAAACGAAATATAATTTGCTCATCGGATTGAATCGATTAAATTAGAAAATTAATAAGTTATCTAGTATTTTAGGTTGTTGTAAATTGCACCCTTAGTTTTTACTTCCAAATTTTCTGCGGTGCCAGAGATATCAAAGGGACCTTGGAAGAGTCTAGTCTCTTGGAGGTGCGCTGTAGTCAGCACATCCTCCCACTTGGTTGAAGTTAAGTCTCTGTGGATCTTTTTGGTATTTTAGGCGTAAAATATTTTCTTTCGACAGGTACCACAGAAAATTTTCTTTCGAGTTCCTTATTTAAACACGTGCAAGATGATAGTGCTAATATGGCAATATAATTTTTTCTTCAAGGCCATGGAAAGGGCCCAGCAATACTGTCTTTTCTTCTTTTTGAAGGTTAGGCAGATTTTTGTTAGTTCTTGTTCTTCTACTTAAAGTGAGAGTCTGGGAGATGACCTCTTTGGAGCTTCCACATGACTCCCAGACTCTTTTCTTTGAGTATTTGTATTGTAAAATACACCGTGTATAAATTATTACCGAGTGACATTTTAGTAATGTGCGGGTTACCTAAGTTTAACATTTATGGTTTTGGATATTGCATTTTCGACAGAAATTAAAATGAACTAAAATTAAATAATAATAAAAAAAAAAACAGGGATGTCATTTGATATGCTGGGGCTTGCGTTCATCCTCTGCTTCTTTTTAATTGTCAAAAAGTATTAAAACTCAATATTTAATAAATTTAAGAGAAAGGGTGATGTTGTACCATCTACCATAAAAATAACTGACTCGAAGTTGCACCCCGGGAAAGGGGGGGGGGGGTCTCGAAGTAGCGTACATACAAATATGTACATTCCAGCTATTTAGTGACAAGAAAACCTCTAACAAAGCTGACCCCCCTCCATTGTAAGAATTATTCGTATTAGTCTTGGCCTGCCCTTACTAAAATGACGTTCCTGGTTGAATCCTAAAACACGAAGGTGACCCGTATAATAATATGTACCAGTACAAAGTATGTGTGACTGCGGTGGTACATTTGGACACTATTTTCAGGGAATTCGCAAGTAGTGATTTTTAAAACGGAATGGCGTACCGTAGTGTTGAATCCTCTGAATTTAGTGCCAAAAAATAGCTCGGGATTGAAGAACTGGTTTGTGTTATCAAATTGACAGTGATGTGAGTTAGTGCTAATCTTTTTTGGGATTCAAGTTCAAATTGAAATGAATACGTAAATCTTGCCTGGTGATAAGGAGAAAACGGAGGAACCCCGGTGAAAAATCTTGGTGTATATTTGGCTTTAATTCTTTTTTTTTGGGGAATTAGATATTTGAAAAATTGTTTAGGATTAGAAAATTTCTTGTGTTGAAATTTGTATTTAAAAAAGATGTCTTGGTCAATAGTGGATTTTAAGATCACGCTAGCATGCGCATTATGCTTTCTAAAAAAATTTCTTCACAAATCCCAATTATGTGCGAGGAGGCTTTGATGTCCCTTCTTGCCATTAGAAATGCGCTAAAGTTCACCAGACCATTTCAAAAGTTTAGAAACAGCCACCAAAGCAATTTTTACTAGAGCATTTTGGCTAGAAACAATGTCATGTTCGTTAGTGCTTTTGTAGAAAAATTTTATAGAATTCGGATTTCTTCTTAGAATAACTTGGTTTTATGAGATAATTTGAACCGCTGTGATTTTTCCAGGTTTGTGAATTTATCTGACCATCTTTTTTCCTTTTTTTTTTAAGTCTATCTTTCCATTCTTAGAGTCTGATTGTGAAGGTACGTAATAATGTCTCTCAAAATAATTTCAATAATCCGGAATAATTAATATTGAATTGAATTCTTTCAAACTAATTCTTAATTGTTCATTGCATATATAATTTAACTCTTAAAAAATTATTAAAACTATATATATTTTTTTGTATAAATACGCACACACGACCGGATTTATCAATTGCGGTTAGAGCCTGCAACTATCTGAAGACACGCGATAGTTAAGTGACTACATTGTGAGTAGTGAACTATGCGTCGCAAAGTAAAAATTGTCGTAACTGTTAAGCAGAGGGACACATTGGAAGGAAACCCTAAAAATTTCTGGAAATTACTTTAAACCAATCATAAATACTACTCATCTCAGTCCTTATCACCCCCCCCCCCACCTCCACTCCTAATGGAGCAATATATAGCCGACTATGTATACTCCCACTATGTTTTACAATAGCGTGGCTGTTTTCTGATTATTATTTTATGCCGAACAGTAATCAATTGGCCGGAAGAAAGGTGTGGTTCTATTGTAGAATATGGTGGGAATATACACGGTCGGCTAAATATTGCTCCATTAGGGGTGGGAGGAGGTGAGGTGAGGAACTGAAGCAAAGGGCTTTTAGGAATGGAATAAGTAAGTATTTATAATTTCTTTAAACTAATTTCCAGAATTTTTTGGGTTTCCTTCCAGGAGCGTAACTTGCTATGGGAATGAGGGGTGGGAGCAACGGCCCCTCCCAAAAATCAGTCCCCCCCGACCCCGTCCCCCCCTCCCAGCTGAAATTTAGTTTGTTCAAAAATCTGGTCAAAACTAATGTAAGCCTGCATAATTCAGGCATCCACAGAAACTGGCTAGTTTTCTCTAATATATCTTTACCTTTATGGTACTATATGGCTCATTTTTTCAGTTTTCATTGTCATTTTCACTTGATTTGGGAAAATTAGCTCCAACTTCCCCCTTCCCCCAGGATTTTGACGAAGTTATGCCACTATTTCCTTCAGTTGTTTCTCTCTGCAAGACAACTACCAAATGTGCTATTTATTCTACTAAATATAAGATCTATTTACAAGTTTAGTCTGTCGCTCATATACTGGTAAATCCTGTACTGTATCAGATAATTTTTTGAAAGTGTAAGTTGTGATGGTCAGATAAATGTATTTAGGTCTGCTTCTTTGAATTTGACTGAACACTGTTACGGTACTTCAGGTTCACTAAGATGTTCACACAGGAGCAGTATTCGCTTGTCATGGCAATTTAGTTGCCAATTAAAGGAATTTTACTGGCTTTTCAAAGCAATTTATTGAGTTTAAAAATCCAACTTTTATCGCGCAAACAGACAGTTTCTTCTGCACAACAGAGACAGCGCTGTAAACAGCTGTTTATATTTTTTTCTAAACTACAGCAAGAATCATGGAAGAGACAATCCTGTGTGAACATTAAATTGGTGATTGATGTTATTCATGACTATTGCCTGTGAGTAACTTTTTCTGTGTGAATATTGAGTTGATGAAATTTTAGTCATTTTCGGAGAAGCATTTAATTATGCTTGCTAAGAGTAGGGCAAGCCATTGAATGTGGTACTTCGTTTGGATCAGAAACTAGGGCAGGGCTACATGGTTAGAATTCTTGGTGCACGGGCTATCCTTCCCTTCTTGGTTCCTTTCCTCTTCTTATATTTATTTTCTATCTCTCTTTTCTTTTTACAAGTGAGAGGCTCTTATCAGTTTTATAATTAAGCATTTCGCACCACCTCCTTTGAAATAAATAATGATAACGAAGTAAGTTGTGAATTATCTTTCCGGCACTAAAATAAGTAGAACAACTACTGTCACATCCTTTCTTCCCTCTTTGAAAATGTGTACTATAAAAATGTTCTTATAGTCATTGTAATATATTATTATAATTAGCTCTGTTCCATTGCGATTCTCGCGCCGCCCTGGAACGGAACGCCTTTATTGTTATTTCGCCAGAAAGCTATTATGAAAGAAAGTTGTATCTTGATTAAAGATGCAACTATAGGTAGTGTGGGGGAAACTAATTAAATAGTTCGGCAAGTTATTGCTGGAAAATTCAATTGCTGTTGCCGAGAAGATTCAATGGCTGGATGAAATAGTACATTTTCTCTACAGTCTGGACATAATCATCTCAACTCTCGTAATATTTGAGTTTCAAGTTGTTCACCCAGTGGCTCTCGGACAAACTGCATCTATTCACTTTTTTTAAGACAATCAGTTTACATTTTAACATAAAAATTGATTTTTTGTCTTCTTATTACTTACCACACTTTCAGAATGATGTTATTATACAAACTCCTCTGTTCGATCTTGACCTCTAGAGATCACATAGCTCAGTTATTCTCATGGATTTTCAGTTAAGTGGCTCAGTCTGAATCAACCTTAGAAATGATAGGATTTTGAAATAATTCAAGCCGGAGATTGTTACTATATCAAGAGTAAACCGCTACTTTGATAAGCGAATTCTTTCTTTTGCTAAAGGAAAAACTGTAAACCTAGAGGGGTACGCTGTAATTTTTGCAAAATATAAGCAAAAACAATATTTGTGCAGTAATGAAAAATTCCGACTAACGCCAGATGTCATTAGTTGCGTGTTTCACCTATTCCTCTCGATGAAAATTCTTGTTAACCAAAAATTCTTTAACTTAAGCGAAAAATAAATCGCTCGCCTGAAACAGTGAATAACTAAAAATCAGTGTTGCCAAATGTATACTTTTTGTGTCCTTTGGCTACTGGAATCTGGGAAATGGCAAATCAGATGAAAGCTAAAATTATTTTTTCTATAGTGTATAGACACTGCAGGTGTTCAATTTGGTCAAAATAAAAAAAAAAACTGATTAATCCAGCTATTGATCTGTCGAGGTCAAGAACGAACCCTTTTGTTATGTTTCTGGAGTTAATCTATTTGAAAGCTGGTTGCCCGTGCTCGATTTGTGTTTTTGTTGTCAGTGTGGGTGCCTTGATTGGATGGGTGGATTTTGTGGGCTGGACCAATAGTTTCATGTTATCGCCACTGCAATTGCGCTCAATTCTACCTCAGGATTGCAATCTATTGTGCGTTATGTAGTTAGCTATTACAGTTGTGAAAAGCAGTTTGCGCCTCATTTATTCATTTCCTAAAGGTTGCCAATGTTCTCTTGTCTTGCCATCTTAACTAATTTATTATCACTTTCTTTACTAATTATTTGGTTATCTGTTCGTTTTATTACTTTGAAGAAGGTTTCTAGGGTTTCGCCTCTGTGTTCCACTCCTCTCTTCGTATTGTCCTTTTTTTCTTTTTTCTTTTTTTATATGAATTTGTCTCTATTTTTTTCTAAATCAATTTTTTTCTTAATATACATTTACCATTTTCAGTCTCATTTAATATAGGACAAAACTTCGCTTGATGGTTTTTTTTTTTTTTTTTTTTTCAAGGGTATTTTCTTGCTCCCCCTTGACTGCAGCTCTGAGCTAACTTTAAAAATGCCAACTTCTCATTTATTTCAGTATTATTTTCAAACAAATGTTAAATTAAAGCTTTAATCCCTTCAGTTGGATATGTTAATAATCAATTAATATCATTCAGCCCTTTGATTAAGGTCAGTTTTTTTCTTATTTTTTTACATTACGCTTAAATGAGGCTTCGATTGCATTTTTTAAATTTTGATAATCAAGGTGAAATCAATTTGCCCCTTTCTTATCCATTAAGTAGTCTCTATAAGAAATAGGCCTGGATCTGTCCATGAACACCGTTTTGGGTCCGTTATCAAGAACCAGAATAAGAACCTTTGTAGTGATGACTTCCTCTTTGAAATTGTTTTAATAGATTTCTTACATTTCCGCAAAATACTGAGACCTCCTTTACAAGAAAACTTCCTTTACTCTTCTCTGCTTCCTATTCCATTTAGTATTTTTATGTCCTAATTTACCGAAATTTTGAAATCTATGGTATTGCCAAGCGTGGTCGTGTTTTTTACCTCCCCTCCCCCCCCCCCCCCTCACCTTTCTAGAGCTTTTTTTATTATTATTTGTAGAACACGAAGGATAAAAAAAATGCGATTAAAGAGTTTTTTATATGTTGTTAATACTCCTCCGAAAGTTTCCATCCATCCCAGTTAAAATCCTGCCTACGCTCTTGTCCTTAAATAGGTGAAAAAGGGGCAAGTTTGCTGCCATCTATATTCAGTGTTGAATGTATAATTTAATACGTTCGATCCTGGGTTAGTTACTATTTTTTCTTTTTTTAATCTAATCCTCATAAATGATATACTTTCCCTTGTTTAATTCCTTTCTTTCATGCCATTTTTTATTTCTTCTCTATTGGCTTATATTTCGAAATAGCATCTAATCATTTCTTTCTCTCTTTTCTTTCCTCTACTTTGGCAACCGTTCACTTTTTTTTTTTTCTTGAAAGTCTGTGAAAAGAAGGTTGTTGCATATTATATGAATTTTAGCTTATGATATAAGTATAAGTTTTTTAGCTCCTTCTTGTGCACTTCGCCCTCTCCCTTTTCTAAGAATCACTGAAGTATCCACATTGTACTTTTGGTGATTATACTGTATACGTAATTTTTAATGTATTTTGCTGTTTTTTTTCGTTTTTTTTTTTTTGTTTCTTATTAATTTTTGAGTTGACTGCGTTAATATTACTTTTTGCGTATCGCCAACGCAGGTATTGGTTATTTGTCATGTTTTAGATTCAAAATTATGAAATTTCGCTTTTGGTGTTCAAAAAAGAATGTGTTTGACCCCTTTCGATTTCAAAATTGTACTTGCGTAATCACAATATAATAATATGCTTGTTTGATTTTTTCTTTATTTTCCTCCCTTGAATAGACTCTTATTTCTGATATAAGATACATCAGATAGGGAAAAAAATAGAGAATATAAGGGAACACAGGATAAGAAACAGGAAATGAAAAGAATTAGGAATAGTAGAAAATGAATAGAAAACTGCTGCAGGAAAGATCGTTGTGCCCAAAAGAAAGAGCGTGAATGAAAGAAACGGGTAGGAAATGAAATATAAAAAACAGCTGTAGGAAAGATCATTGTGCCCAAAAGAAATAGCGTATTTAAAGTAGTATAATTTAACAGGATTAGAACTAGAAGTTCTAAGATCTTCGTAGGAACAATCTTTAATTCAAGGCTTAAAGGGTTGGACAGAAATAGTTTTCTTTCTGTGGTTTAAGAGTATACAATCCGAACGCGAAAAATTGGTTAAAATGAGCGTTAGTGGAGAAAGAATCACCAGTTCGACAGCTGATGTAAACTATGTCCGTATGTAAAGTATGCATTATAAATTACGAATCATAAGGATCTATTTATAAGTAAGAATGCATTTATAGAAGAAATGATTTTAAAATTTTCCTATTCGACCGTTTACGAATTATAGGGTGCATTCCAGAACTCAATTGTCATTAAAATGAAGTTCATTAAATATTTTCTTGGCCAGTAGAAAATAATTAATTATATGCTGTCATAGCAGAAATGAGGAGCTTTTTAAAAAATAGTGACTAAAATCAATGCTGAGCAATATTTCAGATATGCATCTAACAGCCTTCATTAGCGAAGAAAAAAAGTGAATAAAAAACAAAATCGATTATATTTAAAAATTCATTTCAAGTTTTATAACAAAACGAATGTTATGTAACAAGTTGTTTTAATTTTTTTTTTTTTTTCATTCTTTGTTAATGACAGCTGGTCACATCTACAGCCGGAATGCTTGTTTAAATGAATGAGCTTCTGCTTTTATAAATTCATCACTTCTACACATCACACACTTTCTTGAAAATGAGCTAGAAAATGAGAAAGGTTCCTTTATAAAGCACATTTTCAATAGCTCTAGCTCAATTACCACTAATAAATGTATGTACCATATACCAAAAAGAAGTCAAGAGTTCAGCAGTTTTATAGATTTATCTCAAGCTTATTTAAAGGATTTGCAAATTTTGTTTGTAAAAAAAAAAAAAATTAAAAACAGCTGAAAAGGGTGAAAATTAATTTTGGCTGTTTTCCAGAATACAATTGTCATTAGTGATAACTAATTATCTGTTATTATTCTCGCTCCAAGACAATGAAAACACAAAATGATAAGCAATTTGAATTATCAGAATTACAGAAAGGACTACAATGTTACCATTTTCATGTATTTTAAGGATTCTAGGGGCTGAAGTTTGTGTTGGGTGCAATTTTAGGCTGACGTGAACAGAAAATAATTAATCGTATACTGTCAATATAATAGATGTAATTAATAATTATTTTTCCTTTAGCCTAAAAGTGTATGTAACAACAAATTTCAAATGCTTGTAATATACCCCTAAAATGCTTATAATGCATAATTAGGGCAACATTGTAATCCGTTCTGCACTTAAGGTCATACAAATTGCTTATTATTTTGTTTTATCTGCTGTCTTGGAGTGAAAATAATATCAAATAATTAATTTATCATTAACGATTATTGTGTTTTGGATCACAAGCAAAATTTCATCTTCCTCCATTCAAGTTTTAGTTAAATTTTATTTCACGATAGTTATTTACAATTTTGGTTAATAGATAAATGAGCTCGAGCTAGCTGTCATTTTTAGCTCAAAGAAAGCTACGTCCGTCTAGACCTTTCATTGAGCTGGATAAAAATCTGTAATACTCTTGATTTCTATGGCCTCTTTTTGCTATATGGAATATGCACTTATGTTTAGTAGTCATTGGGCTAGAGCATGGGTCGGCAACCCGTGGCCCGGGGGCCGCACGCGGCCCGCGAGGCGTAATTTTGCGGCCTGCAAGATCCTCACCGCAACGCACCTGACGGACCATATTACTCACCATAACAATACACAACGAAGTAAAAGGGGGTGACATTTAGCATTCTGCAATATAGCATTCTCGAAAAAATCCGTAAGCCTCATCTAGCACAGTTAGTTTGATTTTAAACTATCCAGTCCAGACCAATTATTTTGGTGTGTTACAATTTTTGTTTTTGAGCAAGCCTTTCTCAAAGTTTGGGAATTACACCCCGAAAAATAGTTTGTCTTTGGATTTTCTTTGTTTATTCCTTTTAGTTCAGTAAAATTTAGCGCTTGGGGTACCAAATGAAAGCCAAATTATCTGGTCATGTTAGGTGGTCATTTTGTGGTGAAACATTCAGAAGAAAAAACAACGCTTGATTTTGCAGATGGGTTTCATATGGTATATAGTGGGACGGGAAAATATGGTAAAACACTGGGACATTTCCCAGCATGTACCAGATGAAACCCAGGTACAAAATCGAGAATATTCTTTTTTTAAGAGTTTAAGTTATCAAAGGAGCATAAATACAATATCTCAGGAACAGAATAGGTATTAAGTTTCCACTTTCAGGGAAACTAGAGTGGGAGTAAAACTAAATCAAAAGGTACAATACATATCCAGGTTGTCAAAAGGATGCATGTGCAATATGCCAGGAAAAGGGGGGGGGGGTACGTTGGAACTTTCAGAGCATATGATTGGGGATGTTGAACTAGATCAAAAGACTGTATGTCCGTCCAAGTTTGTCATAAGGGCATATTACGGCATCTTAGGAACGGATAAAGGTATTAAGTTGAAACTTAGGGACCTCTTGAGGGAGGATTTATAACTAAATATGGATGTTGAAATGGTCTATCTGCAATGTATATGGGATGGCTAAGGACATTTAAGGTGAAACTATCAAAGGATATTGCAAGTATATTGAACAATATCTGAAAAACAGCTGAAAGCAATAAATTGAACATTTGAGGGCTGCTATAACTACTAGTTATGCAATTAGTACTACTGCTACTGTGACTTTTTCAAACTGTGACTGTTTTTAACTGTTTGAATTTGTGACTGCTTGCAACTGCAAATACTTGTGAATGTGGCTGATTGCGACTGCGATTCCAACTAATTGTAACTATAATTGCCAGTGTATATGACTTTGACTGCTTCGACTACTTTGCTGTAGCAAACAACAAGACAATCCTTCAAAACTGGAGCAATGCCAAAAAGACAGGGATAGACGGGCTGGTAGGTTTTCATGCTTAAAATCCACAACTGTTGCTACGCAAGCCTGAACCCACAAGCTTGGGTCATGCAACGAGCTTTAACAGAGTCAACATTGAACAGTTCTTCTCAAATCCGATGCCAGTTCTAGAAAAGCTTCCTTTTAATGCAAGTGACATATATAACTGACGAAAATTCTGTGACCACAGTTCATATTCCTCCTAAAGTGTTTAGGGAGAGGGGTCAGATGATGTTGTGCAAGGCAACATCATCAGAGAGAGCTGTCCTTGTGACCATGGTCGGGACTGTTTCTGCAAGCAGTCAGTACTTACCACCTTAATTTATATTTCCAAGGAAAAATTTTCAGCCTCACATGCTAACTGGTGCTCCAGCAAACTCAGCAGGTGAAGTCTCACCATCCAGTTGGATCAGTCAAGATCTATTTTTGAAACATATTCATCACCTCAAGGATATATTCACATCGATCATTTTCCAAATTACAAGAAAGCAGTAGAAGAAGCTGGTATAAATTTTGTTTGGCAAAATGCTAAAATGAAAAGTTTTAATACAAGTTCAAACTGAGTTTGAAAACCGGGTTCCTGATTTCACAAAGATCTCACGGATGGATATTTTCGAAAATCTCTTCGCTGTGGATATTAGTAAATGTACCAAGTGATTTGCAAATCAAAGTAATCCACACTTAAAATAGCTTTTAAGGAAAAAAACAATTTGGTGGATTCCTATGGAAGTTTGCCTGATGAAAACTACAAGAAATTAAAAAAGTTTGCTGAGCAATCAATTACTATAATAATAATAATTTATTTATTGCCCACTATAAAAAAGAAGTGGAGTACATCAAGAACAAAAAAAAAAAGCAAACTCGCACACTTAACAATTATTTACATAAAACGACGTAAATTATGGTGCGCAGTAAGACCTGCAGATAACGACAGCTTTTCCACAAGCACAGTCACTTTTTCCCGTAAATCAGGGAGGCCGAATCGCGATATTAGATGCCGGTTCCGGAACCACGGAGGGAGGCACAAAAGGTACCGAGAAAATTTAAAATAATAAGTCCAGATAGAATTCAGATCTTTAGGCTTCAGAATTGGAAGAGAACCAGATAAAAAAAGAATAGAATGATCGCAAAATGAAGAATATAATTTCCCAACTGCTTTTCTTTTGTACCTCCCTCTATTTGCAACAGTTTTTGAATATCCTATCTGAATTTTTTTTTTGCATTAGAAACTGTTAGAGCCCGAAGTGTTTTGAGATTATTAGTAATGTGAAGACTAAGCCACCGAAAAGAAGAGACACAGGGAATAGAGAAAAAAACACAGTTAAGAGGGAGACTCGCACTCAAATTAAATGAAGTATATTCGCACTTATCAACGTTCAACATAAGCCCAATCCGCCTGAACTGGTCTGAGATCCAGCTGACAGAATGTGAGAGGCCAGTCCTAGAACGACTGACAAGGAGAACATCGTCCTCATAAGCAAGATACGAGACATCAATTCCATCAGAAATGAAAGTCGAAGGCAAGGATGAAAGGATAAGAGCAATACATAACTTAAAAATAGTTGGAGAAAGCACACAACCTTGACGGACCCCACGCCGAAGAAACACCTTTGAATCAGAAACTACTCCATTACATTTTACCCGAATAAAAGAGTTAGAATACCATTACCGTAACAAAACAACAATAGAAAGGCTAATATTGTTGGAAAAAAGGGAATAGAGTGCATGTGAGTGGACTATACTATCGAAAGCTTTCGAAAGATCAAGAGCACAGATATGAAGAGGAGATTTATCATTAACATATTGCAACAGGAGGGAAGCTAGAACACGATGGGCGTGCTGACATCCCAGCCTTTTTTGAAAGCCAAATTGGTTTTCACCAAAATTAACATTTTCTGAAATGAAAGGGAGAAGAATATATTCAAAAATTTTGCTAAGAGTGCACGAAACAGCAATTGGTCGATAAGAAATACACTCTGACGAAGTTTTCCCACGCCTCAAAACCGAGGTGACTGTGCCACAGAGAAAGCTATCGGGAACCATAGAAGTAGATAAACACATCTGAAACAGTAGCTGAAGGTGATCTATCAAAGTTGGGCAAACTACTTTTAGATGATAAGAAGAAATTCCGTCTTGATCAACAGAGCTAGATTGCATGTTCTTAATAGCTTGACCAATAGCAGCAGTAGAAACTGGTAATACATTACTCTGAGAAATACGATTAGGCTATGTTTGGTAGTATATATATTTTTGAGCAAACTTTTTCAATTTTGAATAATCCAAAAAACAAACACTATTCTCGGTTATCGGACATACATTTAGACGCAATATTTCACGTCTCTACTTCGAAAATACATGCAAATGTAAAAAAAACTTGCAAGTCAAATGCAACAACGAAAGTCTCATTGATTGTACTAACTACAATAAATGTAGTAAAAATATACATTAAGCGTTTTATTTTCAAACCTAAAATATTTGTATGTAAATACTGTAGATATACTCTACTTATTATAGTATACTTACAATACTAGACTACAGTGGACCTAAGAACGGCCCGCGTAATATCCTAACGTAAACTTTTGGCCCTTTTACAACAAGAGGTTGCCGACCCATGGGCTAGGTATTGAAAGTGTATCTATTAGAGGAATCTTTCTCACTTTCTAACCCATTGTCTTGTCAAGAAAGTGTGATATATGCAGATAACAAGGAAATAGGAAATAATTAATGACAACTGAGTTGTTGGGAACGCCGTATAATTTGCAAACGGTAGAATAGGAAATATGGTGATATATGATGACCCCTGCCGTTTCGTAATACAAGAGCTAAAAATATGCAAACTACTGACGACTCACTGCAGCTCCAGGCTGCCTAAGGCCAACACAGCTACGCACGCTCCTCCTCCATCCTAATCTATGTGAAGCCTCCTTCCATACACCCTACCAAGAAGTTCAAATTGTCTTTAAACCCTTCCTTACGACCTCCTCCTACCCCATTCGGGGACGACCTGCTTTTCGTTTGGTGCTAAATGGTTTGCCGAAAAGGACAATCTTTGGCAATCTGTGATCCGCAGAACGTGTCCTAGTCATCTCAATATCTCTGTCATTATAGCCCTAGAAAATCAGGATTGAACCACGTGTTTCGTACTGTTTCAAAAAGGGTCAGTCAGACGGGTACCCAAAACAGTTATCAGGCAATTCCTGTAGAAAACATTAAAAAAAATCCTCCCTCTTGGAAATGCAGAACGAAGAACTTTTTAAAAATAGAGCGTCCCAAATCAATCCCATACAAATATTTCGGCGAAACATCCAACAGGTGTCATCAGCAAAAGAGCAAAAAAAAAAAAACACACACGAGTGGACACATGAAATAGTTTCTATTTAAAAATTCATTTCGAACTATTAAAATTAATGAAGCCTAGAGATTTAATTAATGCTATAGCTGTTGACTTAGCTTACAACTAAAAATTAATCTCTAAACTTCATTCGTTTCAAAAGTTTGAAATGAATCTTTAAATAAAAACCATTTCATGTTTTTGTTGCTTTTGTTTTATCCTAAGTGTTTTACCCGCGTTTACTCCCCATTAATTCACTCTAGTTCCAGTGCACGTAAACACACACACATGGTACACGGCAGCCACAGTTTATATAATTATCCAGTATAATCTTGCTCCTATCTCACCCATTATAAAAACCCGGACCAAGGTGCGAGTGCTCCAGAGAACGTTTTCGCAGATAGAAACATAAGCGGCATCAGATCTTTTCACGGGTAGACAAGTCAGACGCGAAACAATCGGAAACAAGCGGAAACCCGCTATTACGAATAATGCACTTTGTTGGAAACAATCGGAAACAGACTAACACCCGCTAATGCAGAAAGAAGTGGGAGGAGCTTTTTGTTCGTACCGAGAATGAAGACCAGAAATGATCTGCGATAAACTTACTGGATAATTCTATAAACTGTGACGGCAGCATAGTGCCCGTTAATAAGGCCGTTAGCGATCCCACAAAAAACGTTTTAGTGAGAATTTCTGTTGAATCTTTGAGCTAAAACTTCAACCCTGTGTCGGAAATCAACTTGAGCTACTTATAGACTTTTTACTTATGTTTCACAATATCCTCATTGTAGAGAGACCTGAAAGGTCTCAAACAAAGAAGTTAAGAGCCCCCAAACCGCCCCAAACTTTGTGGCCGTTAAAAATTCTTAAGGCATCTAAGTGCAAAGGCAGATCCAGGAATTTTTTTTAGGGGGGGGGGGGCAAAATAGGTTGATCCGATAAACTTGCGTTAGGAGCAAGTTTAATTAACGCAAACTTGCGTTAATTAAGTAAATTACACTACTTTAGACTACGTTGGGGGGGGGGCGCCCCCTCATCCCCTGGATCCGCCACTGTAAGTGGTTCCCATTAATAGAACTACTGGCATCAAATAGTTCGGCATGGACCAAGCAAGTCTCAGGGACCTTCGATGCCAGGCCGGGTAGAAAAAGCCTGTTTCCCGCCACAAGTAAGTTAGTAGTAGAAAGTAACATCTGGTTGGTACTTATCTGTTATAACTACGACACTCAAGAAGTGAACTAAGGTTAATCCTAATTAAATATACCTAAGTATAATAAAAATATAATACTTTAGAAACAAATTACCCCCCCCCCCCTAACGTACAAATATGCAGCCCAAATTATATTTTCTCCATCTGTTCTGTCACTTGTCTTTGTGGCTCTCGCGCTAAGCTGAAAGAAACTGATTCTGTCAGACCAAGAACTTGAGTGGTGTAGCTATAACAGACAAGTACCGGACAATTTTCTTAAGTAGAATTCATCGACTAGGTACATCGCTGAGTGGATGGAACTGCGGTTGACTTTTATCCAATTACATGGTAAATTGAAAACGTAAGAAAGGTGTCTGGATAACAGGTTGCTCCCTCACCTTGCATGCGGTCCAAATGTTCTATCAAACACAGTTTTGAGTATTTCTTTATATGATTTTATTGCCTAAGCAAAGTTTCTTAATCCGAATGTTTGCTGAATTAAAGAATCTAATCAGATTTCTTGTAACGCCCATAATGCTCTGGTAGAATTTTTTCAAGCTTCCTGTCTGAAACGCAAAGACTCCACAGAAATTTCGAAAAATTAGTATAAAAACGTGTGGGTGCTAGGTAAAATCCCAAATCCATTTTTTGAGCAACTGATGCTGCTACTGAAACGATTCTTGCCGTATCTTTCAAGCCAAAAACACGCAAAAAAGAGCAATGTCTTGAAAACTGCAATATTGCACATTTGAAGATGTAGATTCCAAATTCTAACACATCAACTCCCCCACGAACTCGCCCAGCAAAAAAAAAAATTGTCCCCTCATTACGTGGATTTAGCACAAAAATCTACCTTCGGGATGATATTCTAATCAATTATTTTTAAAAATTGTACTAAGCAATTACATTCTCAAAACATCAAAGTTAAAGAAAATATTAAAGATTTAGTAACTAAACTATAGCCCCTCCCCCCTCAGATCTGGCGAAAAAAAAACATATATGAACATTCCATCTGTCTCGCAATATGTATTCAGCATAAAAAGTTGCCTTAGAAAAACTTTTGAAAACCATTAATTTGAAAAATAACTTTCTAGGCAATTGAATTCGCAAAAGATTTCAAGAGATTCTTGCGCAGAAAATGCGGCCAATGGGGAAATTTTGCTTACCTTTAAAAAAAAAACTGTCAGAATCACTGTTAATACTGTTGTCGTTTTTTGGGGTTCAATACATATCCCTCTCTCTCTCTCTCTCTCATAATTTTGTCTCAATAAAAAAGTGTCAAATTGCTGTACGTTTTTGCAACAAACTTTACAAGTTTTTTTTTTTTACTAACTTTCACGAGTAATGAGTGGGAATTGTTTTTTTTATGTGTTACTTATGCTATTCCTGTTTAGTTTTGAGTTGCGCAATTTAATGCCTTCATACTGGTCTTTTCAAAGATATTTGATTATTAAAGCAAATCCAATTTCTAACAACAATTTCTACTAAGCTTCAAACTTTTGGTTTTCTTTTTTAAAATTTTTGAATTGTTGTAATCCCTTGCTATACAAATATATACAAATATTTTTTTTAAATATATACAAATATTTTTGCCATTACCAGTTTTTGCTCTTTACGCAATTTAATGTCTTTTCATACTGA
>CM051257.1:62344839-62372339 GCA_027921565.1 Artemia sinica | reverse complement strand
AGAAGAAGTAGTGACAAAGTGTCTCGCCATTCAGATTCAATCAATACGCAATACTCGTACCTGGATCCCTTCAAATTGGACTTGCTGAACACTCTTGGCTACAAAAAGGCATATAGCGTAGTGCCTATTTAAAGCTAGTTGTTACGGGGAAGGGGTAAGTTTCGGGAATAGGAACTCCCAAACTCCTTTTTTGTAACTGCAACTCCAATATTTTTATAAATAAGTCTACCATAAGCACCGACTTCGTAATTTCGAAACAACAATCATTAACACTGTCATTAATTTTGATTCTATTTGATACATGAAGTCAGAGAAGAAGTTTTTGAAGAATTAGGTTTCAGGGATCGAAATTCGGAGAAATATAATTCAGTTATATAAAATTTTAGAATCAAGCACAATCTGCACCTACCCCCTATCCCAATCAAACCAGGGTCTCTAAGTCACTACCCTCTACCAGTCTCTATTTCTGAGTGTAATTATTTACGTTTTTGTAAATTATTAATGCTAAAAAAAAGTCAGCCATGGGCGAATCCATACCAGTATAAAGCAGTGGCAGTTTTTGATCTCATAGCCAAAGTGTTACAAAATATCCGCCTCTGTTATTTAACCTATTATTTTCAAAATATAAGTCGACATAAACACCCTTTTCAAAGATATAACACGTGTTACGTAAGGAGCCCAATTTTTTGTAGAACTTTTCTTGGCTAAATTTGACCAGTTCTTCGCAGGTTACTTAAGCGACAAGTTCAGAACTGGCGACACATTTTTTTGTTAAAGTGCACACTAAAAAACACTGTAAGTAATGCTTCAAACGCTTTAGAGTTAAAAAGTAACTTATAGGAGAATTGGTAAAGTCAGGCATGTAATAAAAAATTAATTTTAGTGGGAGAGGTTCAATTAAGCACTATCCTAAGTTTCAAATTGTCCGATGATTTTTTTTTTTTTTTTTTAATCAAGCAGGGCCTGCTTGATATCGATCAAGCTGCCCCCTGCGTGTTCACACCCTCCATATTTCCTGCTTTCACTTAATATCTACTTAGGGCAGCTGACACAGTTGTGTAAAATCCAGTAGTACCAGGTTAGGTCCTTAGGATTTTGATTCGATGGAAGGAGGGGATAGATTGCTTGAATATCAAAGTACAGGCATTTCAAGTAAAGGAAATAGACAATTTTGGAGAATTCTCAAAATATTGTGATCTTGAGATTCCAAGGCCCATGGGATGCAAAGCCCGCGCCTTGAGATGTAAGGAGTATGCAGTTACCTGAAATAAGACTAAGCTTTGTTAACGCTTCTTTTTTAAGGTTTCACAAAACAATTAAAAAAAAACAGGTGAACCATGCGAAAGAATCAGAAATTATATGAAAAAATTGTAAAAATTTTGAAATATCTGGTGATAGAGATGATAAGCCCCCCTCACTCCCCTGTGCGCGTGCCTTCTATCTGTATGCCTTTTTTTGCATGGGTAGCACTGATCATTCTGTCTCCGGTCTTGTTTTTTTTTTCAGCAGCCCTAGCGGGTGAACAGAACATCATAGGGAGATGTTTAATGGCTCTTTGGAACGTAAATTAAATTTTCTAGTGCCTAATACAAAAGCCAAGTATAAAAACAAGAATAGCAATTTTGGAGTCAAAAGTAAATACGTTGCCTCACAACAACAAACTAATCTATAACGCTTTTCATAGTCCTACAGGAGCTGTGGTACCAGTAACTTTCATTATACAATTAAAATTATCTTAAAAACTTAGGCATAAAAATAATAAGTTTAAAGGCATTACACAGCATATAAAATAATGGATTGATTTATCAGGTAACATCTTGGTCTCACCTAGTATTACTCGAAATGAAGAACATATGAACCGTAATATGAACTCTGGAAATCCAGTTATTTCTCTCTATAAAACGGAGGATTTTAAGTTGTGATACAAATTCTAAAGCGAGTTTGTAGTCCTAATGCTAATAAGATTCTTTCACTTCGAACTTGCCCACAAAATAATCGTGAAATGTCCTTTTCAAATCCAAGAACGATAGTCAATCATTGAACTGAGCCCATTGTGCAGAAGTGATACCAAATTAAAAAAAAAAAAAAAAAAAAAACAACAATCTAAATATGCTTTACTTTTATACTGTTAAAAGTGTCCTTAAAAGGTTTACTTTTACCGTACCAAAACTCCTATATTGTTTAGTTTTTTCAGTAAAGCGCTAGTTTTCTGTAATCCTACAAACATGCGGAAATATCACCAGTTGATTTATTTGCACTAGTTTTATTGATATATGTTAGATAGGCCGTGAAGTAATAATTTTTGTTCGTTTTAAGTTTCAACTTCGCTCTTTACTTCCCTCGGAAAAACTTTGTTTTTTTTTAAATTAATGATATTCGGTAACGATAGAAATCGACCAAGTAGATAGTATCACTTAGCTGGTTAGAATTATTAGTGAAATTGGTGGATACAGTGAAGATGCAAAAAGAAGAATAGTAAAGGCGTAGGGCTTTCTTTTCACTTGACTTGACTTAAGGCTCCTGCTGGTGGTCCAGCGTAGAGAGAGATGAGACTCTTTGCCTCCATTCCGAACGGTCCTGCGCAAGCGTGACTGCTTCGTGACTTTCTTTTCACAGTTGACTAAATTTTGGAAGAATAGGAAGGGAAGTCTCCGAACTGATATTAGAATATTGGAAGGCACGGCAACGGCAGTGGTCAAGCATGGCTCTGAAACATGGCCGTTTCGGAAGGTTAAGATGGTTAGATATGTTAGATGTTTTCGAGGGGATTACCCAGGGATAGTTTAGATAGTCGTTTGACTGACTGTATATATAAAAAAATAAGCTTTATGAAAAATGTGGTTCGACCCCACTTTCTAGGGCTGAAATGAAGGCAAGGTTTGAGGACTAGGACATGGTTACGGACGAAGGATGATAGAGCCAAACAACGAAGTTTTGGACGTCCATCTGGAGTGAAGGAAAAGCAGATGGGATGGGAAAAGATCATAAAAGGGATTCAAAGGGGATTGTAACTTCAAGGGGAGGGGGGAGTAAAGAGTGTGGCTATCAATAGATTAGGATTTAGGAGGGGTGTACACAGCTATGTTACACCTCAGGTGGATGGGTGCTTCAATGACTTGCTAGTAGTAGTAGTTGTAATGAAAGCTTATAAAAGCTTATTTCTATAGAAATAAAAAAAATGGATTTTTCAATGAAAACACACCCAAAACAGATATTTCTTAAATCTAGAGGGCAAAACAATCTAGAAGGGACATAAACCTCCTCAGCCTCTCCCCTCTGTTGACACCACAACAGGCTTCATTATAAATTAAAAAAAATCAAAACACTAAACGGATTTTCAGCTTCTGAAAAGGTATACGGTGTAACAGTTGAGTTATTTCAAATGAAACATTTTTTACTTTTGACCCAAAAAATAGTTGACAAGAACTTAAGCTCTCAGAAAAAGTCCCACTAAGAAGAAAGAAATGGCATAAAAATCGTTAAAGAAAAAAATCCCAAGGGCTAAGCAGGAAACGAAATTACATAATGACGGTTCTAGGCGTTTCCCACGGAAAATTCTCCCTGCGGAAAATCTCTCGTCCCGAAAATTTCTCTTCTGCGGAAAACTCACCGCCCCCGCGGAACATTCCGTAGGTCAATCTAGTTGTGAAACTAGTCACAACTAAAAATTCAAATAATTCTTGAAGTTATTTATTGCGAATGATGAAATGAGATTACAAGCTAAAACTTTATTTTAGATAGCATTAAACCACGGATAAATTCCCCTGGGATTCGAAATAGCTTGCGGTGAGTCACCAGAATTCTGTAAACTCCAGTATTTCATTTTTATTTCAATTAGAAAAAAGACAAAACCCAACTGCGTATTTTATTGTACAAATGTTAATATTATTCAAATGCTCCTTAATTTAAGATTGTTTACAAAACAGGCCTTGTGGTAAATTTAACTTTGACTAAAGTACAAAATTCTGCTGTTATCGTTTGCAAAACTTTTCTGGTACATAAATCAAAATTTTAGTGTGAAAACCTCATTGCAAATAAAAATTTTGGATTCCATAACAAATTAAATTGCTCATTTTGTATATAAAATCATAAATTTGGTTTTAAGTAGTTGCTATTTTGACGATTAAACCAACACAAGAAAGTGATTCTAGGGGAACATTCTGATTACAGTCCGGTACGCAGTATTTTTTACGAGAAGGCCAAATGAGAAAAGTGCCTAAAATAGATAAATTGTACAGAAAATAAACAAACATATTGGCAAACGATAGTAATATCGGCATCTCAAAGAGGGGGTGAGGGGTGAACTGAAGTTTCCGCCACCCCTGTGTATGCTTCCGGTATCTTAGCATCCCGGTTTTAAAACAATCCCGAAAGGTCGAATCTTTAAATCTGTGACAAATTATTCAATTTGGTTTCATAATAGTTAATACTAATTATATAATCTTGTACGGCCAGATGAAAACAATTGATAATAAATGTTGGTAAATTATCAAACATCGATCTTTCGGTACAGTTAGAAAACCATTTTTCGTGGTCAGAGGCAACGCTATAGCGTTGCCTATAGTAAAGGCATACGACTCCGATGTTTTATTATTTTTTCCCAGAGGTACTTCATATAGAAGGGGTCCTCACATAAACTTCAAGGGGGCTCATTCGATTGTAAATCGAGAGTTCTAGTTCACTTCTTAAGAGTCAAAATTGATAGGAGGGTAACCAGCCACCCCCCATGCCCTTTTTTCCCAAATGCATCGGATAAAAATTGTGAGATAGCCATTTTGTTAAAAATAGTTCAAAGATCATATAACCAAAACTCCGGTGTCGACCCGGGGGCAGGTGTTGTAAGTTATGCCCTGGGGGCATATATGGTTCTTATGGAAGGGATGCTCGTATAAACTTCAAAGAGGGCTCATTTGATTGAAAATTGAAAGTTCTAGTTCCCTTTTTAAGATTCAAAAGTGGTCAGGAGGGCAGCTAGCCCCCCCCCTCCAAGTCCTTTTCCCCTAAAACCCATCCGATGAGAACTTTGAGATAGCGATTTTTTAAAAATAGTTCAAAGATTATATAATGAAAACTCCGGGGTCGACAAATCCCCCAGGGCCCGAGAGCAGGCGTTGTAAGTTATGCCCTGGGGGAATATATGGTTCTTATGGAAGGGATGCTCATACAAACTTCCGAGAAGGTTCATTTGATCGGAAGTTGAAAGCTCTAGTTCCGTTTTTGAGAGTCAAAAAAGATTGGAGGGCAACTAGAACCCCTCACGCGCCCCTTATTCCCCAAATGCATCTGATAAAAATTTTGAGATAGCTATTTTGTTAAAAATAGTTCAAAAGTCAGATAAAAAAAACTCAGGTGTCGAAACAAACCCCCAGGGAACGGGGACAGGCGTTGTAAGTTACGCCCTGGGGGCATATATGGTTCTTATGAACGGGATGCTCGTATAAACTTCAGACAGGGATCACTTGATTGGAAATTGGAAGTTCGACTTCACTTTTTTAAGATTCAAAAGAGATCCGAGGGCAACTAGCCCCCCCCCCCCACGCCTTTTTTCCAAACCCATCCGATGAAAATTTTGAGATAGCTATTTTGTTAAAAATTGTTCAAAGTTCGGATAAGAAGAATTTTGGTGTCGATACACCCCGCCCCCAGGGCCTGGAAGCAGGCGTTCTAAGTTTTGCCCTGAGGGCATGCATGGTTCTTATGAAAGGGATGCTCGTATAAACTTCAAAGAGGGCCCATTTGATTGGAAATTGAAAGATCTAGTTCACTTATAAGAGTTAAGAGATCCGAGGGCAACTAGCCCCCCCACGCCATTTTTTTCCCAAACCCATCCGCTACAAATTTAAGATAGGTTTTAAACTTTTACAGTGAGAGAAGGAGGCGATACCCAAACTCTTGTTTGCAGTGATTTTTGTTCGTTTCAAGCTTGATTTGCATATTCAATTTAAGTTTCACTCGTTTTAAGATTTGTTTGTTCATTTACATTAATATCTATTGTATGTTTGTTTGCATTGATTGTTTTTTTAATTTCTGTTCGTTTTGGGTTTCATTTATACTTCAATAGCAAAATAATTTTTTTTTTCGTTTTAAGCTTGATTTGCATATTCAATTTAAGCATTACTCGCTTTAAGATATATTTATTCATTTATATTATTACTTGTTGTATGTTTTTTTTTCTATGATTGTTTATTTAATTTCTGTTCGTTTTGGGTTTCATTTATTCTTTAATAGTAATTTCTGGTCGTCTTGAGTTTGAATTTTAACATATATTTGCATCTGCTGATCTTAAGTTTAAAATGTTCTAGACTTTTCTTTGAAAAACTTCTTTTTCGGAAAGTTTTTTTTTTTTATTAATCACAGAAAAGGTAAACGTTCTCATTGGCTTCAAAATCAGACTTTGGCTGACAATTAAATAAAAAAAAAAAAAAAATCAACTGAAAGTAAGGAGCAACATCAAAACTTAGACAAACAGAAACTTGTGAGGGGACTGCCCCCTCCTTAATTCTTCGTTCATTATGCTAAGGTTTATTAGTGCTTTTAAAAGGCTTCTCATTCCAATTCAACGGACCTTGTGTTCCAGCAGCTGTTCCTAAAGAGTTTTGTTAAAAAGCCAAAATTTTGCGTAAATAGCGGGAAATTGAGGAGGGGGCACGCAATCATTGAAGGTCTTTTTAATTACAGTCCTTCCACTCATGAATATCCCGTCTCGTGGCCTCATTGGAGAAGTATAGTGATTGACAAACTAGCTTAATCTGATAATATAGACCTAATAATAGAGTCCCTCCGGGTTCACCAGTCTCCGGCTGATATTGTCCATTCGACCACTAACTCATTTGGTATGACCATCAGCACCGCGAAAACGAAAACTATGCACTCCTCACGCAAACCTGACATCCAGGCAAATCCCAGCCTCCAGCTTAGCGGTGATGGCACAGAATACGTTTAAGAATTTAGCAACCTTAGTAGCTTACTCAGCTCTGACAATAACGGTGTGCGTGTAACTGAACCCCCGTGTAACTGAACTCCAAGCAACAGAACCCCTGTAACTGAACCCCCATGTAACTGAACCACCGTATAACCAAACCACCGAGCAACTGAACCCCCGTATAACCGAACCCCGTGCAACTGAACCCCCGTGCAACTGAACCCTCGTGCTACTGAACCCTCATGCAACTGAACCCCCTTTAACTGAAGCCTCGTGCAACTCAACCCCATTTAACTAAACCCCCGTGTAACTGAACCCCCATGTAACTGAACCGTCGTGCAACTGAACCCCCGTATAACCGAGCCCCCGTGAAACTGAACCCCCGTGCAGCTGAACCCCCGTGCAACTGAACCCTCGTGCTACTGAACCCTCGTGAAACTCAACCACCGTACTTACATTGGGTAAAATACAATAGGGTAATGAACCATAGTTATTTAACTATGGTATAGTTATTTAACCTTCAAACTGTTTTAAATAAAATGGCCGTCCCAAAATTTAGATCGGATGTATTTGGGGGAAAAAAAGGGTGGGGTGGAAGCCCTCCATTCACTTTTAACTCTGAAAAAGTGCACTGGGAATTTTGATTTCCAATCGAATGAGTCCCCCCCCCCCAAAGCTCATACAAAAATTTTTCTACAAAAACCTTATGTGTTAGCAATGAGCAACTAGCTTAACTTACAGCCCTTGCCCCAGATGCTGTTGGTGGGGTTCTTAACCCCAAAGGCATGGTTATTTGATCTTCAGACTATTTTGAACAAAATGTTTATTGTTATTTTGATCGGATGTGTTTGGGGGAGGGGAGGGTTTCGGTTAAGAGGGAAAGGCTGATTGTCCTGTGATTAGCTTTGATTCTTCGAAATTGAACTTGAACTTTTAATTTCCAGTCGAATGAGCCTCCTTCAAAGTTTTTACGATCATCCCTTCTATAAAAACCTTAAATTTTAACAAGTGGTAACTTGCGATAACATACAGATTGCTGATAGAGGTGTATCAGCAATTTTTTTGGAACAGCTTAGCGTATCAAGATGAAACTTCTGGGGCATCTACCTGCTACTACTGCTATTAATACTGCTACTACTACTACGAATTCCACACTATTACTTTTACTGCTCCTACTACGACCTCTGCTACTATTAAACTAGCACTCTTAAGGCTATGCATATCAAGTTGAAAATTTGACAGAATCAGGGATTTGAGGTGGAATTTGAACTAAATCAAAAGACACTATGTTCATGCATATTTTCAAAATGGCATATCGCAAAAAGGGATGTGTGTATTATGTTGGAACTTTCAGAGAGTGCTTAAAGGGAGAGTCAATTCACCAAAAGGAAATATGTGCACGCTCAGGCCTGGATTTACCACTAGATCCCTAGGCCCGGACCTAGAAGCGCATAATGCTAGCGGGAGCAATAAATTATAACTGATTAATTTTTTCCTGACAAAAACTGAACTGATATGATTTATCATCACCAGGTGCACTCTGCCGCCACGCTGCCTATTCACAGAAAAGTGATTTTAAAACAACACAGGAATTCCATGGTCACGTATAAACTGTCAGATGTCTCCCAAGAATGGTAGCTGAGAGTTCGGTATTACCCCTCTCTTTCATCACTTTTCGCTCATCAGTTGTGTTCTGTTAACACACAGTTACATGGTTACATGGTTGCACACAGTTACAGCTACCTGGGGGTTCAGGTACACGGGAGTTTAGTTAAATGGGGTTGAGTTGCACGAGGGTTCAGATAAAGGGGGTTCAGTTGCATGAGGGTTCAGTAGCACGAGGGTTCAGTTGCACGGGGTTCAGTTGCACGGGGGTTCACTTGCACGGGGGTTCGGTTATGCGGGGGTTCAGTTGCACGGCGGTTTCAGTTACACGGGGGTTCAGTTACACGGAGGTTTAGTCAAATGGGGTTGAGTTGTACGGGGGTTGAGTTGCACGAGGGTTCAGTTAAAGGAGGTTCAGCTGCATGAGGGTTCAGTAGCACGAGGGTTCAGTTGCACGGGGGTTCGGTTATACGGGGGTTCAGTTGCACGGGGGTTCAGTTACATGGGGGCTCAGTTACATGGGGGTTCATTTACAGGGGTTCAGTTGCTTGGGGTTCAGTTACACGGGGGTTCAGTTACAATGGAACCGACAATAACAAGTTCAAAGACACCAAGAGTCGCCTGGCACTCTTGAAATCCAAAACAGATGACCTATGTGACCTCGCTGCCTTCGAAACAAAATCACTACGACGTATTCCTGGTATCGCTTACCATGATACAATCTCCAACACCAACAATTCTCTAAAGTCTCAAGACCAAACATACAATCTTCGACATGATAAAGTATGTGCAACTGAGATGGCTAGGACACACCAAACGAATAGAAAGCACTCGTCTCCCCAAGTGTGTGTGTGTGTGTGTGTGTGTGTGTGTGTGTGTGTGTGTGTGTGTGTGTGTGTGTGTGTGTGTGTGTGTGTGTGTGTGTGTGGTGTGTGTGTGTGTGTGTGTGTGTGTGTGTGTGTGTGTGTGTGTGTGTGTGTGTGTGTGTGTGTGGTGTGTGTGTGTGTGTGTGTGTGTGTGTGTGTGTGTGTGTGTGTGTGGTGTGTGTGTGTGTGTGTGTGTGTGTGTGTGTGTGTGTGTGTGTGTGGTGTGTGTGTGTGTGTGTGTGTGTGTGTGTGTGTGTGTGTGTGTGTGTGTGTGTGTGTGTGTGTGTGTGTGTGTGTGTGTGTGTGTGTGTGTGTGTGTGTGTGTGTGTGTGTGTGTGTTGTGTGTGGTGTGTGTGTGTGTGTGTGGTGTGTGTGTGTGTGTGTGTGTGTGTGTGTGTGTGTGTGTGTGTGTGTGTGTGTGTGTGTGTGTGTGTGTGTGTGTGTGTGTGTGTGTGTGTGTGTGTGTGTTGTGTGTGTGTGTGTGTGTGTGTGTGTGTGTGTGTGTGTGTGTGTGTGTGTGTGTGTGGTGTGTGTGTGTGTGTGTGTGTGTGTGTGTGTGTGTGTGTGTGTGGTGTGTGTGTGTGTGTGTGTGTGTGTGTGTGTTGTGTGTGTGTGTGTGTGTGTGTGTGTGTGTGTGTGTGTGTGTGTGTGTGTGTGTGTTGTGTGTGTGTGTGTGTGTGTGTGTGTGTGTGTGTGTGTGTGTGTGTGTGTGTGTGTGTGTGTGTGTGTGTGTGTGTGTGTGTGTGTGTGTGTGTGTGTGTGTGTGTGTGGTGTGTGTGTGTGTGTGTGTGTGTGTGTGTGTGTGTGTGTGTGTGTGTGTGTGTGTGTGTGGTGTGTGTGTGTGTGTGTGTGTGTGTGTGTGTGTGTGTGTGTGTGTGTGTGTGTGTGTGTGGTGTGTGTGTGTGTGTGTGTGTGTGTGTGTGTGTGTGGTGTGTGTGTGTGTGTGTGTGTGTGTGTGTGTGTGTGTGTGTGTGTGTGTGTGTGTGTGTGTGTGTGTGTGTGTGTGTGTGTGGTGTGTGTGTGTGTGTGTGTGTGTGTGTGTGTGTGTGTGTGTGTGTGTGTGTGTGTGTGTGTGTGTGTGTGTTTGTTTGTTACGGCTGTTATATTCTTTGGCTTAAATGACCGATAACTACGTAATTGTACGTAATTTTATATATTTCGATGGATAAGACCTTGATTGCCCTGGATAAAGCCCTACAGTAGACATAAGAAAACAATATATTTTTCCTTGTTCAATATTCTTTGGCGTTTCAAATACTCGACCAGTCTTACGATCGATTTCACAAAATTTTATATCGAAGATGAGCCACCCTCTAAACGTTTCACAACTTATGCGTCATTTACCCCATGACCTGTTTTATAATTACGATTTAGTCACAAATGTTAAATAACATTTAACGTTTATATAATATAATAATATGATTCTTTTCATTTAAAATAGCAAAAAGATCGCTATTTCTTTTCTTAGTTTTTTGTGGGCATAGCACTCTCGTCCGTAATTAGGTTACTCATTTTATGTTTATATGGCCGTAAAACAATTGCGTTTGTTCATACGAGGACCGGATATAAATATGCAGAGAGGTTTTTTTTTCCGTCCCTACACCAAACTACCTGAAAATCTCCCAAAACATTGAAGCATTCAGTCAGGATTAGTTTACTCTAGTCTACCTGTTGAAAAACAATCCATTGTCTTAGTTTTTGCTTCCCTACCTGGAATCAATGTTTGACACATAATTATACGTGGTATTTCATTTATTTATTCTTATTTGCAAGGAATATTATTCTAAAGTCCCATTCATAGACCTTTAGAAAAGTTAATGAAAGTTTTTTCTTTAAATATACAGAAATTCAGGCGTAAAAACACAGCGTTTTGACTACTAGCCCACCCCCCTTCAAAGCTTTGGGTAAGGTTTACATTAACAGACTATTCAGGTACCTAAGAAATAAACTTACCTCTATAGTCAGAATAGCATCCTGAATCCAAATTTAGCATTCATTTGCGTCAGAAATAAACTTTAAACCCCCCACACCCCTAATGTGCAAATATATACCCTGATTTGGAATATAGGCCTACCCTGAATTGGTATATATAGGGGTGGGGGTAAAACTCATATCCGGCGCAAATGCATGTTAAATTTGGATTCAGGATGCAATTCTGACTATGGAGGTAAGTTTATTTCTTAGCTACCTGAATAGTCCGTTAATATAAAGCCTACCCAAAGCTTTCCTAGCCTCTCTCTTCTGCAGGACTAGACCAGTACTCCTTATCTCCTGTACCCTTTCAGGGTGATTGAAATAAATTACATGTGGCAGGAATCGCTGCACAATATATACCATGTATCTCTCATATTTATTTCTAAATCACTTCATGTTTTTTCATCATAGCTCACTCTTTCAAACAGTTCGTGGTAACGAACTGTAAGTAAGGAGCGACCCGGCTCAATGGTAACCGAAACTCTAGAAAACGGGCTTTTGATACCAATAGATACATCAAAAGAATCAGATTTCAACGCTGATTTCAAATATATAACTTTCATCAAATTTAGTGCTGCCCATCAACAGTTACGCGCCTGAGAAAATTTGGCTGATTTTCAAAAATAGTGGGAAAGACCCCCTAAAAGTTATAGAACCTTAATGAAAATCGCACCATCATATTCAGCGTATCAGAGAACCCTACTATAGAGGTTTCAAGCTCCTATCTACAAAAATGTGGAATTTTGCATTTTTTGCCAGAAGAAAGATCACGGATGCGTGTTTATTTGTTTTTTTGTTTTTTTGTTTTTTTTCCCCCAGGGGTGATCGTATCGACCCAGTTGTCCTAGAATATCGTGGGAGGGCTCATTGGAACGGAAATTAAAAGTTCTAGTGCCCTTTTTAAGTGAACAAAAAAATGGAGGGCAACTAGGCCCCCTCCCACGCTCATTTTTTCCCAAAGTCATCCGATCAAAATTTTGAGATAGCCATTTTGTTCAGCATGGTCTAAAATATGATAAATATGTCTTTTAGGATGACTTAATCCCCCGAAGTCCCCGGGGGGAGGGCTAAAAGTTATGAACTTTACCCAATGTTAACATTGGTTATTGGGAAATATACAGATGTTTTCAGGAGGTTTTTTTCTGGTAGTGAGGGGGGTGGGGGTGGATCGGGGGTTATGTTGGAGGATCTGTCCATGAAGGAAGTTTTCATGGGGGAAGGGAAATTGCCATGAAGGGGGCGCCGGACTTGCCAGCATTATTTATTGGTTATTGGGAAGTATACAGACATTTTCAGGAAGGATTTTTTTTCTGGAGGATGGGGCTGGAGGAGGGGGTTACTCGGGAGAATCTTTCCGTGGAGGTAGTTTCTTTGGCGTAGGGGACATTTCTATGAAGGGGGCGCCGGATTTCCAAGCATTATTTAAAAAACGATCAGAAATTAAATTTAAAAAAAACAAGTTTTTTTCAACTGAAAATAAGAAGCAACATTAGAACTTAAAACGAACAGAAATTATAACGTATATGAGGGGGTTCTCCCCCAAGTCAATACCTCGCTCTTTACGCTACAGTTTTTTTTAGTGCTTTCAAAAGAGCTATCTATTCTAACTAAACGGCCTTTGTGATTCAGGGGTTTGTGAATTAAATTTGTTTTTAACTTTTAACGTAAAGAGCGAGGTATTGACTAAGGGGAGAACCCCCTCATATACGTAATAACATATTTGTAATAAAAAAAACAATAAAAAAACAAGCGATACGGCTCAATAGTGATCGAAACTTTTAAAAACGGAATTTTGATGTCAATAAATGTATCAAAAGAATGGGTTTATAATGCTGATTCTAAATATATAAATTTTATTAAGTTTAGTATTACTCATCAAAGGCTACGAGCCTGAGAAAATTTACCCGATTTTTTAAAGAGGGGGGAAACATCCCCTACAAGTGAAAGAATTTTAATGAAAATCACACCGTCAGAATCAGCGTATCAGAAATCCTATTACATAGGTTTCAAGCTCATATCTGCAAAAATCTGCAACTTTGTATTTTTTGCTAGAAGAAAAATATACGAACATAGAAGTTAGTTACGTAAGTTAATTTGTAAATTACGTCATAACCAAATTTAGAGACATCCATTTAGCAAAAGAAAAGTAAGATTTTTATGCAAATTTTGTTTACTTATTCAATGACGGTGAGCCAAAATAAAAGTTGCATTAACTAAAAAACGATCAGAAATTAAATAAAAAAAACAAGTTTTTTAAACTGAAAGTAAGGAGCGACATTAAAACTTAAAACGAACAGAAATTATTCCGTATATGAAAGGGGCTGTCCCCTCCTCAACGCCTTGCTCTTTACGCTAAAGTTTGACTTTCTCACAACTCTATTTTTTTTAAACAATAAAAAACTTTAGCGTAAAGAGCAAGGCGTTGAGGAGGGGACAGCCCCTTTCATATACGGAATAATTTCTGTTCGTTTTAAGTTTTAATGTCGCTCCTTACTTTCAGTTTTAAAAACTTGTTTTTTTTTTATTTAATCTCAAGAAAACTTCTGCGGTACGCTAGGGATTTGGACAACTCCAGTTCAGAAGCTATGGCTAAGCCTGTCTCCAGTCGTCCACCTAGTACAATAACAACCTGCTACATGATAGTGCAATAACTTTGGGGGAAGGGCAGCAATAACGGAGGCAAGAGTAGATCCAGGATTTTTGTTCGGGGGGAGGGAGGTTACTAATTTTCGACTCAGTTTTCGACTAATTTTACAAATTTTTACTAAGGTCTTACTAGTTTTCGACTAATTTTTGACTCGGTCAAAATTTTCGGGGGGGGGGGGTTCAAACCGGGTAACCCCCCCCCCCCCCTGGATACGGCCTTGAACGGAGGATTTGTTGAAGTTGAGCTGGTTACAACTTTATATCGGCTAATAAGAAAAATGTATGAATTTGGTGCTTAATTTGACGCTAATATTGTGTTTATATTTAAATTGCATTGTCAAATAAGGAATACTACTTAATTATGCATACAAAATACAAAATCAGGCGCGTAAACATAAAATTATTTCAGGAGAGGGTGGGGTGACTGAATCCGTCCAAATTCCGTTTTAACAGGCAATTCATATGCAAATCATTGCATGGTAGAAGAAACAATCTCTAAACTTTCGCAGGGAGGGTTTATTTTAGACCCCCTTCTTAACCTGCCTACCAGCCTCTATGAAACATACTTGATTTAATGGAATTACAATAGAGCATAAAAAGTTAGGGTTAAAAGCCCTAAGACAAATTTCATTCTCTTACCTCAAATAACATCCAAGATCAAAGATACCAAAAAATCCTCTCATCTAGAATTTTATAAATATTAAGTAGTGCAATAATGTACGTATATCAAAATAATGCTTAATAAATTGCACAGGAAGCTATGCATGCATCCTCGTCACAAATTAACCCTTTGAGAGGGGCTAAGATACGAACCAAATTGTTGTTTATAAAAGTGACATGCTTTTCAGTGTGTTAAAAATGCAGGACTCACTGAATTGTTGGTCTTTTACGAGAAGGTGGGATAAATTTTCATAGCTACCCTTGCCTCCACCTCCTTTGCTGATTTTGACGTGTTTTAAAAGCTATATAAGAGATGGTACAAATAGTGAAGGAAAGAATACCAAGAATACACATTTAAACAAAGACGTACGAAAATGAATTTAAGGGTGGGGGGAGCTAAGTTTGACAGCAAAATCTAGGTAAACGTCACAGGGTCTTGTGAGTTTGCTTTGTTTTCCAGTCGATTATCCTGACTGACACTGTATTCTCCATAAGATACTACTTTTCCCCTCCCTGTTAGTATCCTAAGTTCTACTTCTACGAACTATTCATACGAAATAGAATTTTTTTAGGGATTTTCAATTCTATTGAAAAGCCGTAATTTTTTTGCATATATAAATTTCAGAAACTTAGTCTCGAAATATCGTCAATTCAAAAAATGGGAATATAGATCTCTGTGTATACTAAAAATCTAGTGAAAAAAGAATAATCTAGAGAAGAAAGGATATTCTTTTCAGCAAGATCAAAATTTCAAATGCAGTCTCAATTAGATAATTTGGCGTGCATAGGTCCAAAAAGGGGAAACGATTTGGAAATAAGGTAAATATAGGCTTATGTGCATTAGTATCCCCCTCTCCTTGGAGAAAGAACCATTGAATCTCATTATTCTCCACCCCCACCCCCCAATGGAAAATTGCAGGTAGTAGCAGGAGCAGTTTCTCCTGGCTGTGTTGGCCTCAAGCTGCTTGGTACTGCAGTGAGTTGCTAGTAGTAGTAGTACTAGTATCTTCGGCTTTGCCACCACTGGAAAAATCTTGCCAGCGGGTAATCAAAAAGGTGGTGTATTACACCAGTACCTTCAATGGGGGGGGGCTGGGTAAAGGGTATTTACCCTCAATGATTCCTCCCTCCCCCAGATTTTGAAAAATAAATTTTTTTGGCATTTTTATTGAAAATGGCGAAATGTCCCATCTAGGTTTTCGAAGCACGGTTTTGCCCCTCCCCCTCCCTCAAAAAAAGATCGTGAATTTACGCCACTGTGTTATCCAACTTAAACCTTACAGGAGAAGACAACCCCTAATTCCAACTATTTTTGAATTTGAGAAAAGTAGATAAACTGGGTTTGGCAAACAGAAAAAGAACAGAAACTTCCAATTCCTTACTCCTTTGAAAATACAAAAGCTAATTTTTGATTCTATTTCTAGACTGGAAAGAGAAGCCATGGGCGATACCTTTAGAGTTCAATGGAATGGGCACGACGGAGTATTTAAATCCATGTTTGGCCCTCTCCTCGATTCTGAACTTCTTACTGACGTTACTATGGCTACAAGAGATGGCTCGTTGAAGTGTCACAAGCTCGTACTTGCTGCTTGTTCCCCGTATTTGCGGGATTTGTTAGTGAACAACCCTAACCAGTATCCAATTTTAGTGTTGCATGATATGGAAATTTGCCATTTAAAGGCGATTATTCATTTTCTATATAATGGTGAAATGCAAGTACCAGTGGAGCAAATGGAAGCTATTACGAAAGGTATGCCAAAAGTAAACAGTCGCGTACCTAGGGTTTTGAGTGCCCGAGGACAACGTGGGTTTTCACCCCCATCCTTTCACTAATACAATATAAGTAGATCATAATAGTTACGAAAAAAACATTAGTTTGGCGCCCCCTCAGAGGCTCCACTTTTTGACAGCCGCCCCCTAGGTACGCTACTGAGGGTAAAACTGAATTTCTCTATGAAATAGTGGTTAGTGCCAGCTAATTAGAATATCTTCTTTGTTTATACGATTAAATTGTTTTCATTCCGACTTTATTCCGACCAAAAAATAGAAATCCAAAAGGCTTGCTTTCCACTGCACAGAAAGAAAAAAGAAAGGCCACTGGAACAATGGATAATCATTAAGAAGAATTTTTTAAACACAAAATATTCAAATAAAACAGCAGCATTTTGTTAATCTAATATATATATATATATATATATATATATATATATATATAATATATATATAGATATATATATATATATATATATATATATATATATATTATATATATATATATATATATATATATATATATATATATATATATATATAGTATATATATATATATATATATATATAGTATATATATATATATATATATATAATATATATATATATATATATATATATATATATATATATATATATATATATATACAATATATATAATATATATATATATATATATATATATATATATATATTATATATAATATATATATATATATATATATATATTGTAACTTATTAAGCTTTAAACCAAAATAGAAATGGTTGCTTATTTAAAATCTTCAAATAAATTATTCCACAATATTATAAAACCATTAGATTGCTAGAAAACACATGGGGCACAGTCACAAAATACGAATCTAAAAGCAGCTTTTGAGATTTTAACCCTTTTCCGTCACAATATTGAAATTTCCATGACCCTTCTCCCCTCAAATGAAGCCTGTAATAAATTATTATCGTTTTTTGTAGTGTTTCGATTTTTAGTGAAAACTGTGTGCCATACAAGTACGGCCAGGAGTGTATTGATGTTGGTATAATCTTCTTATTATATGTGAAATGGGGGAGACCTCATGTGCCCTCGAGACTGTCCCATGAGTGCAATGATACAGTCAAACATTATCGAGATAATACGTCATATCAAGTCGAACTTATTGCTGCAAATGCCTTGGCAAAAATATTGAATTTCGAAGATGGCCTTTCGTCCGGTTTCAATAATTACAAACCAATAGACACACTTCTTCGTTTTGTAAGGGGTAAACATTGTTGCACCTTACTTATCTCTTCTCATAAATTAATATTGGGCAAAGGCCTGGATTTACCACTGGGCCCACTAGGCCCGGGCCTAGGCGTCACAATGTCAGGGGGCGCAATAAATTATCACTGAGCGATCTTTTTTCTTAAGAAAAACTACCTATTCACAGAAAATCGATTTTAAAACAACATAGTAGTTTCGTGGCCACTTAAAAACTGTCAGATGTCTCCCAAGAATTGCAGCCGAGAGTTCAGTGTCATCTCTCTGTTTCATTACTTTTGGCTCATCAGTAGTGATCTGTTCAGTTCTTACACTATCCCCGAATTTTTGGAGATTTCCCCTAAAATTTCGCGAAAGTGGAGAGGCAAAAACGCTTGGGCCTAGGAGCGTCAAAGCTGTAGTTTTGGCACTGACCGGCATTGGGCCTACTGAACCTAGATTTGAGGACACGGTTTTTGGCAATTATCTCAGAATTGTGAAGATGTCACATGTGACCTTTACGCGCAATAGCAATGCCTACTATCGAGAGGACTGGATAACAACAACTGGACTATATACAAGGTCATTGGGGTAGATTTTGATTTTCGAAAAAAAGAGAAATAAAGAAAACTGGCAGTAACTGGCTTTTTATTCGCTATTTGAGGTTACCTGTTGCAATGGCAGTTTTTCTTTTAATAAGGATTCCGGTTTTATTTTTGTACTTGACCTTCTTAATTATGCAAAAAAAAAGCCTGAGTAATACATTTGTGTATATCCCGTCACCGAGGACCACAATTGGATCGCAAAGGTGGAACCATACCTGGTCATCAGATTAGATATAAAAAAGGATTTTCCTGTTTCGAAAGGGCTATACAGAAATGGAAGCTGACGTCCATAGCTATCAATTGCTAATTGAGGCTGGGCGTTGGTAACAATTTGGAACGGCAAAAGTTGTTGTTTAGTTTTGGTTTAGATTCTATTTCTGTTTCGAATGTATAAAAGAAATTAAATTTTGTCTGTAAAGATTTTATCGCCAAATACATTCAGAGAGGATCAAATCAGTGAGTTAGTCGACCAGTCCAGACAATCATAATCTGTGCTACTAAGAACAAAGCTAGGCCCTGGACAAATAACGTTTCTCTGCCTGTTAACAAATATAAAACTACAGAAAACTGTATATATTTGTCATCATCGGTAGATATTTCTTTCTATCTTTGCGGCTCAGAAGTAACTTTATTCTGGCTTGAGACCCAAAACCTCTATCGCTATTTGCAGCTACAACCCCTCCTAACGACTGGCTTTTGATTATTTTACAAATATTATTTGGATTTTCCTAAAACTTCTTAACAGAGATTGAATTATTTAAGTTCACCTAGCATTGATTACCATCCATACTTTTTCTTTCTGCAGTAGACTATACGCCCCCAGCCCCTCCCAGACCCCAGCCCCTCCCCTTCCACCGACGGGATGTATGCTGTTACGTTTAATGGCTTAATTCTAACCAATTTTAAGCCTTGAAATTATGTACTATAATCCCTGAGTAAACATCTATAGATTTTTCTGGGGTTGGGCAGGGAGGATGTTGATCTCGCAAGTTTTCAGTTTTATAGCCTTTCTTTTTATTTTATCGAAATATGCGTGAAACTCCATCCATACCCCAGAAGCAAAGCTAAGACTTCGTCGAGAATTACCTATGTGCCTTACTGCCATGGGGAGTCTGAAGACAGGTTTTTTCCGTGCCTCTCTTAGAAGAACTGTCTCAAAGGAAAAAAAAATTAATTTACTCTAATAAACACTAAAGTTTTAACTTGCAGTTTGTAAAACCCTGTGCATTCGTGGATTCACCTCAGATTTGTCAACTTCACAGAGTTCACCTGCCTCCGATAGTCCTTCTCCTAAACCAAGTCACTTGGAAGAAGTTCATTCTCCAGCTTCACCGTCAATCGAATTCTCAAATTTGGAAACACATGAGGTAATTTAAATTCCGTAACGCACAAATACAAAGGGGTTATCCGACACTATCTGAGAAAACAAGTTTTTTGTCTCTAGAAATCCTTTAGTGGCTCTTAATCCTCTGGGTAGGTATGTAAAGGCAAGTTACGCTATAGAAGGTGGGAAAGACCATTTATGGTTGAATAAAGCAAAAAATTTCGTTCCTCTAATTCCGTGATTCCCAACGGGGAGGGGGGGGGGTGCAGGCCCACCGGTAGAGTCATATTTTGGTGGGTCATAGGCAGGACATGCACCCTTTGGCTGACTATATTCTAGAGCCTAAATTTTGAAAAAAAAAACATTTTTCATGCGAATGACGTCACATTCAAATGCATTTAGACAGGAAAAAAGATACATGATAATATTGCAGTCACGTTACACATTGTATAAAAAGTGTTGTGTTCAGACAATATTTTTCATTAGCATAAAATATGCCTAAAGGACGACCTCAAAAACAAGACGAATTTAACGGCCGTTTAAGCTTCCTTCAAGTGAATACACGTAAAATTTTTAAATAAATGTCAAGAGGAGGGCGTAAGGATTTTAGAAATGCCTACGTGGGGCATGGCCCAAAATGGATGGGAAACCACTGCTCTAAATCATAGACTACCAAACATGATCTTATATTTTATATAGCAAAAACCGAGCCACTTCATTCAGCTATGTTTTTTTTCAAAAATATTGTTAGGCGAGAATGCAGAAACCTTGAAAATCTAATTTTTGCTCCCCTACAATATCAAGGTAATGTCGGATACGCCCATTCGTTTCTGTCACAGCGATATCTACTTTTTGAATATATCTATTTAATCATGACTCAAAATTGTAGGTCCAGGGATGGGGCCAAGGGACTCAAATTCACGCAATCGACTTGCTTCATGAGCTTTTTGATCGGCAAGAACGCAGGTAGAATGCACTATTTAGCTAGAATACTTAGAGTTAAAATACCAAAATAAAAACATTTTTTGTTCTGTGCCGTAATTTTATAAGATTTTTCTGTTAATTGTTTACAAATTGAGAATTTTTCAGGGCACTATTACATTTTCGTCAGTGTTGTAACACAAACACTAATTAGTCAAGTTGGCAACGCTTTCAGCCCGTAAAAATTCAAACATTAACAATCTCTTGATTCTCAAAGACAACAGCATCTTCCAACCAAAGCCAACCTTCTTAAGCTGTTTGGAGCCATACGTTTTTAACTTATTTTTGCTCATTTTTCACCCACGTTTTTTTTTTTTTTTTCGTTTAATTTAGTCCCTGCTACTACCAAAAACTGCATATCTACATATGCCGGTATATTTCATTAAAAAACGAATCTCTGATTTTTTCCTGATTTTTGGATAGATATGATTGTTTTATTTTCTGCTTAGTCAGTCAAAAAAAAAGGCAGATTTCAATTTCCCTATTCTTGGTACTCCAATAAATCAATGCCTAGTCAAACTATATGATTTGAACATAACCCGAAAAGAGGTGCTTAGTTTTTTCCTGATTATATACACCAATCTGTTATTTTGATACTACTTAACACCATTTTATATCTTAATGATCTTATTTAGTGCCTCTTGGTTAGTTTTCCATGTTTACCAGTACCAGTAGTGGCTAAGTGATATAATCCAGCAAAACTTGGCTAAAATCATATGAGAACTTTTAAGGCATTTGACGAAGCTCTGTGTTTTGTGAATACTTGACGACTTCAGATGACTTGTCCAAGGACAAGAGGTGAAAAGATTGTGAATCCGGACGATGTTAATATGCTGGATCATTATTGACCCTCTCCATTTGTTTTTATTCTAGACCTTTTTATATCACAACTGACACCGTTTCAAGCTTCACCAGAATGTTCTGTCACATCTCAGTATCCTTGTTGTACCCAAGTTTATGTTTGTTCCCGAGACCATGAAGACGAAGTATTCACTTGAATTATACGGTCATATTCTAAACGAGGCAGACTGTATGATGGAAGAGGTTGAACTTTGGTGCAACAAATTCTGATCATAGAAACATTTTCTGGCGCTCTCTCATATCTTCAGGAAGGCAATTTAACCTTTTCCCCAAATATTACTGCTGCATCAATCAACTGCTGCGCCAGAAAGAAGCTTCTTCATATTTTGAAGGCTAAAACCTTGGCTAAGAATTTCAATAGGACAAGAAAGTTCGGGTGGTTTAGCCGGAAGCATTAATATTTGGGGTGATAATGTAATAGAAATTGTTGCAGGAAAAAAAAAATCGTCGGTTAGACTTCGTTCGAAAACACTGACTGTAAAAAACTTAACGAAAACCTCTTGGTCGATTTTGCAATACTTGGGTTTTGAAGATAAAAGACAAAACAAGAAAACTTATTACGTAACAATTTGCTTAGTGGACACGTCCTCGTTTGCAAGGAGCGGAGTAACGGTCTCGAAAAATTCAGGCTTAACCTAACTAGAGACTGCTAGACAAAGCCCCTAGAAGGTAAACCCATTCTTTATCATTCATTTGGTACCCCCCCCCCTTGAGAAAAAAACACGGATATGACCCCGGGTAAATATTCAAGAGCGGGAATGGAAAACCTCCGGTTCAGGGTTTTCATCCATGGACATTTTAAGTGTACTATTTTTACAATTTTCAGTCCTTCCACTCCAGGAATGGCGCCAAAAGAGCCACATGGCATTTCAGATGGCTTTGTCACGACGGATTTATAAGAGCCACTTAGAGCCATATTAGCTTTTAATGAGCAATTAAAGAGGTTTCCTATGATGTTTCAGTTCCCTGCTGGATCAGAAAAAAAACAAGAAACATCAGTGATGCACTGGCTAAAATACTATATTTTTTTTTTTTTGGGGGGGGGGGTCAAAATGAGGGCCTGAAAAACTTCGATAAATGATTAAGGATCATGATGATTCCCGTGATGCACTTTTCATTTTGGTCTACCGCCGCTCTTGACAGATTTCAAGCTCTTTTTTATAATCCCCATTAATTCGTTTCTGCAACAATCTTTTACTGATATGACAAATATTGATATAGTTACTATTCCTCATTCAGCTTTGAATGAAATTTTTTTTCACTTGACAGTATTCTTAAAAACACATTTTCATTTACTATAGGTCGTGGTTCGTTCTTTTCTAGGTTGCAGCTGTTGCTGCAACCATGATTGCTGTAATCATGGTATCTTAAACTTCCGAATTCTTTAGATGCACTTTTCATTTTGGTCCACCGCCACTCTTGACGGATTTCAAGCTCTTTTTCATAATCCCCATTAATTCGTTTCTGCAACAAATCTTTTACTGATATGACAAATATTGATATAGTTACTATTCCTCAGTCAGCTTTGAATGAAATTTTTTTTCACTTGACAGTATTCTTAAAAACACATTTTCATTTACTATAGGTCGCGGTTCGTTCTTTTCTAGGTTGCAGCTGTTGCTGCAACCATGATTGCTGTAATCATGGTATCTTAAACTTTCCGAATTCTTTAGTTGGACGTTGGACTTAGGAGCTTTTGGCAGTACAAGTTATTCCGTTTTAATCGCATGCTATGCGTATTTACTGGAGCTACTGTACAAGTTCTGTCAGAGAATTTCACCTAGGCAAGTAAGCAGAATTTACTCCGAAGAGCAGGCAGAAAATTAAGAAAAACGTAGATATATCAGCGAAATATACGCAAAATACTAGAAATCGTAGGAAAATTTGTGAAATTTTTGGGGTTCCGGGTAGGGGACTTGTGAGGAATGGAAAGGGGCGGACCGAAAGGGGAATGGAAAGAGAGTCCCCTTCACATTTACATTTCTCCTTTCAGTTTCACTGTTTTTCCTATATTTTGAATAAATAGTCCAGTGTTAAGAAAAAAGCTGTTTGTAACTTTTTTGTGACATTTTTTTTACTTATTCACATATCTTCTACATGACTTTACCATTTCTTCTAATATCAAAAAAATATATAAAAAACAACGTTTTGGATACCCGCCTGTAAGATATTCGGTAGCCTATTTTACCGGGTGAATATTGTAGATTAGCTCCTTTATAATCTGTAAATTAACGTATAGTAAAGACATAATGATAAAAAAAAATTAATAACAATATTGACAATATTAAAAGTAATAATGTAATAACAGCGGTAAGGAATGTAATACGTAATGGGGAAGTCAAGTAAAGGAGTATAAGATGGAACATAGTTTTCTTCCCTTCTTTCACAAAGCGCGGTACGGTCAAACAGCTAACTTCTGTTTCACCAAAAAATGCTACGGATTTTTTTTCTTACCATTTCGAGAGTTCAATCATTTGACAGTGCCAACAACATCAAAATAAAATTAAGTTTCGCCCCCTAGACCCATCTTAGGCCCATATATATCTGAAAACCACGATTTTCTAGGATTGTTTCTTGGTTGTTTCAGAACACTGAAGTTCTTAGCTAGCATCAGATGTTCTTCAGTGTTGCCACGTTTAATTGTTAAAATAGATAAGCAAAATTAATATGCTAAATATGCAACACTTTTGGTCCATAAAAATCAAAATACTAACAGTTTGTTGATTCCCAAAGACAACCACACCTTAAAGGAAGACTACAACTTCTTAAGCCGTTTGAGGCTATATCTTTTCAGCTTATTTTTTTCTGATTTTTCGTCCACGTTTCTGTCTCTTAAATTTGGCAGCCCACTTCAAACAAGGACTGCAAAACTGCATATGGAGATTCCTTTTATTAGAAAATGAATACTTGATGTTTCCTAACTATTTAAGATGTATATAATGTTGTGTAGGTTCCCACTTTACCAGTTCAAACAATCGGATTGTATCTTCACTTTCCTTGGCACATTAAGGGTCTCTAATAAGGACTCATCAACATGTAAACTCACGTTTTTCGGATCGTAAAGCAGCAGCCTATTTTTTGTTTGTTGTCTATTAGATTTACCTTACTCTAGGCCGAGTGGTTAACGCCCCAGACTTGAAATCCTGAGGACAGGGGTTCGAGTCCCGGTGCTGCTGGTTATTTGGTTTGGAACGAGGGTCAATGGTGTGACCCTGTAAGCTCAGCCAGAGTCAACCCAGCTCTAAATTGGTACCTGGAGAAATCTGGGGGGAAAACACGGGAAGCATCGGATGATTTGCCCCCAACCACGCAATGAACCCCCGGCCGAGGGCATCGAATCAGGAGTACCTGCGAAACGCGTACCATTGGTCAGCATGCGAAAAAGTTGAAATAAGTAAGTAGCAAGAAAAAGCCCAGAAAAAGTCGGCTGTGGCAATGTGGCAATACCAAAGATGCAAAATGACATAACGTAAACTTTACGAGACAGCGAAGAAACTGTAAAATGGCTTACATTATGTGAAGTTAAATTAAAATAAAACGTTAGAGGCCCCCTTGAGCAGAATGGGTAGATGGAATGAGGAACTATGAAGGACGTCTCATTATTATTACACCCGTTTATAATCCATTGATTGTAGCATACTACTGACTAAGATTAAAACAGATTTTGTGTAAATGTTTCACGATTATGTAAAAAAAAAAAGTACAAATGTGTGTAATATTTTTCACATATCTTTGACTGCTGTGTAAAAAGAAGAAGAAGAAGAAGAAGAAGAGTCGTACAAAATGACATTATTACTTATTTTAAAGTAGCAAATTTTATTTTTTTTACTTTAACAAAGAATCGATTTATTTTTAGTGTTTAGAACACATCTTGCAATACGAGAGTCTCTAGAGGACCTACTTAAAGCTCCTGTACGTTTTCCTCTGTGTACTGTGGGGTAACTTCAAATGTAATTCCTTTTACTGTTAAAGCTATGCCCATACCTGCATATAGCAGGGTTAAGGGGGTCTTCCCCCTCCCTAGTGATTATTCTGAAGGACCCATCAAAAAATAGAAAAATGGTGGCCCATACATAGACTTGTTGTGTTTTGTAATCCACACTACGAAAAATCTCCTGATCCCCTCTCAACCCCTATGGGCCGAAAAAGTGCTCCTATGACTATGACAATTATCATAATTTTTACTGTTATTTATTTTCAGAAGTTGGAAAAATACAAAAATAGTGACAAGGAAGAATCTTCAGAATATGAAAGTCAAACACCTGAAGACGATTCGGTAAGTTAGTTTTAAGATAATTTTTTTATATTTTGAAACCCTGGTTGAATGGGGAGCTGGTGTACCCCCCCCCCTCGGAAAATTCCTTCCAGGGAATATCCCCGTAAAATTTCCCCTTCTCGGGAAATCCCCCCCCCGTGGAAATTCCATCCCGGTTTTCCCCCCGCGGAACATTCAGATGTCATAAGGGATAACAGAAGGACCAGATATCAAAAACAGTTTTAGGACAGGGGCTGGTTAGTCTCTAATCACTTTCGACTTATAAAAAATTTCGATTTTTCTACCGAATGAACATCCTCCGAAGTTTCTGTGACCACGAGGTGGAGGTTGGGAACGAGGAAGGGACTATCCCCTTCCTATACAAAATAAATAATGCTAATTTTGGGGTTTAATGTTACTCTTTATTTTCATAACAACAGTGTAGACCAGAAATATTCCCAGAAATCAAGAGGGATTAAGTATTAATTTCTAATTCCAGACGTCCCCCGCCCCTTGCATAGAACTAATTCTGCATTTACCTGAAGGCTCAATGAGAATTAGGAAGTTTTGGCACTAAAATGCACACTTTGAGGTAACTGCACCGCTCCAAAGTTTATACAACCACCCTTCCCATAAAAACCTTATGTCTCAACAATGGGCAACTTTCATAGCTTACAGCCCCAGGGGCTGGAAGGAGGGCTTTCAAATTTGAAGGCATGGTTATTTGACCTTGTGACTATTTTGAAGAAAATGGCTATCTCAAAATTTTGATTGAACGCGCTTGGGAAAAATGTGGAGGGGGGATAATCTGGAGGGGAATTTTTTGCGGGGGATTTTTCCAAAGGGGGATTTTCAGTGGATAGGGAGATTTTTTGGGGATTGGGAATTTCCGGGAGGAAACGCCTAGATCCGGTTGAAAGGTTGTGAATTTTGTTACCACAGCTCAAATTTAATGGAAAAGTGCAAAAAATCTAAGAAACTTACAAGAAAGACAATATTAAAAATTAAGGACTACTCTTTTTCTTTTTCTTAATTGATTTTATAACAGTAGGATAATCGTCCCTAAGCACTAATTTTTAACACTAACTACATAGTCAATGTCAAAAGGTATTTATTTTTCTATAAATTAAACATACATCCTTGCTGGCTTTTGGGAGGTTATTGGCCTAATTAGGGTGTTTTTTCCGGATTCTCCCCCAACAATAGTTAAAAAGTTATTTTGACTACTAATTTATATCTTAATCTTATCTAATTTAAAGTATAATATATTTTCTTGGGCATTAACATGTTCTATCGAATTCCGTCTTATTTTCTTTCACAGTGGCTTACCCCGGCCCTCCGCCTAAAGGTTACATTTACTTAAGCTTACGGGTTTTATAATCAAATTATTTGAGATAAATCACAGATGAGTTGTATTTTCGTTCTTAATAAAAGGGTTTTGTCATTGTGACTCTCCCGATTTAATCTAGAATGGGGGAGAGGTTGTAAACCAAACCTTGAACCTATCCCTTTTCAGGTTACAATAGATTTCCCCTTCACAATATTTATTTCAGCAATCAAAATAAAAAGGAGTGTTATAAACAAAGGTGATCACATAAGAGGCTAAGGGGGCAGTTATTTCTTAATAAAAAAATAAAATAAATAAAAACGTGTGAACACTTTTTTTTATTTCTTTTTCTTAACGTTTTGACGTTTCTTAACGTGATAAATCAAAGGGCAGTGTTATTCAAGATAAATTGTACTGGAATGCGGACGATCGAAAATTACGATTTAGGTTTTTTGGCTGTTATAGCCAGGTAC
>CM051257.1:62184839-62339839 GCA_027921565.1 Artemia sinica | reverse complement strand
CCATGGCACAAATTGGACTAAGCTATTTTAATAAAGAACGATCCTCCTATAGTGAAAAAAAATATTTAATGAAAGTTAAAATAGAAATTATATATATATGTAATGAAATTAATGAAATTATATATATATGTATATATATATATATATATATATATATATATATATTATATATATATATATATATATATATATATATATATATATATATATATATATATATATATATATATATATATATATATATAAACCGAAGTTGTATTGTGTTAAAATTTCCAACAGTAATCACATGTTTAATAATGTATTCAATACCACATAATAGGAAAGAACCAACTCTTGCAAATTAAAAAATAGATTATGAATGAATCCAACATCTGATAAAGCATGTAAACTGGAAAAATATTAAGGGTGTCTTAGCAACATTTTCAATTTTTGAAATGAAATTAGTTCGGGTTGCAGCGGTAGCTAGCAACCTAGTAAGAGACAATCACGCCCCATAGTAGTAAGTGAAATAGAATATAACTCTTAAAAATAGAATCAGATCAAAAAACGAAGTACACTCATAGAACCGCCTTGTCCGAAACCCCTATATAGGAAACTTACCATCCCTTGGCTTGAACAAAAAGGGAAATATATTGGCTTGAAATTCAAGAAAAGTGGCTGAAACCGCGATATTCAGCATAAACAGCATCTTTTTTCTTTTTTTCTTTTCCTCTTCAGATAGCTTTACACTGGAACATCGTAGAGAGTTGTTTAATGGCTCATTTTTGTTATCAAGACTTTGTTTCTTAGAGTTTCGGTTGCTTTTGAGCCTTATAGCTCCTTACTTACAGTTCGTTACCACGAACTGTTGGAAATATAGGACAGTAACCTCTCTCCTTTTTTTATTTGGTTAAATAAAAAGTTACATTAGTTTTTGTAGAGTTTGAAAAAAGATTAAATTCCTTCTTTTTTTTAATTGTCAAGCATCTAATTTTTTCGTCAACTGGTAAAAGTTTGGGTAGCTGTTTCTTACTTTTCGTCTGTACAATAGACTTACTTTCCAAAATAATAGAAATTTGGCCACTTAAGTTAGATTTAAAAGCAATGGGGCAATTAAGTCTTAGCTTTTGTGTTCTTCATTTCTTATAAAATGCTATAACTTTGCTTAAAAATGAGTTTAAAATCTGTATTACTTGACTGATATAACAAGGGAACAGCAACTGTAAATTTATTACTGAATGATGATCTGACCTAAAGCTTTGCTGAAACTGGATCTAAAGCCTTTTATCATGGAGTGTCCCAGTTAAAGGCGGTGTATGTCGATAAAGCTTTGACTCTTGATAATAATATATTGTCAACATTTTAAGCCTTTGTGCAAATTTTTAAATCAATTGGAAGATGGGAATCGGGCAAAACATCAGCTAGGAAAAAGCCTTTATCTTAAACAACCCAAAAGAAACCGAAGGAGTTAGACTTAAGCTAGTCAAATCAAGGATTCAGATATGAGTAAAAATGAGAAATAGGAAACTTGGCTACTAGTTCATTCAAACATATTGTAATCCTATTATACAAGCTAATGCAAATAAATGCGTTAATTGGGGGATGGGGAAACTGTCCCTTCTCTAAGGTTTCTTCGCCCCTATATTTTGGAGAATACCTTTGTTTTTGGTATTTTCCTTGAAAGAAATTTTACTCAACAAAATTAGCCCTCCTATATTTTGAACCCCCCCCCTCCATAATTTCCGTGGATTGACGCTGCTTGATGCTTGAACTCGCTCTTTTGATTACCACAAAAAAAAAAGATCCAATTTGGTCATGTACTCAAAACAGGTAGCCTCAAGATTTGCAACAACCTTTTTACGGTGAAATTCGCAAATTTGCACGCCTGGTTACCGCATAAAATTAAGGTTTTTTTTTCATCACATTACATAGAGCAGGTAGCCGCGACTAGTTATTTGCCTTTTAGATTCGCGACAATTGTTTTACCGTGAAATTCGCAAATTACACAATGATTAAAATATGGACTGTGAAATTCAGCAGGAGCAGAACGAATTTTGCAAATTGACAAGGGTAAAAAGAATGGGATAAAAGGCGTAATTGGGCACCATTTAAATGATTTCTTTTTTTTGCGTATGATCGAAGGTGCCTTTACAATGTTAAAGGGTATAAGAAAAATGTAACTAATGAAATTGTAAAATCAGAGCCAGTCCGCAATCGCTAAACAACTTCTAATTAGTTAAATTACAAATTGCTTTTATGCAACAAAACTGATTAAAAGGAAGAAGACAAAGTATTAATTTGAAGATTGTATGGTAGGAAAATTTCAATATGAGAGTTATAAAACACTTCTTCTAAAAAAATACAGGACGATATGATGTTTTAATTTGGCTCGCTAACGTCAGTTATACAAACGTAATTCATGCAAGAATTCCAACTTGCCTGGAAATAATTTTGATCTAGACCAAAGGTATTCAGGACAATTTCTCATCAGGGTAGGGACTATCACTCCTCTCAACTCTAAACTCTCCAATGTGGTTTTGTCTAGTTAATTACAGACGAGACACTTGGCTGCGTCAGATCCTCAGTGTTATGAAAGGTCTGAATGCTCCTTAAAGAACAGATATGTATGCAAGAACTTCTTAAGATTTGGGTATATATATATGTATATATATATAACATGATCGAAGTAGATAATTTCTCATCAGGGTCGGGATTGTCACTGCTCAATTTGGATTCTAAACTCCAGTGTGGTTTTGTCTCGTTAATTACAAACAAGACAGTTTGACTGTGTTCGCACACATGATTTGTTCATACACAATCAGGGGTACCAATGGGTTTGAGGGGGAGGGGACAATTGCCTCTCACCCTACATTTTAGAAGCACCCTTTTCTTGGTATTCTTATTGAAAAAATTGAAAAAATATTGAACCCCCTAGATTACCCCCTAGATACACTACCCACATTCCCCCTCTCCCAAGCAAACTTCATACATACTATCTTGAGTCATATCTTATCATGCACACTAACTCTTCAGGCATGTTTTCTTTCACAGAGCTACTTAAAGGGTTCAGCAATAAATCATATCACTATTTTCACTGTTTTTGCGAACTAAATTCGGAATAGTTCATTCAAAGAGATCTTTGAGCAGAAGCTGAAAAACGCTGAAAATATGTTTTACGCTTTTAAAGTAACAAGGAATCAAATCCACTAGGATATGTTTGTTTATTGTTCTCAGTTTCCACTGAAAACTTATGTTACTTTCTGTCTCAAGGTAGCCATAAGATTTTATCGCTGTATCTGAAATTAATAGCCCAAAGTAAGGGATGTAGTTATGGATATTTAAATTCAAAGGCCTAAATACTAAAAGCACTTTCATGGATTTGGTTCCCTTAAAAGTGAAAATTTCACTTGTTTATATCGAGTTATTTGGTACATGTTGTGAAATTTTGCTTACACTTGGTATAGTTTTGTTTTTGTATATGTTTTTCTTTTCATCGTAAGGCTAATATTTTTCATATTTGTTTTTTTTGCCTTATGTGTTAGAAGACTTTGTTTATTTGGTGTTATTTCTTGCAGTCTGTGGCTTTCCCAAATTTCCCAGTCCTGCCAAGTCTGTTTACTAGAAAGAATTCTTATTCTGGATCAAATTTCTTTAGTGACCAAAAAGGTGCGTTGTTTTTATCTTCCAAGATCCAAAGGTTCTAGAAAAATCAGAAGAAATGGGGAGAAGGGGAAGTAACTTATATTTGTGTAGTAATTGCTTATAGTCATATGAAGTTAATGAACAAAATGAAGATGCATTTGAATCTCATGGATTGAAGTCGTTAATTTTTTCACTATTTATTTTTTCATATTGTAAGACTGTGTATTGTTTAATAGAATGCCAGGTTTTTATGTAGTATTACGTAACTTTTAAGACGAATGTTAAAGTAGCAAATTTTAAATTTCTATTACTTTATAATAAACTTCAAAATTGATTATCGCTACTAGAAAAATTCCTAATTGTAGTCGTTTGGACACTTTTTTGGAAATTGAAACATCCTATGGGGTGATTCTGGGTATGCCTATTCTTTTACACAACAAATTATTGGTACATATACTTTTAAGTTAGATCTTGCGAGAATCTGGCCTCTTTTCGTTTTTCTACCTCTATGCTCTAGCTTGTAAAGCATTTAGTAGCAGAGTCATCTAGTATATATTTCGTATTTTGTAATAACAGACTGTAGAGAAGCTTAAACTGATAGAGGCTATTAGTACGGCCCTAAGATGGCGTGGCAAGCATTACGTTTAAAAAAAAAAATTATTTGTAGCTTAAAACAATGGCTTTAAAGATAAATCTTTAAAAGAAAGGATATAATAAAATAACTTCATGGTTTGCGTGAATTATAATGCCTAGGCTTCAGACTTCAAAATCCAGTTTTTTACTCTGAGATTAAAAATAAGTAATCACTGAGAAATAAGATAACATATTATTTTAGAAACCTCTCAAGAATCCTCTTCAGCGTCTGAGGAGCGCAAATTAATCCCCCCTAAGAAAAAGCTGTTTTTACTTCCATTTTTCAGATAAATGCTAGCGCAGGCAAAGGTTTGACATCATTGTCAGCTTGTAGAGCAGAGAGCTAGTTTAACTTGGCTTTAGTTGTTTCTTAAGAAACTGGATGACCTTTTTTGTCAATAAGGATTTTCTAAGTTTTCCGTTTAAAACATTAAGTATGACTGAAGCTAACGAAATGTTGAAGATGAGTGTTAACTAAATTTTTATTAGAAAGCTGAAATAAAATGCAAAAAAGAAGAAAAAACTTTGTGTTTTGCCCAACCACTACTTTAAATTAAAACCAGGCTTAGTGGACATAGGTTTGGCTCAACTTACCAACTATCCGGACTATTTTGCTGTTTTTTATTTGATCTAGAAAATTAAAACAGTCAGGGTATTTGTATATTCCCATCCGCACTGCCATTCAGATTAATTCCTTTCTGTTCCGTTTTCCTTACCATCATCACTGGTCGAATATTTATGTTTTTTTATTTTTGAATTTTAATTATTAATTTATGTGGTAGGAAACAGGTTTTACAAATAATAGTTTCAAAATTTGTTGTTTTTTAATGAAGAATAAAATTTCTACGTTAAAATTTCTAATAATAATATTTATATTACACAGACGTAAAATTTCTTCAAACAATATTTTTGCAGTCATTGATGACGGTGCGGGAATGCTGGAACTAAATAAATATAACTAATTTAACTAAACTAAACTTATTGTTGCATCCATTTTTTAGGAGTCAGTTAAGATTAACTAGCTGAAAAATTGCAATCCTAGCAAAAAAATTAATCTTGAATAATTTTGCGACAGAGTTACTTGGACCATAGAGTGCAGATATTATTCTTTTGAAAATGAAACAAATACCAGGAATAGTTTATCAGGCTCATTCTTTGTGCTTCAGCGATAGCAAATCAAAAGATAAGGTTGTTCTAAATTTTCAAACATTTAAAGTTCCCTTTGGCTGGAAAACGCAATTCTGTTTAATCAAACAAATTTAAAACATATTTTTCTAGAAAAGTAGAATTGGTAATTTCAATCACGAGGCTTTTTTCAGATTTTGTTGCTGTACTATACTTGTTGGTATAATTTTCCAAACAAATTGTTTGAAAAACGGGATTGAATTTAAGAATGAACAAGTATAAATTCTGGTATTTAGAAACCACAAACCCCCACCCCCCCCCCACTTTCCCTTATGGGAACTCACACAAAGCAAGAACTCCGAATTTTTTCATTTGGTACCTCTTTAAATTATATAGCACGTTTTTTTTTATCACCTATACAGTAGACAACAGGATTTATTCCGAAATAGCTCGTTATATAGATCAGAGTAGAAAATTGCTTAAAAGTATCTTTCTGAATTCCTTTTGAATTCAGCCCAGAAACTATTTTCTTGCCAAAAAAAAGAACAAATCTACATTAGTTTAACTCTGATACTCAAGCAGAAATATTAATAGGGATTGCAATACTTTTGCTATACTTCTCCGAAAGGATGAAGAACTTCCTTGAAAAAACAACCACTGTGTGAAAAACTGCTGTAGAGATGGTGAAAGTGTACTTAGTAAAGCAGAATGCGCTATATAAAAATTACTTATACCCACAATATGATTCAAATTCAAATTAATTTATTGAGCATAAAAAAATACAAACAAATTTACAGCGGCCATCTACAAAAACCCGAAGGTTTGTTTACGATGGCTGCAAATCCATTATTGTAAAGCTCTACATCCACATAAAAACTATTTCTTTACGGGGAAAAATCAGCACTTGAACTAAATCAACATAAAGAACATCTCCTACTCTAAAAGGATTACACTCTAGAAATCGCAAGTGAGAAATATCACATATCATCCTTAAAACATCCACTCAAAAAAAAAGAAAAAAAAAGAAAAAAAAAAAGAGATACATCTAACTAAATCAACTATGACAAAATCAATAAGTATCAGCCAGGCTATAGAGCCGACTCCGTGCGCTTTGGCTGGGTAATTTCGCGAAAATGCGACCATTATCTGTCCAAACAATTTTCATACCAAACATTAATCAAATTCAAAAATCTAATCATTCAGATTATAACCCAAAAGGTAACGCTTCAATCTACTCTTGAGCTGGCTTACATTATCAACTTGTCTAATAGCATCCGGGAGGGAATTCTACACCCCCGGTCCCGCAAAACGAGGCAGAAACGCAGCACGTTGAGTATTCCGGAGCTCCGATGCAAGGTCATTCGCATTTCTAGTCTCATAACAGTGATAAGATGAGTTAGCTTTAAAAATTTCCCAAATTACCTCCGGTGAACACTTATTCAAACATTGATAAATAAAAATTGCTAACTGGTAATCCCGTAACTGATAAATATTTAAAATTTTCAAACTTGTAAAGCAATTCAACGTGCTATTTTCAAACTGAATATAATTACCTAAAATACGAACTATTTTATTCTGTAAAATTTGGACCTTTCTAAAACTTGAAATAAAACTACTAGTCCATAGCATGCAACCATGCGATAAATAAGGGCTAACAATAGAATGATAAAGTAAAAGTAAAACATTTGACGGTAGTTGATTTTTCAGTCTTCTTATCACACCCAACCCTCTTGAAATCTTAACTGCCACAAGATCACAATGTGATTTCTAACTTAAATTAAAATCAAGACTAAAGCCCAAATATTTAACACTATTTACATGCTTTAAAAATTCACCGTTAAAAACAATTTTATTATCTAAAACACATGAAAACTCCATTTCTACAAAATGTCACGAAATTTGTTTTTGAAATATTCACTACCAAATAACTAGAATTTGTAAAACTTATCAATTCAGCGAGGGCCTTATTTGTCTTCTCAGTTAACTGGTTCAGACAAGTAGCTGTAATCGTAAACACCGTGTCATCAGCAAAAGACGTTATAAGTGCATCTGATATATAAAAACGCATGGTATCAACGTAAATTAGATAAAGAAGTGGGCCAAGCACTGAACCCTGAGGCACACCAGAATTAACGATAAAAGTTTTTGAAATAGAATTTTTAATAGAGACTCGAATAATACGCTGGTTAAGATAAGATTCAAACCATTTCAGAATAACCCCTTGGATCCCTAAACGGCTTAGCCTATTTAATAAAATTTTATGAACCACCGTGTCAAAAGCCTTTCTAAAGTCTATAAATACTGAAAGTACCAGTACACTTTTTTCGAGAGCACCATTGATGAAATCTGTTAGGTGCTGGACTGCATGTATTGCAGAGTGGTTTTTCCTGAATCCAAACTGGGTATCACTAAGAAAACCGTAAGTAGTCAGATGGTTATAAAGTCGTCGATGCATCACTTTTTCATACAGCTTAGCAAATAGGGGCAATATTGAAATCGGCCTCCAATTAGACGGATCAGTTTTTGAACCCCCTTTGTGAAGCGGAATAACTTTAGCCTCTTTCAGACGAGTAGGAAATTCACCTTTCTTCAAAGAAAGGTTAATCAAATAAACAATACAAGGCAACAAATATACCATAACATGCTTGAACGCTTTCAGATTAATTCCATCATTCCCTGGAGAACTTGATTTTACCAATCCTATTATCTGTTTTAATTCTTCAACGTTCGTTTCATCTGCAGACATTTCCAATCCAACTCCCCTTTCATCACTAAACGTCTCATTAATTTCATTATTTTCATCGCATGGATTCTCACTTATTGATTCACCAATCTTAGAAAAATATTCACCAAAGAAATTAGCCACCTCTTCATTTCCATCAACAAATTTACCATCAAAGATCAGACTAGCAGGAATCTCGGTCTCTTTCTTCTTATTTACGATTTCATTTATAATATTCCAAGTCGTTTTCGTATTGCCTTTGTTTTCCTTAAATTTCTCTCCATAATATTTGCGGATGCATGACCGCCTTAGCCAATTTACTTTATTACGGATTTGTTTAAATTCAGTTAGATCTTGACTATGGTTACTATTTAAGTAACTCAAATACAATGAATTTCTCCTTCTAATTAAGTCGAGTAGCTCCATAGTTACCCAAGGTTTCCGGGGTTCCTTTTTCCTCACCTTTATGCTCTTTACTGGGCAAGTTCTCTCAAATATTGGCTGCAATATGTCCATGAACTTATCGAATGCCGCAGAAGCACTTTCAGATTCTTCATAAACTGGTTTCCATGACACGATACTTAGTTCCTCTCTAAACTTCTGTAGGTTCTCTTTTTTTAGTTGCCTTCTTTTAACCTTTGTCCTGTTCTGCTTTATCGCATATTGATATGAAGTCACTGCTACTATAGGAAAGTGATCGGAAACCTCATTTACTATAACGTCAGCATAACAGCTATGTAATACCCGGGATCGCACGAAAATATTGTCAATAAGTGTAGCTGACTGTCCTGTAACACGAGTCGGAATCCCAACTAATGGATAAAAATCATAACTGGAGAAAAGGTTTAAAAAATCCAAATTATCATTGTATAAACTTAAAAGATCAAAATCAAAATCCCCCATGCAAATGCACTCCAGATTACTCAATTCTACTGCATCCATTAAACTACTAAAACCATTTTCAAACTCCTCCCAAACTGTACTCGGCGGCTTATAAACCTCAGTAATCAATATATTTTTTCCACCAACTTCCAGCTCAAGAGTAAGAGATTCCACCTTACCTTCTATCCAAACTGATAGGTCTTCCCTTATTTTAGCAACAAAATGATCCTTAACCAAAAATGCCAAACCTCCACGTCCCATTCTCTCTCTATTCCTTACAATAAGCCTGTATCCTGGAAAATTATATAACGACAGAACATGCTCAGAAGTTAAAAAAGTTTCACAAAGGCCAATTACATCAAATTTACTATTCACATTATCAATTAACTGGAGAATTTCATAATACGTTGAAGTTACATGGCAATTCCAATGACAGAGGCAAAACGATCTTGCATTCACCTCTAATCCTGAAGAAATCACATCCACATAACAACTATCTCTTTGCGGGGAAAAATCAGCATTTATACTTTCTGGAAGTAAATCATCATAAAGAACATCTCCCACTCTAAAAGGATTACTCTCTAGAAAACGCAAGTGAGAAATATCACCCATTATCCTTACAAAATCCACTCAAAAAAAAAAGAAAAAAAAAGAGCAACAAAAGAAAAGAAAAGCAACAAAACAGAGGTAAAAAAAGGACACTTCTAACTAAATCAACTATGAAAAATTCAGTAAGTATCAGCTAGGCTATAGAGCTGACGCGGTGCGCTTTGGCTGGATAATTTCGCGAAAATGCGACCTTTGTCTGTCCAAACATTTTTCACACCGAACTTGTCCCGTGCACTATTTAATATTGCCTTTCTACGTTTTGTAAGAAATTCACTAACATAAATTCAGGATCCAGCTAATTTTTATTTAGTTTTAAACACTTTGTACGCAAGTTCTTTTGATACCAACTTCACTAAAACTGGGGCCACAGGATCTGGATTTCTGCGGGCTAAATTTCGAGAATCTTCCGTAGAGTTGAGTCTGAAACGCTGAATCGACACAAAATGCTCCCTAGTAATAGTGGAAACTTCCATAGTTGACTTAACAAGGTTTAGGACAGTCATATCAAGATCTGAGCCAGGTGTCTGTCTTATTCCTGAGAATATCAGACAGTCTTGCATAGCTTCCTGTTCAAAATCATCAAGCTTGTTCTCCATTGTAAAAATACGATTTTCTAGTGCTTCAATTTGACTCTTTAGTCCTTTAAGTAAGTTTTCAACGCGCTCAAACCTCGGATTAAAATCTAGCACTATAGCATCATAAATTTCTGCAGTGATAATTTGACTATTTATCTGTACAGCACCAGAAGACCCAGTTCCAATGTTTTGCGCTATTTTTTCTGCAACACGTTTTTCTATATCTGCCACTAGCTTAGTCTTAGTTATCGTAACTTCTTCCTGGGTCGCAGCTAACTGTTGAAAAAGTCCAGAAATAGACGAACTAGAAGAATTTTCAGACGTCCCTGTTCTTGCAAACTCTTTGTATATATTGGGGAAAGTCGCTACTTCTGCGAATGCTTGTCCTACCCTTTTAGTTTTCGATCTCTTTGCTTCATTAATATTCTCTGCATAAGAAACTAAGCAATCTTCACTAACTGTCTGCTTATCATGAGTACCGTAGCAGAATACTAGATAACTCAGTCCATTTCTAGTGGAATTTCTTCCAAGTATTCTAACTGGCCAAAGGGGGTAGTTAATAAACTTTGCTAAGGCAAGATCTCCGATAGTAAACATCTCTTGTTTAGTTAATCAGTCTATCAAGAAGCACATCGGTAAAAAAAAGAGTTATACCGGTCTTAATTGTGAACTTTTATAACTGCTGAAGGTCACTGTATTAATTAAGTTCTTGTTAGTGAAATAATAAGTCCAAACAGGTGTTTACACTCTGAAGACTGGCAATGGCAATTTAATGACCCGAGGGAATTTGAAATAGCCAGCAAAACGATAATCCGCTTATGAAAATAAATCCAAAATGAAAGTCCACAGGGAAATTTCACAGCTTGAGTAGGGTTATATCCGAAAAATTTTTGGTGTTAACACCACGAAGTCTGAATCAATACTGGTCTCGGTTTATTTCTATTGCAAGATTGCATTCAGCGGAGCTATTCCAGTACAATATAAACTTTCTAGAATATATATAACAGTTCAACTAAGGATAAATCCTTGCATTAGAAAGTGAAAAATAATGTATATGTGACCGAAATATTCAGTATTTTTTTATTGTTTTTTCATTGTCCAATGAAAGTATTTATCCCTCTTTGAACTGTTATTTATCGTCACGGAAAGGCAGTGTGTTATTCGAAAATAGCTATTTCTAGAATATGAATTTGAAAATGTGTCCATATTTGGCTGTCATCAAATTAGTTAAACTTTAATAGAGGTAACCTATCTTAAAAAGTAATCTTAATTACAGGCTCTTATTGTGGGAGTTTTGAACTTGGCAGTTCAAAAACGCAGTCTCGAACAGAGCTAAAACGCTACCGACAATATACAATTGACGACATCAGTCGAGCTGTTGACGCTATACGCAACGGAATGACAATAGCAAGGGCGTCGCAAGCATTTAAAGTTCCATCCCGTACGCTGTATGACAAAGTAAAAAAACTTGGTATACCAACGCGACGGCTACCAAAACTTCGATTGTCATCACATTCATCTCGTGAAGAAGAAGATTCCTTGGATGGTGAAGCAAAGCGCAGGCGTGTGAATTTGTGCATCTCCCCAACGAAAACGTTAAAGGATGGTTTTTTTGATCCCAATAGTGTACCAATACAGCCAACACGAGATTTTACTCGTCGTTTCCTTATCCAAAGCGATCATAATGGAATCCTTAAAACTCCTATAATAAATAATTCGAAAATTAAGGAAGAGGCGGTTAACTTTGACAAAGTTTCTGCTCAAAAATCTTCTGAAGAAGAGGGAATAACTAATGACGAAAATATTGATCTAAAAGTTAAGTATTTTGTGCCAGCTATGTGGCACGAGAATTTCGGAATTGAACATGGAATTTGTGCAGCACCAATGGACCTTTCACCAAATACGTCATCAAAAGGGGATTTGCCACACCTTCGAGCTAGTGAGTCTGAACAATAGCGTTAACTCTTTATAGGATTCTTTAGTTAAATATTTAAAAGTGATATATTCTTATACTTTATATTTTAAAAAGTTAACTAGAGATAAATAGTATAACTTTATGTCAATTAGATCAATGAGGTAATGAGTATTTGAACGTGTGTTTGATTTTAAAAATCAGAGAAGTAATTTTCAAAGTAGAAATACATCCTGATGTAAGAATAGACCACTAACAGATGAACACACTTGGCATAGAGTAATCGTAGCTTGCTGAATTCATTGTTACGTTTTTAACCCTGTTATTTAGGACAAGCCATTTTTTGTGGTGAAGGCGTAGGATGGTCTAAAAAGGTAAATATTTCGTGGAAAATTATCAGTCCCAGATATAAAGATCCTGAATGACGCATAGTACTCCCCCCCCCCCCCTACTCTGTGAGGAGACCAGGTTTAAATTTTTTTCGGAAGCTAAATAAGCAGGGAAGTAGCCTTTGCAGGCCTTACTTGAGCCCCCTCCCCCTGACATCTTCATATGTCTTAGATCTTCTCCATATTGTCCTACATTTTTCATAAATACACATATTTTTGCTTTTCTTCAAAATTAAAGAGATTCGACCTCTCTTAAAAGAGAGAGGTTTAAAATATTTAAGGATTGAGCTTATTTTCGAATTTAAGCTAGCCCCAATACGTTAAAATTAATCAATTATAGAACTTTTGGATCCTTCGCAGGCTTCTTATGAGGAACTAGCCCCGGAGAAGCACTATTGGAGTGAGTATAGCTCCCAGAATACACCCTAAAAGGTGACTCCTGGGTTACCCTGGGTATGGCCTTAGAGAGAATATTAATTGCTACAGTATGTGACTATAATAATAAGCTGAAATATTCGGCCTTGTCAGTTGAAGTTGATTTCAGTGTTGGACATACGGATTTATGACAAGAATCATGTTTTTCATCGAAACCAAATCAACATTAGAATTGGCCGGACTGACCCACTGCTTATCATAATTTACCCTTTTTTCAATTATGAAGTCTAGTTATTTGCTTTCCATTTTGGTCATTTGAGTTTTTATTTAATTTCAAATAGAATAGGTTGGTTTATTTAATTTTAGTTAAAAAAAAAAATAGTGATTCATAAGAGAATTTCTCAAATTACAAGTTTTTACAATTTTTACTTGTAGGCAACAGGGATACCCAAAGGGAGATTCCATAAGGTTGAGACAATTCCGTGATGTTACAGCTATAAAATTTAGTAGTCAGTATTGATAGTCGAATCTATCACTGAGCACTTGCTCAACCCCATTTCAACCCTTCAGTCCCATTGCACCAGTTCAACCTTATTTTCAAATAAAATTTTAACTGCGCTCTTGTTTGTAAGAAATGATTGAGGAATTTAATATTACAAAAGGCTTTATGATATGCGACAGTAAAATGTACAGGAGATTAGTAGAATGGAAAGTTTCAGGTTTGCTGACAGTTTACAGTTACTATTACTGTTTTGACTTTTCGCAAAGTTACTGCAAGTACTGTAACGGCACTGTAAAGTTACTGTTTTTAGCCTACAAAGACTTTATTTTGCTCTGCAAAATACGACAGAGAAAATTATGATACTAGAAACCCCATTTTCAACTTTTCCACAAATGATAATAATCAAGATAATGTGTTTCAAAAAAATTAGAAAATTCTAAGCATTTTTTTAACCAAATAAACTACAAGAAAGCAAAATTGGCCAATCGATCAAACGAGCTGAGATATTTATAGATCTGTTTTTATGAGTTGGTTTCACATAACACTTCTTAAATTCGTATGGTCAATGATTTAGTTAGTTATTTGCTTTATTGCATTTAAAATATTACATTTATTTAGTTTTTCACTCATTATGAGTTTTTTAATAATGTGATCTACTGAAACTACGTATACGATTTTGTACAAATTGAATATTTTGTGTTTTTTTTTCTTTTGTAAAAGTGTGCTGCTTTATATAGAAAATATTATTCTTTTCTTTCATTTTTAACGTGCTTATGACAAGTGTTATAAAAAAGTGTTTTGTATAGGAAAGTGTTTAACCATAATTTTAAGCGTTTTAAAAATGAAGAAGTTTGTTTTAAGTTTTCTTAAGTTTCTTAAGTTTTGCGTCAAGTTTTCTTTAAGTTTGTTGCCAATCTATTTCGGTAGTTTTCCATAGTTTGTCTTATCAAATCGATACGCTTAATTGTGTGTCATAGTGTCTGATATTTTCTGTTAATTAGAAAACTAAGTGTTGTATTTAAGCAATTTTTTGTCAGATTCAAATTTAATAGCCATAATTGAACGCATCTGACTCCTTCAGTAGTGAATTAGTTCCGACTTTAGTTATCCATTTTTGAATCCACTTTAGTTTTCCAGCTCTTCTTAAGGAAAAAGAATGAATTTATTTGAGAAAAATATAGTGGGCCGTTATTTATAACCACTTTATTTATAACTACCACCACAACAGCCACTTTTATCTCTTAACGACACATATTATTGAACAAGCTAAATTTCATTTCACCAAATTGTTGTGATTGGCAAGAGTAGAGAAAACAGACTTCTAAGCAGCGTTGTCAACGCTTTGAAGTAAGCTGTATCAGTTTTCCGACTAAAATTGCACCGCAAGAGTATAATTTGTATCATCTGAATAGCAGATTAAAAATTTGCCGTAAAAAGAAAATTTTTTTCGATAAACTAAAACTGAAGCAGATATTTGATTAAGAAAGGAGCAATTAAAACCAAAATGTACAGAAAAATGTGTATTGTACCAAAAAATTCTACATGTACTGCATTGTACCTGCATTTCTAACAATTGTACCGCGCTGGCAGCGCTGCTTCTAAGTGTTTCACTTCAAAATAGCGATGATATTTCAGCTCTGCACCGCCACGCGGGATAGTACCCGTTAGTCCTCCCTTTTCATCACCATCCCTGGTTACGTAATTTTTATTATAAGTTGATACAACCAATAATAACTTGCACGGGTAGAACTTAACCAATCGATTTTAAATTTTCTGGTCGTAGATACAATAGACGATGTAAAATTTCATTGTAAACATTTTCCAACTACTTATAATGGTGGAATAAATTTTGGAATTCCAATAAATTTCTAATGATTCTGATCTTGTCAAACAGCTACCCCTAATAGCTATTTTTTTCTTTTTGCGTTTATTTACAACTTGGTTGTATTTCTACCATAATAATGAACCAAATTTCAAACTGCTTTATTTCCCCAGGATTGACATGTTATATATGTGTAGGAAGACCAAATCCCGATTTTTAAGTTGCTGGGATAGGAAAGTTTCGATGAAAGATTGAAAAAAAACTATTTCTTCTAAAAACGTAGGTGATGATCATCAGGATTTGGAATTTGGCACATTACTTGTGTTTTACTTTTTCCCCTTTGTTTTTCAAACTCTATATGTTATCCAAGTAAAATTGAAGTCCTAAAATATTGTATCTTATTTATGTTAGTGACTAAGCCTTAGAGTTAGTTAAGTAAATATTATGTTGGTGTTAAGTTAAAGGACCGAGATACTTTTTAAAAATTCGCTTTAATATATGTGTGAAAAAAATTGATCTTGACCTGAATAAATCCTTTTCAATAATCAAACTTTGTAACTTCAGCTTATTACTGAAACTAGTTTTGAGGTATGTGTACTTGTTGAGGTAAATGTGAGGTATATGTTGAGGTATATGTGAGGTATATGTTGAGGTATATGTAGTTAGTATTAAAAAACACTAAGAGCCTCCTTGTCTTTTTTAATATATTTTCTAGCGCTTCACTTAAGCTCTTTGTAGCCACCATCAAAATATTATAATCACATAAATAGATTTTTATGAGGGATGGACTGAATTATCGAAACAACAAAAAATCAAATAGTTACACTGACATAACCGAAAATCAAGTGGCAAATTTTAAAAATCACGATATTTGGAACGTCTGTCCTGTCTTTTTTATATTACACTCACAGTTTACACACAGTTAGTAACAGTTAGTTACTCACAGTTTAGCAAGGAAAACTAAATTGCAATGTAAATTAAACCTGCGGGGGATAATGCTTACAACACGAATGAAATTATTTTATAAAGTTCTCTCGGGTAAAGTTCTTCCTACGATTTTTGGAACATTTGTTTATAGCCAGGGGAGCAGACACTTAGCGCAGAGAGTGAGGCCCCGTTTCTACGGCTATATCGAGAGAAAAGTTGAGATGGTTAGGACATGTCCTGTGAATGAAGGATAACAGATTACCAAAGGTCTTCCTTTTAAGCCAACCCTCTAGGACCAAGAGAAAAGCCCCCGTTGCCCCCAAATGGGATAGAAAGAGGTCGTAAGAAATTTTTTAAAGGAAATTGGGACTCTTGGGAGGGTGTGAAGAGGGACAATTTGAATAAATTGGGATGGAGGAGGAGCATGCGCAGCTGTGTTGGCCTCGAGTAGCTACGTGTTGCAATGAATTGTTAGCAGTTGTAGTAGTATTAAGGATTCATAAAACTTTTGAAAAGCTAATCAAATGGACTTACATTGACGTTGCAGCCCATTTGCCGGAATATACACACACACACACACACACACACATATATATATATATATATATATATATATATATATATATATATATATATATATATATATATATATATAATATATATATATATATATATATATATATATATATATATATATATATATGTATATGTATATATATATATATATATATATATATATATATATATATATATATATATATATATATATATATATATCTATATATATATATATATATATATATATATATATATATATATATATCTATATATATATATATATATATATATATATATATATATATATATATAGGCTTCTATATATAGATTCTCATTTTCGCTTGTCTTCTAACCGCAGACAATTTGAGACAATTTACTATCTTTTCATACTGCAGTCTTTTCAAAGATATTTGATTATTAAAGGAAGTCCGATTTCTAGCAACGATATCAACTAAGCTTCAAACTTATGATTTTATTTTTTAATGTTTTTGAATTGTTTTAATCCCTTGTTGAAATATATACAAATATTTTTGCATTTACCAGCCGCCGGGTCCAGCCACTCGGCAGGCTTCAATATATGGATTCTCATTGTCGCTTGTCTTCTAACCGCCGACAATTTGCTGTCTTTTTTATACTGCACTCTTTTCAAAGATATATGATTGTTAAAGCAAGTCCGATTTCTAACAACAATATCTAGGCTACTAAGCTTGAAACTTTTGGTTTTCTTTTTTAAGGCTTTTGAATTGTTGTAATCCCTTGTTAAAATATATACAAATATTTTTGCAATTACCAGTTTTTTGCTATTTACGCAATTTAATGGCTTTTCATACTGCTGTCTTTTCAAAGATATATGATTGTTGAAGCTAGTCCGATTTCTAACAACGATATGCACTAAACTTGAAACTTTTGGTTTTCTTTTTAAGGTTTTTGAATTGTAGTAATCCCTTCTCAAAATAGAGAATCATCATTTGTAATTATTACAAATTTTCTTTTTTGGGGCCTTCTTATTGACATTATATAACTGATTGCGTTCGAACCTGTAAGCTTAATCACGTAGTGAGTTGATTTTATCAAACAAAAAAAAAAAAAACTAATTTAAAAATTCTAAGGTATTTTTCTGGTTTGAATTAAAACATTATAGTTATTGATCAGGCACCGTAAATATTTTTACAGTTTACATAATAACATTAGCGATTCTGAGCTGAACTTAAAAAAAACTTCAACTTTTTTTCATGTCTTGAAAAGACATTGTTTATACTTATAAGAAAAGAAATTCGGTAATGATATTTTCTTTTTTAAGGTTTTTGAATTGTGGTAATCCCTTGTTAAAATATATGCAAATATTTTTACAATTACCAGTTTTTGCCCTTTACACAACTTAATGTCTTTTCATACTATAGTCTATTCAAAAATACTTGATAATTACAACAAGTCCGATTTCTAACAACGATTTCTACCAATCATCAAACTTTTTTTTTAAGGTTTTGGAATTGTTTTAATCTCTTGTCAAAATATATTCAAATATTTTTACAATTACAGTAGCAGTTTTTTGCTCTTTAAAAAATTTAATATAAACTTTTCCATACATGAAAATCTTCAACTTTTCCTTACAAGTGTGACAAGTGTTCACCGTCATTCCAATAAGGATGTATATAAAAATGACGTCACTCACTTAGATTTTTTACTCCCAAAATTAAAGTCTTAACGAATTTCTCAAACTTCTGACCTATCTAGATCGTTTTTTTAGGCCAGAATATTCCTTTTTTTTAATAGAAATAGAAATAGCAGTTTAATTAAACGTTATTCAAAAAATTGTTACTTCAAAAATTAGCACAAAACTATGAAAAAACATATCTAATGTAGGTAGAGTTAACTTACCTTTTTCTCAATAGAATAAATCAGGCTATCGAAAAACAAAAGACAAATGTTCCATTATAATTGCAGTTATAGTTGGAACAATTTAGGTGTTTGTCAAAGCACTTGCGAGACTCAAGTTTCAAGGCGAAATTTTTCGATAATAATAATATTTTCCTTTTTAAAACTGAAATCATCCTTTTTAATCGAAGTTTCAAATTTTGTCTAGTCTCATAATTTAATTAAAAACAGGAATTTGAGAATATATATATATATATATATATATATATATATATATATACATATATATATATATATATATATATATATATATATATATATATATATATATATATTATATATATATATATATATATATATATATATATATATATATATATATATATATATATATATATATATATATATATTATATATATATATATATATATATATATATATATATATATATATATATATATATATATATATATATATACATATATATATATATATATTATATTGTATTATATATGGATTTTTATTTTATTTAATAAGACTTATTGACCAAAAAACGTGACATAAATACATCCCCTCCAAATGCCACACCATGATATGGAGGAGGGATAGCCAAACAAATAAAAAAAAAACACACAAAAACGAAAAAAAACACTAAACATAAACCTTAGGAAGGGTGTAAAAACAAAACACAATTACAACATCATATACCCTGCTACCACGCACCAACACTCCGCAGTCAACTCCTTCCTTAACACACCTCTAATAAAAATAAAACACTACCTTTAATGGTTTAATATCAATTTAATCTATCAACTATGCATCCTATTACATTAATATGAAAATAATATTTAGAAAACAATTCATTCTTCACCAGCCTTTTAATTTCACTTAAATTACTATTTTAATATTCTCATTTAACGAATTCCATAGATTATCCCACACTTAGAAGAGAAGTGGACTTACCTCTGACGCAATTATACTTAAAAACAACAGCATAAAAGGTACGGAGAGCAGCCGCTGGGAGTATTCTCAACCTAGCATAATCCTCTCGATACGGTTCAGAAGGGCTTAAATTAGCAAATATTCTAATAATAATATTTTGCAAAACTTGGGCTGGACGAAAGATTGAGGAAAAAGTTCCCAATCAAATTGAACTACAATACAAAACGTTGGGGTAAATTAAACTAAAATACAACATACGGATTATTTCCTTTGGAATATAATGTTTAAGTTTACGAATTATGCCAACATTTTTGCTAATATATTTGAAACTTTCACAATCTGTTCTTAAAATGAGAGTGATTCATCAACAATAATACCAAGGTATCGAACATTTGAAGTCCTCCATATTGCAATGCCCCCAGCTTCAACTGAAGATATTCATGGATAACAATTACCAGACCGTCTAAAAACTACAAAATTTGACTTATTATAATTAATAGCAAGCTTATTGCACCTCATCCAGATAGACATCTTTTGAATATTGTTAGACAATGCACTAACAAACAATTCAGTCGTTTTCGCACACACACAATTGGAGCCGTGTCATCAGCAAACATCAGGAGAGAAACATTAGTCTCTTTATTGGTAAAGTCCGAAACCTTATTCATAAGTGGCCGAAGAGGAGAAGGGCTAGACCCTTGGGGTACACCACATCTAATTAGCAATGGTTGAGAAATTGAGCCAGATATTTTTATTCTTTGTAAATGACCAGAAAGGAAACTAATTATTAAATTGAGAAATCTTCCATTAACTCCATACCTTCGTAACTTTTATACAACTATAGAATGACCCACTGTATCGAAAGCTTTAATGATGTCTAAAAAAAATTGTTGCAACTCGGTAAGGTTTAACAAGAGCTTTATTTATACAACTAGTTAAATATGCTACTTGAACTTGACTTTATTTAATAAAAACATATACATAAATTTTGTACAAAGGAGAAGAGAGGAATCTCGTAATGTATCCTTTATCAAATAATAGGAAAAAGAAATTACACTTCCCGCTAACATAGCTTCAAGAAAGAAAAGAAAAATTGATAAGAACATAACAAAATTTAAAATAAATTTAAAGAAGGAATGAAAAAAAAACTACTGCCTATTCCATATTCATTTCTTTCCTAAAACCAAATTGATTAGGGTGTAATACATTAAATTTCTCAAGATGTGTATAAAGTCTATTATTAATTAACTTTTCTCATATATATATATATATATATATATATATATATTATATATATATATATATATATATATATATATATATATATATATATATATATATATATATATATGTATATATATATATATATATATATATATATATATATATATATATATATATATATATATATATATATATATATATATATATATATATATATATTATTGGATAGCTGTTTTTTTTGTTAAAAAGTCAAACAAAAAATAAAATACAAAACTTTTTTTTTCAGCAGCAGGGGTTTCAGAGGAGTATCAGCTATTATGGGTGCCAGAAGAGGGGTGGTTTGTCGGAGTGACTAAATAATAAAACCCAAATAAATTAAACAACCTTAAAAATTAATATAGCCTAAGTAACTTAAACAATACAAACTAAATAATCATAATAGCCTGAATAAATAACATGACAGCAGAACTTCAATAAATCAAGTCACCTAACCCAGGTTTAAAACAAATAAGCTTTGTTTTTCTAGGAATATTGAAATTTCACTTTCCCTTGGCTGACAAATATATTGCTGCTATATGCTTACATTTCACTTAAAGATTTCTTAGCACAGTTTCATATTGGACTTGGCATAAGTGGCTCTTTATATCGTCACAGCCAAAAATAGAGTATTTTTTATTCAAGGGGTTGAATAGCCCCTGATGGGCTTTTATGAACAAAATGTGGCTTGATAAATAAATATCGCCAAAATAAAACATTCGAAAATCAAGATAATGTTTTTTAGGAAAAACCTTTTTTTTGAGGACTCACGATCTGTTTTAAGGTGTGGGGGAAGGTTCATGGTACTTCTTAGATTCATTTTTATGAATAGAATTAGGTAGATATCTCTTGTATTGTTTTTATTTTATTTTTTTGTGGGGGGGGTAAATATTCTCTTCTTTCAGCTTATGGAGTTTATTTGCCTATGTTTTGGTATTAAGCTTTGTCTTGGGAGAGAGAAAGGAATTGTGGGTGATTTTTGCAGATTTGATTAGCAGCCCTTTTTAGATAATGTAGAACGCTTTAAAAAGATGGCTAGGAGGATTTTGGGTTGCTCTCAAACTTTGGATTTGAAATAGCTATGAATCCTCAGCCTGTATGCACTTTGAGGTAGCTATTCATCCTCAGGATACATCTTCTCTCTACCAATGAGTCTGGCTTCTCTGCAGAAGATCAATTTTTCATAAACAAATTTTTTCTGATTAAGTTAATTACTGAATTGAGACTTAAAACGAACAAAAATAACTGTTTCTCAGCTTTTGCAACATAGCTATGTTTGTAGGAGTATTCAAAACTAGCAATTTACTGAACACACAAAACCCATGCATAAAGAACAAGAGCACTCTATTTATGTGCCGCACAAAGTACCCTAAAGCATTTTATGCGTTTCCTGTGTAAATACCCTACATTATTTTATGTTTTCAGTAAAACACCAGTTTTACATAATCCTGCAAACACGAGGAGATATATTCACATCTGTTTAATGAATATGTGTTGAAACAATAATTTTTTGTTCGTTTAAGTTTCAATTCAATTCTTTACTTCCATCATAAACAATTGCTTTTAAATGATTTTTCTCTTTATTCCTGGTTGAAAAATTACATAAAACGGGAATAATAAACTTGGACATCACCATGAAGCAGTTTCAACAAAATAAAATTAAACAGCGCGAAACTTGTTTCTATACTGAAAGTTAGGGTTATTAAACTCGTGTCATCTTTTGTCTGAAGGGCACGAAGGATGAAAAACTATAGGCTGTCTCCTGTCGTCCAGTCAGTGTTAAAAAAAAAAACACAACAGTACTGGATGTACTTGCATCAAAATGTTCCCGAATGATAATAATATCCCTACTATCATAGTTCAATTTAGTTTTGTTTTAAATTCAACTCAACTTTCGAATTAAACTTTCCTTACCTGAGGTTTGTAGGATTGTGCAAAAAACAGCCAAAACCATATATTATGGAACTGGAAGGTTTTTTTTTTTACCAGCGTTTTTGCCTCACCTAAATTCCTTTCATTTTTTTTCTTTTTTCTTACATTAGCGAGTTTATGTCTTGAATTTGAATTTGATTCACTATGTTTTCTTTTAAAGCCTATATGCAAATTTTTGGTTGGCCTATTTTTCTTGATTGTAGATTCCCAGGTAGGTTCCTGATTAAAGAAGACACAATAACGGGTGCCTGCAGGGGGGGGGGGCTGGTAGGCATGGCTCCCCTGGAAATTTGGGACTATAACGTAATTATGAAGAAATCAAAGGAAAGACAGCAGAATAGGGAAAAACCATGGAAAAAAAGTATGTTAGCCAATGGTTGGCTGCCCGCCAATAGGTTTTGACACTTAACAAGGGCATTATAAGTTCAAATTTTTGACTGAGTGACCCCTTTTCGCAAACAATTTTTTGTATGATTTGGATAGAGTAAAAAATCAAATTCTTAACAGCAATGAATGGTAAGTAAAAAGCATACGAACTTAAATATTCATGACATTGAATTGAAGAATCAGCTTTTTATGGTGATTCAAAATATCTATTTGTTTCGAGTTTGAAGTTAAAGATCTCAAGTTACTAGTACATAAGAAAGTTAATTACAGAAAAAAGAAGGAAAAATACTTAAAAGGGGGCAGTCTTGATAAAATACGCCATCGAATTGTACCCGTGAGCCGATATCTGAAGAAACTATAACCAGAAATATTTAATTCTGTATTTTCCTCCAGAACGAATGCTTGATTTTGGTGTTATATTATCATTTATGTTTTTTTTCACTAGTGGTGTTTACATTGATCTAATTGTAAACCTCGAAAAAGTTATAACTTTTTATAGTTATGAAGTAAAAAGCCATCAAATATGTTGGTTTTAGGTATTCAAAATTAAATTAAAGATAGGAATATTATTCAGTGACGTTGAGCGCTTACAGCATTTCTCTTACAGATATTTTTATTTGATTTTCATAATCTTCATTTTAATGCTTTACTTCGAACAAACTACTTGAACCAGCTTTACTTTTTATAACCATTGATTCAGAAGGCTTTAAGTATATCGGTGTTTGATGACCATGTTCAAAATATCGATACTGTCCTATAATGTCCGTCCAACACTTCGGTATTGCTCAATAGAACTGAATGCTAGGAGTTCCTGTTTTATTTTTCATAACTAGGCTATTGCTTTATGTATTTTTTTTTAATTAATTTACTTTTTTTCATTCTTATATACTCTTACTTTACTTGGCAAACCTATTTCATTACTTTTAAAAATGTTTGTCTCTAAGCTTTGCCACCCATCAAAAACCAAACAGAGATCATTGAAATATTGACCGTTTTTTCTGCTTTAGAAAAAGTATCATGTTCATAAAACTATACAGTTTCATGAAATGTAATTAAACAAGAGAAAAATGATTTTTCAGCTAAAATAAGGAGCAACTTTAAAACTTAAAATCAATTGGAATTATTATGTATATAAGGGATAAAGTTTTTTAGTGCTTTGAAAAACCTTATTTTTCCAATTCAATAACCCTTGTATTTCAGTAAGTGCTCTTAAGAAATTGTACAACATTTTCTTAAATTTAGGAGTAAAGAGTAGGGAGTTAAGGAGGGAACAACCCATTTCATATAAAGAATAATCTATTCAAATAGGTTTCAAAACTATTTCTTACTTTCAGTTGAAAAAACTATTTGCTTTTTTATTTAATTTCAGATGTTTTCTAAATCAAGCCCAGACTTAACCAAAATATAATGTGAGGGTACCGCCCCTTAAACCCCGGTTAATTGCTGTTAAGATGTATATATGAATAATTATGAATTGATTAGCACCGCCTTACGTTTTCAGTTTTTTTGCTTAAGAATTGAAATGTTGGATTGCAATTTAAGTTTTGGACACAATTTGAATATGCTTAAAAAAGTTGCGATGAATAGTATTTTTGTTCATAAAGTCCCTCTTAACATTTCTACTGCAGAGTTTTTGTTAGATGAAGAGGGGTATTATTGTTCACATGGACGGAAGTTTTGTGAGACTTTTGATCTTCTACAAGGCTGAAGCCATCACAACCTCTACACTAGGATTCTTCGATCAATAAATACATTACATACATATATTTAAATACATTGAAATATTTCATATAAATAGTAAAAGAGAAATATTACCATTAAAAATTGCTAAAAACAGAGCTCCTAGTAGTATTTACCCCTCCCCCTCCCTCAAAGAAATTTCTTGGTGGATTCATGATAGCTCGCTTCGCCTTTTCCGCCTCAGTGCTGATAGACATGGGAATGTAATATTTTATGCTGCATAGAGAATAATTAATTCCTACTGCCCCCTACCTCTTTCTACATTTATCTGAAGGCTCATGGAGAGTAAGCAGTTTGGCCATGAAAATGTGTTCTTTTGGGCATTTGCCCCTACCCCCGCCTACACGATGACTCACCCTTCCCCTTCACTATAGCTGATACACAATTACACATCACCAAATGTAATTTCATTAAAAATAAAGGGAATCAACTTTTTTGATTTTGTTTAATCCAGTGCTACCACCGTGTGTTATTACTTCCTCCGCAACTGGAAAGGCTACAATATAGTTTATTGATACTTTTAATTCAATTAGCTTCTCAGAATTCCAAATTGATAGCAAATTTGCCCTCTTTTAGGCAAAGTCATAGTTTGGTGCCATAAAATGACAGAAAACAACACTTTCCCGTGGCACAATCTTTATGGTCACTAAAAAAGGAACTTTAAATTTACGTTAGAATGAGTTCTCTCCCAATTATCTAGAACCTTCAGTTTCATACAATCACCTCTGGGAAAAAACAAAACAACTAAACATGCATCGACGATCTTTCTTCTAGAAAAAAAAGCGAAATTCCACATTTTGTAGATTAGAGCTTGAAACCTCTACGGTAGGATTCTCTGATATGATGAATCTAATAAAGAGATTTTCACTAAGATTGCTTGCTTATTTGGGGGGGGGGTCTCCTTTTTTCAAAAATCAGGCACATTTTCTCAGACTCATGGCTTTTGGTGGGTAACAATATATTGGTCCAAGTCACTCCTTACTTACAATTTGTTATCACAAACTATTTGATAAGATTCTCTTGGGATAAAAATTTGTACTTGAACCTGTACATTTTATTCAGTAGAATTGGACACTCAAAAGAAAGAGGGTCAATTTGACAGCTGGAGTTTAACTTTAAATTTAGTTTTTCTTTTGCTATTCTGTATTTTTTTTTTTTAATTTCTGAAGATATAAGGTATTCCAGTTCCAGGGGGAGAATTGTCCTGTTATGAAAAAGGTAGATTTCACATGGCCGTTATAAAATCGAAGCGTGGTACCTATGCAGGCAGGATGATTTTTGAGTATCTCTACTCCTTTTGTAGCCTATTCCAAGGCTTAGAAAATTGCATAAAGACAAGTCTACATCTGTTATAATCTTGAAAAGCAAAAAATCTTTCTGTAATTTCAGTTTGAGTGATTGTCTTTAAGATAAAATGCGTAATAATTAAATTTATTATTGATTAAATGGTTTGCTCCCTTTGCCAGGAATCCTCTTCGTTTAAGATTTACTGGATTTTGTTTCATTTTGCATGCAAAGTTAGTCACTCTTTTTATTTGAGAATTTTCTCCTAAATATATTTAAAAATAAACGTATTCATAAGAAAACGTATTCTAAAATATATTCCCGTATCCCCATCCACCACTGCTATTCTGGTGTCTGCCCCCGCCCTGGAAAATTTTCTGCGGGTGTCCTTGGACACAACCCTTACCTTTTGAAATAGAATTGAAAATGGAACTTTTTAAGGCTCCATTTTCGTTTTGCTTTCCGTTAGACTAGTAGACACTTGTCTAGACTAATTTTCCTGGGTATTTATTTTCGCAAAGATATTTTCTATATCTCTGACGATATTTCTGATTGTTCCGCCCACATCGCAACCCTTTTATTTATATCTTAAGTCTAGTAGTTACTCAATAGTCTAGACTTGGTTTTAAGGATGCCAAAAGTTGCATAAGGCTTTATTTCTGACAACTAATAAAAAAAAGAAAAACATTTTTTCTAATGAAAGTAAAGAGCGAAACTAAAACTTGAAATTAAAACTTGAAATTAAAACTCAGACATTACACTGTATATAACAGATTTGTCTCCTCATCCGCTCTTTGCACTAGTGTTAGAGTGCTTTACTGAAAGCATTTTAGAACAAATGCAGCCAATAGGAATTTTTTTCAAACATTTAAACTGAAAATTCCATTCTTTAAAGCAAATTTAAATTAATAAATTCTTCGATTTTGAAGACATTCAGATAAAAACAATTAAACTTTTCATCAAATTGTTTTTCAGTTAGAACTTTCGTTCTTGAAGCGCTTTGGGCGTAAAGAGCTCACAGGGCGTATGAAACGAAGGGATTTCGGTCCCCTTATCGTTCCTGCTCGGTTTAACTTATTACACTTAAAAAAAAATATCAAACTATCAGGTGTTCGTCGAATTTTATTCGCATGAGAGCATTTGTATGGTTCCAGGAAAAGGGGAAACCCCCCTCAAAAGTGATGAAATTGGACCTTAAAATCATGAATATCCTGGAGCGCCCTAAGAGGATTTTCAAGCCCCTAACTAAAACTTCACATTTTTCGTGTCGCGAGTGTATGTTAATTTATTCATTTTTCTTTTTTAGTATTCCGTTTTTTTCACTAGGGGTCAGTGATCGTGGATTTCAAGAGACTTCATCTTCAAACGGGAATTGTGAATTTTAATGCCCTTTTAAAAGTCTAAAGTGGTTAGAGGGCAACTAGGACCTTCCCATGCTCTTTTCCCTCCTATACCCATTGTGGCAAAAGTGGGGTCGCATCCCGATTTCAAGGCAGCCATTTTATTCAATGGGTCGAAATAAACAATGTTTCTGAAGATAGCAAAACCCGTATAGTCAGTGGCGTCCCGATGCTCATTTTATTTGGGGGGGGGGGCGATCTTCGTAAGTTTTACCGAATTGCTACCTGATTTATGCCGAATTTCAGAAATCTGCAGAAATCAAGAATTTTGCTAAATTTCGATCGATTTTGCTAAATTTCTGCCAAAATTTTCGCCTTCGGCGAAAATTTACCGAATGCCAAAAAAAATTTGAAGACGCCCGAGGAGGGGGGCGTCTTTCCCGCCCCCCCCCCCTCCTCGGGACGCCCATGCGTATAGTTCCTGGAGCAAGGGCCCGAAGTTATGCAGGCAAGGCTCAAGGCAAGGGCTCAAAAAATTATATAGTAGAATTCTTAAGGGTTTTCTATGAATTCAAAGAAAGGTAGGCTATGTACATTGTTAAGTTCAAAATGACACAATTCTAATAACTCAAGGATTACCCCTTTTTTATTGCAAATTCGATATTCAAGACCCAAGGGCTGATTAATAAACTCTAGGAGAAAGCTAACTATACTGAATCTTTTTGAATTGAACATTGACTGTACTCCTTTATTGAAATTGATGTACTCCTTCATGATTGAACAGCTCTTTGCCATATGACGCCAGGGGGTTAGCATTCCCCCCTCTTATATGTCGAAAAATATCTTTCCTACGTATTTTCATTGAAAAGATCGAAAAAAAAGCAAAATAAAATCCCCCATAGATGGGGGATAATGTTCAATTCATGGGGGGATAATAAAATCCCCCCATATATCCAATTCATGGGGGGGATAATAAAATCCAAGATGGGGGGATAATAAAATCCCCCCATAGACTGTGAAAGATGCATTTTTGTTTGTCTCTTCAGTAAAACAAAGTTGTAAAAGAATCCCCCTCTCCCATATTTTTCATAAATTGTCACCTCTCACTTCGACCGAAGACTTTCAGAGAACTATTTTTTAACCCTTTTAACCGTGGTAATACTTATCTTGACTAACACCGGTGAAAACGGTTCGACAGACTGTTTTACATTTATTTTGATTTTTTTTTTTTTTTTATCAACAAATGGGTAAATAAAAACACAACAGATGAATCTCCATATAATACTAACAAAACAAAATAAACATTACATTTACCGTCTGTACAAGCTGATTATTGCAAACATTAGTTAGTAGGCCTACTTATAAAGCAATCCCTTTGCAGCAATTTACAAAAAGAGATTGCACTATGGTCTAGTATTCAAATAGTAAATTTGTTAATAAAGTGTATGTTTATCAATTTCACTGAGACTTTGTTAATATCCTATCTAGATGAATTACATAAGTGTTGTTTAAAAAAAAAAGGACCATTGCATTTTGATGGTTCCATGGGCGTAATTTCACCGTTTTGATTGGGGAGGGGGCAATGGTGGTTCTGACGTCTCTTGCGCCCGGTACAAAATCTTGATTAGCACCTCCTCCTGTCTCTTGCAACATTTTCAGGCAAAAGTTTAACAAAATTCTCATTTATTAACAAAATTGTTTTCAATTTATTAATAAATTAATAATTTAATATATGTTTTAGTTTATTATTCATATTATTTATTTATCATTAGTTATTTTCATTTAACTATTATTATTTATTTTAATTTAATTATTTTATTATTATTATTCACTTATTTTAAATTCTTCAATATATTTTATCTTATTAATTAGTTAATAATTTATTAATTATTTTCATTTATTAACTGTGCCCTCTTCGTTAGATTATTATTTTTGAGTTTTGCGCCCCCAAAATTTCTGAGCCCGGGGCAAGTGCCCCCTCTGCTCCTCTCCGAAAACTGACTCTGGGGAGAGAGACGGAAGAGGTGGTTCACATCCTGACTTTGAGGAGTATGAGATACACTTCTGGGAAAAGGAGGTTTTCCTGGGGCGCACCCGCGGGAACTTTACGATAAATACAAGCCTTATCGTGTTTTTACGTTATCTCAAAACTTATTTTGGGAATTTTATTTTATAATTGATACCGAACACTAAACAAGTAAAGATGGCGTGGGCCTGCCCTAAGTCTTCAATAGCACATTTTGCTTCAAGCGACACATCAAACAAACATAAAATTAAGTTGGCAGTCCCTCTTCGGTGCCCGTCCGGTGGTAGAGGATCACCAGCAGATTCTCGGCGCCAGACGTGCAAGGCATGTTTCTATTTTTTTTATACTTACCTTTGCCCTATCAACTTAAAAAAAAAAAAAACTAGCGCTAAAGCGATTTGTGCTGTATCGATGTTAACTTGGAATGCACCTCTTAACCTAGTCCAATTCAACGTTCTGACAAAAATGAACTTGCCAACACACTAAACCAGTTTTTCATCAATTATCCTTTTTAGTTTTACTTAATAAATAATAATAACTTCCAAATTATTAGGGGGGTAACTTCGGCCTTACCTGTCCCTCCTTCAAAATGACGCATATGGATGGCTCATATCATTTTCCTACCGGTGACAGCAATTCGAAGGGGAGGGGGGGGGTGATGCCCTCCTAGATTTGTATGCCCCCTCCTAGATTTTGAAAACATCTTTTTTGGGTGATAATTTTATTTAAAGATTCGTTTTTTGGTATTGTCATTGAAAAAATGACAAATTTGCCCCCTTCCCCCTAAATTTTAGACAATAAATTCCTCCCCACCCTAAGTTTTCGTGAATTGATACCACTGTTTAGTCTTGGGTCGGAATCCTTTGGCGTCCAAAATATGGTAAGGCATCTTGCTAATTTGAGCACTCAAAAGATTATATTATAATAAAAAATCGTGAAAACAGCATATTAATTCCGTTATACTCGGGAAATGAATGGCCATTAAATGGATGACACAATGGTACGTAATGCGCATTTATTTAGGCTATAGAGTGAAAGTACAGTTTTTTAGATACGTCAAGCTCTGTAATTTTGTTCTGAGGAAGGTGGGGAGCAAGGTCGTATCCAGAGGACAGGGGGTTTGAATCCCCCCCCCAAATATGTTTGTCAGACTCATAAAAGTGTAACAAAAAATGCATATAACCAAATTTGATGCGTTTTTGAAAGTTCTTTTGTACATCCCCACCCAAGAAAAACAACCCTCCCCGAACAAAAAACCCTTGATACGGCCCTGGTGGGGAGAGGGAACTTACCTTATAAACTTTCTCTGCTTTTTCTGTAGACTAAATATGCGTTTGATACCTTTTAGCTCGAAGAATTTTTTTGAACACTGAGAACTTTTGATTTTTTATTCTCGGAAACGGGGATATGGGAGTTGTACCTCCGAGACGATATATTCCCAGTCTTCCACCATTATCTGTATTCTAATAGTTTTCTATCTTTAGCTTCGGTTTTCTTAGTGTAACGGTTTAAGCAAGTAATGATCCTACCCGAAGATACTTAAGCAGGATTTTGTTTCAAGTTGGGGGTGGGGGAGGAAGAATTGCGGATGATGGTTTGGAACTTCAGATAGTTTCAATGAATTGGTGAAAAATATGGAATATATTGAATTTGTAAAAAGTTCGCCGGGTTACAAATCAATTTCGGTTGAATTAAGAAATTATGGGGTGAATTAAATTCTTCTTTACTGTTTATTTTTCACAGAATCATAATTTTCATAGGTTCGTATTTAGCTGGGAGGTGATCGACAATCTCAGCATTTATTTTACTCTCTTCTTTTTACAGCGGTGCTAAAGTAATGCGTTCCTTCATCCCATTGTAATTTTGATTTCTTTGCAAATGCTTTCTGTCTATTTGATGATGCTCTTGCATTCCTTGTAACCACAGATTCCGTTGGGCATCATTTTCGTTTGCAATTTGTTGTGATTCTCCCTGTTGCTTGACTTTTAACTGCATGATTTAAATAACGATCAGAAAATAAAGAAGGGACAAGTTTTTTTTTTCAAATGAAAGTAGGCTAAAGAGAATTTTCCAGGCGGAGTGGTATTAAAACTTAAAACTTAGTGGTATTAAAAAAAAAGGAGCAATATTAAAACTTAAAATAAAATGCAGAAATTAAATCCACGCTCTTTACGCTAAACTTTGACTTTTTGCCTCAATTATTTAAGAGCTACTCCTCAAACACAAAACAGTAGGGAGCCAGGTATTACTCTGGACCCGACACAATTTATTCAAGGATTATTGATCCACGAAGGGGGACAGATTTCTGAGAAATTGATTGCATAATCGACTAGGACAAGAGGGGAAGTAGATTTCTGAGAAATTGATTTGCATAATCGAGGGGAATGATTGATCCACAAAAGGGGAATTAAGAAACAATATGGTGTCTTTGATCTTTAGGTCTGAGGGATAAATGGTCTTTAGTGAAAGAGATAAATGAATATTCTATTTTTTAAATATGGCTTCTCTGATCTTTAATGACAGAGATAAATTAATATTCTATCGAAAACTTAATAGTGTAGCTAGGAACACCTATGAGATGAAGAGATTAACGCGGGAAATGGTTTCTTGGGAATTTCAAATGTGACAGCGCAGGGATGCCAAAACATAGGAACACGCAGAAATTACGTTTAGGGGATTATTTGGGCGAAACCGTTTGAGACATTTTAGGGGATTATTTGGGCGAAAACGTTTGAGACATTTTAGAAGATGATTTAGACGAAACAGTTTGAGAATTTTAGAATATGATTTTAGACGATGATTTAGAAGATGATTTGGAGTGAAACTCTGTGGTCGTTACAATACACAAGTTCCATTTGAACAGTGTTGTGAGGTCCCCTACCCCAACACCAAAGGGCCCCCCACCCCAACCCCAAAGGGCCACTCGGGCCCCAAAGGCCCCCCGTGACCCCAAAGGTCCCCGCGCCCCCAAAGGCCCCCCGGGCCCCCAAAAGACCCCCGGGCTCCCAAAGGCCCTCCGAGCCCCCAAAGGGCCTCCGGGCCCTCAAAGGCCCCCTCCCAGACCCCCAAATGCCCCCTTGACACCCAAAAACCCCCCGGGCCAACAAAGGGCCCCCTCCCTCCGGGCCCCAAAAGGGGTCCCTCCCCCTGGGCCCCCCAGAGGGTCCCCATCCCCCGGGCCCCCAAAGAGCCCCCCTCCCCATTTTTTTAATACTTTTTTTTGGGGCACTTGAGACACAGAAGGGCCCCCACATTTCAAAAGGCTTTATTATATCTTTTCAGAACAAGTTCCTTTCTTAATATTCCTTTTAAACCCATTTTACAAGTTGAAGTACTCATCCTTTTCACACACAACTTTACTTTACAACTTTTTGAACACCCCAACACTAAGCAATACTTTTCACAGGCTTTATTATATCTTTTCAGAACAAGTTCTTTACGTAATGTCCCTCCTGAACCCATTTTACAAGTTGAAGTACTTATCCTTTTAACACACAACTTTACCTTACGGCTTTTTGCATACCCCAACACCAAGCAATACTTTTCAAAACGGCATTATTATATTATTTCAGAACAAGTTCTTTTCTTAATGTCCCTCCTAAACCAATTTACAAGTTGAAGTACCCATCATTTTCACCCACATACAAACAGAGAAAGACAGACACTATAGACATACAAACCAACAAAGACAGACACTTCAGACATACAAACAAACAAAGACAAACACTTCAGACATACAAACAGAGGAAGACTGGCACTTTGGATATACAAACCAACAAAGAAAGACACTTCAGACATACAAATCAGCAAAGACAAACACTTCAGACATACAAACAGAGAAAGACAGGCACTTTAGACATACAAACCAATAAAGACAGACACTGAAAACATACAAACCAACAAAGAAAAACACTTCAGACATACAAACAGAGAAAGACAGGTACTTTAGACATACAAACCAACAAAGACAGACACTTCAAACATACAAACCAACAAAGACAAACACTTCAGACATACAAACAGAGAAAGACAAACACTTTAGACATGCAAACCAACAAAGACAGACACTTCAAACATACAAAACAACAAAGACAGACACTTCAGACATACAAACAGAGAAAGACAAACACTTTAGACATACAAACCAACAAAGACAGACACTTCAAACATACAAAACAACAAAGACAAACACTTCAGACATACAAACAGAGAAAGACAGGCACTTTAGACATACAAACCAATAAAGACAGACACTGAAAACATACAAACCAACAAAGAAAAACACTTCAGACATACAAACAGAGAAAGACAGGCACTTTAGACATACAAACCAACAAAGACAGACACTTCAGACATACAAACCAACAAAGACAAACACTTCAGACATACAAACAGAGAAAGACAAACACTTTAGACATACAAACAGAGAAAGACAGACACTTCAAACATACAAACAGAGAAAGACAAGCACTTTAGACATACAAACCAAAAAAGACAGACACTTCAGACTTACACACCTACAAAGACAAACACTTCATACATACAAACCAACAAAGACAGACACTTCACACATACAAACCAACAAAGACAGACACTTCAGACATACAAACCAACAAACACAAACACTTCAGACATACAAACAGAGAAAGACCGACACTTTAGACATACAAACAGAGAAAGACCAACACTTTAGACATACAAACAGAGAAAGACAAACACTTTAGACATACAAACCAACACCGACAGGCACTTCAGACATACAAACCAACAAAGACAAACACTTTGGACATACAAACAGAGAAAGACAAACACTTTAGATAAACAAACCAAAAAAGATAGACACTTCACACATACAAACCAACATAGATAGATACTTCAGACATACAAACCAACAAAGACAATCACTTCAAACATACAAACAGAGAAAGACAGGCACTTCAGACATAGAAACAGAGAAAGACAGACACTTCAGACATACAAACAGAGAAAGACAAACACTTTAGACATACAAACCAACAAAGACAGACACTTCAAACATACAAAACAACAAAGACAAACACTTCAGACATACAAACAGAGAAAGACAAACACTTTAGACATACAAACCAACAAAGACAGACACTTCACACATACAAAACAACAAAGACAAACACTTCAGACATACAAACAGAGAAAGACAGGCACTTTAGACATACAAACCAATAAAGACAGACACTGAAAACATACAAACCAACAAAGAAAAACACTTCAGACATACAAACAGAGAAAGACAAACACTTTAGACATACAAACAGAGAAAGACAGACACTTCAAACATACGAACCAACAAAGACAGACACTTCAGACATACAAACAGAGAAAGACAGGCACTTTAGACATACAAACCAATAAAGACAGACACTTCAGACTTACACACCTACAAAGACAAACACTTCATACATACAAACCAACAAAGACAGACACTTCACACATACAAACCAACAAAGACAGACACTTCTGGCATACAAACCAACAAATACAAACACTTCAGACATACAAACAGAGAAAGACCGACACTCTAGACATACAAACAGAGAAAGACCAACACTTTAGACATACAAACAGAGAAAGACAAACACTTTAGACATACAAACCAACACCGACAGGCACTTCAGACACACAAACCAACTCAGACAAACACTTTGGACATACAAACAGAGAAAGACAAACACTTTAGACAAACAAACCAAAAAAGATAGACACTTCACACATACAGACCAACATAGATAGATACTTCAGACATACAAACCAACAAAGACAATCACTCAAACATACAAACAGAGAAAGACAGGCAATTCAGACATAGAAACAGAGAAAGACAGACACTTCAGACATACAAACAGAGAAAGACAGACACTTCAGACATACAAAACAACAAAGACAAGCACTTTAGACATACAAACAGAGAAAGACATACACTATAGACATACAAACCAACAAAGACAAACACTATAGACATACAAACCAACAAAGACAAACACTTCAGACATAAAAAAAGAGAAAGGCATGCACCTTAGACATACAAACAGAGAAAGACAAACACTTTCGACATAAAAACCAACATAGATAGACACTTCAGACATACAAACCAACAAAGACAAGCGCTTTAGACATACAAACAGAGAAAGACAGGCACTTCAGACATACGAACAGAGAAAGACAGACACTTTAGACATACAAACAGAGAAAGACAAACACTTTAGACATAAAAACCAACAAAGACAGACACTTCACACATACAAACCAGCAATGACAAGCGCTTTAGACATACAAACCAACAAATACAGACACTTCAGACTTACAAACCTACAAAGACAAACACCTCATACATACAAACAAACAAAGACAGATACTTCACACATACAAACCAACAAAGACAGACATTTCAGACATACAAACCAACAAATACAAACACTTCAGACATACAAACAGAGAAAGACTAACACTTTAGACATACAAGCCAACAAAGACAGACACTTCAGAAATGCAAACCAACAAAGACAGACACTTCAGACATACAAACCAACAAAGACAAACACTTCAGACATACAAACAGAGAAAGACAAGAACTTTAGACATACAAACCAACAAAGACAGACACTTCAGACACACAAACCAACAAAGACAAACACTTCAGACATACAAACAGAGAAATACCGGCACTTTAGATATACCAACCAACAAAGAAAGACACTTCAGACACACAAATCAACAAAGACAAACACTTCAGACATACAAACAGAGAAAGTCAGGCACTTTAGACATACAAACCAACAAAGACATGGCACTTTAGACATACAAACCAACAAAGACAGACACTTCAGACATACAAACCAACAAAGACAAACACTTCAAACATACAAACAGAGAAAGACAGGCACTTTAGACATACAAACCAACAAAGACAGACACTTCACACATACAACCAAAGACAAACATTTTAGACATACAAACAGAGAAAGACATGCACTTTAGACATACAAACCAACAAAGACCAACACTTCAGACATACAAACCAACAAAGACAAACACTTTAGACATACAAACAGAGAAAGACAGACACTTCAGACATACACACAGAAAAAGACAAACACTTTAAACATACAAACAGAAAAAGTGTCTGTCATTGTAGGTGTGTATGTTTAAAGCGCCTGTCTTTCTCTGTTTGTATATCTGAAGTGTTTTTCTTTGTTGGTTTGTATGTCTGAAGTGTCTGTCTTTGTTGGTTTGTATGTCTAAAGTGCCTGTCTTTCTCTGTTTGTATGTCTGAAGTGTTTTTCTTTGTTGGTTTGTATGTCTAAAGTGCTTGTCTTTCTCTGTTTGTATGTCTGAAGAGTCTGTCTTTGTTGGTTTGTATGTCTAAAGGGCTTGTCTTTCTCTGTTTGTATGTCTGAAGTGTCTATCTTTGTCGGTTTGTATCTCTGAAGCGTCTGTCTTTGTTGGTTTGTATGTCTGAAGTGTCTGTCTTTGTTTGTTTTTATGTCTAAAGTGTTTGTCTTTCTCTGTTTGTATGTCTAAGGTGCATGTCTTTCTCTGTTTGTATGTCTGAAGTGTTTGTCTTTGTTGGTTTGTATGTCTGAAGTGCCCGTCTTTCTCCGTTTGTATGTCTAAAGTGCCTGTCTTTCTCTGTTTGTATGTCTGAAGTGTTTGTCTTTGTGGGTTTGTATGTCTGAAGTGTTTGTCTTTGTTGGTTTGTATCTGTATAGTGTCTGTCTTTGTTGGTTTGTATGTCTATAGTGTATGTCTTTCTCTGTTTGTATGTCTGAAGAGTCTGTCTTTGTTGGTTTGTATGTCTAAAGGGCTTGGCTTTCTCTGTTTGTATGTCTGAAGTGTCTGTCTTTCTCTGTTTGTATGTCTGAAGTGTATGCCTTTCTCTGTTTGTATATCTCAAGTATTTGTCTTTGTTGGTTTGTATGTCTTAAGTGCCTGTCTTTCTCTGTTTGTATGTCTGAAGTGTCTATCTTTGTTGGTTTGTACGTCTGAAGTGTCTATCTATGTTTGTTTTTATGTCTGAAGTGTCTCTCTTTTTTTGTTTGTTTGTCTAAAGTGTTTGTCTTTCTCTGTTTGTATGTCTAAAGTGTATGCCTTTCTCTGTTTGTATATCTCAAGTATTTGTCTTTGTTGGTTTGTAAGTCTTAAGTGTCTGTCTTTCTCTGTTTGTATGTCTGAAGTGTCTATCTTTGTCGGTTTGTATGTCTGAAGTGTCTGTCTTTGTTGGTTTTTATGTCTAAAGTGTTTGTCTTTCTCTGTTTGTATTTCTAAAGTGCCTGTCTCTGTTGGTTTGTATGTCTGAAGTGTCTGTCTTTCTCTGTTTGTATGTCTGAAGTGCCTGTCTTTCTCTGTTTGTATGCCTGACGTGCTTGTCTTGGTTGGTTTGTATGTCTGAAGTGTCTATCTATGTTGATTCGTATGTGTGAAGTGTCTCTCAATTTTGGTTTGTTTGCCTAAAGTGTTTGTCTTTCTCTGTTTGTATGACTGAAATGTTTGGCTTTGTTGGTTTGTATGTCTGAAGTGCCTGTCTGTGTTGGTTTGTATGTCTAAAGTGTTTGTCTTTCTCTGTTTGTATGTCTAAAGTGTTTGTCTTTGCTGGTTTGTATGTCTATAGTGTCTGTCTTTGTTGGTTTGTGTGTCTAAACTGCATGTCTTTGTTGGTTTGTATGTCTAAAGTGCCTGTCTTTCTCTGTTTGTATATCTGAAGTGTTTGTCTTTGTTGGTTTGTATGTCTATAGCGTCTGTCTTTGTTGGTTTGTGTGTCTAAACTGCATGTCTTTGTTGGTTTGTATGTCTAAAGTGCTTGTCTTTCTCTGTTTGTATGTCTGAAGTGTTTGTATTTGTTGGTTTGTATGTCTGAAGTGTCTGTCTTTGTTGGTTTACATGTCTGAAGTGTCTGTCTTTGTTGGTTTGTATGTCTAAAGTGTCTATCTTTCTCTGTTTGCATATCTGAAGTGTTTGTATTTGTTGGTTTGTTTGTCTGAAGTGTCTGTCTTTGTTGGTTTGTATGTGTGAAGTGTCTGTCTTTGTTGGTTTGTATGTCTAAAGTGTTTGTCTTTGTTGGTTTGTATGTCTGAAGTGTCTGTCTTTGTTGGTTTGTATGTCTAAAGGGCTTGTCTTTGTTGGTTTGTATGTGTGAAGTGTCTGTATTTGTTGGTTTTTATGTCTAAAGTGTTTGTCTTTCTCTGTATGCATGTCTGAAGTGTCTGTCTTTCTCTGTTTGTATGTCTGAAGTGCCTGTCTTTCTCTGTTTGTATGTCTGAAGTGCTTGTCTTTGTTGGTTTTTATGTCTGAAGCGTCTATCTATGTTGGTTTTTATGTCTAAAGTGTTTGTCTTTCTCTGTTTGTATGTCTAAGGTGCATATCTTTCTCTGTTTGTATGTCTGAAGTGTTTGTCTTTGTTGGTTTGTATGTCTGAAGTGTCTAAAATGCCTATAATGACAAAACGAGGATTTTGTCAGCCAGTGGTAAAATATGAAGACGAAAAACCAGCAAATATTTGAGAAGGACCTCCGCCAAGTCATCCTCAGTGCTAAAAAAACAACAAAAAAAAACAAAAAAAAAACAACAAGAATCTAACCTTTTAGAGTTCACTACACAAGATCCAAACAATGGGATTTAATTTTAATTTTTTTGAAATTTAATTTAATTTTTTAGAAACTTGCAAAAGGCATCGAATTCTTCCACCTTCTTTACGTTTCAACCTTCTTAAAAAAAAAAAGAAAAAAAAAGTGTTTGTTCGGATCTTGTGTAGTGAACTCTAAAAGGCTAGATTCTTGTTTTTTTTGTTTTTTTTTTTAGCACTGAGGACGACTGCGAAGGTCCTTGTCGAAATATTTGCTGGTTTTTCGTCTTCATATTTTACTACTGGCTGACAAAATCCTCGTTTTCTCACCCTTTTTTGGTTTTATTTATCATTTATTATTTCCTCTCCTCTCTTAGCTTCATATGTCATGTATAGCCAGTGTGGTCTTAGAAAGTATTTAGCTCAAATCTTAATTTTTGTAAGAGAACTTGGCTGAAATATCCAAGACTAATCATTTTTTTTTTATAAATGTCTAGAATAGCGACTCTCCAGAAGAGCACATGCTAGGAAAAAAGGGAACGATTTTTATATTGCTAATTCCATGTTCATTTCTATGGTTTTGTAAGTTTTTGCGACAATTCATCCCCAAAACCTCTAATGGTCTCTTATAGTCCTAGGCTACATAGAAAAAAAAAAACCAAAAATGATAAAATTTTTACTTTAGAATATGCAGCAAATATCAATGAATCGTATTTCCTTGCTTTCTCCTATCCTATCTGTATTAAATCAATGTTAATGATTTACTATTTTATTTATTTTAATTGCCTAAGTCTATAAGATCCACGTAAACAGTGTTTGAGTTTGGGGACTCTAAACGGGACAGCAATAATCGAAAATTGACCTAATGTAGGTTATATACGCCAGTAAGAGTTGGCGATCAGAGTAGCCCAACCTGTGCATATTTGTTAAACTCTGGATTGGGTGGTTACCTTTGGGTGCAATATTGTCAACTTGCAGCCTAAGAAAGCAATCACCTGTAAATGTTACACCTAGGATTGTTGTAGAGGAAACAGTTAAAGACAGCAAATAAGGGGTTATGATATCCCGCTTGAGTGGATTGAATCGTAGAACTTTCACCTTCTTTTCATTCACTTGTAGGCTTTCCATTGACACTGGGTGATGAAATAATTTTTTTTTACATAGCCTAGGTCTATATGAGACCATTAGGAGGATGGGGCTGGGATGAAATATCCCAAAAAAGAATATAGAATTAGCGGTCTAAAACTATTGCTCGTTCTGTTCCAGCTGTTCGTTCTGCTTCGTTCCAGCCTCGTTCTGCTTCGGACTTATTCTTATCTTGACTGCAACCCAGGACCTGCTAAACTGGTCTATTTAAGATTATTTTCTTAAAATACCAGTTGAAGATGCATTAGACAAGACTAGCATATATAAAGTTAGTTTGGATTCATTATAAACTCATGACACTCATGTTTTTCGAAAATATCTTCATCTGTATATCTGTTACAAGTAAATGATATCAGTAAACTAAAAAGAAAGGTAAACAACGCCTGATATGTATCATACTTATTTTCTTTCACTTATTTTATTATTTTATATCATTTATTCAAATTTCTTTTTAGGCCACATAAAGTAAAGTTAGTTTGGATCCACCATAGACTCATGACACTCTTGTGTTTCGAAAATGTCTACATTTGTATGTCTGTTACAAGTAAATAACATCAGTAAAAATGAAAATTAAATGACGAAAGAAGCTTAGCATATTTATTTATGTACTAACATTTGTGCTCCCAAGAAATTTTAAGAAACGAACGATTATATAATCATAAAACTCAATATAACAGTAATTACATTAATTTGATTTACAATCGCTGTCGTAACTCATGTGACTTCCAGATCTGAAATAGAAGAAGAAAAAAATGACTAAGTATGATGCCAAAGAGCTTAATGTTCACAAAAAATCAGATAGCAGATAAAATTGAAGTAGTCAATCAAAGCTAAGGGGATAATTTAGGTGTGCATTAGCTTTATAAGTCTAATGCAATCTATCGAATCAAACGAATCTATCGTATAAGTCATGGGTGATATTCATATAAATCAGGGTTGTTTCACACATAGAAGTAAGCCAAATGGCCCATTAACCCCTCCTCGCTCAGAAGAAGTAGAAAAAAGCCTTGGACAAGGGTCATTTTAATAAAAAAAATTAAAAAACTTTTTTCAATAGTATGGGCCTTTGCAGCCCTCTTTTTCGTGGAATGATGTGCAGGATAGAGATGGTATGCTAGTGCTTTTCAATATTCAGTGAGTAAACAAAGTTTTTTATGTTATAAGGAATTAGTTACAAAGGGCCTAATATGTATTCGTATTCGTTTATTTGAACATCTATCATAACACTCAAGATGAACGCTAAATTATGCTACCTTTACAACCACAAAAGAAACAGAAAATGAGAAAAAAGAAGGTCGCTTGTTAAATACGCTTATAAAACATGGCACGAAGGAGTTTGCAAATCTGTTCGTCCGGCACTTAACGGGTTGTAGTTTTTTGTGATGCCTAGTAATTTTGCTGATCTGTACAGATGGTGGAAAAATAGATCGATGGTTCTCGTTTACTAATAGCGTTTTCCCAAATTTCATTACTAATTTATGTCTTTAATCGAATAATGTGGGCCACTTCAAGAATTTAAAAACACTTTCGTAGTTTCTAAAGTGGGGTCAAAGTATTATTTTAGTAGCACATTTTTGAACATCTTCTAATTCTGCTGACATGTAAGCAGTGTTTTTAGTCTGGGGACCCCAAAAGGGACAACAATACTCGAGGATTGACCCAATGTAGGTTGTATACGCCAGTAGGAGTTGGCAATCAGAGTAGCCCAACCTGCGCATACGTGTCAAACTCTGGATTGAGTGGTTACCTTTGCGTTTAATTTTGTCAACTTGCAGTTTAAACGAGCAGTCACCTGTAATTGTTACACCTAGGATTGTTGCAGAGGAAACAGTTGGAAACGGCACATATGGGGTCATAATGTCCCACTTGAGTGGATTGTTACGTAGAACTTTCAATTTCTCTTCATTCACTTGTAGGCTTTTTGATTGACACTGGGTGGTGAAATTCCTGAAGAAAGTGTGACAAACTGCTTCTTTGCTACTGTGCTGTGTACTGTGTACTTCAGAAGTGTGGAAAAGTCAACGAACTTAAAATGCTGTTCGAATTCTGCATGGATTGGGTTGATGATGGCAAGGGATAAAAGGGCAGCTAGTTTCGTTCCTTGGGCGCAGCCACGAGTTAGTTGTGACTACTAAGAGTCACAACATATCATCACATGTCATCGGCAAATAAAGTATAAAAGCCGTCTCCACGTAGAAACTCTCTCACTGCTAGTAGTATTTGACTTTTAGCTCCCATCTCCTTCAGATTCGTTAAAGCGGTCAGATGTTTCATAAGACCGAATGGTTTTTTGTAGTCCACCAAAAGTAAATCGACAATAATATTAGAAGTCTCCAGCCACTTGACGATTAAGTGGTATATCCACACTAGATATACTGGCGTGCTACTGCCTTGTATGCAGCCATATTGGTACGGATCTATCGAAGGCGCATTTTTTTGTAACAGAGAGCTGTAAATAAAACCGTCAGTTACCTTCACTAAGTTGGGATTTATTGATATGGGTCTTACTTGATCACGGCATTGGGATGACTTAACTTTCGGTATGACACGGACATGCGCAGCTTTCCACATCTTTGGAAATAATTGTTCTTTGAAACACCGGTTTGCTACTGATGCAAGTGGATTGACTGGGAAAGGTGAGTATTCTTTCAGTAATTCAATGGGAAGTTCCCCTGGGTATGGGTATAGTTGTTACGTAGTCGTCTGATTGTATAGAAAACAGCCATTTCTGACACCTCTACGATTTCGTCCATACTACAATTGTTAATGATGTCACTCATTTGCTCGTCACTTATGATGGGATAAACTTGAATAAAAAATTGTTTTAACTTCAGAGGCTTTGATTAAACTACCATTTGGGTTGCTGATTCGTACTTCAGTTTCCTTTCTTTTTTCCATTAAGTCATTTTACTGCGTCGTGCCATTTGTGTTACTCTGACTTTAGGAGTGGGGGTACTTTTTCCCCTTAATACCTTTTTCGGGAAGCTCAGAGGGCCGAGACGAGTTTGTTTCTTATCTTCTTCGCATTTAGTTTGTCTCCTGCGGCATAGAGTTTACATCGTTCTTTGATAATGGTTTTTATCTTAGTATCTAACCAAGACTTTTCCGTTTCACAAATCGTGCGCTCTTTGACTGGAAAAAACTTCTGGTACTTTTTCTACAGAATCAAGTATAACGTCTCAACTTTTTCATCGATATTTTTATGGAACAGACTAAATCAAAGTCGAAGTTTGCGATCCACCTGGCAAAAAATCGGATGGAGTTTTTACTGTGGTGTCTCTAAGCTATTTTAACCTTTTTTGGTTTCGAAATATGATTTCTGTTCTTGGGTTTCCACCAGAGTACTCAGTGGTCTGACTTAGCAAGTGTTCCTGGGGAGACTGGTGGTTCATAAAACATCTAAAGATTCGATAGTGAAATCCATTTTTTGTCGGTTAAGTTGAAACCTCCAGCTATGATGATAGCTGGATTACTGAAGTGTTTGCGAAAATCGTTAACTTGATGCTGCAGGGGTGTCACTAATTCGTCTCTATTACGGGTAATTTCAGGATAGTATAGTGCTGCTAGAATAATGCAAGTGTAAGTCCTTGGTAGCCCCCTTGGCTTGCATCACAGCCATATTGTTTCATGACACGAATCTGAGGGGCTACTAAGCTGTCTGCATGGCAAATCTTCACAGCAGTAAATGCTTATTCCATCTCTGCGTCGTGTATCTTGTCTGTCACGCCAGGTATTGAAAATTTGAGATAACTTTTAATAGCACCTGTTTCTGTTGTAATATCCCAGCACTCAGTAATTATTGCTAGTGGTGCCGAGTTGATGCGTTAGAAAAGTTCTAACTCGTCCACTTTATTCGTCAGTTATCTGGAGTTGCATAGAATCATACTTGGAAAATGCAATTTGGCAGTTAGAGTGACAGGTTTTAGTACAGTAGGGAGGTTATCTGAGTTGTTCAAAGCTTCGTCGCAGCAATAAGACCTCAATATTGGTTTAATTTCTGAGCGATCTACAGTAATCATGGGTGTAGTGTATTGTTCATTTCTTTCAATTTTTCGTTTCGCTGTTATAGCGAACTATAGAGATTACTGGCATACAGTGGTCGCCGTTATAAGGTACATAGCGCTCTCTGCATTCTCGGACTCTTTTACCTCGCGTTTCTCGCGTCATCTAATCCTCAACTTTGAGTGACATCTTCATAAAATTTAATAATAGATGGCGTAAGCAGCCCTGAAAGGGAATGTTTGCTTTTCAGAAAGCTAACAGGACTAGTATCGGTTTCTTCGGCTGCCATTTTGGGGAATACTTTTATCAATAAAATCACTGTTTAAGTGGTTAAAACAATCGTCACTCAAAACATATATATCACGAACACAAGCAAACTAAAGTAGCATGGTATACAAGCCTCAACACTGCAACGCCATGTGGACTCAAGGCTAATATCCCTCCATGTATGTAGACCTATGGCTAATATACCTCCATAGGTATGTCCAGCCTTGTTTCTGGTCTTGGGTGCAAGATTTTCTTTGATCATGGGGAAACTCACTAGCCCAACGTGGTGTAATTGGGCTAGATTGGGCTAATTTATTGTTTTTAATTGATATTTTTTATGTCAAAATTTACGGCACCAGGATGTTAAAACTTAGAGCCTGATATGCAACTAGCAAACCTTTTACCTAGGTTTTCTCCATAGAGTTTTGTCTGTTGAACCTTGTTTTGAAGGAAACACCAGACAGGTTTCTACGGATAGCATTCTTTGACAGACCATTCCAAATGGAGATACAGCATTTTGCAAAACTGGTTTTGAAGTATTCAGTGCACGGCATCTCCTCTTGTAAGTTATCTGACCGCACCATGTCTTTGACTGTATAACCATATTAACCTAATGTTAAGTGCATATGGTTAATTTTTATTCATTTTCCTAGCTTAATTAAATTTTAATTAACAAAATTGACAGAAACAGCACTGGGGAAGACTGTCCCTGACTGAAATAAGTTTTGTTTAGGCCTCAACAGATCAAAGAAAAGGCAAGTTGATATGAATTTCCAAAGTTTATACGAGATCCATATATGATTACATATTTATAATTAGCTGTAAATGAACTCAGCTCTATTGGTGGATTCCTCTCGATGGCTTTCCTTGCTTTCACACCATTGATAATATTTACGCCACTTGCTCTTTACAGCTAATAATGACAAAGAAGTTCCTTTTTCGTTAAAGAAAGACGATTTTCTTAAGTCTTACATATATCCCTTATCACTGGCATACGAATTTGTGATATAAGCTGTGTAATAGCAATCTCGGCAAGGAAGAAGAAAAGCGATAAGAATCCAGACGGCAGTTAACTAAAATGTGGTCAATATTCTATCCCAATATTCTATCAAACATGTTTGAAAGATGGCGCGATTAACTAATTTTCTTACATATTTAAATGTCCTCTTTTGCCAAAAATGACATATTAGTGGATTCTAGTGAAGTTTTTCGTGCAGCATCTTATAATAGGCTCATACGGATGTTCACACAGGAATAACATTCTCTTTTGAGGTAATTTAGTTGCCAGCTACGGCGATTGAAGTTGCTATCTCAAGTGACTAGTCGAATTCAATAAAATTTTATCAGGACAATAGGAAGTTGTTACGGCTACTTTTTGAGACATCAGCACCAGCTATCCGGATAAGAGTAAAAATTGGACAACCTAGAAATCCTGTATGAACGTGCCTGCAATTAAAAATTGATGTAATTTACGAATATTGCCTATCGCAGTAATTCTTCTAAGCGTGAACCGAAGGTTATGGTTAAAACACCAAAAAAAATCACTTTTTTTACTTTAATAGCATTTAATACTATTTCTAAAACATAAAACTGATTAATTTTTATCAGAATAAGTATCCAAGCAAACCAGCTTTTACAATACCCTGAATAGGCTTTGTTTTCATCACAAAAGGAGTAAGGGCAGTAGCCGTGGCATGTTATGTTCACAACAGACCTACAAAAACAAAATCAAATAATCAGACAAATATACACCAGAAGAACCCCTTATCAGTGACGAATTAGTAAATTGTGAAATAATTCAAAATAAGAAAATAAGTATATTGTTATTATTTCATAGAAAATTTACAACTAAATCCAATAGGAGTATGGTTGGTAGCCATATCCTGTAAATTCTTTTTTATTTCTGTACTATCTCGGAATATTTCGGGCTGATTTTATTTTAGGATGGGAGGGTCTAAACATTTATTGCATCTTGCGTATCCTAGGTTTTTCTTTAAGCTTGTGGGAGGAAACTATAATAAATTGTCGTATATCTAATAAAGAGAACATTTTTATTGACAAAGGAAAATCATATACTAATACCACGGATGGTAAGCTGTTTTTTTTTAATTTGTTTATCAAACTCCATAGTTTTTGAAGAAATGAGCCTTACACTTAATACAGAAGATATCAATATTCAGTTTTTAATGCTAATCAAAATAGGAGTGATCTATAGTGTTTCTTTCCAATTAAGTTAGTTCTTACGTTGCGTTAGCACAGCAATAGGATTTAAAGTTCTGTGTCACCTTTTTTTTCACTACATTTGTTGACTTTCAGAGTAAACAAAAAGCCAAACTACAGTTGTACCAAATCATGGTCAATATTCCCCCAATCCTTGCTCTCAAATTTGACTATATTAGCTTACGTCACTTTAAAATGAACATTATGACTGGGAAATTGACTCAACTACCGAGTGACTTTCGTTACTAGTTGAAAGTTGGCAGCATTTTACTCTTGCGTCTAGCCCTTTAAACCTCTCTAATAAACAAGAAAAGGCCAAAACTTAGAATAAAAAGTCTGTTTACCTAAGTGATTCTCAATTGCAAAAACTCTTGCATTTCGCTCAATCTCAGAGTCACTTAGATCAGGATTTGGATTGCTCTTTGTTGGAAGAGTTTGCTCTCGAGATCCTCCGGTGGCTAATAGCTCTCTTTCTTTCGAATTTCTCCATTTCATTCGCCTATTTTGAAACCAGATCTTAACCTGAATCGGAAATTAAAACTTAATTATTTTAGCGTGTTCCTTTTTTAATACACTTTTGTGATATTAAAAAATGGGGCCCAAGACTCAAAGGGGCTAAGTGTAATATTTGCTAAAGGGACATATTTAGGCCATAGCTTAGTTATTTTTCTTATTTAATTTATGCTTGAAATAAATTCAGTATGAGGTAGGGAGATTAAGCACAGAGTAAATGAATAAAATGAATTCAGCATTTATTAAATACTAAATTCAGTGCTAAAAAAGAATAATATGACCACAAAAATGTGACAAATATGACCATGAAACATGTGACATTTTTCTCAGATATCTCTCCAAATCAATCGCCTCTTTTGAAGCCATATCTTTACCTGAAAAGAAAAACTTAAACGTTGACAGCAAAACGGTTTGTTTTTAGACATATACGTTTTAAACCTGTAATTTACTGAAGAAAAAAATTTACGTTTCTTAAATTATTCCCTAAGAAAGAGGTTGAAACCCACCTGGAACTAAATTTTGGTAAACTATGAGATAAGAATTATTCTAAGCAAATACGTTAAGTAAAATTAAAGCACATATACTCAACGTTTGCTATCAGTAATAAAATTTCGAATACTAAATTAATAGAAGCAAAGAATTAGGAGTAATAAATTATTATAGCTAAATTAAAGCAAATAATAAATACAAATGATTTACAAGTATTCTTATTCCACAAGAAATCCCTACTCAAAATTATTTGTTTTTGTGCTCAGGATTTGAAAATTCATAATTTTATTATGCAGTTTTCTTTTCTTAAGAATGTTTTATTTGTTCTTTTTTCAAGTAAACAAGACTTATTCATTTTTATCTCTTATTTCCACTAAATTCATCATTCTTTTTTTTTGTTTCTCCAAGTTATACACCAGTAAAATCTCAAAATACCCAAGTGTTTTGATATTGTCCACCGGGAAAAGATAGCAGTTTGATAGTTTTACTTTTCTTGACAGGTTTTTATAGATGGCAATAAAGTAATTATTTTGCGTTGCTTCCTTGAAATCTAATACTAGGAATCCCAAAAATATGCGGCACCCAAATATATTTTTCTGCAGGAAGGGGAGGGTACAAAATTTCCTATAGGTAGTAAACCTTTCGGTTGGTTCAGCATCCCCTCATCATGTACTGACAGTTTCAACTTAATTCTCTAAGCTGTTCCTGGGAGATAGCTGTTACATCCTTTTGAAAAACTGCATCGACATAATCTGTTTCGGTTTAGTTCAATGTCCCCTCAACATTTCTTAAAATTTTCACCGTAATACCTTTATTTTCAGAGGTAGTGGTAATTGTATTAGTAGTTGCAATTGAAGTAGTGGTAGTGGCGTTAGCTGTAGCATTAATAGTAGTAGTATGCACATATTACTACTACTGCCACTAATAACAACTCACCGCAGCACCATCCTGCCTGAGGCCAACACAGCTACACACGCTCCTCCTCCATCCCAATATATTCTAACTCTCCCTCTTTACACCCTCCCAGGAAGTTCCCATTTCCGCTTGGCCCTAGATGGTTGGCCCAAAACGACAATCTTCGGCAGTCTGTCATCCTTTATCCACAGAACGTTCCCTAGCCATCTCAACCTTTCTCTCATTACAGCCCTAGGAAGTGCGATTGAACCACACTTTTCATACAGCCTGTTGTTTGAAATACGGTCAGTCAGCTGGGTACCCTGAACAACACGTAGGCAATTTCTCTGGAAAATATCTAGCAAATCTTCATCCGCTTTTCGGAGCGCCCATGCTTCAGAACCGTATTTGACCACTGTCATCACTGTAGATTCTAATATTTTGACCTTGGTTTGCAGACTTATCCTCCTATTTTTCCAAACTTTTTTTTAACTGTGAAAAAACACTCTGAGCCTTGGAGATTACTACTTTTAACATCTTCACTGCTCCCACCGTCTTTATTAATAATACTACCAAAGTAAGTGAAGCTGTCCACCTTATCAATCTTTTCGTTACCCACAAAACAAAACAAAACCTTTGGCTATTACTACTTTTAACATCTTCATTGCTCCCACCGTCTTTACTAATAATACTACCAAGGTAAGTGATGCTGTCTACCTGATCAATCTTTTCGTTACTCAACGTCACCTTTTCATCGTCACTTATTCCTAGCCTTAGCGACTTAGTCTTCTTAATGTTATTTTTCAACCCTATTCTAGCACCCTGAACTCGCAAAACCTCTAAAAGTTCATTCATTTTGCTCATACTTTCATCTAGGATGCTTAAATCCATTGCATAATCTAAGTCCAGGAGAGGTTTTCCTCCCCGTTTGATTCCATGTTCTCCCATTGCCTTTCCTGTGCGGGTTAATTTGGCATGACCTTTAACATGCTCTGAAAGTTTCAACTTAATACCCATTACTGTTCCTGGAATGCTACTGATACCCTCTTTTGATAACCTACATCGATATAGTCTATTCCAATTTAGTTCAACATTCCCATCAGCATCCCCTGAAAGTTTCACCTTAATACTGTTAGCTTCAGTAACAACAGTAGTAGTCGTAGTAGTAGCAGCAGTTGTAGTAGTAGTTCTAGTAGCAGTTTTAGTAGTAGCAGTAGTTCCAATTATAATAGCATAAACACAATGCCTTTGGGTTTGTTCAACATTTCTTGGAAGTTTCACCTTAATAGCCTTAGCCTAAGTAGTAGTAGCAGAAGTAATATGAAAATAGTACATTTTGGTTAGTTCCAAATCCCCCTAGATGTTGCTATTGCTGCCCTAGCTGTTGCCAAGCTCTAAGCTGTTGCTGAGGCATTGTTGATACACCCTTCAGACAGCCTGCAACCACATAGTGTGTTTTGATTTATTTCAACATTCTCCTAAACACTCACTTAAATCCTCACCTAAATACCCTTAACCTCAATAGTAGTAATAGCTGTGGTAGTAATGGTAGCATTTTTTGTTCAACATCCTCTCAACATTCCCTGAAGTTCTCACTTTAACACCCTTAGCAAAAGCAGTGGTAGGAGTAGCAGTGGTAACAGCAGTAGTAGTAGTAGTACTAGCAGTAGTAGCAGTAAAAGTAGTAGTAGTAACATGCAAATATTTATTTTGGTTAGTTCAAAATCCCCCATAACACGCTTTGTAAGTTTAAAGTTAATTTTTCCATTTTTCCTTCTTAGATTCAACACCTGATTCAGCCTCCGAATGGGGAGGAGTTCCTTAAGGTCAAGTCTTAATGACGTTATTATACCAGAAGAGGCTTATGGACTTTGACAAAAGTTAATGAGAGTTAGTATCTATTATCTTTCACGGGTATTTGGGGGGGGGGGGGGTCCAGGACAATCCAACCTCCATGGGATAGCCAGTAAATTCAAATTATCAGGATATCATAGGCAGTGGAATAGCGCTGACATTGTCACAAGAACGTATCTAAGGAATTGATTTGTGTATTAAGTTGGAACTTTCAGAGTATTCTAGAAGGGGAAGATCATCTGACTAAAACGCAATATGTGCGAGATACAACTAACACTGCTATCACTGCTCCATTAACTACGACTACCACTACTTCAACTACTGTTTCTATTGCAACTACTTGTAAAGGCAATACGTTAGTACTATTGCTGCTACTAGTACTACCGCTATTACTATTAATGATCCTACTAATAATACCAATACTACTACTGTGACAACTATACAAATATACCTAAGGGTATGAAGGTGAATTTTTCAAGGAATTTTTTCGAGGAGGGGGGGGGAAGAGAAGGTAAACTCAGTCACAACACGCCGTCTGTATGCAGGTTGTCAAAAAGGCATAACAGCAACATCTTAGGAACAGTTTGGTGTGTGAAGTTGAAAATAAAAGGGTTTGTTAAGTATTAAGGTTGTGGGGGATATTGAAATAACAAAAAGAAAATATTTGCATCCTAATGCTACTGCTTCTGCTCATACTGCTACAACTGCTACTATTATTACTGCTCCTCCTACTACTACTGCCAATACACTAAGGCTACTACTATTAATTCTACTGCTACTACTATTACTGCTGCTAATAAAACTAAGGGTATTGAGGTGAAAATTTAGGATATATTGAAACTGTGTGGAACTAAATCTAAACACACTTTGCCCACACAGGTTGTCAAGAGGACGTAAAGGAAATACCTTAGGAACGGTTGATGGTATAAGTTGAAACGTTCAGCGAGTGTTGAAGAGATGTTGAAGAAACCAAAAGTGCTATGCCCATACAGCTACTATTGCTACTACAACTATTGCTACTACACAAGCTAAGGGTATTAAGGTGAAGCTTTCAAGGAATATTTAGGCGGATTTTGAACTAAATCAAAACAAACTATGAGCATTTGGATTTTCAAAAAAGGTGACAAAGCAATATCTCAAGAACGGCTTACATTATTAAGTTAGACCTTTAAGGGTACGTTTTGACGTATTTTGAACTAGCCAGAAGGCACTATGTGTATACTATGTGTATACTATTAATGCTACTACTACAGTTGCTGACGCTAAGGGTATTAAGGTGAAACTCTTATGGAAAGTTCAGGGGAAGTTTCAATTAAACAAAAAAAACTATATGCATACAGGTTTTCAATAGGACACATAAGCAATATCATAGGCGGCACCGCTCTATAATAGCTTGAAATATCATTGAAACTTTTAAAGGAACTAATTCGATTCAAAATTGAAGTTCTAGTGCTCTTTTTAGAGGCAAAAGAGAGTGGAGGGCAAGCAGCCCTCCTCCCATGCCCATTCATTTTTCAAACACATCCAGTCAAAATTTCGAGACAGCCATTTTGTTGAGCATAGTAGAACGGTCGAGTAACTATGTCTCTGGGGATATTGGGTATGTCAACACCCCAGAATTATGTAATTGGCCCATTGTGTTTTAAAAATAAATGTTGCTTTAAAACTAAATCAAAAAGCACTGTGTGTATGGTTGCCAATAAGACACCTCAGCAATATATCGAGAACAACCGGGGTATTAAGTTGAAACTTTCGGGGCTGCTACTATTACTACTTCTGCTTTTATAATTTAAATAGATCAAAAGAGTGTAAGTGTATCCAAGCTCTTAAAGAGCACAGAAAGAATTTCCTAGGAATGATATTATGTTTTATTTTCCAGGTCAACTTAAGGAGGTATAAAATTAAATTCAACAATACTATTTGTGCCAGGATTAAACGTTAGTGAAAAAGTTTCTCTAATATAGAAATAGCAAGCCAAACTATGAATTCTTATAGAAGAAACCGTAAAGATATAAAAAAAATTCAACGAAAAAGACTATGTCAATAAAAATGAACAGAAATTAATTTAAGGTTCCACAAAAAAAAAAAACAAAAAAACAAATAACCGTGGATTGTCAGTTTAATATACATATACTGGTATTTATTCCTTTAAGTTTGAATAATTTCTTATTTACTAAAGTAAAAAAATGAAAACATTTAGAATGTACTTTGTTTTCAGTAAAGTGCAAATTAAGTTCTGGTCATGAGAAGGCATGGGGGTTGTCAGCTCTACTCATGTTAATTTTTGCTCGTTTTGCGTCCGACTCGGTTATTTATTGTAATTTATATTCGCTTTGGGTTTCTTTTATTTAATGATGGTATTTAGTGATCGTTTTGCGCTTGGAGGATTATTTGATTTTATTTCTGCTCATTTTTGGTTTATTGAAGCTTTTTACTTTTCTTTGAAAAACTTGTTATGGGAAAAAAGTTTTTAAATTAATAGACTTAAAGGGGTCATAGGACCTATATCGCACTTAAGAAGAAGCAACAGCTGCTGTCCTAGCAGTGTCTTTTTGGCATCAGTTACCGATTTAAGCTCGTCGGGGAAGAAGAAAGCGGTCTCTAAATTCTTGTCATCAGAACATCTACCGTGAATGGGACACATGAGTCAACCAAACTTAGTGGAAAATAAGAGTAAGCTCTTAGTTATGCTCGATACAAAACAAGTGAAAATCACGAGGAAATTTGTGAAGACAGTGTATAATACAGTGAATAACACCTAATTGCATGTTTCGGCAGTATATACGACAGCCACCATAAAAAAAAGAACAATATAAAACAAACAAAAAGAAAACAACTTACTCAACAAATTTCATCGATAAAATAAATTTTAAAACTGAAATCATAAAATAACTTTTGAAAGACCCTCGGCATCCTCGCCTCATATAGGTTCAGCCAGACTTGATGGTCTTTATAATTAATTTTTGATTTGCTTTAAGGTCTGTGCCAGATTTGATTTTTGTTTAGAGGAGTGAAAGGACTTCCGAAATCTTATTTTTTCAGCCATGTAAGTTTAATCGCTTTTAGAGTACTTGTTAAAAGAATCTTATCCCACATTAACTTTCAGATCTTGTTTCCTTCTTGTTTAAGATGCTGCTACACATTTGTAACCAGACCATTGTATGGACGGTCTCTAGCTACAGCTAATCGTCGACGGCCGTCACGTACACAATCAAAACAGCTATTTTTTAAATATAGATTTCCTTAAAAATCAGACTTCAGTATATCGTTTTTATCTTTTCTTCGTTCAAATAAAATTTTTTTCTAGAGGTGGTTAAGTAAGCAGCAAATTAAGACCTGAATAGGCTAATTGTGATATATTATATACCCAAATTAGAATAATTAATTTATACTCACTTTAATTGTTTTATTTGTTTTTTACTCTTATGTGAGAAAATAGTTTTCTTTTTTTATTTATGTGATGTAATTGTAGACCGTTAGCTTTCCTAAAACTACATGAAACTAAAAATAGAGGAACCTATTGTGCTTAAACATGAACTTAGTAGGAGTTCACCTACCATTAAATTTTATTTTCAAAAACTAGTTACTACTAGGTTAGCATGCAAAGTATAGTGTAGACAAAAACAAATGCACATAGTTAGATTCATTCTCTCTCTTTGGAAAAAGTGGTCCCTTACATTTATCCAAATATAAAGCAAAAGTAAAAAGAATACTACAAAACAACACAATAAATATTTTCATTTAGGTTTTTCCAATAAACTCCATGATTCCATTAAAATAATTCACAAAAATGGGAACAGGACACAATCCTGCTTTGCTTTTGACATCACATTGGACAACATATCTTATTACATGTTGCATATCTTATATTTTTATTTTATATTTTATAATAATGTATTTTATTTCATTAAAATTTATAATATATTTATATATTTTTCTACATATTATATATATATATATTTTTTTTATATATAAATTATCTTTATAAAATATGTTTTTTTTATAAATTATAAATTATTGTTTTTATAAATTATTTTTAAAAAATATGTAGAAAAGATTTAGTTACCAAAATGATGATTCGCAGGAATTATCTCACTTATATTATATAAACTTAATCGATCATCTGGATGAGAACATACTGATATGTAAACGTATCCCCTTTTTCCTTTTTTAAGTCTTGAATATAATATACTCAAACCTCTGTATCAAAGTTTTTATCTTAATTAATACAGAGCTATACCACAAGCAACAATATTTAAGCGAATACTATTACCAAAATCACTTCATAAAATTTTTATCAGCCTAAAGGATTCAGTTACTCGTGGCATTTCCCTTATTATTAGCAGAAGAGCTCAAAACTCATATATAAACTTCATATGGTCATCAATGCAAGCCTGTCACTAACAGCGCTCTCCTAGCGGGCGAATAATATGATATGAAAGGACAATGCAGTGCTTAACGGTGTAATCATTTCTCCCTTGCATTCATGAGCTGTCACTAACAGCCAACTGGAATATTTGCATAGCAGAAGATTGAGAAAGTTATGCTTTTAAATGTTTATAAATTAAAATAATTAGACAGCATGGTTCTATAAGGCAGGCGTGTGACTCAGAATGGAACGCAGATAAAAATACATAAAAAAGCAGCCGCGGGCTGTAGCAAAAATGTCGAACCAAAGTGGATTTCTATTTCACTTCAATATGACTTCTTCCTAACATTGTAATTTTAACCGAAGTTCAATTCCACTACATAGTAAAAGATTCACCAAAAAATGTTCCCCCCTACCAATTGACTCCACTGGTTAAAATTGTAATAATTTCTAACTAGAATTCTGAAAGCCTCTACGCCCAAATGCTCAATTTTTTCAATTTTAGACACTACCTTCCCCTGGAAATCCTTGGATACTCTCCAAAAATAATCACTCTATGCCCTGTGTCTATGTCTGTATTCACGTCTAAAAATTTGATAACTGTGCGCTTCTTTTATGCCCTATTGTGAAAAATATAAAGCTGAAATGAACAGAGTATTAGTTTTACATATACACATCGCAAATATATTCAAGGGCCACAAGGGCAAAATTTTTTAGTAATAATTTCAAAGGAAGATATTTAACTATGTCTGAAATATAATATCTTTCATGGCTTTTAACATATAGAAAAGGCAACAACAACAAAAGAATGACATTTGATTCTTTTGCTTGAGTATTTTCTCCATACCAAGATTGGGGTATGAAATTATATCCGTCCGGATAAATCATCCGCGCTCAACTAGAAAATTATTTCAGTCTTTGACCGGTATATACACTTACATGAAAAAATTCAATGCTAAGAAGTGAAATAACGAAAAAAGCGTCAAGTCGAAAATAAATTAAGTTAGAGTAAAATATAAAAACTAGGATGATCGAAAATGCTGAGGTTGTATAGCTTTTTTAAAGTTATATTTATAAGAGGCTATATATATTTGTACCCTCATATAAATGATACAAATATATACTGGGCTCTTCTTTCCTCTTTAAACGCATTCAACGTAATCTGAACGTAATCTTAAACGTGAATCGCCATGGAAGACGTCGTTTGACCAAGATCTCTCTTTTTACATCTATAAATTTGTTTTACTGTTTACAAGACAACTTCAAAGAAAACACTATCAGCCAATATTTTTTTTCTGTATTTTTTTTTACTGTATTTTCAATATATATATATCTTCCATTTTTTTCTGAAAACGACTATATCATTCAAAACGGCAAGGAAAAACTAATAAAATCCGATAGAGGCTCATTTCTGAGCCATTTTGGTTGGATTATATTGAGGTGAAACAGCTGGATGTTATAGACGGAACGAAATTGCCCTAATCTGAAAACATTCAGATACCAGAAAAACTACAATGAGCTTATAACAACCGTTGCTAAGACGCGATAATAAAGAGAGGCTAGAAATAAAACGAAAATGAGTGCGAGAAGAATAATTTGATAAAGCATGGAGGGGAATATTCATGGAGTGGGTAACCAGAATTGAACCTCCTCCCACCCTAATTCGTAAATTGGTCACTCTAATGCAGGTAAAAACACCCTTAACCCCACCCCTCCCTCCCAAACAAGAATCCTGGACACGGTCCTGCAACACGGTATACTATTAATTCTTGGCTGTCCTGAGATGAAACGCATTTCTTTAGATTAAAGAGACATCTGTCTTTGACATTTTTGTACAACCTCTGAAAACTTTCTAAGGAGATAACCAAGTTCTTTTCTTTTATCTATGCGAAGACAATATCTAACTATTGAATACTTCAGTCTATGATTTCATTCTCGACGGAGTCTTAAGCGGAATCGGTCAAGGAGGCACACTTGTGCCTCTATAAAGAGGCGACCCACCACAATGTTAAGCGATTTCAGGTCCTAGAGGTCGCAGAGAGACGGCGGTAATCGCATTTTGTAGCCCAAGCTCAAACTAAAAAACTTGCAAAATTTCATCCTCCTCCGACTTTATCTTCATGGGGTAAACTGGGCCGGAAGTTTCGACCCTCCCACCACAGCCCCCCTTTAACGTAAAATGCGATTACCGCTGTCTCTCTGCGACCGCTAGGACCGGAAATCGCTTGCGGGCTCTTATAGGAAAACGAGCCCGCGTTTTCGCGGGCTAGCCCGCTTATAGCGGGTTCTTATAGGAAATCGAGGTTTTTCGTAAATGTAAATTCGGGGGATAATTTTTTCGGTCTGAAAATATCAAAAGGCCCTAACAGGTCGAATTCTGCTTCGAATGAGTCCTCATTCACCCGGATCAGTTGCCAACTGTGGCCTGTAGGCGTGGCTAAGAAAAAAAAGAAATGATGAATTTTAAGTGGCTATATTTGGTTTTTTGAAAACAGTGAAGGGGTGATCGGATTGAGCTGAAATTTCGAGGATAAGCTCCCGGGCCCTAGGAAAGCTTAACCTCTAAATTTCAGCCCAATCTGACAACGTTAAAGGGGGGCTGTGGTGGGAGGGTCGAAACTTCCGGCCCAGTTTACCCCATGAAGATAAAGTCGGAGGAGGATGAAATTTTGCAAGTTTCTTAGTTTGAGCTTGGGCTACAAAATGCGATTACCGCCGTCTCTCTGCGACCTCTAGGACCTGAAATTGCTTAACATTGTGGTGGGTCGCCTCTTTATAGAGGCACAAGTGTGCCTCCTTGATCATCATCATTTCTTTTTCTTTCTTATCCACGCCTACAGGCCACAGTTGGCAACTGATCCGAGTGAATGAGGACTCATTCGAAGCAGAATTCGACCTGTTAGGGCCTTTTGATATTTTCAGACCGAAAAAATTATCCCCCGAATTTACATTTACGAAAAACCTCGTTTTCCTATAATAGCCCATGTTAATTTTTCCCACCACAACCCCCCTTTAACGTTGTCTGATCGGGCTGAAATTTAGAGGATAAGCTTTCCTGGGGCCTGGGAGCTTATCCTCGAAATTTCAGCTCAATCTGATCACTCCTTCCCTGTTTTCCAAAACCAAATATCAAGTTTTGTGGGAATTTGCTTTGCGAAAATAGATTCCATTTACTAAAAAACAATTACAATTGTGTCTCATTAGTCCAGCGGTTGATACTCCAGACTGTCAGGCGGAAAACCCGGGTTCGATTCACCGTGAGAGCAAATTTTTTATATACTGAATTTAATACTTTAAAAAAGAAACTCAGTTTCTTTTTTAAATTATTTGAAAAAAATTACGTTTTCTAAAGAGTTAAAGAGGCTGAGTTACAAGGTCGACCCTTAAAACGTACAGGGGTTAGGAGGCACAGTTGGGGGGCTGTTAAAGAGGCTGAGTCACAAGTTCGAACCTTAAAACGTACAGGGATTAGGAGGCACCCTGTACGACGTGATTTGAGTATTCAGGAATTAAAAGCCTTAACACAAGAATGTTCAAGAGCGGGGAGTTTTGGGGGCGGCAGCCCCCCAACTTTAACTCCTGATACGATCAGCTAACAGTTAGTCAAGCAATAATAAGTAATAAACTGTACAAAAACGTGCAGAAATTATTTGAAAAAAACTACGTTTTCTAAAGAGTTAAAGAGGCTGAGTTACAAGGTCGAACCTTAAAACGTACAGGGATTAGGAGGCACAGTTGGGGGGCTGCTGCCCCCCAAACCCCCCGCTTTCACATCCTTTAAATAAAAAAAAGTTTTTTAAACTGAAAGTAAGGAGCGACATTAAATCTTAAAACGAACAGAAATTATTCCGTATATGAAAGAGGCTGTGCCCTCCTCAACGCCTCGCTCTTTACGCTAAAGTTTGACTCTGTCTCACAACTTTATTTTTTAAAACAATAAAAAACTTTAGCGTAAAGAGCGAGGCGTTGAGGAGGGCACAGCCTCTTTCATATACGGAATAATTTCTGTTCGTTTTAAGATTTAATGTCGCTCCTTACTTTCAGTTTAAAAAACTTTTTTTTTTTATTTAAAGGCTGCGAAAGCGGGGGGTATGGGGGGCGGCAGCCCCCCAACTGTGCCTCCTAATCCCTGTACGTTTTAGGGTTCGACCTTGTAACTCAGCCTCTTTAACTCTTTAGAAAACGTAGTTTTTTTTCAAATAATACCATAAAGAATCGGTCTATTTCGTCCATTATCATCTTTTTTAGTTTGTGTGGCCAAATTATTTAGAATTGATTGGGCGGTCTTGCCACAGTTTGTAGAGCTTGGATAAGCAATCCGTATGAACGGCAGAAAACTAAAACCCGACATCTGCTTTCCCTGAAATCTTAGAAAAACCTTGTAACTTCTCTTGTTTTGTTCTGGAGATAGATATATTTAGTTTTAGAGAAACTTATCTCATTAGAAAGACTAATTTTTTATTTTTTTCGATCATACGGAGCAGAATTTTCTTTTTAAAAGTCAGTAAAGGGTTGTCCCTAAAAATGCTCTAGTATACCTGCTAGGAAAATGCCCAAAATCACCTCAAAAGAAATGTCATTAGATCAATTTGACAGCTCTTCGAATTTTCTGTGGTGCAACCCGCTTTGATTAAAAACTTCACCGACAGAATTCCATTCTCTTTTCAGTCGAATTTCATAATCAAGTCACAAATTTTCAATAGGTTTCAATGCTAAGTAGTCTCCTGGGAGAATTTGCTAATGGACCCTTTGCCTTTGAGACAGTCAACCAACGTTGAGGCTCACAAAATGATGTTTAAAGTATCGAGTCCTCTTAAGCTAAGGCCTCGTTATCTATGGTAAATGGATATATTTTGACCAATGTTTCTGTCAAAAGTAATAAGGTGGCGTGGTTTATATTTTGACTGGGCTTTGTTCATAAAAGCTCCTATAGATGAAAACTTTCCTTTGCAGCGAGCATAGCTACCCTATTTATTGGCATAACACATGTGTGGATTTGGCGCGAAATATGAAAATAAAGTGCAAAAATCGTGTGTGGAAATTTTCAAACCACGGATTTGTAATCAATTTGTTAATTACATGTGATTAACAGATTTGTTAATAGCACCAACAGATTTTGTAATCAATTTAAATATTCATGAGATGTGTATTGATTAACTGGAAAACTGGGCTGTTCCTATGAAGTTCTGTATAATATAGGGAGAGCAGAGTAGTAAGCACTATAACCGCCAGCGTTGCAGTAACAGTGAGAATGCACACAAAGGAAATTTTTAAGCTTAGTTACTTGCAGAGTTAAAAAGCTCTAAGATTAAAAAACTTCTTATACCTCTGGATTAAGGAGCTATAGACTGAGAAACTAATAAAAGAGCAAGCTTTGGAGCTTTTAACACAGACTTAATATGAATAAAACTGCTACTGCAACTCAGAATCGTTCCTAGGGTTGGTGGCGCAATGAGAAAAATTAATTACAGCACCCCGCTCCCGGCTTTTTCACCCCGCTCCGGCTTTTTCTTATTTTTCGCTCTTTATAATTAGATGTAGGATATATGGTTTTTAGCAAAGCTGAGTTACCGGAAAGAGCTGAGTGACGAAGTTGTGCCTGAGAGGCCACTTAATGTCTTATTATGTTTTTGATTCTTCCCTATCCAAACACAATAGTTACTCCCAAATAATTACTGTTATTTCCAGGATAAAGTGATCCACAGTGTGGATCACTTTCTAAACTGTGGTATCCACAAGATACCACAATTTAGAGTTAAACTTTAAGTTGCTGGCAGTAGTGACAACAAGCAATAAATTGCCCTGATAAAAGCACATAATGAGATTAATAGCATATATATATGTTCGTGAATTATCAAACAGTCCGTGGTAACGAACTGTAAGTAAGGAGCGACCCGGCTCAATGGTAACCGAAACTCTAGAAAACGGGTTTTTGATACCAATAGATATATCAAAAGAATCAGATTTCAATGCTGATTTCAAATATATAACTTTCATCAAGTTTAGAGCTACCCATCAAAAGTTACGCGCCTGAGAAAATTTGGCTGATTTTCAAAAAAAGGGGGAAAGACCCCCTAAAAGTTATAGAACCTTAATGAAAATCACACCATCATATTCAGCGTATCAGAGAACCCTACTGTAGAGGTTTCAAGCTCCCATCTACAAAAATGTGGATTTTTGCATTTTTTGCCAGAAGAAAGATCACGGATGCGTGTTTATTTGTTTGTTTGTTTGTTTGTTTGTTTGTTTGTTTTTTGTTTTTTTCCCCAGGGGTGATCGTATCGACCCAGTGGTCCTAGAATATCGTGGGAGGGCTCATTGGAACGGAAATTAAAAGTTCTAGTGCCCTTTTTAAGTGACCAAAAAAATGGAGGGCAACTAGGCCCCCTCCCACGCTCATTTTTTTCCCAAAGTCACCCGATCAAAATTTTGAGATAGCCATTTTGTTCAGCATGGTCGAAAATATGATAAAAATGTCTTTTAGGATGACTTGATCCCCCAAAGTCCCCAGGGAGAGGGCTGAAAGTTATGAACTTTACTCAATGTTAACATATAGTATTGGTTATTGGGAAGTATACAGACTTTTTCAGAGGAGATTTTTTCTGGTAGGTGGGGGAAGGAGAGGGTCGGGGGCTATATGGAAGGATCTTTCCATGAAGGAAGTTTTCATGGGGGAAGGGACATTGCTATGAAGGGGGCGCCGGATTTCCCAGCATTATTAAAGAAAAAGATCAGGAATTAAATAAAAAAAAACAAGTTTTTCAACTGATCAACTGATTGTGATTAAGAGGTCATTTTTAAAGAACTGGAAAAAAAATTCGAACTATAGTTTAAAGAGCAGGGTATTGACTAGGGGGCGAACCCCCTAATATACGTGTAAAAATTTATGAATATAGAAGTTCGTTACGTAAGTTAATTCTAAGTTACGTATATTTATTACTAATAAAAACGTTCGTAAATAAAATTAAACAAGTTTCGAGAAAGCCATTTAACCAAATATAATATGCAAATTTTGTTTTAATTATTCATGTACGGTGAGCCAAAATCAAAACCTGCATTAATTCAAAAACGTTCAAAAATTAAATAAAAAAAACAAGTTTTTTTAACTGAAAGTAAGGAACGACGTTAAAACTTAAAACGAACAGAAATTATTCCGTATATGAAGGGGGCTGTCCCCTCCTCAACGCCTCGCTCTTTACGCTAAAGTTTGACTTTCTCACAACTCTATTTTTTTAAACAACAAAAAAACTTTAGCGTAAAGAGCGAGGCGTTGAGGAGGGGACAGCCCCCTTCATATACGGAATAATTTCTGTTCGTTTTAAGTTTTAACGTCGTTCCTTACTTTCAGATAAAAAAACTTGTTTTTTTTTTATTTAATACAATAGAAAGGATTCGCTGTTTGTTAATACAATTTTCTCCTTTTTTCCAGTTGTTTTTCTAAACAATTGTTTTCCCAATTTTAATCTTTTTTCAAAATTAAATAAAAAAATTTTTTTTAACCGAAAGTAAGGAGCGACATTAAAACTTATAACGAATAAAAATTATTCCGTATATGAAAGGGGCTGTCCCCTCCTCAACGTCTCGCTCTTTACGCTAAAGTTTTTTACTGTTTAAAAAAAACAGAGCTGTGAGAAAGAGTCAAACTTTAGCGTAAAGAGCGAGACGTTGAGGAGGGGACAGCCCCTTTCATATACGGAATAATTTCTGTTTGTTTTAAGTTTTAATGCCGCTCCTTACTTTCAGTTAAAAAAAATTGTTTTTTTATATTTAATTTTTGAATGTTTTTGAATTAATGCAGTTTTTGATTTTGGCTCATCGTACATGAATAATTAAAACACAATTTGCATTTCAATTTTACTTTTATTTGGTTAAATGGCTTTCTCGAAAGTTGTTTAATTTTATTTACGAACGTTTTTATTAGTAATAAATACACGTAACTTACGAATTAACATACCCAACGAACTTCTATATTCATATATTTTTAATACTCATATTAGGGGTTCGCCCCCTAGTCAATACCTCGCTCTTTACGCTAAAGTTCGAATTTTGTTCCTATTCTTTAAAAATGACCCCTAATCACAAAGGCCGTTAATTAGAATAAATAGCTCTTAAGAAAGTACTAAATAATCTCTGGCCTAGAGAGCAAGGTATTGACTAGGGGGTGAACCCTATCATATACGTAATAATTTCTGTTCGTTTTAAGTTTTGATGTTGCTCCTTACTTTCAGTTGAAAACTTTTTTTATTTAATTTCTGATCGTTTTTTAAATAGTACTGGGCAATCCGGCGCCCCCTTTATAGCAATGTCCCTTCCCCTATGAAAACTTCCTCCGTGCAAATATCCTCCCAAATAGCACCCAACCTCCCCCTCACTACCAGAAAAAATCCCCCCTGAAAACGTCTGTATACTTCCCAATAACCAATACTATATGTAAACATTGGGTAAAGTTCATATATTTCAGCCCTCCCCCTCGGGGACTTTGGGTAAGCTATCCTAAAAGACGTAGTTATTATATTTTCGACCATGCTGAACAAAATGGTTATCTCAAAATTTAGATCAGGTGACTTTGGGAAAAAATGAGCGTGGGAGGGGGCCTAGTTACCCTCCATTTTTTGGTTACTTAAAAAAGGCACTAGAACTTTTAATTTCCGTTTGAATGAGCCCTCCCACGATATTCTAGGACCACTGGGTTGATACTATCACCCCTGGGAACACAGAAAAAATAAAAAAATAAACACGCATCCGTGATCTTTCTTCTGGCAAAAAAATACAAAATTCCACATTTTTTGCAGATAGGAGCTTGAAACCTCTACAGTAGAGTTCTCTGATACGCTGAATCTGATGGTGTGATTTTCATTAAGGTTCTATAGCTTTAGGGGGTGTGTCCCCCTTTATTCAAATATCAGGCAAATTTTCTCAGGCGCGTAACTTTTGATGGGTAGGATTCAACTTGATTAAACTTATATATTTGAAATTAGCATTAAAATCTGATTTTTTATGTATCTATTGGTATCAAAATTCCGTTTTTTAGAGTTTCGGTTACTATTGAGCCGGGTCGCTCCTTACTTACAGTTCGTTACCACGAACTGCTTGATCACTAGATACATTTTACAATTCATGTGTGTTGCTAAAAACATCCGACGTGATTGAGGTCCTACTGTGACTGTCCCCGTAGTTAAGGCAAGTACGCAAGTCAGATCGGGGGTCTATCTACCAGCATATTTAGCGTAAAGACGCCAAGCACAGTTTTATGATTGGTCAATAACATTATACGTTACTCCAAGTGACCGTTTATGTCCTGTCCCCGTAGAAGAGTTGGTCTATTTTTGGCCATACAATGTAAATTAGCCAACACAGGTACATAGGTCAGATTGGGGGTATCTAATAGTATACTTTGCGTAAAGACGCCAAGCACGGTTTTATGATTGGTCAATAACATTATAATGAACTACAAGCCCAACTGCGTAAGGATATACTTTTTTTGGTTCACCCAGAATATGCGACATAATTGTTTGAGCTCTCCTTAAGTTTGATGTAATATTAGATAATCGTGGCTGCCGCACTTCAAATGGCCGTAGAAACTTCAAAAAGAGGTCATTCGATTGGAAATTGAAAGGGCTAATGCCCTTTATGATAGTCCAAAGTGATTGGAGGGTAACTAACACCCCTCCCACGCCCACCATTTCCCAAAACACATCCAATCAAAATTTTGAGATAGCCATTTTGTTTAAGGTAGTTGAAAGTCCGAAAATTACGTCTTCAAGGATGACACCCGCTCCAAAGCCCTCAGGGAAAGGGTTGTAAGTTATGCCCTGGGGGCATATAAGGTTTATATAGAAAGGGTGATCGCTTAAACTTTGGAGGGGAATCATTGGATTGGTAATCAGCAGTTTATAATGCCCTTTTTAAGATTCTGAGTGATCGGAGGGCAGATACCCCCCCCCAAACCTCGTATTTTCCCGAAATGCAACTTATCGAAATTTTAAGATGGTCATTTGTTGTTGTAGTAACTTCGAAAAAGGCTCATTCGATTGGAAATTGAAGGGGCTAGTGCCCCTTTTATTAGTTAAAAGTGATTGGAGGGGAACTAACCCCCCTCACACGCCCACCATTTCCCCAAACGCATCCAATTAAAGATTTGAGATAGCCATTTTGTTCAGGGTAGTTGAAAGGTCAGGAAATTATGTCTTTGAGGATGACACCCCCCGCCGCCCTTGGGGCAAGGGTTTTAAGTTATACCCTGGGGGCATATAATGTTTTTATAGAAATGGTGGTCTTGCAAACTTCGGAGGGGCTCACTGGATTGGTAGTCATAAGTTTCAGTACCCTTTATAGGATTCGATCGGAGGGCAGATATATCCCCCCCCCCACAGCTCGTATTTTCAAAATACATCTGATAGAAATTTTGAGATGGTCATTTGTTGTCGTAGAAACTTCAGAAAAGGCTCATTCGAGTAGAAATTGAAAGGGTCTTTTTTCATAGTCAAAATTCAATTAAGAGAAATAAGCCCCCCCCCCCCAAGCCCATCGATTCCCAAATCACATCTAATCAAAATTTTGAGATTGCCATTTTGCTCAGCGTAGTGAAAGGTCTGGAAATTATGTCTTTGAGGATGACACACTCATCCAATCCCCCTCAGAGCCCTCATACCCCGAGTGGATATGAGGTTTTTATGGAAAGAGTGGTTGTGTAAACTCCAGAGGGGGATCATTTGACTGGAAATCAGATATTTTAGCTCTCTTTTTAAGAGTCAAAGTGATCGGGGGCAGCCCCCCCTCTATGATTTATTTTCCACAAATGCATCAAATAGAAATTTTAAATTGCCATTTGTTAAAAAATATTCCAAAGATCATATAATAAGGCCTTTGGGGTGGACAGAATCTCCCAGAGCCTGGAGGTAAGGGTAGTAAGTTATGCCCCATGGGAATATAAGGTTTTTATGAAAGGGGTAGTCGTGTGAACTTTAGAAGAGGCTAATTTGATATGAAATTTATAGTTCTAGTTCCCTTTTAAAAGTCAAACATGATGGAGAGCAACTAGCCCCCTCCCTGACATCCTCTTCCCAAAACACATTCAATTAAAATTGTGAGATAGCCATTTTCTTACCAATAGTCCAAAAATCATATAACAATGGCTTTAGGAAGGACACAGTCCCCCAGAACCCATGGGAAAGGGTTGTAAGGTATGCCCAGGGCATGTAAGGTTTGTATTGAACGGTTAGTTGCATAAACTTGGATCGGATGGAGATCATTCGATTGGAAGTCGGAAGTTTTAGTGCCCTTTTTTAAGAGTCAAAAATGAATGGAGGGCCGTCAGCCCCCCAAGCCTATCATCCCCCAAAACATATCTGATTGAAATTTTAACAGAGCTATTTCGTTCAGCATTGTTGAAAAGTCCAGTATTGGGGATGTCAACCTCCCAACAGTCCTCAAGACAAGGGCTGTAAATTAGGCAATTCGTTCATTGTATAGAAATAATACATGTCAATGAGAAATATATGCATGTTTGAACTTTACTCTCCAAGAAGACGAAGGGTATTGAGATGAGCCTCTCAGAGAATGTTGAAGGGAGCGTTGAACTAAATTGAAACAAATTATGTGTATACGGATTGTCAAAAGCGTACAACACAAGTAGAGATGCTCGTCTGGATTTGGGTAGGCCCCCGTACCAAACAGGTTTCTGGTAGGTATAATCTGGTTTGGTAGGTACAATCTGGTTAGGTGGGTATAATCTGGTTTGGTTCAAGTTTTTTTGATACAATTTACTGGATTATAGGCATGCAAATAGCATGTACTTTCAAAACGTGTTTAATCACGTTTCTTGAATGAAGTATCTGTACTGTATATTCAAGAGGTGAAATCAATAAAGAGCTTGGAATTGAGTTTTATGGATGATATGGAAAAATGGCACTTGTTAAATATTCGGGTAAACATACGACTATAAATATAACTATTGTGTCTTTCTGAACTTTCTGTGCGAGGCAGGGGTAACTATTTAATTTAAATAATTCTAGGAGGAATTGAGTTTTGTGGCTGGTGTGGAAAAAAATGGTACTTGTTAAATATTCGGGTAAACATACGACTAAGAAACGCTTCACTATAAATAAGGCTATCGTGTTTTTCCGAACTATCTAGGACGGGGGTAACTATTTAGTTTAAATAATTCTAGGAGGAATTGAGTTTTATGGATGGTATGGAAAAATGGTACTTGTTAAATATTCGGGTAAACATACGACTAAGAAACGCTTCACTATAAATAAGGCTATCGTGTTTTACCGAACTTTCTAGGGCGGGGGTAACTATTTAGTTTAAATAATTCTAGGAGGAATTGACTTTTATGGATGGTATGGAAAATAATTCTAGGAGGAATTGATTTTTGTGGCTGGTGTGGAAAAAAATGGTACTTGTTAAATATTCGGGTAAACATACGACTAAGAAACGCTTCACTATAAATAAGGCTATCGTAGTTTTTCCGAACTTTCTAGGGGCGGGGGTAACTATTTAGTTTAAATAATTCTAGGAGGAATTGAGTTTTATGGATGGTATGGAAAAATGGTACTTGTTAAATATTCGGGTAAACATACGACTAAGAAACGCTTCACTGTAAATAAGGCTATCGTGTTTTTCCGAACTTTCTAGGGCGGGGGTAACTATTTAGTCTAAATAATTCTAGGAGGAATTGAGTTTTATGGATGGTATGGAAAAATGGTACTTGTTAAATATTCGGGTAAACATACGACTAAGAAACGCTTCACTATAAATAAGGCTATCGTGTTTTACCGAACTTTCTAGGGCGGGGGTAACTATTTAGTTTAAATAATTCTAGGAGGAATTGAGTTTTATGGATGGTATGGAAAAATGGTACTTGTTAAATATTCGGGTAAACATACGACTAAGAAACGCTTCACTGTAAATAAGGCTATCGTGTTTTTCCGATTTTTCTAGGCGGGGGTAACTATTTAGTTTAAATAATTCTAGGAGGAATTGAGTTTTATGGATGGTATGGAAAAATGGTACTTGTTAAATATTCGGGTAAACATACGACTAAGAAACGCTTCACTATAAATAAGGCTATCGTGTTTTTCCGAACTTTCTAGGGCGGGGGTAACTATTTAGTTTAAATAATTCTAGGAGGAATTGAGTTTTATGGATGATATGGAAAAATGGTACTTGTTAAATATTCGGGTAAACATACAACTAAGAAACGCTTCACTATAGATAAGGCTATCGTGTTTTTCCGAACTTTATAGGGCGGGGGGTAAGTATTTAGTTTAAATAATTCTAGGAGGAATTGAGTTTTATGGATGGTATGGAAAAATGGTACTTGTTAAATATTCGGGTAAACATACGACTAAGAAACGCTTCACTATAAATAAGGCTATCGTGTTTTACCGAACTTTCTAGGGCGGGGGTAACTATTTAGTTTAAATAATTCTAGGAGGAATGAGTTTATGGATGGTATGGAAATAATTCTAGGAGGAATTGAGTTTTGTGGCTGGTGTGGAAAAAATGGTACTTGTTAAATATTCGGGTAAACATACGACTAAGAAACGCTTCACTATAAATAAGGCTATCGTGTTTTTCCGAACTTTCTAGGGGCGGGGGTAACTATTTAGTTTAAATAATTCTAGGAGGAATTGAGTTTTATGGATGGTATGGAAAAATGGTACTTGTTAAATATTCGGGTAAACATACGACTAAGAAACGCTTCACTATAAATAAGGCTATCGTGTTTTACCGAACTTTCTAGGGCGGGGGTAACTATTTAGTTTAAATAATTCTAGGAGGAATTGAGTTTTATGGATGGTATGGAAAAATGGTACTTGTTAAATAGTCGGGTAAACATACGACTAAGAAACGCTTCACTATAAATAAGGCTATCGTGTTTTTCCGATTTTTCTAGGCGGGGGTAACTATTTAGTTTAAATAATTCTAGGAGGAATTGAGTTTTATGGATGGTATGGAAAAATGGTACTTGTTAAATATTCGGGTAAACATACGACTAAGAAACGCTTCACTATAAATATCGTGTTTTTCCGATTTTTCTAGGCGGGGGTAACTATTTAGGTTAAATAATTCTAGGAGGAATTGAGTTTTATGGATGGTATGGAAAAATGGTACTTGTTAAATATTCGGGTAAACATACGACTAAGAAACGCTTCACTATAAATAAGGCTATCGTGTTTTTCCGAACTTTCTAGGACGGGGGTAACTATTTAGTTTAAATAATTCTAGGAGGAATTGAGTTTTATGGATGATATGGAAAAATGGTACTTGTTAAATATTCGGGTAAACATACGACTAAGAAACGCTTCACTATAGATAAGGCTGTCGTGTTTTTCCGAACTTTATAGGGCGGGGGTAAGTATTTAGTTTAAATAATTCTAGGAGGAATTGATTTTTTGTGGGTGATACGGAAAAATGGTACATGTTAAACCACTTTTCAATCTAGAAGAGTTTAAGTGTCCTAAATTTGAAGGGGGTTATCACCGTCCTGAAGACGAGGTTAGGTTCTTCGCACAGTGGATACCTAAGAACATACCTGATCGTGATAAATCCATAAGACATGGTTAAAAAAAAACTATTCTATATCATGGGATCATCGTTTCTGGATGTTTAAGTGTGAACTCTAAGTACTATTTTTATGTAAATATGTGGTGTTGTATTTTTTTTCTCAAAAAAATATGTTAATACGTTTAGGCAATAAATATCTTTAAGCTTAACCCGTCTTTATTCTTTAGAATAGTTTTATTCATTTCATTTCATTAAATTATGAAGAAATTGTAAGTAAGTAACAATAGCTTTCTTGAATTCACTTCCTGGACACAATACAGATATTTAATTCAAGAGATCATAATAAAATCGCAAGTAAGTAATAAAGTCTTTATTGTTTTCACCTATTGAATACACAATACTGAAATTTCATTCAAGAAATTGTGAAGGAATTGTAAATAGGTAACACACTCATTCTTGAAGTCACCTCTTGTATACACAATGCAGAAATTTCATTTAAGAAATTATCAAAAATTGTAAGTAAGTAGCAAATTCTTTCTTGAATTCGCCTCCTGGATAAATAAAAAAAGACATTTCATTCAAGAAATTATGACGAAATTCTAAGTAAGCAACAAACTCTTTCTTGAAGTTACCTCATGGATACACAATGCAGAAATTTCATTTAAGAAATTATCAAAAATTGTAAGTAAGTAGCAAATTCTTTCAAAAATATGTTAATACGTTTAAGCAATAAATACCTTTAAGCTTAACCCGTGTAAGTAACAATAGCTTTCTTGAATTCGCTTCCTGCACACAATACAGATATTTAATTCAAGAAGTCATAATAAAATCACAAGTAAGTAATAAAATCTTTATTGTTTTCACCTATGCGATACACAATACTGAAATTTCATTCAAGAAATTATGAAGGAATTGTAAATAGGTAACACACTCATTCTTGAGGTCACCTCTTGTATACACAATGCAGAAATTTCATTTAAGAAATTATCAAAAATTGTAAGTAAGTAGCAAATTCTTTCTTGAATTCGCCTCCTATGAAAAAAATTGTAAGTAAGTAACAAATTCTTTCTTGAAGTCACCTCTTGGACACACAATACAGAAATTTCATTAAAGAAATTATGAAAAAATTGTAAGTAAGTAGCAAATTCTTTCTTGAATTCACCTGCTGGATAAACAAAAAAGACATTTCGTTCAAGAAATTATGACAAAATTCTAAGTAAGTAACAAACTCTTAATTGTTTTCATGACTTAGATATAGGATGTAGAAATTTAATTCAAGAAATTATGAAAATATTTGTAAGTAAGTAACAAACTCTTTATTGATTTCACCTCTTGGATATACAGTACAGATACTTCATTCAAGAAATTATCAGTCGTTTTATTCCGTGTGATTTTTTCTTTACATGGTGTTCGTTCAAAAAGCGAGGATTTCTGTTAAATAAATAATTCTTATATTTTTTCCGTTCAATTGAAAACGAGGATTTCTGTTAAATAAATAATTGTTATACCTTTTAAAATAGCTTTACGGGTTTTGAGGGGCTCTGTCGTTTTAATCCGTGTGATTTTTTCTTTACATGGTGTTCATTCGAAAAGCGAGGATAATAAATAATTGTTATACCTTTTAAAATAGCTTTACGGGGTTTGAGGGGCTCTGTTGTTTGAAGTTACCTCATGGATACACAATGCAGAAATTTCATTTAAGAAATTATCAAAAATTGTAAGTAAGTAGCAAATTCTTTCAAAAATATGTTAATAAGTTTAAGCAATAAATACCTTTAAGCTTAACCCGTGTAAGTAACAATAGCTTTCTTGAATTCGCTTCCTGCACACAATACAGATATTTAATTCAAGAAATCATAATAAAATCACAAGTAAGTAATAAAGTCTTTATTGTTTTCACCTATTGGATACACAATACTGAAATTTCATTCAAGAAATTATGAAGGAATTGTAAATAGGTAACACACTCATTCTTGAGGTCACCTCTTGTATACACAATGCAGAAATTTCATTTAAGAAATTATCAAAAATTGTAAGTAAGTAGCAAATTCTTTCTTGAATTCGCCTCCTATGAAAAAAAATTGTAAGTAACTAACAAATTCTTTCTTGAAGTCACCTCTTGGACACACAATACAGAAATTTCATTAAAGAAATTATGAAAAAATGGTACTTGTTAAGCAAATTCTTTCTTGAATTCACCTGCTGGATAAACAAAAAAGACATTTCGTTCAAGAAATTATGACAAAATTCTAAGTAAGTAACAAACTCTTAATTGTTTTCATGACTTAGATATAGGATGTAGAAATTTAATTCAAGAAATTATGAAAATATTTGTAAGTAAGTAACAAACTCTTTATTGATTTCACCTCTTGGATATACAGTACAGATACTTCATTCAAGAAATTATCAGTCGTTTTATTCCGTGTGATTTTTTCTTTACATGGTGTTCGTTCAAAAAGCGAGGATTTCTGTTAAATAAATAATTCTTATATTTTTTCCGTTCAATTGAAAACGAGGATTTCTGTTAAATAAATAATTGTTATACCTTTTAAAATAGCTTTACGGGTTTTGAGGGGCTCTGTCGTTTTATTCCGTGTGATTTTTTCTTTACATGGTGTTCGTTCAAAAAGCGAGGATAATAAATAATTGTTATACCTTTTAAAATAGCTTTACGGGGTTTGAGGGGCTCTGTCGTTTTATTCCGTGTGATTTTTTCTTTACATGGTGTTCGTTCAAAAAGCGAGGATTTCTGTTAAATAAATAATTCTTATATTTTTTCCGTTCAATTGAAAACGAGGATTTCTGTTAAATAAATAATTATTATGCTTTGATTTTGTCAATGCTATCCCAAGTATCTGTCAATAGATGTCGATAGAGAATTTATTCATTCTTATACCTAGATTTTCTCTATGTTAACCTATATATCCAATATATGATGTATGTAAATCCTTTTCTTACATCTCCGATGTTTTAATAGACGTTCTAAACGTTCGATATGCTAGCTTACTCTAAAAATAATGAACACATAACAATGTAAGGTATAATATATTTTTAATGAAATAATGTCATGTAGAATTGAACAACTTTGGACATTTTGAATCTGTTCCATAAAATGCTTCACCATGAACTCTCTTGATAGTATAGCTATTGTCTTCTCTTAGTTCGTAATCAGTAGAATAATCATTATTCCATTTTGACTCATACACAATTTTTATAGGTGTGTCATCGACAGGGTCAATATACTTTTCGTCTTTGGTATTATTTGATTCATTGACTGTTTGATCTATGGCAGTAACGTTTGCTGGTACTTTGTTTTTCATCGATTCATCTTTATATTCCTTAGTGATATTTTCTGCCAATGCCCTTTTTATTTTTCTAGCAATTTCACTGTCTATTATCACACTATTTTTACACAGGTAACAGTTCCGGCATGTAGACAGGATATGGTTTATGATATTAGTAGAAGAGTAGGCCTTTCTTTTCGTCTTTGCTTTCGTTTGAATGCTAATACCCGAAAGCTGACGATATGGTTTAACACTGGGTAACATGTTACCACAAGCACTAGCAAGAAGATGCCCCTCTTTATCAACTATTATTTTTATGTTGGCATTCTCTTTGAGTGTAATCATCTCCGGAGATCTCAATCTCGCATATGCACCATCATAAGAGTTGAATTTTTTTGGTACTCCAAAGAAGTTCAATTCCTTACTGTCATGACAACGCACGCATACGTTTCCGATAGTACTACCACTTGTACTTATTTCATAGTTTAAATACTTCTCCTTGTCAGCATTCAATGCTACAATAGCACTATCATGTGAACACACTTTCTTAAAATGCTTCATCTTCACTTTTTTAGAGATATTAGTTATGTGTTTATCGTTCCACTGTGTAAAAAATACTGATTTAATACAGGCAATAAACTAGGTAGTGTCGATAACCGGCCATAGAGCAATAGTGGGAAAGTCACATCGTGTCTCAGGGACAAGCATAGAGTACAATTCATTCAAGAAATTATGAAAATATTTGTAAGTAAGTAATAAACACGTTTTGAAACTACATGCTATTTGCATGCCTTTCCTTGGCACCTTTCCAAACGAGCGGAGATCCCCCACTGGTTCCTACACATTGCAAAAAGTGAGAAGTACGAAAACTTGGCACCTTTCCAAACGAGCGGGGATTCCCCACTGGTTCCTACACATTGCAAAAAGTGAGCAGTACGAAAACTCCACGTTTTCAACCAGACTGGTTTTTTAGGGGCCAATCAGGAGAGACATGCAAAGTCGACATAGCTTTATTTCATTTTTTTAAGGTTAATTTAGACGAGGTTACGTGCGCGCACGTAACCTAGTCTGGTTGAAAACGTGGAGTTTTCGTACTGCTCACTTTTTGCAATGTGTAGGAACCAGTGGGGAATCCCCGCTCGTTTGGAAAGGTGCCAAGTTTTCGTACTGCTCACTTTTTGCAATGTGTAGGAACCAGTGGGGGATCCCCGCTCGTTTGGAAAGGTGCCAAGGAAAGGCATGCAAATAGCATGTAGTTTCAAAACGTGTTTATTACTTACTTACAAATATTTTCATAATTTCTTGAATGAATTGTACTCTATGCTTGTCCCTGCGACACGATGTGGCTTTCCCACTATTGCTCTATGGCCGGTTATCGACACTACCTAGTTTATTGCATGTATTAAATCAGTATTTTTTACACAGTGGAACGATAAACACATAACTAATATCTCTAAAAAAGTGAAGATGAAGCATTTTAAGAAAGTGTGTTCACATGATAGTGTTATTGTAGCATTGAATGCTGACAAGGAGAAGTATTTAAACTATGAAATAAGTACAAGTGGTAGTACTATCGGAAACGTATGCGTGCGTTGTCATGACAGTAAGGAATTGAATTTCTTTGGAGTACCAAAAAAATTCAACTCTTATGATGGTGGATATGCGAATTGAGATCTCCGGAGATGATTACACTCAAAGAGAATGCCAACATAAAAATAATAGTTGATAAAGAGGGGCATCTTCTTGCTAGTGCTTGTGGTAACATGTTACCCAGTGTTAAACCATATCGTCAGCTTTCGGGTATTAGCATTCAAACGAAAGCAAAGACGAAAAGAAAGGCCTACTCTTCTACTAATATCATAAACCATATCCTGTCTACATGCCGGAACTGTTACCTGTGTAAAAATAGTGTGATAACAGACAGTGAAATTGCTAGAAAAATAAAAAGGGCATTGGCAGAAAATATCACTAAGGAATATAAAGATGAATCGATGAAAAACAAAGTACCAGCAAACGTTACTGCCATTGATAAAACAGTCAATGAATCAAATAATACCAAAGACGAAAAGTATATTGACCCTGTCGATGACACACCTATAAAAATTGTGTATGAGTCAAAATGGAATAATGATTATTCTACTGATTACAAACTAAGAGAAGACAATAGCTATACTATCAAGAGAGTTCATGGTGAAGCATTTTATGGAACAGATTCAAAATGTCCAAAGTTGTTCAATTCTACATGACATTATTTTATTAAAAATATATTATACCTTACATTGTTATGTGTTCATTATTTTTAGAGAAAGCTAGCATATCGAACGTTTAGAATGTCTATTAAAACATCGGAGATGTAAGAAAAGGATTTACATACATCATATATTGGATAGATAGGTTAACATAGAGAAAATCTAGGTATAAGAATGAATAAATTCTCTATCGACATCTATTGACAGATACTTGGGATAGCATTGACAAAATCAAAGCATAACAATTATTTATTTAACAGAAATCCTCGCTTTCAATTGAACGGAAAAAAATATAAGAATTATTTATTTAACAGAAATCCTCGCTTTTTGAACGAACACCATGTAAAGAAAAAATCACACGGAATAAAACGACAGAGCCCCTCAAACCCCGTAAAGCTATTTTAAAAGGTATAACAATTATTTATTATCCTCGCTTTTTGAACGAACACCATGTAAAGAAAAAATCACACGGAATAAAACGACAGAGCCCCTCAAAACCCGTAAAGCTATTTTAAAAGGTATAACAATTATTTATTTAACAGAAATCCTCGTTTTCAATTGAACGGAAAAAATATAAGAATTATTTATTTAACAGAAATCCTCGCTTTTTGAACGAACACCATGTAAAGAAAAAATCATACGGAATAAAACGACTGATAATTTCTTGAATGAAGTATCTGTACTGTATATCCAAGAGGTGAAATCAATAAAGAGTTTGTTACTTACTTACAAATATTTTCATAATTTCTTGAATTAAATTTCTACATCCTATATCTAAGTCATGAAAACAATTAAGAGTTTGTTACTTACTTAGAATTTTGTCATAATTTCTTGAACGAAATGGTTTTTTGTTTATCCAGCAGGTGAATTCAAGAAAGAATTTGCTTAACAAGTACCATTTTTTCATAATTTCTTTAATGAAATTTCTGTATTGTGTGTCCAAGAGGTGACTTCAAGAAAGAATTTGTTACTTACTTACAATTTTTTTTCATAGGAGGCGAATTCAAGAATGAATTTGCTACTTACTTACAATTTTTGATAATTTCTTAAATGAAATTTCTGCATTGTGTATACAAGAGGTGACCTCAAGAATGAGTGTGTTACCTATTTACAATTCCTTCATAATTTCTTGAATGAAATTTCAGTATTGTGTATCCAATAGGTGAAAACAATAAAGACTTTATTACTTACTTGTGATTTTATTATAATTTCTTGAATTAAATATCTGTATTGTGTGCAGGAAGCGAATTCAAGAAAGCTATTGTTACTTACATGGGTTAAGCTTAAAGGTATTTATTGCTTAAACGTATTAACATATTTTTGAAAGAATTTGCTACTTACTTACAATTTTTGATAATTTCTTAAATGAAATTTCTGCATTGTGTATCCATGAGGTAACTTCAAACGACAGAGCCCCTCAAACCCCGTAAAGCTATTTTAAAAGGTATAACAATTATTTATTATCCTCGCTTTTTGAACGAACACCATGTAAAGAAAAAATCACACGGAATAAAACGACAGAGCCCCTCAAAACCCGTAAAGCTATTTTAAAAGGTATAACAATTATTTATTTAACAGAAATCCTCGTTTTCAATTGAACGGAAAAAATATAATAATTATTTATTTAACAGAAATCCTCGCTTTTTGAACGAACACCATGTAAAGAAAAAATCACACGGAATAAAACGACTGATAATTTCTTGAATGAAGTATCTGTACTGTATATCCAAGAGGTGAAATCAATAAAGAGTTTGTTACTTACTTACAAATATTTTCATAATTTCTTGAATTAAATTTCTACATCCTATATCTAAGTCATGAAAACAATTAAGAGTTTGTTACTTACTTGGAATTTTGTCATAATTTCTTGAACGAAATGTCTTTTTTGTCTATCCAGCAGGTGAATTCAAGAAAGAATTTGCTACTTACTTACAATTTTTTCGTAATTTCTTTAATGAAATTTCTGTATTGTGTGTCCAAACGGTAACTTCAAGAAAGAATTTGTTACTTACTTACAATTTTTTCATAGGAGGCGAATTCAAGAAAGAATTTGCTACTTACTTACAATTTTTGATAATTTCTTAAATGAAATTTCTGCATTGTGTATACAAGAGGTGACCTCAAGAATGAGTGTGCTACCTATTTACAATTCCTTCATAATTTCTTGAATGAAATTTCAGTATTGTGTATCCAATAGGTGAAAACAATAAAGACTTTATTACTTACTTGTGATTTTATTATGATTTCTTGAATTAAATATCTGTATTGTGTGCAGGAAGCGAATTCAAGAAAGCTATTGTTACTTACATGGGTTAAGCTTAAAGGTATTTATTGCTTAAACGTATTAAAATATTTTTGAAAGAATTTGCTACTTACTTACAATTTTTGATAATTTCTTAAATGAAATTTCTGCATTGTGTATCCATGAGGTAACTTCAAGAAAGAGTTTGTTGCTTACTTAGAATTTCGTCATAATTTCTTGAATGAAATGTCTTTTTTTTATTTATCCAGGAGGCGAATTCAAGAAAGAATTTGCTACTTACTTACAATTTTTGATAATTTCTTAAATGAAATTTCTGCATTGTGTATACAAGAGGTGACTTCAAGAATGAGTGTGTTACCTATTTACAATTCCTTCACAATTTCTTGAATGAAATTTCAGTATTGTGTATTCAATAGGTGAAAACAATAAAAACTTTATTACTTACTTGCGATTTTATTATGATCTCTTGAATTAAATATCTGTATTGTGTCCAGGAAGTGAATTCAAGAAAGCTATTGTTACTTACTTACAATTTCTTCATAATTTAATGAAATGAAATGAATAAAACTATTCTAAAGAATAAAGACGGGTTAAGCTTAAAGATATTTATTGCCTAAACGTATTAACATATTTTTTTGAGAAAAAAAATACAACACCACATATTTACATAAAAATAGTACTTAGAGTTCACACTTAAACATCCAGAAACGATGATCCCATGATATAGAATAGTTTTTTTTAACCATGTCTTATGGATTTATCACGATCAGGTATGTTCTTAGGTATCCACTGTGCGAAGAACCTAACCTCGTCTTCAGGACGGTGATAACCCCCTTCAAATTTAGGACACTTAAACTCTTCTAGATTGAAAAGTGGTTTAACATGTACCATTTTTCCGTATCACCCACAAAAAATCAATTCCTCCTAGAATTATTTAAACTAAATACTTACCCCCGCCCTATAAAGTTCGGAAAAACACGATAGCCTTATCTATAGTGAAGCGTTTCTTAGTCGTATGTTTACCTTAATATTTAACAAGTACCATTTTTCCATATCATCCATAAAACTCAATTCCTCCTTGAATTATTTAAACTAAATAGTTACCCCCGTCCTAGAAAGTTCGGAAAAACACGATAGCCTTATTTATAGTGAAGCGTTTCTTAGTCGTAAGTTTACCCGAATATTTAACAAGTACCATTTTTCCATACCATCCATAAAACTCAATTCCTCCTAGAATTATTTAAACTAAATAGTTACCCCCGCCTAGAAAAATCGGAAAAACACGATATTTATAGTGAAGCGTTTCTTAGTCGTATGTTTACCCGAATATTTAACAAGCACCATTTTTCAATACCATCCATAAAACTCAATTCCTCCTAGAATTATTTAAACTAAATAGTTACCCCCGCCTAGAAAAATCGGAAAAACCCGATAGCCTTATTTATAGTGAAGCGTTTCTTAGTCGTATGTTTACCCGAATATTTAACAAGTACCATTTTTCCATACCATCCATAAAACTCAATTCCTCCTAGAATTATTTAAACTAAATAGTTACCCCCGCCCTAGAAAGTTCGGTAAAACACGATAGCCTTATTTATAGTGAAGCGTTTCTTAGTCGTATGTTTACCCGAATATTTAACAAGTACCATTTTTCCATACCATCCATAAAACTCAATTCCTCCTGGAATTATTTAAACTAAATAGTTACCCCCGCCCCTAGAAAGTTGGGAAATACACGATAGCCTTATTTATAGTGAAGCGTTTCTTAGTCGTATGTTTACCCGAATATTTAACAAGTACCATTTTTTCCACACCAGCCACAAAACTCAATTCCTCCTAGAATTATTTTCCATACCATCCATAAAACTCAATTCCTCCTAGAATTATTTAAACTAAATAGTTACCCCCGCCCTAGAAAGTTCGGTAAAACACGATAGCCTTATTTATAGTGAAGCGTTTCTTAGTCGTATGTTTACCCGAATATTTAACAAGTACCATTTTTCCATACCATCCATAAAACTCAATTCCTCCTAGAATTATTTAAACTAAATACTTACCCCCCGCCCTATAAAGTTCGGAAAAACACGATAGCCTTATCTATAGTGAAGCGTTTCTTAGTTGTATGTTTACCCGAATATTTAACAAGTACCATTTTTCCATATCATCCATAAAACTCAATTCCTCCTAGAATTATTTAAACTAAATAGTTACCCCCGCCCTAGAAAGTTCGGAAAAACACGATAGCCTTATTTATAGTGAAGCGTTTCTTAGTCGTATGTTTACCCGAATATTTAACAAGTACCATTTTTCCATACCATCCATAAAACTAAATTCCTCCTAGAATTATTTAAACTAAATAGTTACCCCCGCCTAGAAAAATCGGAAAAACACGATAGCCTTATTTACAGTGAAGCGTTTCTTAGTCGTATGTTTACCCGAATATTTAACAAGTACCATTTTTCCATACCATCCATAAAACTCAATTCCTCCTAGAATTATTTAAACTAAATAGTTACCCCCGCCCTAGAAAGTTCGGTAAAACACGATAGCCTTATTTATAGTGAAGCGTTTCTTAGTCGTATGTTTACCCGAATATTTAACAAGTACCATTTTTCCATACCATCCATAAAATTCAATTCCTCCTAGAATTATTTAAACTAAATAGTTACCCCCGCCCTAGAAAGTTCGGAAAAACACGATAGCCTTATTTATAGTGAAGCGTTTCTTAGTCGTATGTTTACCCGAATATTTAACAAGTACCATTTTTCCATACCATCCATAAAACTCAATTCCTTCTAGAATTATTTAAACTAAATAGTTACCCCCGCCCCTAGAAAGTTCGGAAAAACACGATAGCCTTATTTATAGTGAAGCTTTTCTTAGTCGTATGTTTACCCGAATATTTAACAAGTACCATTTTTTCCACACCAGCCACAAAACTCAATTCCTCCTAGAATTATTTTCCATACCATCCATAAAAGTCAATTCCTCCTAGAATTATTTAAACTAAATAGTTACCCCCGCCCTAGAAAGTTTGGTAAAACACGATAGCCTTATTTATAGTGAAGCGTTTCTTAGTCGTATGTTTACCCGAATATTTAACAAGTACCATTTTTCCATACCATCCATAAAACTCAATTCCTCCTAGAATTATTTAAACTAAATAGTTACCCCCGTCCTAGAAAGTTCGGAAAAACACGATAGCCTTATTTATAGTGAAGCGTTTCTTAGTCGTATGTTTACCCGAATATTTAACAAGTACCATTTTTTCCACACCAGCCACAAAACTCAATTCCTCCTAGAATTATTTAAACTAAATAGTTACCCCTGCCTCGCACAGAAAGTTCAGAAATACACAATAGCCATATTTATAGTCGTATGTTTACCCGAATATTTAACAGGTGCCATTTTTCCATATCATCCATAAAACTCAATTCCAAGCTCTTTATTGATTTCACCTCTTGAATATACAGTACAGATACTTCATTCAAGAAACGTGATTAAACACGTTTTGAAACTACATGCTATTTGCATGCCTATAATCCAGTAAATTGTGTCAGAAAAACTTGAACCAAACCAGATTATACCCACCTAACCAGATTTTACCTACCAAACCAGATTATACCTACCAGAAACCTGTTTGGTACGGGGGCCTACCCAAATCCAGACGAGCATCTCTACTAACACAGGAATAACTGAGTATATTAATTTGGAAAATTCAGGAAACGATAAGAGAGATGATCGCAAAGACAATATTTGCATGCTATCAATACTAATACAACTACCATCACTACTACTACCACACTACTCGATTTACAGTATTAAGGGGAAATGTGAACTAAATTAAAAGACGCTATGTGCATGGACATTGTCAAAACAACCTAATAATAAAGTGTAACCTAATAATAGTATTTAATACTTGGAAAAACGGTAATTAAAAAAAAACTAACACTTGAAAAAAATACTTAAATGAAACATTACATTTACTTTATACTGAGATTTTTTTTTTTTTTTTTTTTTTTTTTTTTCTTTTTTTTTTTTTTTAGTTGACAAAATTTCCAGATACCTCGCTATTTGTCTGTAATTTTTATTGGCCATATACCTAGAAAGAATTTTTTCTGACTTCAAACTATCCAAATACTTTATCTCCCCCCCCCCCTTTGTGCAAATACATAGCCCAAATTATATATTTCCCATATATTTTGTCACTTGTCTTTGTCTTGTCTCGCGCTAAGCTGAAAAAAACTAACGAAGAAACCGGTTTTGTTCTTGAGTTATACACAGCGTAAGCTTGAGTGAGTTGCCCATAATACACAAGTAACAAAACTCCTTCCCCCTACGGAAATTGAAAAACAAAACTCAAATAAAATTCTCAGATTTGAAAGGCCATATTTTCCACGGGGGGTATTTCCGGGGGGATATTTTCTACGGTGGGTATTTTCTGGATGGGGGGTATTTTCCGCGGGGGTTATTTATCGCAGGGGGGTATTTTCCACGGGGGCTATTCTCCGGGGGTATTTTCCGGGGGTATTTACATTTTTTCCGGGGGGGGGGGTTAATTGCGGGGGGGGGGGGGGTAAACGCCTAGAACCCAGTAGAACATCCCTCTCATCAAGTCCTGGAAGTTTCAACTTAATACAAATAGCCATCGCTATGATATTGCTGATATGTCCTTTTGATAACCTGTATGTTCATATGCTTCTTGAAATTTTCATCTCAATGCCCTTAGCCCTACATGTAGTTGTAATAGAAGCAGTTTTAGCAGTAGCAGTAGTAGTAGTAAATGTAGAAGTAACAGTAGTATTAGCAGTAGTGTGCACATATTGCCTTTTTGTGAGATGATCTTCCCCTTTAAGTATTCTCTGAAAGTTCCAACTTAATATCCAAATCAATTCTAGAGATGCACTATTTTGACAATGTGTATGCACATAGTGTCTCTGGATTTAGTTCAATTAATATACTCAGTTATTCCCGTGTTGCACCCTTTCGACAATCCGTATACACATAGCGTGTTTTGATTTAATTCAGCACTCCCCTCAACACTGTCTGAAAGTCCCACCTGAATACCCTTCGTCTTCTTGCAAAGTAAAGTTCAAACATGCATACCTGTCTCAATAGCATATACTAGGTGGAAACAATGAACGAATTGCCTGACTTACAGCCCTTGTCCTGAGGATTATGGGGAGGTTGACATCCCCAAAGACGCAATTACTGGACCTTTTAACAAGGCTGAACAAAAAAGATCTCTTAAGATTTCGATCGGATGTCTTTTGGGGAATGATAGGCTTAAGGGGGGGGGCTGATAACCCTCCGTTCGCTTTTGACTCTTAAAAAGGGTACTAAAACTTCCAACTTCCAATCAAATGAACTCCATCCGATCCAAAGTTTATACAAATACCCGTTCCATAAAAAAAACTTTATATGCCCAGGGCATAACTTACAACCCTTGCCAATGGGCTCTGGGAGATTGTGTCCACCCTAAAGACATTGTTATATGATTCTTAGGCTATTGGTAACAAAATGGCTATCTCACAATTTGAATTGAATGTGTTTTGGGAAAAGAGGATGTTAGGGAGGGGGACTTACCCTACATCATGTTTGATTGAATCTTAAAAAGGAACTAGAACTATACATTTCAAATCAAATGAGTCTCTTCTAAAGTTCACACGACCACCCTTTCCATAAAAACCTTATATGCCCCTGGAGCATAACTTACAACCCTTACCCCCAGACTATGAGTGATTTTGTCCACTTCAAAGGCCTTATTATATGATCTTTGGAGCTATCTCAAAATTCTGATTAGATATGTTTTGGGAATTTATGGGTGCGGGGGGGGGGGTATTGCCCTCTAATCACTTTTGACTATTAAAAAAGGCCCTTTCGATTCCTAATCGAATGAGCATTTTTTGAAGTTTCTACGACAACAAATGGCCATCTCAAAATTTCTATCAGATGCATTTCAGGAAAATACGAGGTGTGGGGGAGGGGTTATCCGCCCTCCGATCACTTTGAACCTTAAAAATGATGCTAAAACATCTGATTACTAATCCAATGAGCCCCCTCCGATGTTTATACGACCACCCTTTCTATAAAAACTTTATATGCCCCCAGGGCATAACTTACAAACCTTGCCCTGAGGGCAGTGGGGGTGGGACGGGGTGCTGTCATCCTCAAAGACATAATTTCCGGATCTTTTAACTACGCTGAAGAGAATCGCTATCTCAAAATTTTAATTGGATGATGTTGCCACAATGTATTATTATTTATTTTTTTTACCAGGGCCCTTCATATCGAAACAATTGTCGTAGGAACTTCGAAAAGGGCTTATTCAATTCGAAAGTGAAAGAGCTAGTTCACTTTTTATTAGTCAAAAGTGATTGGAGGGCAACTAAAGTCCCTCCCACGCCCACCATTTCCCCAAGCACAAGATGTGGGGAAATGACATATCCATCACTGGATTTAGTTTCGCAATAAGCTTTTCAAACATCCTTTTGAAAATCCAAGCAAACCGATTGATTAAGCTTGGGAGGGGAGTGGTTAAAATTAAGAGCCATTCATTATGTGGGCATTTTGCCAAAATATTATCCCATGTCTCGTTAGGTCTAGTACCAGTTCCGGCAAAAATAATGTGTATCTACTTAGTTTTGATAGGAAGGGACAAATTTCTTCCAATAGATCTATGTTCTTTCTCGATTAATCTCGTCAAAGATGCCAAGCCCAGGAAGTAATAAACAATTTCTAGTTTTTAGTCTTTTGATTCCTTTGAATACAGAATTCAATATAAGAGCAGTCGAGAAAGTCATAGAATGGGAAACGAGGTCACAGCTGCAAAAGACAGTCATACTAGGCTAGAATAGATTTTATGACAGGTTTGGATAATGTGACCTAATAAGTAAACCAATTTTATTACAATTTTATATTAAAATTTACTTATATGATGAATCTTTTATTTTTACTAGGGAGAAAGATGAAAGATGAGAATCAAAAGCCATATGATAACAAAATTATCGATGTTGGAGAAGAAAGGCAATTTCAGAACATTGAGAGCTTCTTTAATCTTTGTTTTTGACATTTCAGACAAAACATTGACAGTCTTGTTTATTAAATGAAATAAGAGTGGTATGGAAGTAAATAGTGATGTTAAGTGAAAATTGATGCTAAAACTTAAATAGAAAATAATTTGTCCTATATATGTGAGAGAGGCTGCTACCTGCTCAATCCCCTGCTCTTTACGCTAAAGTTTGATTAATGATTTCTTTGTAGGATTCTGGAATGTAACAAATATAGCCCTTTGACAATGACAAACGTATTATTAAACGATTGCGTTTCAAAACGTTTCAGCAAAAAAATTATTCTCTAAATCAAATAAAAATGAGCCCACTAATTTTCCAAGCATTGCAACAAAAAAGTTTAAGCTACTATAGAATGCTAAACAACACTAAACCAATATTGTGAATGATCTAACAATTGGAGGATTCATTTTTGAAGTACTGAGGTAAAAAAAAGAAGAAAACGGGGCAAAGTGTGTGGGGATGAAGCGGTTGAAGTCTAAATCATATAATGGACAGTTTCTGTTCATTTTAAGTTTTATAACGCTCTGTATTTTCATTTGAAAGAACGCTTCTTATTTTAGTTTCTGTCAAACAGTTCGTGGTAACGAACTGTAAGTAAGGAGCGACCTGGCTCAATGGTAACCGAAACTCTAGAAAACGGGTTTTTGATACCAATAGATACATCAAAAGAATCAGATTTCAATGCTGATTTCAAATATATAGCTTTCATCAAGTTTAGTGCTACCCATCAAAAGTTACGTGCCTGAGAAAATTTGGCTGATTTTCAAAAAAAGGGGGAAAGACCTTCTAAAAGTTATAGAACCTTAATGAAAATCACGCCATCATATTCAGCGTATCAGAGAACCCTGCTGTAGAGGTTTCAAGCTCCTATCTACAAAAATGTGGAATTTTGCATTTTTTGCCAGAAGAAAGATCACGGATGCGTGTTTATTTGTTTTTTTTTTTCCCAGGGGTGATCGTATCGACCCAGTGGTCCTAGAATATCGTGGGAGGGCTCATTGGAACGGAAATTAAAAGTTTTAGTGCCCTTTTTAAGTGACCAAAAAAAATGGAGGGCAACTAGGCCCCCTCCCACGCTCATTTTTTTCCCAAAGTCACCCGATCAAAATTTTGAGATAGCCATTTTGTTCAGCATGGTCGAAAATATGATAACTATGTCTTTTAGGATGACTTAATCCCCCGAAGTCCCCGGGGGGAGGGCTAAAAGTTATGAACTTTACCCAATGTTAACATATAGTATTGGTTATTGGGAAGTATACAGACGTTTTCAAGACGGTTTTTTCTGGTAGTGGGGGGGGGGGTCGGGGGTTACGTTGGAGGATCTGTCCATGAAGGAAGTTTTCATGGGGGAAGGGAAATTGCCATGAAGGGGGCGCCGGACTTGCCAGCATTATTTATTGGTTATTGGGAAGTATACAGACATTTTCAGGAAGGATTTTTTTCTGGAGGGTGGGGCTGGAGGAGGGGGTTACTCGGGAGAATCTTTCCGTGGAGGATGTTTCTTTGGCGTAGGGGACATTTCTATGTAGGGGGCGCCGGATTTCCAAGCATTATTTAAAAAACGATCAGAAATTAAATTAAAAAAAAACAAGTTTTTTTCAACTGAAAATAAGAAGCAACATTAGAACTTAAAAAGAACAGAAATTATAACATATATGAGGGGGTTCTCCCCCAAGTCAATACCTCGCTCTTTACGCTACAGTTTTTTTTAGTGCTTTCAAAAGAGCTATCTATTCTAACTAAACGGCCTTTGTGATTCAGGGGTTTGTGAATTAATTTTTTTTTTTAACTTTTAACGTAAAGAGCGTGGTATTTACTAAGGGGAGAACCCCCTCATATACGTAATAACATATACGTAATAAAAAAAAAAGAATAAAAAAAACAAGCGATACGGCTCAATAGTGATCGAAACTTTTAAAAACGGAATTTTGATGTCAATAAATGTATCAAAAGAATGGGTTTATAATGCTGATTCTAAATATATAAATTTTATTAAGATTAGTATTACTCATCAAAGGCTACGAGCCTGAGAAAATTTACCCGATTTTTAAAGAGGGGGGGGGAAGCATCCCCTACAAGTGAAAGAATTTTAATGAAAATCACACCGTCAGATTCAGCGTATCAGAAAACTCTATTACATAGGTTTCAAGCTCATATCTGCAAAAATCTGCTACTTTGTATTTTTTGCCAGAAGAAAAATATACGAATATAGAAGTTAGTTACGTAAGTTAATTTGTAAATTACGTCATAACTAAATTTAGAGACATCCATTTAGCAAAAGAAAAGTAAAATTTTTATGCAAATTTTGTTTACTTATTCAATGACGGTGAGCCAAAATAAAAGTTGCATTAATTAAAAAATGATCAGAAATTAAATAAAAAAAACAAGTTTTTTTTAACTGAAAGTAAGGAGCGATATTAAAACTTAAAACGAACAGAAATTATTCCGTATATAAAAGGGGCTGTCCCCTCCTCAACGCCTCGCTCTTTACGCTAAAGTTTGACTCTGTCTCATAACTTTATTTTTTAAAACAATAAAAAACTTTAGCGCAAAGAGCGAAGCGTTGAGGAGGGGACAGCCCCTTTCATATACAGAATAATTTCTGTTCGTTTTAAGTTTTAATATCGCTCCTTACTTTCAGTTAAAAAAACTTGTTTTTTTTATTTAATTAGTTTTAAACACCATAGTCAGAACGAAGCTTAAATACGGTGGGACGCACCAACCTCTCTAGCCATCGCTCTTTGCACTAAAGTTTGACTTCTGGATTGCAATGGATAAAAAATAAGGACTCTTTTGGGGTGTATTTACCTTAAACAATACAATAGTATTCTCTTAAATATTGAAAAGGCTCCCGCTTCCATTAAAACCCTGCTTTCTATACTAAAGTTATTTTAAACAAAGATTGACTCGATATTTAGAAACTTCCTTTTCCATTGGAAACTACCGTTTCCACACAAAAAGGAGTGCTGGTCAGCCCCTTAGCACGCACAATACGCATTTTCTCGTCAAAAAAAAAAAAAAAAAAAAAAAAAAAAAAAAAAAAAAAAAAAAAAAAAAAAAAAAAACTTTTCGCATTATGGTGAGAGCCACCACTCCATCAGAACCCAAACAATTAGCTCAAATATTTCCTAAAATGAACGGTATTCAGGAACAATAGCCCCCCATCTTTATTTGAAAGACCCTGTCGTGGAAAATTTGAATTCCTGGCCTTAAAAAATATATTTTGCGGCAAGCTCCAAATTTTGAGGTAAACTCCAAAATAGTTGCACCCTTAAAGCAACGACCCAACCAATATGCTTTAATTCATAAAATTTGGGGAGGAAGGGTGAAAATCTTATCCATTTGAAAAATAAATATAAAAGATATTTTTAAAAACCAAGGATTTTGTTTGTTATTTCTATTTTTCAGTAAAAACTCCTAAAAAGAAAATTTTAAATCTTGGGGTGAAGGAGAAAGCCACCCCCCCCTCCCAATTGGCGCCCCTGCTGCTCTCTAAAAAGACCAATATGGCCTCCAGAACCAGGAGGTCATAAAGTTAGATTTTTGACAGTTCTAAGCCAATTGACGCAGAATTTTCGGTTGATTCCACTTTAGCTTTACTCAGGGTAATATTATTGTTTTGAAGCACAATAGGACCAAAATTGGCACTTTGATATTTTCTTTGGTACTTTGATATTTCCAAAATTGGCTCTTTTTTACTGAAAAATAGGGCTAAGATTGCCAGTATTATGCTAGTATTACTTCCGAAAGGAAACGGAAGTAATACTGGCAAGTTTTACATAGGATTAAAATTTTAATCTTAATCTAAATTTTAATTTAAAATTTTAATTAAAATTTTGCAGGGAAATAGGTTTGAGATTTTGAGAAATTCCTGAATAGTAAATATAGATAAATATAGCATAATGCCTATTATGATTGCAAAAGAGGTGCCGTGATTCTAAATTAGTGTTTCTGATTTTAAGAATTTTGAGTTATTTTAGAATAGAAAATATAGTCAAATATAGAGTACTCTTAGGAATTCAATGAACGTTTTCGACTGTGTTTTCCAATTTCAAAGTTCTCAACTTTTAGACAAATCTGAAAACCTAGCTGTAAAGTATAGTGGCATCTCCTGACGAAAAAAAAAAGATAAAATTTATCCAATACTGTTTTTGCCCTTAGAGTTGGTGAGCTACAAGAACAAAAAGATTATTTGACTTACGCACGAATTTTCAAAAAAATTTAGTCTATTAAGAATGAAAACTTAAGATCTTCTGGAGGGTGCACTAGTCCCTAAAATAACGCTCTGGATCTGCCCATGTTGGTCTCTCAATAGTGATATTTCTTATCCTTCTGAACATTCTTTTCAATTTTTTTCTACCTTCTCAGCAGAAATATAAATTTGTTTACTTCAATCGAAATACTGATTCAATCAACAGTTATGAGTTCTAGTATCCTTTTGAAGGTCCCAAACTGATTGTAAGGGTGCCTATTCCGCACCCTTCATCACCCCATATATCCCTGGGCTCCTCCTGGCTCCATACGGTGTCAGATCGAAGCCTTTTTTTACACATTGGACAAGTGAAAGGATCAAACAATGATGGTCGCAAGGGGATGTATTAAGTGCAGCTCCAGAGCTGAGGGTCGAGAATTTATGCAAATAGCCTATTCTTCGTAAATGCATTGGTGAATTTGGACATGTTACACCTTCTTGAAATCGAAGTCATGCAAAGATTCTCAATATTTATGGTTGGAATGAAACAAGTGGGTTCATAGCCCCATTGATATAGCCCCTCATAGCACCAACTAAACTTCAGCTATCCCATTGATAATTTTTGCCAGTTAAACCCTGTAACTAGTTCAACTTTAGATCTTCTGGAGGGTGCACAAGTCCCAAAATCCACGCCCTGGTTCTGCCCCTGTTGGTCTCTCAATAGTGATATTTTTTATTGTTTTGACAAAACATCCTATTTGAGAAAGACTGATCACTTTCATCAGGTTTGCAGTAAAAACACTGGCTTTAACTTCATTGGTTTACGTTTGTGACACATTTTTATGCACCTGTCACTTTATTTCTCAAGCGTATGGCAGAAGCCATCTAAATCCTGTCTGTTATAATAGAGTTCTCCTATCTCCTTTGTGAAGTTTTAATTCAGTAAAAAGAAAGGTAACTTCACAAAACTTCACAAAAAAAGAAAGAAAAGTTAAATTCCACCCAGGTTGGTTTTTCTAAGTTAAATTTTAATCTGTGTAAAGTTTGAACTTGCAAGATTTTTTCAATTAATTTCTCTTTGTCCTAATTAAAGTTAGTTTCATGTTACCGTAAATATCCGAGAATATTGCATTTCCAAGCTTTTACAGGTCTAAGAACTAGAAAATGGTTCTAAATTGTTTTTATTCAAATGCAGACATTGCAAATTTAAATAGGCAAAATTCCTAAATTGGCTAATAAGTTTTGGTGTACCTCATATATAATTATTTTCATCGACTCAAAGTTGAGCAGAGATGTTGGTGAAGGGAGAATGTATAGTGTCAAATTGATTGGTCATTTTGGACTTTTGCCAATACGCAACCGCAAGAGCGCCCAAAAAGCTTTCCAAGGAGGGGTGGGCCATACAATCTTTTACAGTGGTGTTGGATCAGTGACACCAATTCACAGAAAAATAGGAGGGGACAAAATATAGTTTTCAAAATCCAGTAAGGGGGGCATTTTTTATTTTATCCTATGAAAATATAAAAAACGATTTTTTTTAAATAGTAGGGAGCAAAAATTTAGGGGGGGGGGAATTCTCCCTCAGCATCTTCCAATTGGTGCTCCTCGATTGGAAGTTTTGTCCAAACTTTGAAATATTTTTGGCCTTTATGCATATTTTTAAGTCTTCCAAAACCTTCCGCTCCTTAGGGGGCAAGGGATCCCCCATTAGGTGCCACTATGTGACTATAATGCAGTGTTTACTAAGGCACTTAGACAGAATCCTAAAATGGGATCAGCTAATACTATTGTTCATGTTCGTACCCCTTTACTGCGGTCAATCCTAGGGTACACCCGCAAAAAAATATGCTTTACCAGCCCTTGAATCATATCAACTGAAGCTAAGGAGTGCTCTTAAAACTTAAAACGAACATACATTATTCCATATAAATAAAAAAGATCATGGCAACATTGTTTCTACATTAAATTTTAATCAAAAACGAACTAAGATTAATTTAAAAAAAACAAAGTTTTTCCGAGGCAAGTAAAGAGCTAAGTTAAAACTTAAAACGAAGAAAATTATTACTTCATAGCCTATCTAACATATATTAATAAAACTAATGCAAATAAACCAACTTTTTATGTTTCCTTATGCTTTTAGGATTATACAAAACTAGCACTTTACTGAAAACACAAAATAATATAGGAGCTTTGGTACAGTAAAAGCAAACCAATTAAGGACACTTTTTACAGAATACAAATATTATCAATCCCTTTTAGGATCAATCCCTTTTAAGATAAAGTAACAATCCATTTTAGGATTTTGCTTTATTTTTTACGTTTAATTTGGTATTACTTCTGCACAATGGCTCAGTTCAATGACTGGCTCGGGTTTTGGTTCTGAAAAGGACATGTCATGATTAGTTTGTACACAAGTCTGAAATAAAGCCATCTTGATAGCATTAGGACTATAGACTAGCTTTAGAATTTGTATCATAGCTTTGAAATTTATATAGAGAGAAATAATCGGATTTCCAGAGTTCATATTATGTCTTATTTGATCTTCATTTCAAGTAATACTAAAGCATATTTCTTACACTGTATATTACATTTAAGACTGTATATTACCCATTATTGGTATTATAGTAGGCGAGACCAAAATGATGCTTGATAAATCAATCCAATATAAAAGTTACTGACGTCACAACTGGTGTAAGACTATGAAAAGCCTTATCGATTCGCTTTGTGTTGTCAGGCTACATACTCACTCTTGACTCTTAAATCAATAATCCTGTTTTTTTAAACTTGACTTATGTGTTTTCAGTAAAGCACTATAGTTTTGTATAATCCTAAAAGTAAAGGGAAACATAAATAGTTGGTTTATTTGTACTAGTTTTATTGATATATGTTAGATAGGCTGTGAAGTAATAATTTGTGTTCGTTTTAAGTTTCAATTTCGCTCTTTACTTCCCTCGGAAAAAAACTTTTTTTTAAAAATTAATTCTTGTTCGTTTTTTTTTATTAAAATTTAATGTAGAAACAACGTTGCCATGATCTTTTTTATTTATACGGAATAATGTACGTTCGTTTTAAGTTTTAATAGCACTCCTTAGTTTCAGTTAAACTTATTTTTAATGTAGTTTCTAATTATCACCGATCTAGGGGAGATAAGACACCTATAGAAAATACTGCAAACAACCTTAACAGCTACAAAAAACTTTCAATCTATAACATGAAGTTCATCATCCATACTTCACAAAACAATACATGTTTTTCAGGAACGTTTGTTTTTCGATGAGCAAAAAGCTGTTTTTACTCGGCCGACTTCCCCTGAAAAAGCCACAATGAAGACAGGGCTTTATAAATCTCCTACTGACTAGCAGAAACTAGAAGGCTACTTTAACAAAAGAGAGCTGTTTAAGGGCTCATTTAAAAGCTTATATTTATACCTAATCGCTTTTATAAATTTGACTTGATAGCACATTCCCATAAAGTGCACTTTCGGTTGTTTCCCCCATTTTTTCCTTAATGAAAAAAGTATCTTTTCCAATGAAATGACCAAAAAAAGATGTTTTTTAAAACCTACGCAGGAGCAAAAAACTAAGGAGGCAAGGACGTCCCTTCCCCTCAATTACCGCCGTTAGAACTAGAAAACAGGCTTCATCGCAGAGCGAAGTTTAAAGGTTCAATTAAAAACTTTTGATCATTCAAGCTTAGTTTTTGGTAGATTTTCAGTTGAAAAGTTTTAAGTTTTAGTTAATTTTTTTGCAATAATCTTTTATTTTTAAGATGAGTAGGTGATTTATGAAACTTTCTAAGAGGGTCTGGAGGAGGAGTAAATGTGAGGGGCATAATAAACCTCCAGTTAGGGGCTTTGGACCATAATTAATGCAATGGTACCGTTTTATGCTTCCAAACTCTTCCAATTAAGAAGTAGTACCAAAAGTACCATTTTTAGTGCTATATGACACTTTTGGATGAAAAAATTGATACAAGGCACGTAGATATGAGTAATAGGTTTAAAATGAGCCTTCCCGGGATATGATTTTAAAAATGAGTGCATCATATTTGCAAAAATAGGGGATTATCTGAAAAGTAATCATAAGAAGGGACAAACCATGACTGAAAAAAAAAACCAAGCTGGAATCGAACGCATGATAATCTAGTTTGAAGTCCAGCGCTGTACTAACTGAACCACGCCTCTAATATAATTTAATATATTGGTGTTTGCAGGACTTAATTGCGTAGCTTATTATGGGGGCCTGGACATGGGTGCCTATAAGGGTGCAACGGGGGCACCAGCCCCTCCCCTGGCTGAATGAAGGTGTCATATATTTGTATTAATTTAAAAAAAAACTTTACAGAGAATAAGTTTTGAAAGAAAAGTAAAGAGCTCTATTAAGCCAAAAATGGGCTGAAATAAAGTCAAATAATCTTCCAAGCGTAAAACTACCAAAAATCACTATCAAAACTAAATGAAACTCAAAACGAACAGAAATTATAATAAATAGCCGAGTCAAATTCAAAAGGAGCAAAAATTAACATTACTAAAGCTGACAACCCCCATGCCTTCTCAAGACCAGAACGTAACTTAGGCTTCGCTAAAAAAAAAAAAAAAAAAAAAAAAAAAAAAAAAAAAAAAAAAAAAAAAAAAAAATGACCGTGGATTGTCAGTTTAATATATCTATACTGATATTTATTCCTTAAAATAAAAAATGGGTAAAAAAAAGTGAGCAAAAAAAGTATTTTACTCATTTAAGTAAAAAAGTGAAAAAATTTAAACATATTTTGTTTTTAGTAAAGCGCAAATTATGTTCTGGTCTTGAGAAGGCATGGGGGTTATGAGCCCTACTAATGTCAGTTTCTGCTCGTTTCGAAAAAAAGATCAAGTACTACCGATGCTAAAAGTGATTTTCCTTGTTTTTCATGGAGGGGACTGTAACTTCCCTGTACAAGGTCTTTGATCATGATGATTCCAATGGTACACTTTTCATTTTGATCTGACGCCATTTTCAAGGGATTTGAGGTTTTTTTTTGAAATCACCATAAATTTCCTTTCGCAATACACTTTTACTTTTAAGACGAACTGAAATAATAATTAACAATCCTGAGTCAGTGTTAGATGGGAATTTTTTTTTCACTAGGCAGTTTTTTTTTCAAAGCGCGCTTTTTAACTTTTGGTGACTATGGGCTGTGGTTCGCTCTTTACTAGGTTGCAGCTACCGCTGCAACCATGATACCTTGCCGGGACATGCTTTAAAAATGAGCCTAGAAAATGACTGATAAAAAAAAACAATAAAGGGTATCGATACCGATGTTCCCGATACGCTACATGCGATACCAATACGCCCGATACCGATACACGCGATATCGATACGCCCGATACCACAAACAGCCCTTCCCCAGGGACTATGGAGGGTCATATCATCACCAAAACCATATATATTGGACCTTTGAACTATGTTCAACAAAATAGTTATCTCAAAATTTTGATTGGATGACCTTAGGGGGAGGGGGGTCTGTAGGGAGGGGGCGGGGGCTAGTTGCCCCCTAATCTTTTTGGTCACTTAAAAAGGGAACTTAAAAAATTAATTTTCTTTCAAATGAGCTATTACACATCTCTCTATGATGCTCTGACCACCCCCTAGCCCTGCTAGAAAAAAAAGGGAGATGGATCAGTGCTACCCAGGCAAAAAAGTCATTTTCCTTGGTGTTCAAGGTGAGGGACTGTAAGTATCCTATTAAAGGTTCTGGACCATACTGATTCCAATGGTGGACTTTTTATCTCGATCTGAAGCCATTTTCAAGGGATTTCAGGCTCTTTTTCAAAATCATCATAAATTTCTTTTCGCAATAAACTTTTCCTTCTAAGATTAACCGAAACAATAGTTATCATTCCTGATTCAGTGTAAAATGGCAATTTTTAATCACTAGACTGTTTTTTTTTTAAACACTTTATTCAACTTTTGATTTCTATGGACTGTGGTTCGCTCTTTACTAGGTTGCAGCTGCCGCTGCAACCATGATTTATGAACTAGCTTAGTATATATCAGTATGAGAGAGAGAGAATGGGGAGGGGGGTCAGAGGGACCCCAAAGAATAGTTGGTAAAAAACTGAGTCAATAAATGACGATATCAAATTACAGTCAGTGGGCAAATCAAAAGCCAACTGTCTATGTCCCAAGTTATTTGGCAAGTGATATGCGATTTGGTTTTGGACAAAACTATATCTATCTAAGTAGATATAATGGGTAATTGTCCTCAATTTTTAGCCAATCATTAGTCTCCATCTGTGAAAACTATCGTGCGACTTCATACAACATATACCTGAAGCATGAAGGCAGGCTTATATTTCTCATAGATATTGCATATACTTAGCAGATTCTATTAGATAGGTTTCATTCAAATGAATAAACGTCATAGTCATACAAAAATTTGAAGATTTGATAGTGTCAATAACATTAATAAGTTTCATGAAAAGATGATAAATTCACCCTCCCTCCCTCTTTGCAGTACCATATGCAGTTCGGTTTTAGACAAGATCATATCGGCCTATGTGCATAATGGGTAAGTGTCTTCAACTCCCAGACAATCACTAGTCTTCAGCTGTGAAAATAATCGTACGAATTACACAACGGAAAACTAAATCCCGAAGGCAAGCTATTATTTCCAATTTTAGGTATTGCACACAGTCAATAGGCTTCGTAAAGAGGTGACAAATTGTATATGCTGCATTGGCAAGTACATCCTACTTTATCACACGGTTGGGGTTTCGAGATGATGATTTTAAGATTTTTGGGGGGACGAGGGGGGGGGGGGGGGTCCAAAAGCGTATACACTAAGAATTTTCTTTGTATGCCCAATTGACTGGCATTTTCTAATACGAATTTTTCAATAATACTTTGCTTTTGAAAAATAAATAGTTATACAATGCAAGGCTATGAAGAAGCTTAAAACACGGAAACTGTATTTTCCAGCAAATTTATCAATTTCATTCCTCGTCAACAGTTTCTCTCTCGGAAACAATAAATTCTCCCCTCATTAACAGCTTAATATCAATCGCCACAAGATGGTTAATTGATATAACTGCCTAAATCAGATTCTGTTTATGAATGAATTTCACGGATATTTGCGCAAAACGATTACACACATGGCTGACGTCTTTTATTCCCTAATTCCATATGGTGCCAGTGTCTTTGACAGATATAACTTGATGATTTTATTTATTGAATGAATTTATAAGGAGCAAGAAACCTATAAAATGAGAAGAAAAAGTTTATCAAGAATGTCATTTCAAAGAAATGGGACAGTGGAGGCATGGAATAAAAGCGACACAATTTTACTTCTATTGGTTAGATTTCTTGGTAGGGGGAGAGTAAAAGTAAGAGAATCATAGGCAGCGCAATAGCGCTGCCTAAGTAAAAAACGATGTTGGCACAATGTATTATTTATTTTTTGGTTTAGACTAGGGCACTTCGTATCGAAGGAGCTGCCGTAGAAATTTTGAAAAGGGCTCATTCGATTGGAAATTGGAGTGGCTTGTGCCCTTTTTAATAGGAGAAACTGATTGTAGGGCAACTAATCCCTCTCTCCCGCCCACCATTTCCTCAAACACATCCGATCAAAATTTTCAGATAGCCATTTTTTTTCAAAGTAGTTGAGAGTTAAAGAAATGAGTAGGGTTCTAAAACCCATGCTTTCTAAAACCCGGAATATAATTCGTACCTTACTGAAAAAATTCTTTTAAATGTTTTCACTTTTATAACTTTAAGAAATAAAAAATTAATCAAGATTTTAAGGATTAAATATCAGCATATGTATATTAAATTGACAATACACATTTTTTTCAGTACATTCATTTAATTTTTTTTCAGTAAAGTACAAACTATATTCTGACTTTTAGAAACCGCGGGGTTTAGAACCCTACTCATATGAATTTCTGCTCGTTTTGACTTTGACTCTGTTATTTATTTTAATTTCTGTTTGTTTTTGGTTTCATTTATTTATTGATACTGATTTGTGGTAGTTGTACGCTTGGTAGATTATTTGATTCTATTTTTGTTCGTTTTTTGTTTAATGGAGTTCTTTACTTTTTTTTGAAAAACTTGTTTTGCGGAAAAAGTTTTTTTTAATTAATTATGGAACATATCCAAAACATAAAAATATGAAAATAAATTACAAGAGCACCTTGGAGGAGTACATGCGGGCATGGTCTGCCATGCGTGTGTGCCCGATAAAGCATGCACTTTAACCTAAATTATCATTTATTTTACTTAAACAATGTTTTCCAGGTGTATTTTTACTCGTTGACATCCCCTTAGATACGACCCTAGATGAGACAGAAAAAAGTTGATCCTCAAATCTGACAGGTTGAATAACATACATTGTACATGAAAAAGGCTGACACAAAACTTAAGCGCCAAATGTAAGTTTTTTTGGACAAAAATTGAAATTTGAGGCTGTAAAACATGGCAAAATAGTTGTAATATGTAATATGAAAGTCGTGTCTTCCATGTCAATACTCAGCGGGAAAAAAAATCTCATTTTTTTAAAAATCTAATATAATATGTAAAATAATATACTATTACGAAGGCCGTATCTAGGATTTCTCTTGGTGGGAGAATTTTTTTGGGAGTGGGTTTATAAAACACTTTAAAAAACGCATAAAAAATTGCTTATAGGCATTTTTGTTACGTTTTTACGAATCACGCCAAAATTTCAGGAAGGCGGGGTCAACCCCCCCCCTTGATACAGCCTTCAATGTTATTGCAACACAGTAAAACTACAAGCGTCTTGAAAACCAAATCATCTGCTGGAAAATGGGATGAATGAGCCAATTCTTCACTGCAAAAACCATAAGATCCATTCAAGACTTTCTTGAAAATAAACTAGTGAGTAAGAAACAAACCCCATTACATCTTTATTCACTGACCGTACTTGTAGGCTATTAAATAAAAAAAAACAAGTTTTTTAAACTGAAAGTAAGGAGCGACATTAAAACTTAAAACGAACAGAAATTATTCCGTATATGAAAGGGGCTGTCCCCTCCTCAACGCCTCGCTCTTTACGCTAAAGTTTTTTATTGTTTTAAAAAATAAAGTTGTGAGACAGAGTCAAACTCTAGCGTAAAGAGCGAGGCGTTGAGGAGGGGACAGCCCCTTTCATATACGGAATAATTTCTGTTCGTTTTAAGTTTTAATGTCGCTCCTTACTTTCAGTTTAAAAAACTTGTTTTTTTTATTTAATTTCTGATCGTTTTTTAGTTAATGCAGCTTTTATTTGCATAAAAATTTTACTTTTCTTTTGCTAAATGGATGTCTTTACAAATTAACTTACGTAACTAACTTCTATATTCGTATATTTTTCTTCTGGCAAAAAATACAAAGTTGCAGATTTTTGCAGATATGAGCTTGAAACCTATGTAATAGGGTTTTCTGATACGCTGAATCTGACGGTGTGATTTTTATTAAAATTCTTTCACTTTTAAGGGAATGTTTCCCCCCTCTTTAAAAAATCGGGTAAATTTTCTCAGGCTCGTAGCCTTTGATGAGTAATACTAAACTTAATAAAATTTATATATTTAGAATCAGCATTATAAACCCATTCTTTTGATACATTTATTGACATCAAAATTCCGTTTTTAAAAGTTTCGATCACTATTGAGCCGTATCGCTTGTTTTTTTATTGTTTTTTTTATTACGTACATGTTATTACGTATGTGAGGGGGTTCTCCCCTTAGTCAATACCTCGCTCTTTACGTTAAAAGTTAAAAACAAATTTAATTCACAAACCCCTGAATCACAAAGGCCGTTTAGTTAGAATAGATAGCTCTTTTGAAAGCACTAAAAAAAACTGTAGCGTAAAGAGCGAGGTATTGAATTGGGGGAGAACCCCCTCATATACGTTATAATTTCTGTTCGTTTTAAGTTCTAATGTTGCTTCTTATTTTCAGTTGAAAAAAACTTGTTTTTTTAATTTAATTTCTGATCGTTTTTTAAATAATGCTTGGAAATCCGGCGCCCCCTTCATAGAAATGTCCCCTACGCCAAAGAAACTACCTCCACGGAAAGATTCTCCCAAGTAACCCCCTCCTCCAGCCCCATCCTCCAGAAAAAAAATCCTTCCTGAAAATGTCTGTATTCTTCCCAATAACCAATAAATAATGCTGGCAAGCCCGGCGCCCCCTTCATGGCAATTTCCCTTTCCCCATGAAAACTTCCTTCATGGACAGATCCTCCAACATAACCCCTGACCCACTCCCCCCTCACTACCAGAAAAAAACCCTCCTGAAAACGTCTGTATACTTCCCAATAACCAATACTATATGTTAACACTGGGTAAAGTTCATAACTAAAGCCCTCCCCCCGGGGACTTCGGGGGATCAAGTCATCCTAAAAGACATATTTATCATATTTTCGACCATGCTGAACAAAATGGCTATCTCAAAATTTGATCGGATGACTTTGGGAAAAAAATGAGCGTGGAAGGGGGCCTAGTTACCCTCTATTTTTTTTGGTCACTTAAAAAGGGCACTAGAACTTTTAATTTCCGTTCCAATGAGCCCTCCCACGATATTCTAGGACCACTGGGTCGATACGATCACCCCTGGAAAAAAAAAACAAACAAAAAAAACAAATAAACACGCATCCGTGATCTTTCTTCTGGCAAAAAATACAATATTCCACATTTTTGTAGATAGGAGCTTGAAATCTCTATAGTAGGGTTCTCTGATACGCTGAATATGATGGTGCGATTTTCATTAAGGTTCTATAACTTTTAGGGGGTCTTTCCCCCTATTTTTGAAAATCACCCAAATTTTCTCAGGCGCGTAACTTTTGATGGGTAGCACTAAACTTGATGAAAGTTATATATTTGAAATCAGCATTGAAATCTGATTCTTTTGATGTATCTATTGGTATCAAAAGCCCGTTTTCTAGAGTTTCGGTTACCATTGAGCCGGGTCGCTCCTTACTTACAGTTCGTTACCACGAACTGTTTGATATACTTTTCTGAGGCAGGGGAGTCCTTTACAAATCTTAAACTCTAATATCATCATAACTTGGTTTGTTTCAAACGTCAAATCTTATTGATGAATAAGTTTAGGTCAAATCTTCAACTTGATTCCTTTATCTCTCATATCATAAAAAATTTTAAAATTGCTTGACATAACTATCAATAGTTATATTCCATTTTGTGTTTATTTGTCCATTTGAATACACACTTTACATTTTTTTTTTGTAGGTGAGCGTATCTGCGCCTTCATACAGTCTCTAGATAGACTTATCATGACCAGTCAAATGGTACCTCAGGTCGTTGAATTCAATATTCTTTTTAATTAAGACCTATAATCACCCCCAGAGTAGTAGGTTAAATTCTTAGTCTGATACATTATTTTATGCAAATCAACATACTTTGAAAAATCATCTTCCTGTCATTGTAGGAACCCGAGTAAAGGGCCCATCGTAGTCCCCTAGATCAAAAAAATTCCATAGTTTTTACTAGTCTTACATTTTCATGTAATTTTTGCATAATTTGCTTTTTTTAATGTTCTGAAAAATGCCAGCTAAAGTCCCCCCTCCCCAACAAATAAGTGTGCAAGTGTTTGACTCACAATCCCCAATTCGTGAGACTACTTTCACAAAAGCATCTTATTAAGATTTTTTTCTCCCAATAAATCGTCATAGACTACATATATTTATTTATCCCTCATTTATTATCCTTTAACAATGAACTATAGATATCTTATCCTACCTGTGAATCTTTTAGTCCGAGTTTCTCTGCTAGTCTCTTTCTGTCTGGCTTAGAAATATACTTTTGTATTTGAAATCGACGTTCAAGACCTCTTCGCTGAAGCTCTGAAAAAACAGCACGTCTCATCATGCCTCGTCGTGGACGTGATGAACGAGTGGATAAAATGAAGGACTGACTGGCAGACGCAAGAAGTGACGTCCCTAGGGCTGGATGGGTATACCCCTCCAGCTTTTCCCCTGTAACGAAGATCTCTTAGTATATATTATGTACAGGCAAATGACTTATAGCGTCTTCAAAATTGAAGAAGAAAATTGTGCCATTCGGTTGTTTCAACGTTTAGATAAACAATTCATCACCAAATAGTGAGCAGGGTTGCCAGCATAGTTGCCACCGACGCTCATTCATCATCAAATTGGGCTATTTCTGGCTATAGACATTTGAAGGTGATTTTTAAGAAATTGACTGTTATTTAAACCGCCGTATGTTTGTTACAGCATAAAAAAATATTGTTATTGTTTGGTTGGTGTTGGCCCTTCTTACTGGTTGTTATGTTGAAATTATTTATAGTCGCTTCAGATTGCAAGATCCGACAAGTAAACAGCCGATGTAATCACCATGTACAAACCACACTTTTAAAGGAACTATTAATAGAGGTCTTTTTATATCTTAGTTTGGTTTAATCTAAACCTGATTTGCACTGGATTGCTGCATTTTTTTTTATGTAGTTGCATATTGACTGGGTTGTCTTCCAAAAACCAATAACAATCAGTTTCAAAAGATCATTATTGTGCCCAACTTTCACATCAAACAAAAAAGTATCTCAAGCCAAATGGTTTGGACACCTGCTCCGAATACCTCCACATTTAACCGCAAACACGATCTACGTCTTTGACTTTACCAAAGCCAGCTGGAAGTGACCCCGCGGCTGACCAAAGAAGCGATGGTCCTACAGCCTATGAGAGCTCCCGTCGATCGCAAACAATAGACTGAGCGAAACAAAAACAATCGCCCTGGACCGAAGTAGATGAAGAAGACACACGCCCCTCTCTACGCCCGAGCAGGGCCCGGCAGGAGACATAAGTCAAGTAAGTCAAAGTCAAGTAGGCTATATTAGGGCCTGAAGATACACATTTTTGAGACTTTTTTTTTTTAATCAAAAGTTGTTCTTACTTATAAAAAATGAAAAAGGGAACTGAATAAATATCAATTTTATTTAGAAATGAGCAATCTGTCTGTGTTTTGTCCGTCAGAATTCCTCTACAAACTCGAACGACGAAGAAGACCCAACTGTCTTCCCGTCATTCAAACAATAAAGAAGATGACGCAGTGAGAACATTTTAAAAACTACGAGTTGCAGAAGAAGATCAATTGAATATTTCCGCTATACATATAATAGCCGCCCTCAGCGAAATAAAAAAGTAGAACACAGATAAAAACCAAATTACAATAAAGAACAGACAAGCTAAAAAAACGAACAATACAGAAAAATACAAGGCTAGCTGCCGAAAAAGCAATAATTACGGTCAAAACTTGTTTTTGGTATGATTTGATTTTTATGAGTTTCCGTTTTTATTAGTCTTAACTGAGCTTGTTCAGAGTAATGAAACTATATCGCTTTTATTGGTGGTTCTATTTTTAGTTTCTTCGTCTTCAGTGTAAGCTAAAATTTATCTTTGCTCCACCTTTTTTTTTTCTCTGAGGACGGCTATTAAATGTATAAAAGGAATCTTCAATTAGTCTTCTTCTGCAACTCATTATCTCAACATTTCCTCATTACATTACGTTCTTTATTGTTTGTATCGACGGTCGTTCTATCTCAGAAATCATGAACACCAGGTGGCGCGTCTCACGCGTGGCGGAACTGTGTGGCAAACGTGGCGTTCCGAAATATTCACCAGAAGGCTTGAAGTCAGTGCACACTCTGTTTGTGTATGGACTGAGAATTGGTAAAAGGATAAGAAAGAAAAATGATGGCTTTGAACTATTATCATTTGAATGAAAGCTACAGAACCTGGCTACGTCACAGAGTCTGATAGGCATTGGTTTAGCACGTTTAAAACACTCATCAACACCATTGACAGTAATTACCACACCAGAATAACGCAAGGAGTAGTTAAGGACAAAAGCAATAAACAAAAGCGCGTTCCAAATTATCTTCATTTTAAATAGCTGCCTTTAATTTGCCTCCATCTGGTTTTAACCAAGTTGATGAAATACATATATCAGACTTATACTCTATTCCCTTGAGGACTGGATAGGAAATTCGCGTGATTGTTTATTCTTTGAAAGCTGAATTGTATATTTTTCTACTCAAATATCTTCCTTTTCTAAGGATGAAATGCGAATCATCGGGCAATTAAAGAGCATTTGTTTGTACTAAATGTGGCCAACGAGAGATGGCCCGTATTGCTTTTATGACTTTTCATTTGTATAGTTTATGTAAAACGGAAGCTGCTTTCAATTCTGTTAGAAAGCTAATTATTTAGCAGAGAGGATCTATACAATAAAGTTGAACGTCTCTGTGCCAGTCTATCCGTATATCTCTAGGAAGAAGGACTACTTCATAGATCCTCTAGAGATTTAGAGCATCTATATAAACTTCAAAGGGATCCAAATCATATTTTTTTAGGGCAACAAAGGGAGCAGAGCTCCCAACCTTGAAAGCTGTTCCTCTATAGAAAGCACAGAAGAACAGGTAGTGAAGCATTCGACCTAAGTTTTAGCGGTGACGCCAGTCATGGGGGGGGGCGCAGGTTGTGAAAACTACACCTTTTTATATCATCATTAAAAAATCAAGGAGAACCAAAAAAGCCGTTCCCCCTCCTCTAAATTTTGAAGAATTGAAAACCCTTGCCCTATCCCCTATATTTTCGCGAGTTGGCGCCACTACATAGAAATATATACATACATTATGTCTTTCAGACCATAATGCAATTTGGTGACTGTTTCTGAACCCCGTCAACGACGAATGTTTTTGATAGTTAGACATGCAAATAGGCTTCTGTACTGACAAATACAGATTGGGAATAAGAAATGATTGAAAAAAGAACCAAGAAGAAAAAAAAAATCATTAAAAAGAATTGGATTAGGATCAAATTACAAGTGACGAAACACCTATTTTACCCTTAACAAAGTTGAAAACGAAAGTCGGTTCTCTGGTACCAGCTTGGAATTCTTCAGGTCTAAAGTCGGTACAATATTCTGCTAATTTTGGTACCCAAGAAATTTAATGGTATCTGAAAATAGGGGTGCTGATATCTGATTCCGGTGGTCAGAACAATCAGAAAATAATGCAGTTGACATAATAGTGCGTGCGTTTATGCAGGGTACCTGTAAGGTCCCTTGCTAAAATGGTTACGCTAAGAAAACAGAAGTTCATAGCATAAATAGAAGGCAATAGGGGATTAATCTTGGTTGACATATCTTCAACACTCAGGAAAAGAAAATACAAAGTCTCAAGAACAAAAAATTGTTTTCGCTAAAAAATATTATTGATTACTCTACCTTAAATACAGCCAAAGGTACTTGTTAGTTATTCAGAACACAGTCAAGAATTTTGACCTGTAGATCTGTAAAAACCGATTTCATACCGTTTTCATACTTGGGTGACAGAATACATTAGACTTATATAATTTGGGCTATATACTTGCCCATTGGGGGGGGGGGGGTAAAGTATTTGGACAGAGTGAAGTTAGAAAACAATTCTTACTTCATAATATGCAGAATAATTGCAGCTAACACATTTTATTTCCAGACCCGCTATATTTTACCACCACCTTCCCTCTAATGTGCAAATATATAGCCCACATTATATAAGTCCAATGCATTCTGTCACCCGTCACTTATCTTTGTGGCTATGAAATTGGTTTTCTCAGATCTTAAGTTCGGATCAAGAACTTGAGTGTGTTCTGAATAATTAACAAATACCCCGGGACATTATTATTTATTTTATTTATTGATTGGTTTTCAAAGGGTAATGAAATAAGTAAGCTGCTATCCCAACTTTATATGCCTTTAGGTCCTGAAATTAGCAGACTACTGGTAATCGGAGCTTAAATCCAAAGGAGCACCAACCCGGGTACCAAAAGCCCAACTTTAGTGAGAAGGTATTAACCCCAGGGTTACCTCCTGTAGCACGAAAATGCTATTTTAGTCCTATTTCATCATGTGTAGCAATATAGTACGTGCTACATTGAATGTAGCACTTTTTCTCTTATATGACCAAATTGAAAATACAGACACATAAAATGCAATTACAAGATGTCTCTCACATCAAAATATATGTCGGGACATTTTTATGGATGACAATAATCTAAACACATTTAAATACGGGATAGATATGCGTGTGCGCGTTCATTTTCCCATTCAGTGCTCTGATCAGCTACATTTTTATGGATGCATTTTTATTCCTCTATATTAAAACAGATTCAAAAACTGACCTAACGACTAATCTAATTACGCTTAAACGGACTTAGCGCGTGTTACGGCACAAGCCACGACACGTTTTTTTTTTTTTTTACTGTAGCTCCGATAATCGTTGTGTAGCACGCAATTTGGGATATTGCAGCACCTTAGGAACTGACCGTGATGGCAACCCTGATTAACCAGCGATTAACAAACGTACAGTGGGTTTGCACTTAGTGTAGTGAACGAAAGATCATGTAAATTGACTTTTATTTCCATGGTTTGCACAACGCAGAAGCTAGTTTCATGCCTGAAAGAAAGCTAGTTATTTAGCCGAGAGCTTTAGAAATAAAAGCAATCTCATCCAAAAATAAATAAATAAAAGAAACATTCTCGAACTGAGCAAAGGGTACAATTATTAAAAAGTAGACGACGATAGTGAGAGGAAAAAAATGAAGCAGAGAAAAGGATTTTTTTTTTTTACAAGAATAAAATTATGGTCTAATTCTAAGCGAAGAAGCATTAATTAAAGGGCTATGACGAATTGTCAGAGAGCAAATTTGCTTGTCCAAAATGTGGTAACCGAGAGAAGGTCCAAACTAGCTTATAATTTGTAACGTGGCTATTATTTTGGCAATTTCTAATGCAATGACCTATAATATATGATTTTGAAATAAATTCGTTAATTCAGAATTCATTTACTTATTCAGTTTATTTGGTTTTAATATTTGTAATTTATAATTTATAGTTTTTCGGAGGTTCATGTAGAAGTTGAGCTCCGTTTGGCAAAAGAGCTGACCTAGCGCAGCTTTTTGTATTTGAAAGTTCGACATCAAAACATTGGTGAAATTCTAGATGAGGGGCTTCTCGCTGTCTTGTGAAGTAGTTGAGATAAGTAATTGAAATTTTCAGAACTGTGTATTCAAAGCCTAAATTAGGGCCTGTAAAGGTATTAATGCCTAAGAAAAATAAGAAAATGTACGGACAGAGGGTTGTAAACCATCCAAGAGCTTTAGAAATAATTTCCACATTTCATAATATACCTGCCTTTATTAAACCTTGGTCACAATGGTATTTACCAGAAGTTGAGATTTAAGCTGACACAAGGCCCATTCATAATAAATTTACCCGACTGGCTAGTTTAGATTAGTTAAAATGGGAAAAAATAATCATATACAGTTTTTTTTCTATATAGCTAATGATCAACAATGAAGCTCTCTGATTGGCTGGCACTAGCAAGGTGCGAAAGAAGTTAAAATAAATTGAACTTGGGTGTCAACTATTGCTTGCTCTGGGATTTATTTGAATCTTGTCATGAAGGGGCTTGGCATTAGCTAGATTTTAGAGTTAGCTAAATCCTACTGCGAATGAGCCTTTATAAGTGTCTGAGCTCACTACTAAAATCCAGAGGACATAAAAAACGCCTTTTGCCCCCCCCCCCTAGACCCATCTTGGTTCTATTCGTATTTGAAAACAACGATTTTTTAATACTTTCCTTTTGATTCTTTCAACATTAGGGAGTTTTTAGAGCAGTATTACATTTTTGTCATTGTTGCCACGTTGAATCGTGAAAACAAATAAGTGAAACTAATTAGTTAAACGGGAAAACACTTTTTGTCCATGCGAATTCAAACATTAACAATCTGTTGATTCGTACAGACAACTAAGCCTTCAAAGGAAAGCTACACCTCCTTAAACTGTTTAGTGCCATACCTTTTGGCCAATCTTTTCTGGTTCTTCACTCAGTTTTTTTCACTCCATTTTATTATTAAATTTGACGCTGACTCCTACCTAAAAACTTAATAGCTGTATATACAGGTCTTTTTTTTTTTTTTTTTTATTAAAAATCGAATTTCCAATTTTAATAATTTTCATGATGTATATGGTTGCATATTTAACCAATTAAAACAAATAAATGTCATAAATGTCAATTAACCAAATAAATTGGTTAAATGGAGTGATCCATTTAACCAATTAAAACAAATAAATGTCATTTTTACCGTGCTTCGTACTTCGAAGTATTAAAAATACTTCAGTGACAGAGCAGTGGCGCTTCTAGACCCGGGAAAGGGGTGGGGGCAACTGACCCCCCCTCAGTTCTTCCGATATTTGCAATTAAATTATTTTTATTTTCTATTTCTACATTCCTGTTGGATACCTTTCCCCCTCCCAGGATTATGAGGCCTAAAAACGCTACTGAGACAAATATAGCAAGCGAAATAAATTACGAAAGTTTCCGTAACGTGTCCGCCTCTAGATTGGCAATAAGATCAAGTTACACTAAAGCTAAATGGACAATAAGACAATTTGTAATTGAAGTAATTAAAACACTGTATTAAATTGTCGATTCCCTATTCTTTCCAGGAAACATTTAGTAATTATATTTCTTCAGAGAGTTTGGTATTCGAAAAGCATTTAGGTTTTATTTAATTTTCACAAAAATAAGAAGAAGAAAAAAAACACAGTTCTATCCTCTTGACACTCAGTTTGTCTTTTCAGATGGTAATAGCAGCTGGGATTTGGTGAGTATTTACTAGCGACCAGTTGCAAAAAAATCTAATAAATGCACTCCTGGGACAGGGGCGTCAATTCACGAAATTGTAGGGGGGAGGAGAGCGAAATTTATTTATCAAACCTAGGGGGGAGGGCAAGTCTGTAGTCTTATCGATTTTTTTCAATGAAAACACCAGAAAAGATGTTATTCAATGAAAATACCAAAACATGTTTTTTTTTAAACCTGGTAGGGATGGAGCAATTATCTGCCCTCTACTTGACGAGCCGTCCTGGGACACAAGAAAGGATTTCTGGTGACAATCTTAGAAATAACCTGGTGTAGTACATATACGAGTATGTCTGAAAGCCCTACTTCTATAATGTATATGTACGTATTATTTACAATACCTTGCATTAAAATCCGTTCCTGGTCGAATTTTTGCGTCACAGATGCGTAGAAGGATTTAAGAAAAGGGTCGAAATATTGAGAAGAATGATGCAGGACAAGCGGGAGCAAGGGATCAACGCCTGCAAGGGAATAAAGACCATTATAAAAACAAGCTGAATTATTTTTTAAAATACGAATCAAATATAAATGGTAACAATTAAAAAAACGAGCCATTCCAAAGATTCTTTACATTCGGCTTAACTGTAATAAGGTAATTGATTATTACCGACTTAAAATAAAGAAAGGGGGGGGGGAGAAAAAGCTGGTGTACGATAAAGAGTAAAAACAAACAAATTAAATTAAAAAAAGGCTGCAAGACTGCAATGTTAACGCAGGAAACACTCCCCAGACAAAACAAAATTATCATATCTAGCGCGAAAGGGTTTATATTCAACTTTTTGTTTCTATTAATAAGTTAGAAAGTGATCAAGGTTCATCTAATGGATCTTTTCTCAGTGTTTTTAATACTACCTTCCCTACATAGGGCAGGCATAAAGTCAATTATATCACAGCCCCCTTATTATAAATAATAATTTGAGCCTAATCCTGTGCTACATCAGTAAAGTCTAATTATCCGAATTTATTGATTGACATAAGCTGGCTCATCTCTTCTAAGTTTTATCTTTGTATTCTAATGTTCATTTGTGCGTAATTTTAACATCTATTCATTACAAATACCTTCTTCTCTGTACATACAAGTTATATTTTCGGCAGTGAAACCTCTTGACTAGAGATTACAGCCACAACGGAGTTGTAACCTTCCACGTTTGTAGGTAAATCCTTTTTTGATGCCACCTTTGAAATAATTTTACCAAGATTTTCTTGGCCTCTACCATTCACTGGAGTTTGAAAAAATGACTTTAAATACCCACTTCGCTCAAAACCTGAAATTTCATAAACATTTTATTCCTGCAATTGAACTGAACAGTTCACGCAAACAGGGATTGAACAGTACACGTAAACCTTTAAAAAAACCTTCCAAATCAAGAAAATTGAATTCCGATTAGTGATTACTACCATTGGCTTGTGTGGAAATCTCGACCCTATTGAAATGTGAAATGAGCTACACCACCACTTCAGCTACATAGCCCTTGGCTATGTTTTTTGGTATATTGGGGGCTGGGAGGTATTGGGTAAGTTCGGAAAAATTACCAAAAAACACATTTTATGATAACAGTAAAACTATGTGAAAATTATCAACATTTTTAATTCGAAAGAATTAAAATTAAGTTTTGATATCTTGAGCCAGAGCCTTACGGACCCAATTCTACTTGTTCCCATTCCTAACTGTTTTTTTTAACACCTGCCACCACTATGTGACGATGGCACGTACAAAGTATTTCCCCGACTGGAGGACGGGATATATTTTGCACATTACTTCACAAGAATAAGGGGATTATATCATAAATATAATAAATCACGTACCATGACGCAGGATTTAAGGTCCATAATCGGCAATACAAAAGTTTTTTCTGAGAACTAGAAATAGGAAAGAAGCTTTCTTGTAATGTTTTTTTTAATGAATTAAAAAATTACTAGAGTAAAAGCTGGAGAGAATTGAGCAACTCCTAAATCAGTTACCTAAAAAAACTTAAATCAGCTAATAAAATCAGTATAAAAATTTTTGAAAAAGAACCCAACTCACTGAATTTAAACTAAAGACTTAATAAGTTTCTTATGGGCTAGTAGAGAACTTTAATGGGCTAGTAAAGTACTTTTATATTCAAAAAACTTACCTTGCCTACTTTGGTTATGGATTAAACTTAACCAGTCTTTGTTTTCTTGTTTTTCTTCATTCTTTGTATCAAGTCCCAATATAGCTGCGACACCAAATTTCAACTTAGGTCCGCACGCATTTCCACATTCTTCTGAACTTGCTGAGTTACGAGATTCTGCACGTCTTTGGAAAACTGAATCACGGTCTGATTCTTTTAAGTCATTAGTGTACTTAAGGTCACTCAAGTTTTCAACACATGACGGGCGATAAAACGGCCAGAGATACTCACTTGCCGGAAGCATTTTCCTGATTACTAGTAACTAGATCATTTTAGCCGAAGAAAATCCAGGAACATTTCCTTGCCTGTTATTGGTTATTCGTTAGCCAATTAGAGGAAAGATAGTCGTTTCCTAAACTGTTCCACTGGAAAGTTAAGAGCCTCATTTCTACTGGGAGTGGAAATGTTTAATAAAAGCAGTCAGAGCAAAGTCCTTCTACAGGGTGTTTCTCAATCATGGGGTCATTCCTAGCTTCACTTGAACTTTGGTTTTTATTAAAAATTATAATGTATTCTCAAAGCTAGGAGGAGGCTTTGATGATGATAGCCCAAAAACGCGAAAAGAAGCGTTTGTGTTTCGAATCCTACTGTAGCCTAAAGTATTATTAAATAAAAAAAACAAGTTTTTTTTAACTGAAAGTAAGGAGCGACATTAAAACTTGAAACGAACAGAAATTATTCCGTATATGAAAGGGGCTGTCCCCTCCTCAACGTCTCGCTCTTTACACTAAAGTTTTTTATTGTTCTAAAAAATATAGTTATGAGGAAGAGTGAAACTTTAGCGCAAAGAGCGAAACGTGGAGGAGGGGACAGGCCCTTTCATATACGGAATAATTTCTGTTCGTTTTAAGTTTTAATGTCGCTCCCTACTTTCAGTTAAAAAAAACTTGTTTTTTTATTTAATTTCTGAACGATTTTAAATTAATGCAGAATTTGATTTTCGCTCACCCTGCATGAATAATTAAAATGAAATTTGCATATTAATTTTAATTTTTTTGGCTAAATGGATTTGTCGAAAGTTGTTTAATTTTATTTACGAACGTTTTTATTAGTAATAAATATACGTAACTTACGAATTAACTTACGTAACGAACTTCTATATTCGTATATTTTTATTACGTATATTAGGGGGTTTGTAGCCCTAATCAATACCTCGCTCTTTACGTTAAAGTTAATTTTTTTTTTCCAGTTCTTCAAGAATGACCTCTTAATCACAAAGGCCGTTAATTAGAATAAATAGCTCTTATGAAAGTGCTAAAAAAACTTTAGCGTAAAGAACGAGGTATTGACTAGGGGGCGAACCCAATCATATACATAATAATGATGTTGAAAAGTTTTCAGTTGAAAAGTTTTTCAGTTGAAAACTTGTTTTATTTATTTATTTAATTTCTGATCGTTTGTTTAGATAATGCTGGGAAATCCGGCGCCCCCTTCATAGCAATTTCCCTTCCCCCATTAAAAATTCCTCGATGGAAAGGTCCTCCCACGTAATCCCCGACCCTCCACTACCAGGAAAAATTCCCCCTGAAAACGTCGGTATACTTCCCAATAACCAATACTATATGTGAACATTGGGCTAAGTTCATAACTTCTAGCCCTTCCCCCGGGGACCGTGGGGGATTAAATCATCCTCAAAGACACGGTTATTATATTTTTCGACCATGCTGAACAATCGGGTGACTTTGGGAAAGAAAATGAGCCTGGGAAGGGGCCTAGTTGCCCTCCATTCTTTTTGGTCACTTAAAAAAGGGCACTAGAACTTTTAATTTTCGTTTGAATGGGCCCTCTTGCGATATTATAGGACCACTGGGTCGATAAGATCACCCCTGGGGAAAAACAAAACAAAAAACAAACAAATTAACATGCATCCGTGATCTTTCTCCTGGCAAAAAATACAAAATTCCACACTTTTGCAGATAGGAGCTTGAATCCTCTACACTAGGGTTCTCTGATGCGCTGAGATGGAGTGATTTTCATTAAAGTTCTTTGAATTTTGGGGGGTGTTTTCCTCTTTTTTGAAAATAAGGCAAATTTTCTCAGGCACGTAACTTTTGATTTGTAAGAGTAAACTTATGAAACTTCTATATTTGAAATTAACATAAAAATCTGATTCTTTTAATGTATCTATTGGTATCAAAAATTCTTTTTTATTAGAGTTTTGGCTACTATTGAGCCGGCTATTATTGAGCCTTACTTACAGTTCGTAACCACGATCTGTTTGAAAATGTTGAGCTTAGCAGATATTTATTATTCAATTTGTATTTTTTAGTATAAACCTGCTTTTACAAGATGAAAAAAAATCGAGTGCAAAAAAAACGAAAAAAAAAAAAAAAAAACGCAGAAAACAACCACTAAAATGAAAGGAGATCCTTTCCATGTAACGATGAAAGAGTAGCTGAATAAAAACCCGAAATTGAATGGCAATTCAAGAAGCTAAATCTGAATCTGAGTTCATTTTGTTTAATGCCTTTTTAAAAGCTAATCACTTACCATGGCTGGTATCATCTGATATTTTATTAGGTTGCGATGTATATTATGATGTTAAAGAGGGAAATCTGATTTGATAAGTCCATTATAAATGGGACTCAAATAACTTTTTCAAGTATGTCTATTAAGGGCTAACTTTTGGTGTATGTATCTTAATTCCGACTGCCTCTCTGAAAACTTGTAAGAGACCTTTAACAGAGGCAATAATGGAGGTGTTTTCAAACAAAACAAAGAGGTGTGAGCTTATTTGTGTTTTCGAATGCAACTTTCAGGATGTGTCTTTTTTTAAATTTCTTCATGGTCGCCCAGTTTTGGAAAACAGGGCAAAATTGTGAAATTTTCCGTTTCACCAACCAACGGCACACGTTCGATTGGAAATTGTTGTGGCAGTATCCTTCACTGCCTTTTTAAAGCTTTTTTCTATAGCTGATTATATTCAATTTATGGAATATCTATTACGAAGTAGAGTGTTTTTACATAGTCAAGTTCTGGGGCTGTTTGACCTACGAAACATCCGTAGATGTCTCTTCTAGACGTTTTAATTATCAAGAAGTCTCCTATCCTTGAGTTTTCGATATATAGGAAACTAACACGTAACAATAGATACTTGTATTTTTTTCTACCCTCCCCCCCTATACTGTTTAAAAAGGGGATTGGTCATATCCTTGGTAGATCAGATTTCCGAAGCTCACATAGTCCCAGAACTTGACTACATAAAAGAAATTCGTTTTCGTAATGAATATCCCATAAATTTAATAGAATCAGATATAGAAAAAGATTCAAAAAAGCAGTAAAGAATACTACCACAGCACAATCTCCAATTGAAAACGTCCCATTGGTAGGCGAAAAGAAAAATTTCAGGGTTTTCCCCTTTTTTCTAACACTCGGCAACCATGAAGGAATTTTTAAAGAAAAGATACAACCTGAACGTTGCATTCAAAAACTCAAATAAAATACAGACTTTTTTCAACTGTGGTAAACATAAAGCCAGTCCCATTTTGGAAAGTGGTGGTTATATGATCCCCTATTCTTGGGGTTGTTTGTATATTGGCAGAATCCATCAACAATTGGGAGAGAGAGAGAGATTGTTGGAACATAAGCCTTCAATCGACAAAACCTGAGAGTTTGAATTCTGCCTCGGCCCAACACATGTACGACAACCCACACCACTTTATTTTGTTTGAAAACACCTCCATTATTGCCTCTGTTAAAGGTCTCTTACAAGTGCCCCGACAGAAAATTAAATTTATTCTTAAATACTTTTAGGGAAAAAACTATCAAATAAAAAGGCCAATTAAATTGAATGGCAAATGAAAAAATACAGTAAATTTTAAACGACAAGGATTCCTGGAAAAGGTATCAATTTATTAAATAAAAAATATATTCAATTCTTATGTATTTAATCTTAAAATAAAGTCAAACTCAAACCAAAATTACAGAAAGATTTATTGCTGCCCTACATTATGACAGATGTAGACTTGGCTTTTTGCAATATCCTACGCCTTAGAATAATTTACAGAAGGAGTAGAGATGCTGAAAAATCATCCTGCCTTCATAGATATCACGTTTTGATTTTATAACGGCCATGTAAATGTACCTCTTTCATAACAGGACAGTTCTCCCCCTCGAACTTAAATCTCTTATGTATTCAGACATTAAAAAAAATATGGAATAGCAAAAGAAAAACAAAATTTAAACTTACTATCCAGCTGTCAAATTGACCCTCTTTCTTTTTATTGTCCTATTCAACTGCATAAAATGAACAGGTTCAAAAAAATTTCGTCCCAACAGAATCTTACCAAATAGTTTGTGATAACAAACTGGAAGTAAAAAGTGACTTGGGCCAATATTCACCAAAGCTAAAAATGGAATTCCTATGACAATGATACACCGGCAGTATTGGATTTTTACGCTAATTCTGAATATATAAAATTCTTTCAGTTTATTGTTACCCAACCAACACCAAAAACCTAAAAAAATGTGTTGGATTTTTGAAAAAAGGAGAAATGTCCCCCAAAAAGCAAGCAATCTTATTGAAAATCCCTTTATTAGATACACCATATCAGAGAACCCTACCGTAGAGGATTCAAGCTCCAATCTTCAAAATGTGGAATTTTGCATTTTTTTTTCAGAAGAAACATCGTCGATGTATATTTATTTGTTTTGTTTTTTCCCAGGGGTGATTGTATCAAACCGAATGACCTAGATAATTGCGAGGCAGCTCATTCAATCGTAAATTTAAAGCTCTTTTTAAGTGAATAAGTGAACATACAGATAGGGCCAGGGGAAAATCTTGTTTTCTGTTTATTTTAGGGCACCAAACTACGCCTTTACCCCGAAGAGGACGAATTTGCAATCGATTTAAAATTCTGAGAAGCTAATTGATTTTTAAGTATCAGTAGCTACATTTTAGGCTTCCAACTTGCAAAAGAAGTAATGCCACACAATGGCAGTGCTGGATCCAACCAATTTGATTCACTTTATTTGTAATGAAATTACGTGTGATGATCTCTAATTGCATATCAGCTATAATGAGGGGGGGGGGGGAATGAGTCATTGTTTAGGTGGGGGTGGGTTAAATGCCTAAAAGAATACATTTTAATGGCCACATTGCTTACTCTTCATGAGCCTTCAGATAAATGTTGAAAGAGGTAGGGGGAGTAGGAACTAATTAAAATGTTTCAGATTTCTATATCTACCAGCACAGAGGTGGAAAAGGCAAGGCAGGTCATCATCCACCCCGCCAGGAAGATTCTTTGGGTGGCAAATACTGCTAGGAACTTGGTTTTCAGCAATTTTAATTGGTAATATTTTTCTTTTTCTACTTATATGAAGCACTTCATTGAATTTTAAACAAATGCGTGTAATGAATTTATCAATAAGCAAATCCTATTGTAGAGGTTATGATGGCCTGAGCTATGTAGAAGATCAAAAGTCTCACAGAATTTCTCCTCTTCATCCAACCAAAATTCTTTAGTAGTAATATTAACAAGGATTTTTTACCAAAAACACTATTCATCGCCAATTTTTTAAGTATATTCAAAATTTTTCCAAAATTGAAATTACAAATTTAAACGTAGGACGGTACTTGTCAACGTACAATTATTGATTAACACATTTTAACAGCCATTAACCAGGTATTTAAAGGATAGGTACCTCAAATTATATCTTTGTTAGGCTTGGGTATGACATGGAAAGCAATCAGAAATCAGAGGCAACGCTATAGCGTTGCCTATAGTAAAGGCCATACGGCTCCAATGTTTTATTATTCATTTAATATTTTTTTTTCCAGAGGCACTTCATATGGAAGGGGTTTGTCTTATAAATTTCAAAGGGGGCACATTCTTTTGGAAATCGAGAGTTTTAGTGCCCTTTTTAAGGGTAAAAAGTGATTGGAAGGCAACTAACACCCCTTCCACGCCCACCATTTCCCCAAACACATCCAATCAAAATTTTGAGATAGCCATTTTGTTCTACGTAGTTGATCTTCAAATAAAAATTATGTTTTTGAGGAGAACACTCCCCCACAGCCCCCAGGGCAACGGTTGTAAGTTATGCCCTGAGGGCATATAAGGTTTTATAGAAAGCTTTGTCTTAGAAACTTCAAAAAGGGATCATTCGATTGGAAATTCAAAGGGCTAGTGACCTTTTTAATAGTCGAAAGTGATTGGAGGGTAACTAACCCCCCTTCTCATGCCTACCTTTTACGCAAACACAATCAATCAAAATTTTGAGATAGCCATTTTGTTCAACCTAGTTGCAAAGTTCTGGAAATTATATCTTTCAGCAGGAGAGTCCCCCCACAGACTTCAGGACAAGGGTTGTAAGTTATGCCCAGGGGGCATATATGGTTCTTATTGACGGAATGCTCGTATAAACTTCAGAGAGGACACATTTGATTGGAAACTGAAAGTTCTAGTTCACTTTTTAAGCGTCAAAAGATATCGGAGGTTACAACCCCCCCCCCCCCCACGCCCTTTTTTCCAAATGCATCCGATAAAAATTTTGTGACAGCTATTTTGTTAAAAATAGTTCAAAGATCATATAACAAAAACTCTGGTGTCGACACAACCCCCCAGGGCCTGTGGGCAGGCGTTATAAGTTATGCCTTGGGGGCATATATGGCTCTTATAGAAGGGATGCTCGTATAAACTTCAAAGAGGGCTCATTTTATTGGAAATTGAAAGTTCTAGTTCACCTTTTAAGAGTCAAAAGAGATTGAAGGGCATCCCTTTCCACGCCATTTTTCCTCAAACCCATCCGATAAGAACTCTGAGATGGCCATTTTTAAAAAATAGTTCAAAGACCACAAAATAAAACTCCAGGGTCGACAATACCCCCCCCCCCAGGGTTCGAAGGGAAGCGTTGTAAGTTATGCCCTGGGGGAATATATGGTTCTTATGGAAGGTATGCTCGTAAAAACTTCAGAGAGGGCTAGTTTGATTGGAAACTGGAAGTTCCAGCTCAGTTTTTGAGAGTCAAAAGAGATGGAGGGCAACTACCCCCACGCGCCTTTCCCCCAATGCTTCCGATAACAATTTTGAGATAGTCATTAAGTTAAAAATTGTTTAAAAGTCAGATAAATAAACTCAGGTGTCGACACAACCCCCCAGGGCCCGGGGACAGGCGTTGTAAGTTATGCCCTAGGGCAAATAATGATTGGTACCAGGCTCTAATTCAATAGTGGTCTAATTCAATAGTGTTCTGTTTTGTTGTTTGTCTGTGTCATTGGTTTCATGTTCGTTAGCTTTTGTTTTGTTTCTTTTCTTTTTCCTTTACTCCGTCTTGTCATGTTGTGTGATTGATGGGCTTTCAATACAATAATAATAATAAATAATAATAATAATAATAATAATAATAATAATAATAATATATGGTTCTTATGCAAGGAATGCTCGTATAAACTTCAGAGAGGGCTCATTTGATTGGAAATTGAAAGTTCAAGTTCACTTTTTTATAGTCAAAAGAAATCCGAGGGCGACTAGCCCTCCCCCCCCCTTACCCTTCTTTTTCCAAACCCATCTGATGAACATTTTGAGATAGACATTTTGTTAAAAATAGTTCAAAGGTCGAATAAGAAAAACTCCGGTGTCAATACTACCCCCCAGGGCCCGGGGAAAGGCATTCTAAGTTATGCCCTAAACGCATGCATGGTTCTTATGAAAGGGATGCTCCTATAAACTTCATAGACGGCTCATTTGATTGGAAACTGAAAGTTCTAGTTCACTTTTTAAGAGTCAAGAGATTTTGGGGCAGTTAGCCCCCCAAGCCCTTTTTCCTCAAACTCATCCGCTACAAATTTTGTGATAGCCAGTTTTTAAAAAATTGTTCAAAAATTAGATAACAAAAACTCCACTGTAAACACAGCCCCCAGGGCCTGGGGGGGGGGTTAGGCGTTGCAAGTGTTGTCCTGGGGGCGTATATGGTTCTTATGAAAGGGATGCTCGTATAAACTTCAGAGAGGGCTCATTTAATTGGAAATTGAATATTCTAGCTCCCTTTTTAAGAGTCAAAAGATATCCAAGGGCAACGAGCCCCCCCCCCCCCCCAACACACCCTTTTTTACCAAAGCCCATCCAATAAAATTTTTAAAATAGACATTTCATTAAAAATAGTTCAAAGGTCAGATAATAAAAACTCCAATGTAGACGCAACCCCCAGGGACGAAGGCAGACGTTGTAAGTAATTCTCTGGGGGCATATATAGTTCTTATAGAAGGGATGCTCGTATAAACTTCGAAGAGGGCTTATTTGATTGGAATTAAAAGGTAGTAGAAAGGCCTCATGAGCTCCGACGATTCACCCCTGCTGCCACCTACAACTTTTTTTAACGCTGACGGGGCTCCTATTATGGACATAGAGTCCCTAGGGAAAACACGTGGTTATGGGGTCATGACCTAAATTTCCAAAGGTGTCGATGTTGTTGTTGTTTTTGGCCAAGTGCACGTTCGAGGTGAATGTTATGCCGTCATTGGGAATTTGGAACACCGTGCTGTCGACCTCAATTCCCCTTTCGTGAATCAGTAATTCCCCTTAGAAACAACAAATTAATTCCCCTTTCGTGTCAAATCAATCAACCAATGACATCATCTGTCAGACCTTAAAATTTTTCGCCTAGAAAACGATTCTCCAGGAATAGATCCAAGTCATTAATGTCTTTGCCTCGGAAACAATTCCACTGGTCGAACTCCAAAAGATATTAATAAACATTGCCATGGAAACAATTCTCCAAGAAACATCTTAGCGATGAATAGATTAACACGGGAATCAGGTTTCTTAGTAATTTCAAATGTGACAGCGCCAGAGATGCCAAACCAAAAGGAACACGATGAAGTTATGATTAGGGATTATTTGGGCGAAACCGTTTTAGACATTTTAGGGAATTATTTCGGCGAAACAGTTAGAGACATTTTAAAAGATGATTTTAGAAAAGGTTATAGAAAGAATTTGAGGGTGAAACTCTGTGGTCGTTATAATACACAAGTTGTATTTGAACAGTGTTGTGAGGTCCCCTACCCCACCCCAAGAGTCCTCATACCCTACCCCTACCCAAGGGCTCCGATCCCCCTACCCCAACCCCGAAGGAAGCCCCCGGTCCCCAAAGGCCCCCGGGCTTCCAAAGGGCCCCCCGGCCCCCCAGACCCCAAAGGCCCTCCCCGGCCCCCAAGAGTCCACCCCCATATTTTTTAATACTTTTTTAAGGCTTTATTATATCTTTTCAGAACAAGTTATTTTCTTAATGTCCATCCTAAACCCATTTTACAAGTTGAAATGGTCGAAACCGTTTTAAGGCATTTTAGGGAATTATTTCGGCGAAACAGTTAGAGACATTTTAAAAGATGATTTTAGAAGATGTTTTAGAAGAGGATTTGAGGGTGAAACTCTGTGGTCGCTATAATACACAAGTTCCATTTGAACAGTGTCGTGAGGTCCCCTACCCCAATCCCAAAGGCCCCGGTCCCCCTAATACCCCTCGAGCCCCCAAAGACCACCGGAACCCCCTCCCCCCCAGTTTTTAAAAATAATTTTTGAATTTTTTTAACATGGTATTTTTTTAACTTTTTTACGTATCTTAAAATGACATGAAATATGCTTACGGCTCTACCAATCGTACACTGTGCTTGTTCATAGACACGACGCGGCTTTCCCACTGGTACTCTATGGCAGGTTATCGACTCTACTAGTTTATTGCGTGCATTAAATCAGTATTTTTTACGCGGTGGAAGGATAAACACACAATTCACATCTGTAAAAAAGTGAAGATGAATTATTCGACGAAAGTATGTGCACATGAAAAAATCATCGTCGTGTTGAATGCTGACAAGGAGAATACCTGAACTATGAAACGAGTGCAAGTGTAACTCTATTGGAAATGTATGCATGCGTTGTCATGACAGCGAGAAGTTAGATTTCTTTGGAGTACCCAAGAATTTCAATCGTGTAAACGGTGGATATGCGAGAGTAACATTACCAGAGAAATTAGTGCTCAAAGAGAATGCAAGCTTAAAAATAATTGTCGATGATCGGGACAACTCCTTGCTACTGTTGCTGGTAACACATTACCTGTTGATACATCCTATCATCATATTTCCGGTATTAGCATTTTAAAGAGAACAAGAAGAAGACAAGCATACTCCTGCAATAATGTCATTAATCATATCTTGTCAATCTGTCAAAACTGCTATCTTTGTAAAAATAATGTGACAATAGACAGTGAAATCGCAGGCAGAATAAAAAGGACATTAGCAGACAATATCATCAATGAATATAAAGATGAATTGACGGAAAGTGAAGCGCAAGTGTACTAATAATGTATAATAATGTATTTAACATATTTTTATATTAATATTCTACATGTCGTTATTTCATTAAAAATATCTTATGCATTATTTTGTTAAGTGTTCATTATTTTTTAGGGTATGCTAGAACGTCAAACGTTCAGAATATCTATTAAAAAGGTCAGAGATGTAAGAAAAAGAATTTTAGAGATAAAGATACTACTAGCAGGCTCAATTTTTCATAGAAGATAGAAAAGTTCAAGATCTCTTCTGAATTTTACCAAAGAACACAATTCAATTCTAATTTCACCATAGAAAATAAAAAGCTTCCACTTCAGTTTCAAGTTCACCAAGACATAAAAAATTTAAAGTTCACTTCTAAATTTTTCCGTAGAAGATAGGAAAAGTTATACTATGATTGTAATTATTTTCCATGAAGATAAAAAGTTTCACTTTAATTCTAATTTTCTTAAATTCAGTTCGACTTTTCACATAGAGATGAAAAAATTTAAAGTTCTGTTCCAAATTTTTCTTAGAAGTATGAAAAGTTCAAGTTCTCTTCTGAATTTTACCAAAGAACATAATTCAATTCTAATTTCACCAGAGAAAATAAAAAGCTTCCCCTTCAGTTTTAAGTTCACCAAGACATAAAAAATTTAAAGTTCAGTTCTAAATTTTTCTGTAGAAGATAGGAAAAGTTATACCATGATTGTGATTATTTCTATGAAGATAAAAAGTTTCACTTTAATTCTAAATTTTCTTAAATTCAGTTCCGGCTTTTCTCAAAGAGATGAAAAAATTTAAGTTCTGTTCCAAATATTTTCCCGGAAGAAGAAAAGTTCAACTTCGATTCTGAATTTTCTTAATGAAAATGAAATAAGTTATTGATCAATTCTATTTTTCCAAATATATAAAAGTTTCCACTTCAGTACAGATTTTTCTCAAAGAGATGAAAAATTTAAAATACTGTTCCAAATTTTCTTAGAAGATAGAAAAGTTCAAGTTCTCTTCTGAATTTTACCAAAGAACACAATTCAATTCTAATTTCACCAGAGAAAAAAAAAGCTTCCACTTCAGTTTTAAGTTCACCAAGACATAAAAAATTTAAAGTTCAGTTCTAAATTTTTCCGTAGAAGATAGGAAAAGTTATACCATGATTGTGATTATTTTCTATGAAGATAAAAGTTTCACTTTAATTCTAAATTTTCTTAAATTCAGTTCCGACCTTTCTCAAAGAGATGAAAAATTTAAAGTTCTGTTCAAATATTTCCTGGAAGAAGAAAAGTTCAACTTCGATTCTGATTTTCTTAATGAAAATGAAATAAGTTATTGATCAATTCTATTTTCCAAAATAATATAAAAATTTCCACTTAGTTCAGATTTTTCTCAAAGAGATGAAAAATTTAAAATACTTCCAAATTTTTCATAGAAGATAGAAAAGTTCAAGTTCTCTTCTGAATTTTACCAACGAACACAATTCAATTCTAATTTCTCCAGAGAAATAAAAAGCTTCCACTTCAGTTTTAAGTTCACCAAGACATAAAAAATTTAAAGTTCTGTTCTAAATTTTTCCGTAGAAGATAGGAAAAGTTATACTATGATTGTGATTATTTTCCATGAAGATAAAAAGTTTCACTTTAATTCTAAATTTTCTTAAATTCAGTTCCGACTTTTCACATAGAGATGAAAAAAATTTTAAAGTTCTGTTCCAAATTTTTCATAGAAGATTGGAAAAGTTATACTTTGATCGTGAATATTCAAGTTCTCTTCTGAATTTTACCAAAGAACACAATTCAATTCTAATTTCTCCAGAGAAAATAAAAAGCTTCCACTTCAGTTTTAAGTTCACCAAGACATAAAAAATTTAAAGTTCAGTTCTAAATTTTACATAGAAGATAGGAAAAGTTATACTATGATTGTGATTATTTCCTATGAAGATTAAAAGTTTCACTTCAATTTTAAATTTTCTCAAAGAAGTGAAGAAAAGTTCAACTTCGATTCTGAATTTTTCTCAATGAAAATGAAATAAGTTATTGATCATTTCTATTTTCCCAAATAATATAAAATTTTCCACTTCAGTTCAGATTTTTCTCAAACAGATGAAAAAATTTAAAATACTGTTCCAAATTTCTATAGAAGATAGAAAAGTTCAAGTTCTCTTCTGAATTTTACCAAAGAACATAATTCAATTCTAATTTCTCCAGAGAAAATAAAAAGCTTCCACATCAGTTTTAAGTTCACCAAGACATAAAAAATTTAAAGTTCAGTTCTAAATTTTTCCATAGAAGATAGGAAAAGTTATACTATGATTGTGATTATTTTCCATGAAGATAAAAAGTTTCATTTTAATTCTAAATTTTCTTAAATTCAATTCCGACCTTTCTCAAAGAGATGAAAAAATTTAAAGTTCTGTTCCAAATATTTTCCCGGAAAAGAAAAGTTCAACTTCGATTCTGAATTTTCTCAATGAAAATGAAATAAGTTATTGATCAATTCTATTTTCCTAAAATAATATAAAATTTTCCACTTCAATTCAGATTTTTCTCAAAGAGATGACAAAATTTAAAATATTGTTTCCAAATTTTTCATAGAAGATAGAAAAAGTTATACTTTGATTGTGAATATTCTTCATGAAGATATGGAGCTCCACTTTAATTCTAAGTTTTCTCGAAGAAGTGCAAAATGTACAAGTTCTCTTCTGAATTTTCTTAGAGAGGAGAAAAAAAGTTAGCTCAATTCTGAAATTTACCAATGAAAATGAAAAAGCTTCCATTTCAGTTCATAATTTCTCAAAGACATAAAAATTTAAAGTTCAATTCTAAATTTTTCCATAGAAGATAGGAATGGCTATACTATGATTGTGATTATTTACCATGAAGATAAAAAGTTTCACTCTATTTCTAATTTTTCTTAAATTCAGTTCATTCATCTAACCACCAAAAACAATAGGTTAGGTTAGGTAATAAATAAATATTAATAAATAATTAGAAACATTTCTCCATGTTTAAGTTAGGCTAGGTTAGGTTAACTTATCATGAGCGCTCATGATAAGCTAACCTAACCTAACTTAAACATGGTAAAAAGATTAAATTAGGTTAGGTTAGACTAGATTATTAGGTCAGGTTAAGTTAGGTTAGGTTAGGTTAGCCTACGTACGCGCGCGTACGTAGGCTAACCTAACCTAACCTAACTTAACCTGACCTAACTTAATCTAGTCTAACCTAACCTGATTTATTCTTTTTACAATGTTTAAGTTAGGTTAGGTTAGCTTATCATGAGCGCTCATGATAAGTTAACCTAACCTAGCCTAACTTAAACATGGAGAAATGTTTCTAATTATTTATTAATATTTATTTATACCTAACCTAACCTACTTGTTTTTGGTGGTTAGATGAATGAACTGAATTTAAGAAAAATTAGAAATAGAGTGAAACTTTTTATCTTCATGGTAAATAATCACAATCATAGTATAGCCATTCCTATCTTCTATGGAAAAATTTAGAATTGAACTTTAAATTTTTATGTCTTTGAGAAATTATGAACTGAAATGGAAGCTTTTTCATTTTCATTGGTAAATTTCAGAATTGAGCTAACTTTTTTTCTCCTCTCTAAGAAAATTCAGAAGAGAACTTGTACATTTTGCACTTCTTCGAGAAAACTTAGAATTAAAGTGGAGCTCCATATCTTCATGAAGAATATTCAAATCAAAGTATAACTTTTTCTATCTTCTATGAAAAATTTGGAACAATATTTTAAATTTTGTCATCTCTTTGAGAAAAATCTGAATTGAAGTGGAAAATTTTATATTATTTTAGGAAAATAGAATTGATCAATAACTTATTTCATTTTCATTGAGAAAATTCAGAATCGAAGTTGAACTTTTCTTTTCCGGGAAAATATTTGGAACAGAACTTTGAATTTTTTCATCTCTTTGAGAAAGGTCGGAATTGAATTTAAGAAAATTTAGAATTAAAATGAAACTTTTTATCTTCATGGAAAATAATCACAATCATAGTATAACTTTTCCTATCTTCTATGGAAAAATTTAGAACTGAACTTTAAATCTTTTATGTCATGGCGAACTTAAAACTGAAGTGGAAGCTTTTTATTTTCTCTGGAGAAATTAGAATTGAATTATGTTCTTTGGTAAAATTCAGAAGAGAACTTGAACTTTTCTATCTTCTATGGAAAATTTGGAACAGTATTTTAAATTTTTTCATCTGTTTGAGAAAAATCTGAACTGAAGTGGAAATTTTTATATTATTTTGGGAAAATAGAAATGATCAATAACTTATTTCATTTTCATTGAGAAAATTCAGAATCGAAGTTGAACTTTTCTTCACTTCTTTGAGAAAATTTAAAATTGAAGTGAAACTTTTAATCTTCATAGGAAATAATCACAATCATAGTATAACTTTTCCTATCTTCTATGAAAAATTTGGAACAGAACTTTAAATTTTTTTCATCTCTATGTGAAAAGTCGGAACTGAATTTAAGAAAATTAGAATTAAAGTGAAACTTTTTATCTTCATGGAAAATAATCACAATCATAGTATAACTTTTCCTATCTTCTACGGAAAAATTTAGAACAGAACTTTAAATTTTTTATGTCTTGGTGAACTTAAAACTGAAGTGGAAGCTTTTTATTTTCTCTGGAGAAATTAGAATTGAATTGTGTTCGTTGGTAAAATTCAGAAGAGAACTTGAACTTTTCTATCTTCTATGAAAAATTTGGAATAGTATTTTAAATTTTTCATCTCTTTGAGAAAAATCTGAACTGAGTGACAATTTTTATATTATTTTGGGAAAATGAATTGATCATAACTTATTTCTTTTCATTAAGAAATTCAGAATCGAAGTTGAACTTTTCTTCTTCGGGAAATATTTGAACAGAACTTTAAATTTTCTCATCTCTTTGAAAGTCGGAACTGAATCGAGTCGAACTTTCTTCTTCCGGGAAATATTTGGAACAGAAGTTTAAATTTTTTCATCTCTTTGAGAAAAGCCGGAACTGATTTAAGAAATTTAGAATTAAAGTGAAACTTTTATCTTCATAGAAAATAATCACAATCATGGTATACTTTTCCTATCTTCTACGGAAAAATTTAGAACTGAACTTTAAATTTTTTATGTCTTGGTGAACTTAAAGCTGAAGTGGAAGCTTTTTATTTTCTCTGGTGAAATTAGAATTGAATTGCGTTCTTTGGTAAAATTCAGAAGAGAACTTGAACTTTTCTGTGTTCTAAGAAAAATTTGGAACAGAACTTTAATTTTTTCATCTCTATGTGAAAAGTCGGAACTGAATTATTTGGAAAAAATAAATTTAAAATTGAAGTGAAAACTTTTTAATCTTCATAGGAAATATCACAATAATAGTATAACTTTTCCTATCTTCTATGTAAAAATTTAGAACTGAACTTTAAATTTTTTTCATCTCTATTGAAAAGGTCGGAACTGAATTTAAGAAAATTAGAATTAAGTGAAACTTTTTATCTTCATAGAAAATAATCACAATCATGGTATAACTTTTCCTATCTTCTACGGAAAAATTTAGAACTGAACTTTAAATTTTTTATGTCTTGGTGAACTTAAAACTGAAGTGGAAGCTTTTTATTTTCTCTCGTGAAATTAGAATTGAATTGTGTTCTTTGTTAAATTCAGAAGAGAACTTGAACTTTTCTATCTTCTAAGAAATATTTGGAACAGTATTTTAAATTTTTTCATCTCTTTGAGAAAAATCTGAACTGAAGTGGAAACTTTTTATATTATTTGGAAAAATAGAATTGATCAATAACTTATTTCATTTTCATTAAGAAAATTCAGAATCGAAGTCGAACTTTTCTTCTTCCGGGAAAATATTTGGAAGAGAACTTTAAATTTTTTCATCTCTTTGAGAAAAGCCGGAACTGAATTTAAGAAAATTTAGAATTAAAGTGAAACTTTTTATCTTCATAGAAAATAATCACAATCATGGTATGAACTTTTCCTATCTTCTACGGAAAAATTTAGAACTGAACTTTAAATTTTTTATGTCTTGGTGAACTTAAAGCTGAAGTGGAAGCTTTTTATTTTCTCTTGTGAAATTAGAATTGAATTGTGTTCTTTGGTAAAATTCAGAAGAGAACTTGAACTTTTCTATGTTCTAAGAAAAATTTGGAACAGAACTTTAAATTTTTTCATCTCTATGTGAAAAGTCGGAACTGAATTTAAGAAAATTTAGAATTAAAGTGAATCATTTTATCTTCATGGAAAATAATCATAATCATAGTATAACTTTTCCTATCTTCTATGTAAAAATTTAGAACTGAACTTTAAATTTTTTATGTCTTGGTGAACTTAAAACTGAAGTGGAAGCTTTTTATTTTCTCTGGAGAAATTAGAATTGAATTATGTTCTTTGGTAAAATTCAGATTAGAACTTGAACTTTCTATCTTCTAAGAAAAATTTGGAACAATATTTAAAATTTTTTCATCTCTCTGAGAAAAATCTGAATTGAAGTGGAAAATTTTATAATATTTTGAGAAAATAGAATTGATCAATAACTTATTTCCTTTTCATTGAGAAAATTCAGAATCGAAGTTGAACTTCTCTTCTTCCGGGAAAAATTTGGAACAGAACTTTAAATTTTTTCATCTCTTTGAGAAAGGTTGGAACTGAATTTAAGAAAATTTAGAATTAAAGTGAAACTTTTTATCTTCATAGAAAATAATCACAATCATGGTATAACTTTTCCTATCTTCTACGGAAAAATTTAGAAGTGAACTTTAAATTTTTTATGTCTTGGGCCTTTTCTTCTTCCGGGAAAATATTTGGAATAGAACTTTAAATTTGACTCTTTGAGAAATGTCGGAATTGAATTTAAGAAATTTAGAATTAAAGTGAAACTTTTTATCTTCATGGAAATAATCACAATCATAGTATAACTTTTTCCTATCTTCTACGGAAAAATTTAGAAGTGAACTTTAAATTTTTTTTATGTCTTGGGACTTTTCTTCTTCCGGGAAAATATTTGGAACAGAACTTTAAATTTTTTCATCTCTTTGAGAAAAGTCGGAACTGAATTTAAGAAAATTTAGAATTAAAGTGAAACTTTTATCGTCATTGAAAATAATCACAATCATGGTATAACTTTTTCCTATCTTCTATGGAAAAATTTCGAACTGAACTTAAATTTTTTATGTCTTGGTGAACTTAAAACTGATGTGGAAGATTTTTATTTCTCTGGAGAAATTAGAGTTGAATTATGTTCTTTCGTAAAATTCAGAGGAGAACTTGAACTTTTCTATCTTCTATGAAAAATTTGGAACAGTATTTTAAATTTTTCATCTGTTTGAGAAAAATCTGAACTGAAGTGGAAAATTTTAATATTATTTTGGGAAAATAGAAATGATCAATAACTTATTTCATTTTCATTGAGGAAATTCAGAATCGAAGTTGAACTTTTCTTCTTTCGGGAAAATATCTGGAATAGAACTTAAATTTGACTCTTTGAGAAAGGTCGGATTGAATTTAAGAAAATTTAGAATTAAAGTGAAACTTTTTATCTTCATGGAAAATAATCACAATCATAGTATAACTTTTCCTATCTTCTACGGAAAAATTTAGAAGTGAACTTTAAATTTTTTATGTCTTTATGAACTTAAAACTGAAGTGGAAGCTTTTTATTTTCTCTGGCGAAATTAGAAATGAACTGTGTTCTTTGGTAAAATTCAGAAGAGATCTTGAACTTTTCTATCTTCTATGAAAAATTGAGCCTGCTAGTAGTATCTTTATCTCTAAAATTCTTTTTCTTACATCTCTGACCATTTTAATAGATATTCTGAACGTTTGGCGTTCTAGCATGCCCTAAAAATAATGAACACTTAACAAAATAATGCATAAGATATTTTTAATGAAATAACGACATGTAGAATATTAATATAAAAATACGTTAAATACATTATTATACATTATTAGTACACTTGCGCTTCACTTTCCGTCAATTCATCTTTATATTCATTGATGATATTGTCTGCTAATGTCCTTTTTATTCTGCCTGCGATTTCACTGTCTATTGTCACATTATTTTTACAAAGATAGCAGTTTTGACATATTGACAAGATATGATTAATGACATTATTGCAGGAGTATGCTTGTGTTCTTCTTGTTCTCTTTAAAATGCTAATACCGGAAAGATGATGATAGGATGTATCAACAGGTAATGTGTTACCAGCAACAGTAGCAAGGAGTTGTCCCCGATCATCGACAATTATTTTTAAGTTTGCATTCTCTTTGAGCACTAATTTCTCTGGTAATGTTACTCTCGCATATCCACCGTTTACACGATTGAAATTTTTGGGTACTCCAAAGAAATCTAACTTCTCGCTGTCATGACAACGCATGCATACATTTCCAATAGTGTTACCACTTACACTTGTTTCATAGTTAAGGTATCTCTCCTTGTCAGAATTCAACACGACGATGATTTTTCATGTGCACATACTTTCGTCGAATAATTCATCTTCACTTTTTACAGATATGAATTGTGTGTTTTATCCTTCCACCGCGTAAAAAATACTGATTTAATGCACGCAATAAACTAGGTAGTGTCGATAACCTGCCATAGAGTACCAGTGGGAAAGCCACGTCGTGTCTATGAACAAGCACAGTGTACGATTGGTAGAGCCGTAAGCATTTTTGATGTCATTTTAAGATACGTAAAAAAGTTAAAAAAATACCATGTTAAAAAAAATTCAAAAATTATTTTTAAAAAATGGGGGGGGATGGGGTTCCGGTGGTTTTTGGGGGCTCGAGGGGCATTAGGGGGACCGTGGGCCTTTGGGATTGGGGTAGGGACCTCAGAACACTGTTCAAATGGAACTTGTGTATTATAACGACCACAGAGTTTCACCCTCAAATCCTCTTCTAAAACATCTTCTAAAATCATCTTTTAAAATGTCTCTAACTGTTTCGATGAAATAATTCCCTAAAATGCCTAAACGGTTTCGACCATTTCAACTTGTAAAATGGGTTTAGGATCGACATTAAGAAAATAACTTGTTCTGAAAAGATATAATAAAGCCTTAAAAAAGTATTAAAAAATATGGGGGACTCTTTGGGGGCCCGGGGAGGGCCTTTGGGGGTCTAGGGGGCCGGGTGGCCCTTTGGGAGCCCGGGGGCCTTTGGGACCGGGGGCTTCCTTCGGGGTTGGGGTAGGAGGAATCGGAGCCCTTTGGGTAGGGTTGGGTATGAGGAATCTTTGGGGTTGGGGTAGGGGACCTCACAACACTGTTCAAATACAACTTGTGTATTATAACGACCACAGAATTTCACCCTCAAATTCTCTTCTATAACCTTTTCTAAAATCATCTTTAAAATGTCTCTAACTGTTTTCGCCGAAATAATTCCCTAAAATGTCTAAAACGGTTTCGCCCAAATAATCCCTAATCATAACTTCAGCGTGTTCCTTTTGTTTTGGCATCTCTGCGCTGTCACATTTGAAATTACTAAGAAACCTGATTCCCGTGTTAATCTATTCATCGCTAAGATGTTTCTTGGAGAACTGTGTTCCATGGCAATGTTTATTAATATCTTTTGGAGTTCGACCAGTAGAATTGTTTCTGAGGCAAAGACATTAATGACTTGGATCTATTCCTGGAGAATCGTTTCTAGGCGAAAATCTTTAAGGTCTGACAGATGATGTCATTGGTTGATTGATTTGACACGAAAGGGGAATCAATTTGCTGTTTCTAAGGGGAATTACTGATTCACGAAAGGGGAATTGAGGTCGACAGCACAGGTGTTCCAAATTCCCAATGACGGCATAACATTCACCTCGAACGTGCACTTGGCCAAAACAACAACAACATCAACACCTTTGAAATTTAGGTCATTGACCCCATTAACCACGTGTTCTCCCTAGGGACTCTATGCCCAAATTAGGAGCCCCGTCAGCATTAAAAAAAGTTGTAGATGGCAGCAGGGGTGAATCGTCGAAGCTCATGAGGCCTTTCTACTAAGGTCTGGTTCACTTTTTAAGAGACAAAAGAGATCGGAGGGCAACTAGCCCCCCTCCCTTCCACGCCCTAAATGCATCAGTTAAAAATTTTGAGATCAATATTTTGTTCAAAATAGTTTAAAGTTCAGATAACAAAAACTCCGGTGTCGACTTAGCCCCCCAGGGTCCAGGGGTAGACGTTGAAAGTTATGCCCTGGGGGCATATATAGTTGTTATGAAAGGGGTGCTCGTATGAACTTCATAGAGGGCTCATTTGATTGGAAATTGAAAGTTGCAATTCACTTTTTAATAGTCAAAAGTGATCGGAGGGCAGCAAGCCTTCTCCCACACTCCATTTTTTTCTCAGAGGCACTTTATATAGAAAGGGTAGTCGTGTAAACTTCAAAGCGGGCTGATTTGATTGGAAATCGAGAGTTCTAGCGCCCTTTTTAAGAGACGATAAAATAAAAGTCCGAAATAGGGATAAAATCCTTTTTAATAGACAGTGTATAATAAATTTCACAAAAAATACCAGATATTTCGGTCACAGATTTCGGACCATCATCAGTAGTAAAAATAAACTAAAAAAAATTAAAACAAACGTTTATATACTAAATCAAATAAAACTACATATTGTTTAAATCTCTAATTCTTTTCAAAGCAAAGGCGGAAGCTAGCCTCTTTGACCTTCTTGGATTCGGTTCATTAGCGTTCAATGATATAACATTTGGACAAAGGTCAACTACATTGGGTGAATTGAACTTTACTCTGTCAGATTTTAATAAATTATCATAGATAGAGTTCAGCCCATATTCACCTGTATCCCGATTCAAAGCAATATTCTTGAATAAGATTTTCTTTATTTCAAGCGTTTCACGAAAATTTTGCTTTAAACCCTGATCCCTAGAAATCAAAGAGACATTCTCGAACAAAATAAAATGACAACTCGAACAAATTAGAAAAGACAACTCCTCCTCAACAAATTTTGGAGAGTAAATACTAAAGATCCGATCAGTTAAAGAAATGATCAAACCAATTTTTACTTGGCGAGCGTGACCGGAACTATAAGACAAAAATCTATTGTTATTTGTCGGTTTTCTGTAAATTTTAAAATCCAGACTATTTTGATTTTTCAAAAGAAGAACATCAAGAAAAGGAAGTTTCCCATTCTCTTCCAATTCAACAGTAAACTTTAAACCCCCCCCCAAACAATTAAGATGTTCCAAAAATTCTTTTAATTCATCCTCCCCATAATCCCATACTGAAATAATGTCATCCGTATACCGGCCCCAGAAAATATGTTTTAAAAAATATGAATCTAACGCAATTGTTTCAATATTCTCCACAAAAATATTAGCTAATAAAGGGGATAAAGGGGCCCCCATAGGTAAACCATTTATTTGTTCGAAATACTCCCCTCTCAATCTGAAAAAAATAAGAGAACTTATTGCACAACCTTACTAAATACATAATTACAGAAACTTCCAAATCTGTTTTGCCACTAATCAAATCCAAATTTCTGAACAGCTTTCCTTCTAGAAGAGTTTCGGCTACTTCTACATCAATATTTGTGTAAATTGATACAATGTCGAAGCTTGAAAGCAAAGAATTCGAAGAAATTTCTACTTTTTCAGTTTTTCAACCAAATTCGAAGAATTCTTAATATACGAAATTTGTGTAGACAATAGTGGTTTACAGATTGACACTAACCATTTGCTCAAAACACTTGTTGGTGACCTAGTACTTGACACAATTGGTCGTAATGGTAGGTTAGGCTTATGAATTTTGGGAAGTCCATATAATTTAGACCACAAGGAACTGCGTGGCAGGCAATTGTAATAAAGTATTTTCTGGGGCCGGTATATGGATGACATTATTTCAGTATGGGATTATGGGGAGGAGGAATTAAAAGGATTTTTCGAACATCTTAATTGTTTGGGGGAGGGGATTTAAAGTTTACTGTTGAATTGGAAGAGAATGGGAAACTTACTTTTCTTGATGTTCTTCTTTTGAAAAATCAAAATAGTCTGGATTTTCAAACAGTTCGTGGTAACGAACTGTAAGTAAGGAACGACCCGGCTCAATGGTAACCGAAACTCTAGAAAACGGGTTTTTGATACCAATAGATATATCAAAAGAATCAGATTTCAATGCTGATTTCAAATATATAACTTTCATCAAGTTTAGTGCTACCCATCAAAAGTTACGCGCCTGAGAAAATTTGCTGATTTTCAAAAAAGGGGGAAAGACCCCTAAAAGTTATAGAACCTTAATGAAAATCACACCATCATATTCAGCGTATCAGAGAACCCTACTGTATAGGTTTCAAGCTCCTATCTACAAAAATGTGGAATTTTACATTTTTTGCCAGAAGAAAGATCACGGATGCGTGTTTGTTTGTTTGTTTGTTTGTTTGTTTTTTGTTTTTTTTCCCAGGGGTGATCGTATCGACCCAGTGGTCCTAGAATATCGTGGGAGGGCTCATTGGAACGGAACTTAAAAGTTCTAGTGCCCTTTTTAAGTGACCAAAAAAAATGGAGGGCAACTAGGCCCCCTCCCACGCTTATTTTTTTCCCAAAGTCACCCGATCAAAATTTTGAGATAGCATTTTGTTCAGCATGGTCGAAAATATGATCAAATATGTCTTTTAGGATGACTTAATCCCCCGAAGTTCCCAGAGGGAGGGCTAAAAGTTATGAACTTTACCCAATGTTAACATATAGTATTGGTTATTGGGAAGTATACAGAAGTTTTCAGGAGGTTTTTTTCTGGTAGTGGGAGGGAAGGGTGGGTCGGTGGTTATGTTGGAGGATCTGTTCATGAAGGAAGTTTTCATGGGGGAAGGGAAATTGCCATGAAGGGGGCGCCGGACTTGCCAGCATTATTTATTGGTTATTGGGAAGTATACAACCATTTTCAGGAAGGATTTTTTCTGGAGGGGGGGGGGCTAGACGAGGGGGTTAATCTGGAGAATATTTCCGTGGAGGATGTTTCTTTGGGGTAAGGGACATTTCTATGAAGGGGGCGCCGGATTTCCAAGCATTATTTAAAAAACGATCAGAAATTAAATAAAAAAAAACAAGTTTTTTCAACTGAAATGTAAGAAGGAATATTAGAACTTAAAACGAACAGAAATTATAACGTATGTGAGGGGGTTCTCCCCAAGTCAATACCTCGCTCTTTACGCTACAGTTTTTTTTAGTGCTTTCAAAAGAGCTATCTATTCTAATTAAACGGCCTTTGTGATTCAGGGGTTTGTGAATCAAAATTTTTTTTAACTTTTAACGTAAAGAGCGTGGTATTGACTAAGGGGAGAACCCCCTCATATACGTAATAACATATACGTAATAAAAAAAAAACAATAAAAAAACAAGCGATACGGCTCAATAGTAATCGAAACTTTTAAAAACGGAATTTTGATGTCAATAAATATATCAAAAGAATGTGTTTATAATGCTGATTCTAAATATATAAATTTTATTAAGTTTAGTATTACTCACCAAAGGCTACGAGCCTGAGAAAATTTACCCGATTTTTTAAAGAGGGGGGAAACATCCCCTGCATCAACTAAAAAACGATCAGAAATTAAATAAAAAAAACAAGTTTTTTAAACTGAAAGTAAGGAACGACATTAAAACTTAAAACGAACAGAAATTATTCCGTATATGAAAGGGGCTGTCCCCTCCTCAACGCCTCGCTCTTTACGCTAAAGTTTGACTCTGTCTCACAACTTTATTTTTTAAAACAATAAAAAACTTTAGCGTAAAGAGCGAGGCGTTGAGGAGGGGACAGCCCCTTTCATATACGGAATAATTTCTGTTCGTTTTAAGTTTTAATGTCGCTCCTTACTTTCAGTTTAAAAACTTGTTTTTTTTTATTTAATAAAATTTAAAGAAAACCGACAAATAACAATAGATTTTTGTCTTATAGTTCCGGTCACGCTCGCCAAGTAAAAATCGGTTTGATCATTTCTTTAACTGATCGGATCTTTAGTATTTGCTCTCCAAAATTTGTTGAGGAGGAGTTGTCTTTTCTAAGGAAAATACTAATAAGCAACATGGTTCCAGAATGGTTAATTAACCAGACCTTTTCAAAAAGAAGAAAAAGGTTTCTAGAGTTTTCTAAGGAAGTCTTGGAGATAACTTGGGAGAAGGATGTTTTTGTTCTTTACCATATGTACCCGGGCTAAGTGAAAAACTGAAAAGAATTTTACAAAGCAATGGTCTAAGGGTAGCTTTAAAGAGTAATAATACTTTGGGTGGTTTTCTAAATTCTGGGAAGGATCTAACTTCATTGGGGCAACAAAGTGGGGTTTATCAGATCCCATGTACTTGCGGAAGCTCATATGTGGGACGTACTAACCAGAGTTTGGAAATGAGATTATTACAACATAAAGATTCTATTTCTTCGGCTTTAAAGCAAGATTCTAAGTCTGAAGATTTTACTTCAGCCCTTTCAGAACATATTTTTAATTTTCCAGATCATTTTATTTTGTTCGAGAATGTCTCTTTGATTTCTAGGGATCGGGTTTAAAGCAAAATTTTCGTGAAACGCTTGAAATAAAGAAAATCTTATTCAAGAATATTGCTTTGAATCGGGATACAGGTGAATATGGGTTGAACTCTATCTATGATAATTTATTAAAATCTGACAGAGTAAAGTTCAGTTCACCCAATGTAGTTGACCTTTGTTCAAATATTATATCATTGAACGCTAATGAACCGAATCCAAGAAGGCCAGAGAGGCTAGCTTCCGCCTTTGCTTTGAAAAGAATTAGAGATTTAAACAATATGTAGTTTTATTTGATTTAGTATATAAACTTTTGTTTTAAATAGTTTTAGTTTATCTTTACTACTGATGACGGTCACTGTATATGTGACCGAAATATCTGGTATTTTTTTGGGAAATTTATTATACACTGTCTATTAAAAAGGATTTTATCCCTATTTCAGACTTTTATTTTATCGTCATGGAAAGGCAGTGTGGTCTCCGAATTATCTACGTCATTTTTAAGAGACAAAAATGATCGGAGGGCAACTAGCTCTTTTTCTCAAAATACATCTGATAAAAAATTGAGGTAGCCATTGTGTTAAAAATAGTTCAAAGATCATATAACAAAAACTCCTTACGTATGGCCATTTCGTTAAAATAGTTCAAAGGTCATATAAGAAAAACTCCTGCGTCGATGCAAACCCCCAGGGGGGCAGGCGCTGTAAGTATTACTCTGGGGGCATGTACGGTTCTTATGGAAGGTATGCTCGTGCAAACTTCGGAGAGGGCTCATTTGATTGGAAATTGAAAGTTCTAGTTCACTTTTAAAGAATCGAAATATATTGGAGAGCAACTAGCCCCCACTCACTCCGTGCCCTGTTTTTCTCCAACCCTTCCGATAAGAACTATGAGATAGCCATTTTTTAAAATAGTTCAAAGATCATATAATGAAATATCCGGGGTCCGCAAAACCACCCAGGACCCGGAGGCAGGCGTGTTAAGTAATGCTCTGGGGGCATATATAGTTCTTATGGAAGGGATGCTCGTATAAACTTCGGAGAGGGCTCATATGATTGGAAATTGAAAGTTCTCGTTCACTTTTTAAAAGTCAAAAGAGATCGAAGGGCAACTAGCCCCCCCCTTTCCCCACCTTGTTTTCCTTAAACCCATCCGATGAGAAATTTGACAGAGCCATTTTTTTAAAATGGTTCAAGATCATATAAAGAAAACTCCGGGGCCGACACAATCCTTCAGGGCCTGGGGTAGCCGTTGTAAGTTATACCAGGGGGTGTATATAGCTGTTGTGGAATTGATACTCGTATAAGCTTCAGAGAGGGCTCGTTTGATTGGAAATTGAAATTTCTAGTTTAGTTTTTAAAAGAGATCAGAGGGCAACTATCCCCTTCACGCCCTATTTCCCCCAAATGGATCGGATAAAAATTTTGTGATAGCCATTTTGTTAAAAATAGTTCATAGGTCAGATAAAAAAAAACTCAGGTGTCCACGCAACCACCCAGGGCCCGGAGGCAGGCTTTGTAAGTTATAGCCATTTTGTTAAAAGTAGTTCATAGGTCAGATAAAAAAAAAAAAACTCAGGTGTCGACACAACCACCCAGGGCCCAGGGGCAGGCGTTGCAAGTTATGCCCTGGGGGCATATATGGTTCTTATGGAAGGGATGCTCGTATAAACTTCAGAGAGGGCTGAATTGAATGAAAATTGAAAGTTCTAGTTCAATTTTTAAAAGTCAAGGGAGATCGGAGGGCCCCTAGCCCCCCACGCCCTTCTTTCCCCAAACCCATCCGATACAAATTTTGAGATAGCCATTTCTTTTATATAGTTCAAAGGTCAGATAACAAAAGCTCCGGTGTCGTCACAACCCTCAGGGACCGGGGGGGGGCAGGCATTGTAAGCTTTGTCCGAGCACCGTATATGGTTCTTATGAAAGGGATGCTCGTATAAACCTCAGAGAGGGCTGATTTGAATGGAAATTAAAAGTTCTAGTTCATTTTCTCAGATTAAAAAAGATCGAAGGGCAGCTAGACCCTCCCGCCCTCCACCCGTTTGGGTTTATCGGATGGATAAACCCGTCCGATAAAATTTGAAGTGACCATTTTGTTAAAAATAGTTCAAACATAAGATATTAAAACTCCGGGGTCGACACGAACCCCCAGGGCCCAGGGACAGTCGTTGTAAGTTATACTCTGGGGCTATATATGGTTCTTATAGAAGGGGTGCTCGTATAAACTTCAAAGAGGGCTCATTTGATTGAAAATAGAAAGCTCTAGTTCACTTTTAAAGAGTCGAAAAGAGATCGAAGGGCAATTAGCCCCCTCACGACCTTTTTTTCCCCAAACCCATCTGATAAAAATTTTGAGATAGCCATTTTGTTAAGAATAGTTCAAACATCAGATAATAAAAACTCCGAGGTTGACACAAACCCATTTTTTTACTTTGATATTGTTACTTTGATACCAGTTTTGATACTTTGATGAATATTTGATTTTTTTAAAAAGTTTGATTTTGAAATAAGGAATTTTAAAAACTTGTAACTTTTTGCAATAAAAAACAAATAAAATTAATTAAAAAAACTTTTCCAAAAATAAGTTTTTCAAGAAAAGTAAAGGCCATTTTAAACTTAAGCTCAGCAGATACAAATACCTGTTAAAATTCAGACTAAAAACGACCAGAAATTACTATTAAAGAATGAATGAAACCCAAAACGAACAGAAATTAAATAAACAATCATGGCAAAAAAAAAAATACACAATGTAATAATATAAATGAATAAATAGATCTTAAAGCGAGTAATGCTTAGATTGAAAATGAAAATCAAGCTTAAAACGAAAAAAATATTTTGCTATTGAACTATAAATGAAACTTAAAATGAACAAAAATTAAATAAACAATCAATGCAAACAAACATACAATAGATATTAATGTAAATGAATAAATAAATCTTAAAACGAGTGAAATTTAAATTGAATATGCAAATAAAGCTTGAAACGAACACAAATTACTACAAACAAGAGTTTGGGTATCGCCTCCTTCTCTCACTGTAAAAGTCTAAAATCTACTGCGTCATTGGCGCTTTACTGAAAACTATATGCGTCTTGAACAGTCTTGGAAAGTATAAACAACATCATATTGAATATTTGACATATAATGACATTAATTGTTGAAAGATCCATCAGTTCAAGAATTTATTTCACTGTAATTTATTTTTATTTTCAATGCTGTAAGAACTGGAAAAGAATATATATGTAATATAATACGTTTTCAGCGAAGCGCCAATGACGCAGTAGGCTTTTGGTTTTTATTTACAGTTAAGGAAGGGGTGCTATCCAAACTCTTGTTTGTAGCGAAATTATATTCGTCTTGAACAACTTTAGAAAGAACTAATAAATTAAACTGAATATTTGATGTATAATGATATTAATTGCTGAAAGCTCATAAGTTTGAAATTTTACCATAATTTTAATGTTTTTCAATATTAAGTACAAAAGAAACCATTTGTAAAAAAATTAGTTGTCAGTCGGAGGGGTCGCCGAATTTCTCAGCATTATTTAAAAAAAATGATCAGAAATTACATTACACTTTTTACACTAAGTTCGAATTTTGTTCCAATTCTTTAAGAGTGACCCCTGAATCACAAAGGCCGTTTAATTAGAATAGATACTTCCGTTTAATTAGTACTTCCGTTTAATTAGATAGCTTTTTCGGAAGTACTAAAAAAACTTTAGCGTAAAGGGCGAGGTGTTGACTAGGGGGCGAGCCCCCTCATATACGCAATAATTTCTGTTTGTTTTAAGTTTTAATGTTGCTCCTTACTTTCAGTTGAAAAAACTTGTTTTTTTAATTAATTTCTGATCGTTTTTTAAATAATGCTGGGAAATTCGGCGGCCCCCGTCATAGAAATGTCCCTTCCCCCATGACAATATCCTCCATGGAAAGATCCTCCCACATAACCTCCTCCTCCGACCCCCCTCCCTACCATAAGAAATCCCTCCTGAAAACGTCTGCATACTTCCAAGTAACAAATACTAGCATTTATGCAAACAATGGGAAAAGTTCATAACTTGAAGCCCTTCCCCCGGAGACTAGGGGGGATTAAGTCATCCTCAAAGACATATTTATTAAGTTTTCTACTATGCTAAACAAAATGGCTATCTCAAAATTTTGATCGGGTGACTTTGGGAAAAAATGAGCGTGGGACGGGGCCTAGTTGCCCTCCAATTTATTTGGTCACTTAAAAAGGGCACTAGAGCTTTTAATTTCTGTTCGAATGAGCCCTCTTGCGATATTTTATGACCAGTGGATCGATACGATCACCCCTGGAAAAAAAAACAAAAAAACAAAAAACAAACAAATAAACACACATCCGTGATCTTTCTTCTTGCAAAAAATGCTAAATTCCACATTTTTGCAGGTAGGAGCTTGAAACCTCTACAGTAGGGTTCTCTGATACGCTGAATATGATGGTTTTATTTTCATTAAGATTCTATCACTTTTAGGGGGAGTTTCCCCCTTTTTTCGAAAATAAGGCAAATTTCTTAGGCTTGTAGCTTTTTGATGAGCAAGACTAAACTTAATAAAACCTAAATATTTGAAATCAGCAGGAAAATCCGATTCTTTTGATGCATCTATTGGTATCAAAATTCTGTTTTTTAGAGATTTGGTTACTATTTAGCCGGGTCGCTCCTTACTTACAGTTCGTTACCTTTTTTTTTTTTTTACTCCAACCAAATCGTAAAGAAAAAATGCTTGTAACTGGAAAGGGGTCACTCAATCACAAATTAGAACTTGTATTTTCCTTATTAAGTGTCAAAGCCTATTGGAAGGAAGCCAACAATGGGGCGACACACATTTTTTCCAGAGTTTTCCTTATTCTACTCTCTTTCTTTCTTTCCTCACAATTAGTTTTTAGTCCCAAATTTCCAAGGGGCCATGCGCCCCCCTGTCGGCGCCCATGGTCTCCTACGAATTTTCCGAGAGGTAGTTGAAATTAAGAAATATACAGCACATAATTAGCCCTGTATATAATAGAGATACCGGAGAAACCTATTCGATCCCCATTTATAATGAACTTATTAATTAAGATTTTTGTCTTTTATATCATAATATTTCGCAACCTAATAAATGTCATATGATACCGGACATGGTAAACGATTAGCTTCTAAAAAGGCATTAAGTAAAATGAACTCAGGTTCAGTTTCTTGAATTGCTATTTAACATTATATTTTTTATTCAGTTACCCTTTCACTCTTACATGGAAAGGGTCTGTTTTTATTTCAGTGGTTGTTTCTTATAACTTGTTTTTATTTATTTTAATTGCTGTTTTCTCCGGTCTTTTATTGTTGTTTTTTTGGACGGTCCAGCAGAGGTCTTAGCCTAAATATTTGCGTTATATTTCCATTTTTACTACCTGGAAATATTCTCGTTTTTCTTCTTCTCGAATTGTTTCTCATCTGTCATGCGTAGCCTGTGCGGTCTCAGACATTATTCATAATAGTCGCTTTTTCTTTTTAGCTACTGCAATTTTTTTTCAAGTCTTTTTTTGTTCAAGAAATGCGGGTTCCAAAACACAACTTCAGATATCGTTTTTTCTTTGTACTATGTATAACAACTTCGTTTACTATTCATAAGCATATCTGCTGAAAGAAGGGGTTAGGAAGGAGAGGGGGTTAAGAAATTCTTATATATCCAGCTTTTGCATTTCTTCTAAGGTCTTTTTTTATTTCCAGCATCTTCATTTATTATCACAGTCAGAAACATATCCACTGAAAGTTGGGATTAGGAACGGGGGAGGGGTGATGGTAGGAAATTCTTTCATATCTAGATTTGAAATTTTTCCACAGTCGTGTCTTTTCTAGATATAAATTGAAAAAAAAAGTTTTTTTTAACTGAAAGTAAGGAGCGACATTAAAAATTAAAACGAACAGAAATTATTCCGTATTTGAAAGGGACTATCCCCTCCTCAACGCCTCGCTCTTTGCGCTTAAGTTTGACTCTGTCTCACAACTTTATTTTTTAAACAATAAAACACTTTAGCGTAAAGAGCGAGGCGTTGAGGAGGGACCAGCCCCTTTCAAATACGGAATAATTTCTGTTCGTTTAAGTTTTAATGTCGCTCCTTACTTTCAGCTAAAAAACTTCTTTTTTTTATTAATTTCTGAACTTTTTTGAATTAACATAGGTTTTGATTTTGGCTCACCGTATATGAATAATTAAAACAAAATTTGCATGTTAATTTTACTTTTTTAGTTAAAAGGCTTTCTCGTAAGTTGTTTAATTTTATTTATGAACTTTTTATTAGTAATAAATATACGTAACTTACTAATTAACTTACGTAACGAGCTTCTACATTCGTATGTTTTTATTACGTATATTAGGGGGTTCTCCCACTAGTCAATACCTCACTCTTTACGCTAATGTTCGAATTTTGTTCCAATTTTTTAAGAATGACCCCTTAATCACAAAGGCCGTTAATTAGAATAAATAGCTCTTATGAAATGACTAAAAACACTTTAGCGTAAAGAGGGAGGTATTGACTAGAAGGCGAACCCAGTCATATACGTAATGATTTCTGTTCGTTTTAAGTTTTGATGTTGCTCCTTACTTTTAGTTGGAAAACTTGTTTTTTATTTAATTTCTGATCGTTTGTTTAAATAATCCGGGGAAATTTGGTGCCCCATTCATAGCAATATCCCTTCCCGCAGGAAAACTTCCTCCGTGGAAAGCCCCCCATGTAACCCCCGACCCCCCCCCCACTACCAGAAAAATGAGCCCTGAAAACATCTGTATACTTCCCAATAACCAATACTATACATTGGGCAAAGTTCATAACTTGCAGCCCTTCCCCCGGGGACTGTGGGGGATAAAATCCTCCTCTAAGATATAGTTACTATATTTTCGACCATACTGAACAAAATGACTATATGAAAATTTTGATCGAATGACTCTGGGAAAAAATGAGCGTGGGAGGGGGACTAGTTGCCAGCCATATTTTGGTAACTTAAAAAGGGCACTAGAACTTTTAATTTCCATTGAAATGAGCCCTCCTGCGATATTCTAGGACCACCGGGTCGATACGATCACCCCTTGGGAAAAGAAAAACAAACAAATTAACATGCATCCGTGATCTTTCTTCTGGCAAAAAATACAAAATTCCACATTTTTGCAGATAGGAGCTTGAAACCTCAACACTAGGATTCTCTGATACGCTGAATCAGATGGTGTGATTTTCAATAAGGTTCTATGACCTTTAGAGGGTGGTTCCCCCTTTTTTCGAAAATAAGCCAAACTTTCTCAGACGTGTTAGTTTTAATGGGTAAGACTAAACTTGATGAAACTTGTATATTTGAAATCAACATAAAAATCTGATTCTTTTGATTTATCTATTGGTATCAAAATTCGGTTTTTTAGAGTTTCGGTTACTATTGAGCCAGGTCTCTCCTTACTTACAGTTCGTTACCACGAACTGTTTGATCACAGTTAGGAACATATCCGCTGAAATTTAGAGTTAGGAGGGGGAGTAAACATTCTTTCAAGTCTATATTCTGCAATTTTTTTTTTTTTTTTTTTTTTTTTTTTTTTTTTTTTTTTTTTTTTTTTTTTTTTTTTTAGTTTCTAGCAGCTTAATCTAACCACGGTCTGAAACGTATCTGCTAAAAGTTAGGATTGGGAGGGGGAGGAGGGGGGGGGGGGTAAGAAATTTTTTCGTGTCTAAACTCTACAGTTTTTTTCACGGTTGTGTTATTAGTTTAGGTATTACTCGTTCCAGAATAGTTGTTTAGACATCTATTTTGTGTCCTGTTTGCTGCCCCTTCATCCATCACCACCTTGACCAGCATACATGCTCTCAATAAAAACTTGGTTGGTATTTATTACGGAAAGGTAGAAGTAGAATAAAAAAGTGGATACTCTCAATGAAAAGGTGGTGTCTAGTGAAACGAGATTGTAAACGAGAGCAGATAAAAGAAAACATATTTATTGTAATCAAACTGAGGCACATAACCAATAACTCTATTGATAAGACTGAGATAAGAAAAATAATCGAACCAGCTAATGAAAGAAAAAATGCTCTTTTTGGATTATAATTTCATGAAACTATATTACAGCGATATATTTCTAATCTGAATTTATAAATAAAGTATTGACCTGGACCAGCAATTTTTTTACGGTAACAGCAAAAACCATTGTTGGGGCATTTCTTTCTGTATTCCATGTTCTAACAATTCCATCAATACGATTTTTTCACCGATATAACTTCCTTTTTATACAAGATCGTCCCTTTGAAGGATTTCTTTTTTCCTGTGGTGGACTAGGAATTGGGCGAAGCTGGGAATTAGATGTAACTGGTTTTTCGATAGTTTTAGTTCTACTGGCGGTTTTACAAATTTAGCTTAATAGCATTTTGGTCCAATTACACAAGTAATTCTAGCCCTGAGTGTAGAATTGAGTTCTAATAGTTGCAGAAAAAGAACCATATTTGCTAAAAACATACTCTTTGAGATAATTAAGTAGAGATTCTACTTGATAGCTTTTCCTATTCTTGCACCAATACCAGAAAATGAAGCCCATGTTATTCCCCCTGACCACATCAAAGGGGTTGAAGGCCCTTTTCTTTTTTATTTTGCACTATTGATTTCTATTTTCTGGCTGCTGTATTCATATCCACAGTAATGTGTCTGAAGGTCCTTTGATAATTAAATTGGTAAGTATATAGAGCTCATGTTTTTTTTCAGAGTTTGGAAATTAGTAGAAATACAATGGTTTTGGCCTGCATTAAACTGTAGTTCAAACAATTCGCAGTAACAGTTATAGTTGAAAAACTATATAACTATGTCATTAGGGGTAAAAGGATCCCCCCAAAATCTGTAGGGAGAGGCTCCATAGGGAGAATTTTCCCTGAAGAGGGAAATTTCCGGGGGGTGAATTTTACACTGGGTAAGTTTGACAGAGTTTCTATACAAAATTCTTTTGAATTGTCTTACATTTTCTTTGCCAACTCAATTTTGCATGTGGAGATGTTACGGGAGAATTATCTGGGGGCTATTTTCCGCGTGTTTTGATATCTGGGAAAATCATTTGACGGAACGGGGCATTTCCGGAGTGATCAAGAAACCGATTAGAAATTAAAGTCTTTTTCAAATCAAAGTATGCCAAGTAGAATTTTTCAGGATGAACCGTCGGCAAGAAATTTTAGATTTTTCAGCGAGGATGGAGCTGTCTGGAGGGAATTTGACGGGGGAGGGGCATTTCATGGAGGGTGAGCCAGATTTACCGGCATTATTTGAAAAACGATCAGTAATTAAATAGAAAAAATATTTTTTTTTCAGTTGAAAGTAAGGAGCAACATTAAAACTCAAAACAAACAGAAATTATTCCGTATATGAAGGTATTCCCCCTCCTCAATAATTTGCTCTTTAAGCTGAAGTGTGACTGTTTGTTCCAATTCTTTAAGAGCGACAACTGAAACACAAGGGCCGTTTAATTAGAATAGGAAGCTTAGTTAAAAATTCTAAAAGCTTTAGCGTAAAGAGCAGGTATTGAGGGCGGGGGGATCAACTCTTAATATACAGAATAATCTCTGTTCGTTCTGGGTTCTAATGTTGCTCCTTACTCTCAGTTAAAAAAAAACTCTTTTTTTATTCTTAACTCAGGTTGTATTGGAATGAGGAACAAGAGCCATTTTAGGAGGAAAGGATAAGTCATTTTTAAAAGTATGATTATGACTTCATCATTAGCAAAATATATATATTAAAAAAAAAATGTAAGCTACTGGAAATCGCCAACAGATTGCAAGTAACTCGTTTGTAACAACATTCCACTCGTAGAATTTAAAAGGAATTTTATTTCCAGGTTAAATGTGCATCAGGACACAACGCCACAAGTCCAGCCAGCATAAGTGAGTCCAAAATATAAGTCTCTTAGTCTCTATAAAGTTATTTTAAGCTAATTTGTGTGGTTTTTGTTTATATACACAAATAAGACTTTACAAAAAGGTGTTTATTTAACTTGGGCGATGAAACTAAAGAAGTCAACATAATTTTTTTAAAGGACATTAAATATAGGTTTTACTTCTCACATTCCTTAGATTTTCTCACAAGATTTAGGCAACTTCGTCACGTAGTCTGAGATGTCATTTTCGCTACCTCTAAGAATTGCGAATAAGAAATTAAAATATTTTCATAAAAAGAGGAAATAAATAAATGCCACTTAATTTATTAGGTATTTTTTCCAAAGAGTTTTTTTTTAGACTTTACTTATTAATGGGATAGGGGGTGGGAAAGAGAGTATACAAGAGAGGTTTGAATTTCCGGTTCAGCATGTTCAATCATGGATATTACTTAGTACCATCTTTATGCTTCTAAGCCCTTCCACCTAAAAAAAAGGCAAAAAAAAATACCATATGGCACTTCACGAAGGAGTTATGAGGATGAATTTATAAGAGGTAATAACTTTAAAAACGACTGCCGTTTTTCAAGATAGGAGGGGGGGGCTGAAACCTTCTTATTTTAGGTTATAGACCATGAAAGATAGATGGGTTTACTAGAATTTGCATTACCCGGCATTTTGACATCAATTGGGGAAAAATTGATGTTTTGTGGCACAGACTGGCTGAAAACGCCATTTTACTGCGACACAAGCTATTTTGTTACTAAAACAGTTCTATATATGGGAACTTCCTTTCACATGAGCCCTCTCCCAACATTCTCCGACGACTGGTTCGAAACGATAACACCTAAAGAAAAAAAAAGAATACTCAACCCCAATGGAAGTTCATCATTCTGATCATGATACAATTGACACCTTTCTTAAACAATATTCCAATGAAACGACTGACAAGAAGAAAAAATTTAATGTTGGTGATACTGTTCGAATTAATAGAACAAATAATTTTTTTTGAAAAGGGTAATTACTTGTGGTCCACAGAACTTTTTAAAGTGGCAAAAATCCTAGACACTAAACCCATAACTTATCGTTTGCGCGATACCAAAGATGAAGAGATTCTCGGCGGCTTTTATGACTACGAACTACAAAAAGTTAAAAATAATAGTGAAATCTATCAAATTGAAAAGATATTAAAGACTCGTACTCGCAAGGGAAGAAACAGTTACTTGTTCGGTGGCTAGGATACAACTCTGATTTCGATTCTTGGATCAGTGTTGAAGATATTGACAATGCCCAATGATTTCTATGTAACATTTATGTCCAACGTTTCCGATCCTCTCTACAACGACTTGAAAACAAGTGATTTTTGGACGAAACTCTCCCCCGCCATCAAATTCGATGACGGAAAGTATGAAGTGGCTCTTGTCGACTGTCAAAAATACCTATGACATCCTGAGAAAGAATCGTGTGTACGATATAAAAGTTATACACCATTTGATTGGTCACTCTTTGTCGAGTATGAATGGGTTGAAGCACTTAAATCTGGCGAATATCCACATGTCAAATTGAAATATATTGAATATGATAGTATGACAGATTTGTGTCTTACAATCAATAGAGAAAATCTCATATCGTAGGAATGGTACATTCTATTTTAATTATTCAATAGAACACGATAGGATTTACATTACCTCACCTGTTGACACTTAAATAATTCATCTCAATGATAATATGAGAGACGTTCTTGGCTTTAAACAGAATATGATCAATGGGGAAAACGCTGGCACCGTTTACCGGATGGATCAAGTTATTTTTGCTGATTATCCACCTGTTTTCGTCTCGGACTCTTGCATATTTCTCTATGCATCCTTTGTAGAAACATCGATAGTTGGTAATTCAAATGTCCCCCTTTCTACGTGTTCCTGAACGAAAAACAACTCATGAACTTGTTCATCACTATAATGTAAAGCATCTTCAGTATGTTCCTGTAAACACTTCGTATTTGGAACTCTGTCAGTTAACACTAAGAAGTGAATTGGGTGATCCTCTAGCAATAACAAAAGTCTTAGCAATGATTACATGTCATTTTCGACCCATCGTCGACGTCACCAGCACCACCTAAAATGAACAATAGAAGAATTCCATTTGTCTGTCCCGATATCAATTGCTATGTTGGTGCTCTGAGTCCACGTCAAATAGGCAATGGATTGGACTACTACAAGGGGCGTACTACAATGTCTGGCTATGGTCTTGGTAGCTGGTTTGCTAGGCTATTTCGTTCTGCACTACCCCTTGCCAGAAAATATCTTGTACCTGCTACATCAAATTTTGCTGCCTCAACACTACAGGACTGGGGGTCGGGTAAGAATTTCAAGGAGAGTGTTAAGGAAAATATTAGATCTTCAGCAAGAGCCGTTGGTGAGGAATTAAAATCTCAGCAAAATGGGAAGGGATTGAAAAGGATGCGTGCGCGTCATTCACTCATCAGTCTCTACCCAGGCGGGAAGCGAAGGACATCAACAAGGACTTTGAGGAATAAACGAAGAAGACCAATAAGAAGAAGAAAAAGAAAAAGATTGCTAGATCAAAGAAGGATTTCTTTTCTTAAGATGACTTATCTCCCCCACAAGGAATCACATCTATCAATCAGTTCCTCATTGAATCTGTTCAATGCTGAAAATGTTGATGTCAGTGTCAAGTACGGCTACTATGAACAATTTCATCCCCAGCAACCCCTCTCAGAAAATATACACTTTCAAATATTTTCCAATGAAGACTATTTCATTGATTTTGTCATCAACATTTATTGATTTAAATGTTGCGGTGAAGAAAAAGTCAGATAATACAACTCCAACTGCTGCCGATGGACTCTCCTACGAAAACTGTATTCTACACAATCTGTTCAAACAAATTAATGTATTTATTAATGAAACATTGGTGAGCACTAGCAATAATTTATCCAACTATGCAAGCTACATACAATTTATGATGATGACACCAAAGGCATATAAGGAGTTGAGAGGACAGTCATTGGGCTATGAATATCGATCAGGTGTGGGTACTGACAGTGAGTTGACTACTGCAGTGACCCAGGAGTATCATCTAGTTGGAAAATTAAATCACGAGATATTCAATATATCCCAATGATTACCCCCCAATGTCAAGATTGACATAAAGTTGCAACTGGCCCCATCGGATTTCATTTTGAGAAAAACACTTCCTACAGCACCCGATGCAAATGTCATGATCACATCGGCAATTCTCCACGTCCGAAAACAACAGGTTATGAGCTCTGTTGCATTGGCAGTGGAAAAGCTAAGAGCCAATGACAACAAAATTAAACTACTTGTCCCCCATACGATCACCAATCAACGTCACATTGCAACCGGCTCTCGTAGCTATACCGATTCATCATTTATCAATAGAGAAATCCCATCAAAACTTGCTTTGGCCTTTGTGAAGAGTGGCAGTGCCGTTGGATCCTGGACTGAATCCCCCCATGATTTTAATTTTTTCGGTCTATCTAGCCTTGTATGCAAAGTGAATGGTATTCTGTACACTGTACACTCTATCATTTGACAAAAAATCCTATAGAACTCTGTACGAGTTGACCATACAATCCCTAGATCATGACTCCCAACTATTTGAGAATGGAATAACCGATTCAATGTTTTCAAAAAATCATGGCGTAATTGTTTTGGACTTGTCGGGGACCCAGGATATGAGCATAGTACGAACAGGGAATGTACGTTTAGAGTGTACATTTGCCGATGCTTTGACTGAGAGTATCACACTAATATCATTGAGTCAATTTGAAACCTATTGGGAAATCACACCCGACGGCACTTTTCTACTAGACCTAGCACCCTGAACATAAACCAAATAATAAACGTATTTAGTATGGATCCATACATGTCCCAGTACAAGTCCTATTAATTCTACACTCCACATATCAGCAACTTTATTGAAAGCAGTGGGAAAACTATTATTCAAAATCAAAGGAGAGTACAGGATTTAACGACTAAGACATGTGGCTTTCATGCTCTACTCTTTTTCATGTTCAGATGTCGTGGCTATACCTACAAGCAGTTTCTCGACATCTACGTTGACTTACCTCGATTGAAGGACTTTCTAGTGGAAAATATACTTACAAGCGTGTTTAATATTGATTTTAGTGCCCTACGAATAAAATGTTCTAAAAATGTATATGAAATTGTTTATTAATAAAAATAATGTATGTACATGATAAAAACGACTTTTCTACTCTTTAGATTTCATCTTCTACTAGGTATAGGTATTTGTCGAGAACAACTAATGCGGGTAGATTATCTGAATTCACAGTGTACTGATCCTGATGTGCTGCAATGTCAGGGTCACATTTTCTACAGTAGAGTGTAATTTCACTCTTGTCATATCTCTTTGTATAGTCAATGATACTATTCTCATTCATTTTATAGAATTCTCATGTTTCAATTTGCCTATTTGAAGCAATGTCACAAACAGTGTCCTCAAGTGGCGAATCACATTCCGTCACAGCCAAATAAAAATCAGTGGGCTTATAATCACAGTAGCCATTGTCTTCACAACGATGACGTAGAAACCAAATTCTTTTGTTGTTCCAACAGTTGAATCACTGACCCGGCTCCTCCTCCCAAAACAATTTAAAACCATGACGATACCAATCTCGTAGCAGTAAACTAAAATCACGCTTAGGATTCTTTCCAATCATACCAGGATATGTATTCTCCCACTGATTACATTTACCATAGTGGCAATTGGAGCATAGGTGCCCTCTAGGATGAGAGTCACACACCTCTTCAAGACAGGAATTACAACCTTTAATTTGTACAGCATATCCTCTATGCAATTTACATGGGTTGCATATTCTGCACTTTTCATCATACTCATCATCATAGTACAACTCTCACATGATGACCAGCTGCCCAGTGTGCACATGCATAGCGGACAGGTGTGGAATATTTTTTCATGTGTTGACACCCTCACTGTCACAATGAAACTGAGCTACCAACAACAAATTGAGTGGGATAGATAGAGAGAGGAGTAAATCATCCTTGAACCCCATCTTTCTCATGAAAATAAGTCCTAAATTTCTAAACTAGTGTTTAAAAACATATCAACAATATCATTTTGCTATGTCGTGATTAATATGTCAATAAATTGTGTAAATGCACTTGGACCACAACGTAAAAGCTTCATGCAATAGTCTAATGACGGAGAATCAGTTTTCATTATATCGACAAGCATTCCCTGAGAAAATATTTTCCTTTGAATAGACCGCTCTAGAAAATCATCATCTAGAATCAAACGTTTTCCATAAACACAAGATTCCCCATGATTCGCTCTTTCTCAAATCTATCCATTTTTTAGAGTCCCAGCACTCTCACAAACAACTTCAGACTAACCAGATTTTTTTCTTTTTTTTTTACTCAAGCTAGCCTACTATAGAAAAAAAATATCTTTGATTGAGAAACAGTTTTATTGAACATAAGTACAACAATAATAATCACTGATTCAATTTGTTTTCATCAATATATTTCACTAGTGCATCTAATGCCGCCTGAAGTCTATTTATATGCACAATATTCAGTTTCGCAGCAAAACATAATTGCTCCTCCATTTTAAATTTACTCAATGATATCACATATCTAGCATACATATCATCCCATTCAAGGCATAGTCTACAGCCTCCTGTTATTTCCACAGCCACATTTGGTACTCGTATATCTTTGCTGCTGCCAACTCCACCATCACCCTCCAATAGTGTAAATGCTCCACTCATTTTCTCTACTAATATCGTCTCAAATAAACTATTCTCTCTGAATTCAATTCTCTTACTAATATAAATTGCAATGAAAATCACTCCTTTTATTCGAATCCAATTACCAATAAAGTTATCGTATATGGAGTAACCTCCGCTCTCTCTGATTGGCCGTAAAAAAGGGTGTTGCCTCAAAAACCAGTCTGGTTGCGTTATATAATCACAATTATACTTCCAAAACCTGTGTGATCACTTTATAGGTATATAATATAAAAGGTTTGGTCGCTTTTTTACAATGTGCACGTCAAACTGCACTGTATATTCATGTATTCGTGAAATATATAGATAAGACACTACTGACCTTTGCCTTGAACGCTGAAAAATACGTTTTTCTTTTATTTCTGTAGACAGCTGCTTCAAACCTCTGTTTTGGATTTCTTAAGCATGTCCAATTTCATAGAAATATTTGATACTTGTTTAGAATCCGGGCAACACGCGAGAAAGACCGTATTGAAATTTCAAAGATGTTATATGAAAAACAGGTTTTCGCTGCCTAGTGAGGTATTGCTCACTCCGTGACAAAGATTTAGAGTTTAGTTTTTGGGGGTTAAAGGGGCAAAAAAATGTACCTACGTTAGGTATTTAATATATGCTATTCTTTACCCCCCCCCCCTAATGTGCAAATATATAGCTCAGATTTGTTTCTGAACTGTTATATTTTTATCCTACTTTGTTTTATTTCATTAGCATTGACGAAAATTCACTTCTCACGTGTTACCCGGATTCTAAACAAGTACCAAATATTTTTATCAAGACTACTTTTTGGGTGTATTAGTCTTAAAATTATATAAATCTATATTATTCTAATCGCATTTCTGTGTGAATTTAAAATTAATTTTGCAAATTTAGACTTGACAAAAATCCAGGTTTTCCAAGAACAAAACACAAAACCAGACATATATCATGCCATCATGATTTTTGAAAATGTTTCACACAGTGCCTACCCCACCCCATTAAAAAGAAATACAATTTTGGCTGTATATTCACTCTCTGTGGCACTTATTATAGCTTATTCTATGTTTTTTCAAAGATGTTTGAAACCTAAATTCAGTTGAACTCTAATCCAAATAATGTAGTTAATTTTGAAACATGCGCTTATGAATTCCTTCGCATTTTTGAGATTTTGGAGTTATGGTCTTTCGAGATTCCGTCGGGTGGGTTTACAGATTTAAACTGTTTGACTAAACCATTTGGCTTTATTAAGCAGGTACATATACACTTATTCCAGGAACATCTTAGAGAGAGGGGTTTAACATACCACAAAAAAGGCAAATGACGTGAAAAATATAGGATGCATTCTAAGAATTCGTAAACGTCTTAGAGATTTTGGAGGCGGAGGTAGGGATCTTAATGATCGTATCCAACTGCTTCCATACCTGATACCTATCTTATTTTGTGTCGAGGTTGTCTGCACCAGAAATCTCGTAGGACAACTTGCAATCCAGCTCGCAAAGTGGAATTGTCTCCTATCCGAACCTATCCAAAGATAGGTTTAAATAAAGGTGGATTTTAAACCAGCCCACCAATCTACAATCTACCAACCTACATCTTGAATTTAGTGCCATAACGCTTATGTTGCATTAATCAAATCACGTACATAACTAATTTTAAATCATACAACTTACCACAAAAGCTTCTGCGTGTACAGGATATCGCACAGAATATTGAAAGCTTCTGGAATTTCATCTTGAGAAGTCCTGAAGCCCGTAATTGACGAAAAGACAAATATATTCTTCATTGGTATTGGCCGAAAATACCAATCTCCTTTGTTTGACTGGTCCTTCATACACTACCTTTTAAACAAACCTGTAATTTTTGGCAGGAAATTTATTTTCTACTGCCTTTTACTGCTTATTCATGTCCGTCAAAATTATATGAGGCCTAAAATCGGCAAAACTTTCGTCCAAATAATCTACTAGATCTTAAAAATACGTTAAGGGAATTCAATACCTTTAAGGATCAACCTAGTCTCGTTCGTTATAATTTTTGTTAGTTTGTGTGGTTGAACTGTTTAGAATTAATTCGGAGGTCTTGCCAAAGCTTGTAGAACTTGGATAAAAGATCCAAATGAATGACAGAAAACGGAAAGCCGACGCTTACTTTCACTGAAATCTTAGAATAACCATTTAACTTCTTCCGTTTGGTCCGGAGATAGAGATTTTTCGGTTAAATGGTGCAGAATTTTCTTTTTAGAATTCTGGAAAGTGCAGTAGCTAAAAAATATTCTAGCAGATCTGCTTGAAAAGCAGTAAAATAAGCTCAAAGGAAGCATCATTTTAGCAATTTGACAGCTTTGGGAGTTCCCTGCTGTACTAATCGGCTTGAATGAAAACCTTGCCGACCCAAGAGGCACATTATTTATACATATTTTTTTAAATTTTTGTATTATTTATATATTATTTAATAATATATGCATATTATTTATGTATTCATTGAACAGACAGCATTTTGCTTGACAATTAGTAAGAGATTTTACGTTTTTTTATTTTAAACTAGCCTCTCGTTAGCTTTTTGAACTGTTGACACATTTAATATCCCCAGTCAATTCTCAACCAAAATGGCTTTGGGAGTTCCCAGTATTGCTGAGAAAATTCACTAATGGAATATTTGTCTTTGAGACGTCAGCCAAGCCTGAAATTTTCAAAATCCTTTTTGAGGAATCGAACCCCATTAATAAATTTTGTCACATTTTCAGGATTTTAGTTTCTGACTTTCCGCGATTTCATCAGGTGGGGCTTTGGCTTTAGGGAGTTTTCGGTGAAGTCATTTGCATTTATTAAACAGGTAAACATAAGTTTGGTCCAGGGGCAATATTTTTTTAGGGTGGGGTGGGGATGGAATTAAGTGAAAAGCACAAATGCAAATTATATGAAAAGTACACGGAACTATATGGGAGACTGAAAAAATTAGATTTCGTCGACTAGATCACACTACTACAGCCACAATTTCAAGAAAGATTTATTCTAACTGATTTATTCTAATATTTATATAGCAACATTGTACAAAATACAAAAAGCAACAGTGAATACACACTGGTTAAAGTAAACTGAAACTAAACAGAACCATAGAAAAGAAGAGCATACACTTGAAATGGCACTGACTTAATAAACCGTAAAATAAAATGGAATTAATTTTCATGTCAAAAAAAGGGAGAAAGACAGAGAGAGAAAACAGAATTATATTTAATAAAAAACTACTTAATTTGAACCGATTTTCTATTTAACTAAGTAAATACAGTTATGTAACAATAACGTGAAACAACCTTTGTCACTGAGCCTAAAAATGTTTCAAAACTTTTTGGCGGAAATTTTCTCGAGACCACAGGGATTCTGATCCCAATTCAGCTAAAACCCACATTTTCGCATATATTGGCATCCAGGGAGGGGATTTCCTGGATTGGGGAAAATTTACTTTGTGCGGTTTTCATTAATGTTGACATAAATCTTTCCAGTAAAGAAAACCCTATCCCAACCCTGAATACACCAGTGCTTCTAAAAGAAAGAGCATGCCCAGCAATGGCTAGTAAAAACGCTAGCAAAGGCCAGCAACGACTGTCCAGAGTAAATAAAATCTAATTTCAATTTTGCACCTGCACATTTTTTTCTCCGATTTTATTTATTGATCTAGTCTTTTTTTTTGTTTTAGAGCAAGAATTGAGCAGACAAAGTTCAACTTGGAGCTTGGCAGATAAATTGACCTGCTTGTGTATTTTTGTCCTTCTAAGCAATAGTCTATTTTGGAGATGCAAGTCTTTTGAAGACTAATTTAGATCACAAGACGATTTCTCCTGTTCAAGGCCGTATTCAGAGGTGGGGGGTCAGGGGTTTTGACTCCCCCCCCAAAAAAAAACAAAACAAAAACAAATGTTATCCGATTCGTAAAAACGTAATAAAATGCATATAAACAAATCTTTGATGCGATTTTTGAAGTCTTTTTTGTACCACCCCCCGCCAAACGAAAATCCTTGACACAGTCCTACTCCTGTTTATAATTTACAGCACCATTGGTGATATTCAGTAAAATGAATTTTAATCCCAATGACTTTTTCTTTGGGGGGGGGGGTATTGAACAAACGAATATTTGTCCCGTTTTCTCCAATCCGTATTTGATGCTTCTAAATTCCTAGAGTAACAGGTTTAGCATGTAGCGACAAACTGCTACGCTGTAGGCCTATACATGAAGGCACTGTCATGTCATGTATGTTGCTTTACTGACTTGAGCACCCGGACTTTAGAAACCTTTAAATTTCTTGGGTACCGAAACTAAAACGCTGCTTCGCCAACCCTAGGTCCAAAAAGGGCTGACCCGACCCGAGCATCGAAGAACCGGCTTTATTATACCCCTGCTTTCCCGCTATGCACTACAATGTAACTTCCCTGGTTATACGAGCAATAGAGGACAACAGGCAATAGGCCTCAAATTTTAAATAAATGAAAACTAAGAGATTAGGTGACAAAAACTTTACAGTATTAGACTCGAAAAATAGGTAAAATTACATTAAAGAAGATGAAGTAAGTTAGAACTACAATGGGCAAAATGTTTTTCACAATTACAGTCTATTTTCTCATTGGCTATATTCAAGGGCGCATCCAGAATTTTGATTCGGGGGGGGGGGAATAATTTTTTCGGGTGGATAAAAATCTTTTGATAAACCTAAAGAAATTGGGTGCTGGACTATCGCATTTGAGGCACATACAGTCTTAAAAAGTAAAGAACTGGAATATTTTAGACCAGAACGTAATGCAATAAGCTAGCTACAAGTTTCATAAGTGGTCAATCAACAATACTTTTAGAAAAAGACCAAATCTTCATAACAAAGGAATGAATTTGAAGTCTTCAGTTAAAATCTTGAAGGAATGTATCAAAAAGTACTCTTAGATACACCACGGGCGCCAGAAATGAAAACAGGTTAATTCCCTACAAGCAGAGATGTTTTAAGTCATATGGACTACAGTCTACAAATCATAGTTGCTCCTACGGTATCGATTGGCAGTATTTGCAAATTCGTCTTTATTTATCTTATCATTTTCCCACACAACCCCGTAACCTCCCATTTCAATTGTTTATTGGTTGGAATGCATTTGGATTTTGAACAGCCGATATATCCTGAAGCATGTTTATGGGACAAGGTAGCCGCTGTAACTCAAAAGGTCTTACATAATAATTACAGAGAAAAAATTCAGGTTCATGCACACCCATGCATGTACGTAGGAAAGGGTTTACCGAGTGCGCGTCACTCCCTGCGACCTCAATATTTTTGGAAGGCGTCATAACATCTAACCGTCAGGACCACTAACGTCAGGACATTGACAAAATCCGTCAT
>CM051257.1:62164839-62179839 GCA_027921565.1 Artemia sinica | reverse complement strand
TACTTTCTCCCGCCATTTACGCGTCCCATTTAAACAGAGGAGGACTTGCTAGATGTTTTCCAGAGAAATTGCCTACGGATTGTTTTAAGTGTCTGTCTGACTGACCGTATCTCTAACAGTAAGCTGTACGATAAAATAAAAGTCCAAAATAGGGATAAAATCCTTTTTAATAGACAGTGTATAATAAATTTCACAAAAAATACCAGATATTTCGGTCACATATACAGTGACCGTCATCAGTAGTAAAACTAAACTAAAACAATTTAAAACAAAAGTTTATATACTAAATCAAATAAAACTACATATTGTTTAAATCTCTAATTCTTTTCAAAGCAAAGACGGAAGCTAGCATCTTTGACCTTCTTGGATTCGGTTCATTAGCGTTCAATGATATAACATTTGGACAAAGGTCAACTACATTGGGTGAATTGAACTTTAGGCCTACTCTGTCAGATTTTAATAAATTATCATAGATAGAGTTCAGCCCATATTCACCTGTATCCCGATTCAAAGCAATATTCTTGAATAAGATTTTCTTTATTTCAAGCGTTTCACGAAAATTTTGCTTTAAACCCCGATCCCTAGAAATCAAAGAGACATTCTCGAACAAAATAAAATGGTCTGGAAAATATGTTCTGAAAGGGCTGAAGTAAAATCTTCAGACTTAGAATCTTGCTTTAAAGTCGAAGAAATAGAATCTTTGTGTTGTAATAATCTCATTTCCAAACTCTGGTTAGTACGTCCCACATATGAGCTTCCGCAAGTACATGGGATCTGATAAACCCCACTTTGTTTCCCCAATGAAGTTAGATCCTTCCCAGAATTTAGAAAACTACCCAAAGTATTATTACTCTTTAAAGCTACCCTTAGACCATTGCTTTATAAAATTCTTTTATCACAGCAAATACTAAAAGATCCGATCAGTTAAAGAAATGATCAAACCAATTTTTACTTGGCGAGCGTCACCGGAACTATAAGACAAAAATCTATTGTTATTTGTCGGTTTTCTGTAAATTTTAAAATCCAGACTATTTTGATTTTTCAAAAGAAGAACATCAAGAAAAGGAAGTTTCCCATTCTCTTCCAATTCAACAGTAAACTTTAAATCCCCCCCAAACAATTAAGATGTTCCAAAAATCCTTTTAATTCCTCCTCCCCATAATCCCATACTGAAATAATGTCATCCATATACCGGCCCCAGAAAATATGCTTTAAAAAATATGAATCTAACGCAATTGTTTCAATATTCTCCACAAAAATATTAGCTAATAAAGGGGATAAAGGGGTCCCCATAGGTAAACCATTTATTTGTTTGAAATACTCCCCTCTAAATTGAAAAAAATAAGAGAACTTATTGCACAACCTTACTAAATACATAATTACAGAAACTTCCAAATCTGTTTTGCCACTTATCAAATCCAAATTTCTTAACAGCTTTCCTTCTAGAAGAGTTTCGGCTGCTTCTACATCAATATTTGTGTACATTGATACAATGTCGAAGCTTGAAAGCAAAGAATTCCTGTTTTCAAAATACCAAATATAGCCACTTAAAATTCATCATCATCATTTCTTTTTTTTTCTTATCCACGCCTACAGGCCACAGTTGGCAACTGATCCGGGTGAATGAGGACTCATTCGAAGCAGAATTCGACCTGTTAGGGCCTTTTGATATTTTCAGACCGAAAAAATTATCCCCCGAATTTACATTTACGAAAAACCTCGTTTTCCTATAATAGCCCATGTTAATTTTTCCCACCACAACCCCCCTTTAACGTTGTCTGATCGGGCTGAAATTTAGAGGATAAGCTTTCCTGGGGCCTGGGAGCTTATCCTCGAAATTTCAGCTCAATCTGATCACTCCTTCCCTGTTTTCCAAAAACCAAATATCAAGTTTTGTGGGAATTTGCTTTGCGAAAATAGATTCCATTTACTAAAAAACAATTACAATTGTGTCTCATTAGTCCAGCGGTTGATACTTCAGACTGTCAGGCGGAAAACCCGGGTTCGATTCACCGTCAGAGCAAATTTTTTATATACTGAATTTAAACTTTAAAAAAGAAACTCAGTTTCTTTTTAAATTATTTGAAAAAAATTACGTTTTCTAAAGAGTTAAAGAGGCTGAGTTACAAGGTCGACCCTTAAAACGTACAGGGATTAGGAGGCACAGTTGGGGGGCTGTTAAAGAGGCTGAGTCACAAGTTCGAACCTTAAAACGTACAGGGATTAGGAGGCACCCTGTACGACGTGATTTGAGTATTCAGGAATTAAAAACCGTAACACAAGAATGTTGAAGAGCGGGGGTTTGGGGGGCGGCAGCCCCCAACTTTAACTCCTGACACGATCAGCTAACAGTTAGTCAAGCAATAATAAGTAATAAACTGTACAAAAACGTGCAGAAATTATTTGAAAAAAACTACGTTTTCTAAAGAGTTAAAGAGGCTGAGTTACAAGGTCAAACCTTAAAACGTACAGGGATTAGGAGGCACAGCTGGGGGGCTGCCGCCCCCCAAACCCCCCGCTTTCGCAGCCTTTAAATAAAAAAAAAGTTTTTTAAACTGAAAGTAAGGAGCGACATTAAATCTTAAAACGAGCAGAAATTATTCCGTATATGAAAGGGGCTGTGCCCTCCTCAATGCCTCGCTCTTTACGCTAAAGTTTTTATTGTTTAAAAAAAGAGTTGTGAGAAAGTCAAACTTTAGCGTAAAGAGCGAGGCGTTGAGGAGGGCACAGCCCCTTTCATATACGGAATAATTTCTGTTCGTTTTAAGATTTAATGTCGCTCCTTACTTTCAGTTTAAAAACTTTTTTTTTATTTAAAGGCTGCGAAAGCGGGAGGTTTGGGGGGCGGCAGCCTCCCGACTGTGCCTCCTAATCCCTGTACGTTTTAAGGTTCGACCTTGTAACTCAGCCTCTTTAACTCTTTAGAAAACGTAGTTTTTTTTCAAATAATACCAAAATTAAAACGAGAGGAATGGCTTCTAAAATATATCAATGAACAACTTGCATATGCAGCCACTCTTTTGCCAGATCAATTTGATAAAGAAGATAACTACTGTTTTTTTTAACACTGTACCATTCATCTGACAGAAAAAGATATTTAATTATTTTTATTTATGTATATTGGTTTGACTAGGAGAATATATCTAACTATATCTGAGACTTAAAAAAAACAATAAAAAAAAAAATCGAATGTCACATTTACTTATTTGTTATCTTGGGTTACCAAGATCTACGCTTTGTGTGCTTCAAACTTGCTAAGTCAAAAGGTGCTTTTCAAGAGTCTCAAGAAAATCTAAAAGTAAAATCCCCCTATATAATAGGTTATATCAGTAATTCCCACCCAGTCACTAATCTCCGACTCTGAATAACCATGATGCGACGTAACACAACATGTACCTGGTTCCTGAATCCAAAAGAGTATTTTTCACTATACAGTCCATAGGTTTCCTTAAAATGTTTACAAATTGTATACGCAGTTTGGTTGGTCTACCCTACTTCATCTCATGGCTGGGGGATTGAGTTGAAACTTTTAGGATTTTTTTTTATGGGAGGGGTGTAAGTAAGGGAACTTCAACTTTTTGTGTTGGAGGGAAAGGGCGGAACACATTTTTTCTCTGGTCCTCACAAGAAAGTATACGATAGGAAGTATTTACAACAGGCTCAATTGCTAGTTTAATGTAGTTAATCTATGAAGTGAACAACTCGAAAAGCATTAGATCAGAATAACATAAATGTAATCCCTTCCCTTTCAAATAATAGGTATTGTAACAAAAGACCATAAATTTTCAAGTCGCCAAGCCATACCCATTAGTTAAGTGTGGGATATAGCTACGGGACCCAAAGCTTGAGGTGTTGAATTTTCCCCTGAGAAATACGTAAATCCTTTAAAACTGAAGTTACCGAATAGTTCAATTAATTTCAATTGAATCTCACTTGAAGCAATACAAACAAATAATTTAAAAATTCGGTACTTGCACATTATATGGTAGGCACTCGAGAATGTACATCTACAATGTAGATAAGACAATAACCGGTTTTCGGCCGGAAGTATCGAAAGAAAATTAGCTTAGGCTCAGTTGAAATCTACATTGTATGTATATTTTTTAATAAATATTTAATATATAGACAGGGCCGGATCGACTAGGTGCGGGGCCCGATTGGAATTTTTTTCCAGGGCCCCCTCTATATATTAAATTTTAAAGCAAAATTTAAATCCACCATATATATATATATATATATATATATATATATATATTATATATATATATTATATTATATATATATATATATATATATATATATATATATATATATATACTATATATATATATATATATATATATATATATATATATATATATATATATATCTTATATATATATATATATATATATATATATATTATATGTATATATATATATATATATATATATATATATATATTATATATCTATTATATATATATATATATATATATATATATATATATATATTGCATTTTCATGTAACCTATAGCATAGCTGCTTGTGTCTCACAATATTTCTTCCTAGAGATCTGTTGGTTTACGACTGATCTAATAATTTAAAAGATGTTCTTTAACATCTCCATTGGGGTCTAAAAAAGTATATTTGGCCATATGAATATGGTGCAAAATCACCTTTAGGGGTCTGTGATGGGCGTGCCACTGAAGTGACTTTGTGATAAATTTGTCCAGCTATTTTGAAGGTGAAAACATTACGACTATTTTTGGTTCTATCATCGCAAACATGATAACGCTAAAGCAAAACATGAGCTCCAGTTTCGTATTTGTTTGTGGAACTCTTTCGAGAGCAAATGATGTCCTACAATAGGCCAAACAAATTCATTTGGAAATTGTTGATGCAGGAATGCAATTCGACAAAGCAGACAGCAGTCCCTAAGTAAATCATCTTTATTGGCTACTTTTCCTCTGGGATAATGGAGGACTCCACAGTGAATACATACAGAGTTGAATGGTTTCAATTAGACCCCGGCGCCGCGCCGAGGGAAGACCAGCGGCGGCGGGGCAAAAAACAGCACGCCGCGCCACACCGCCGGTAAGACGCCGGTAAGATGTCGGCGGCGCGCCGGCGGCGCGATCAATGTTGACCGCAAACATTAATGTTTTCATCAGTCTTTCTGAAATCACAGCTTCAATTTACAACAGATTCGAGCCTATTCATGAGTTCAAAAATTCACAAGTCGCTGGCTGGAAATTGGTCTTCATCGTTATTCATCAAGAGAAGTAGAAATCTGGTAGAAACGAAATGGCTGTGGCGTTTCAGAACCCTTGCATAATACGAGCAGTTGAAGTATCTACTAGCTACGTATTCTTAACATAAATAATTATCAAAATTAGTAGTTTTTTCATCGAGCATTACTGCATATAAAACTTCAAATATCGTATCACAAAATTCGTCAGTTATCTGGGTAGAAACTTTGAATATAACTTTGAACTTAGAAGCTTAATTTTTTCATAATGCCCTTTGGCTATATCTGTTTTGTCACATTTAAAACATTTGAAATGGGCGACTTTGATATTGATTGTTTTTTTTTTTGTTTTTTTTTTTTGCTCTTTTGGATTCCTAAGAAGCCTTCTTGTATTAAAAACTGGTTTTTTAATTACAATTTAAAAAAATGCATTTTAAAGTTTTTTTTTGGCTTCTTTATAGAATATATGTCATGTAGGCTAAGGCTGAACTGCTGCTTTTTTATCGCTTTTGGCTGCTCTTTTGGATATCATTCATTTTTTCTTTTGGGGATTCATTCCAAATTATAAACTGATAAATACCTAATATCATCAAATTATAAACTGTATCTAAAAGGAGTAAATTTATCAAATTGAAAAATTCATGATGAACACTTCACATGAGAACACTTCAATTACAATGACACAAAAAACACTTAATAGTTTATTGGCTATGAAGAAAATGAAGTGCCAGCTATTTTCTTAGGTAAAAAATGAAAAGCTCATCCGTTTTAAGTGTAATTAAATGAAATAATATGCAGACTGAAGTAGCTCCAGGAAGATGTTGAAATGTTCATCCTAGTTCGTCACTTTTAATCCAAGCAAAATGTTAGGACACTTAGTATCAGTTATTGAGTTTAAGCTTTGATTTCCAAATGCTCACAAGAATTACCAAATTTAAGGAAGTCGCAACAATAAGTCACCTGCGGTCAAAATACTTAGACTCCTCTTTGATCCCACAAAGGCTCAAAGCTTCTGCTATGGTCATTTCCATGGAAATCTCCAAAGAGTTTCTTTTTAAAATAGCTTTCAAGCGTAGTTAGGGGTATTTAGACTTTTTTGCTTTTCTTCAAAGCTTTGAAAAAAGTGTTATAATATTCCAAATGTTACATTTGTGCATATTTTTGGTAATCATTTGTGGGGTGATCGAATTTTCTAAACCACTGTAGATACGTAAGAACGTTGCAACATCTAGTACCCTGAGGTCATAAGACTGTCAAAGACTCCTCCTTGAACCTCCCAAATTGAAAGCTTTTGTTATGACCTGGCCTTTTAATGTAACTTGGGCACTGGACCAAGGGCGCCATTGTTACTCGAGCGCAACGTTAGGTCTTGACTTACTTGACTTATGTCTCCTGCCGGGCGCTGCTCGGCGTAGAGAGTGACGTCTGCCTCCTCCATCCACTTCGGTCCATGGCAAGCGTTTGCACATCGCTCAACCTGATATTTGCCATCGCCAGGAACTCGGACAGGCTGTCAGACCATCGTTTCTTCGGTCGGCCGCGAGGTCGCTTCCAACCGGCTTTGACAGGTCGAAGTCATGGATCGTTTTCGCAGGTATGTGTGGAGGCATTAGAAGTAGGTGTCCGAACCATCGTAGTGTTCGCTCGGCTGCTTGGGTCGAAAACCGAGACTGCTTGGTGAGCTGCAGCAGCTTCTCATTGCTGACAAAGTCGAACCATCGTAGACCTTCGATCCTCCTCAGGCTCTTCGACTGAAAGACATCAATTGCCTTGAGGGTTGCGGCTGAAGCTTGCCACGTCTCAGCTCCATAGAGCATCACAGAGCCGATGAGGGCGTTGAAAATCCGCAGCTTCGTTGTGCGACTGATGTTCGGTTTTCGCCAGAGGTGACGGTTCAGTCTGCCCATGGCAGAAAACGCTTTGGATATTCTCGCTTGTAGTTCAGAAAGAAGCGAGCCATCTGAAGAAATTATGGAGCCCAGGTAGGTGAACCTTTGGACAACTTCGATGCTAGTGGTGCTATCCAGGCTAACTGAAGGATTGGCAGCAGGAGAGGATGGGTCTATGGCCATAATTTTCGTTTTAGTCCAGTTTATCTGCAGTCCTACTTTTGCAGCCTCTTCTCGTAGGATTCGAAGCGCTTCCAGCAACTGCTCCATGGAGTCCGCCAGAATGGCCAAGTCATCGGCAAAATCAGCATCTGTAATGACACGATCTCCAAACTTGAGTCCAAAGCTGAGACGTGAAGTAGTCCTTGTCATAACGTAGTCTATGATGACATTGAAGAGCTCTGGGGCAACTGCACATCCTTGGCGCACTCCTGTCGTGATTTGAAAGAACGGGCTGCGGCGGCCGTTCACTTGAACACAGCTCTCCGTCCCATGGTGTAGAGCTTTGAAGACTCTGCAGTATTTCTTAGGGAGGCCTGTCGATTCTAGAATCCGCCGAAGAGCTTCTCGGTCCACTGAGTCGAACGCAGCACGGAAGTCGACGAAGGTAAAAAAAAGCTTTTTGTCGGAACTCCGTGGCTTTTTCTATGATTTGTCGGATCGTAAAAATCTGCTCGATGGTTGAACGGTCCGACATGAAACCAGCTTGCTCCGGTCGCCGGATTTTACGAATGATATTTCGACATCGATCTAGCAGGACCATTGAGAAAAGTTTTCCCGGGACAGACAGTAGGGTTATTCCACGGTAGTTCAAGCAGTCGCTTCTAGAACCTTTCCTCTTCCATAAAGGGATAATGACACCCTTCCGCCAATCTTCGGGAATTATCTCGGTTTGCCAGATTGTAGAGAACAGGGTGTGGAGAAACAGGAGCATAACAGGACCTGCATATTTTAGCAGCTCCGCACTCAGGCCACAGATACCGGCAGCTTTATTGTTCTTGAGCCTTTTTACTGCATTTCCAATTTCTGAGGGGCTGAAAGGCTCGTCTGGAGGAGCATCTGTTTCGGATCTTGGACTGCCAGGTTGGCTGGGACTATCAGTAGGAGGCATAGACGGGCTAGTGTTGTTCAGGAGTGAGCAGAAGTGGTCCTTCCACCGCTCGAGACAAGAACCCTCATCAGAGAGAAGTGTCCCATCCCTGGATAGGACGGGTCCCAATGCTGGTGTTTTATTTTCTGTGAGATCGCGGAGGTGCTTGAACAGGCTACCCATGTCTTTCTTTTTTGCTGCTAGTTCGATTTCATCGGCTTTCCTTGCAACAAACTGAGTTCGGTCTCGGTGAATAAGTCTGTTCCGCACTCCATTGAGCCTTCGATAGGTGGCCATGTCCACAAGAAGTCTTGCCCTCCGCCTTTGCTCTATGACCTGCAGTGTTTCGTCAGTTAGCCACGATTTCTTCGGGAAACTCCGCTTGCCAAGCACCAGCTGTGCTGCTTCGCTGGTCTGTGATTTAAAATACTTCCAGGCGTCTTCGCTGTTGTTGAGTGTGCCCAGGAGCTCAAAGCGATTTGATATCTCAACACTATACTTCTGGCGAGTATATGGCTCCTTTAGTTTCCCAATATCCGCTGCTGCTGGTTTTCTTTCCGATCGCTGTGCATGGAGGCGAAGCTGGACATCAGCACATACAAGCCTGTGATCTGCATTTCCGAGCTCTGCTGATCTGTAAGTTCTGCAGTTCTTCAGCGATGATCTCCAGCGTTTAGAAATAATGACGTAGTCAATCATCTTCTTTGTGCGACCGTCGTTACTATACCACGTGTACTGGTGGATAGTCTTACGTTGAAAGTAGGTGTTTGCGATCACAAGTTCATGGGATCGGCACAGTTCGAGTAGGCGAAGGCCGTTATCGTTCAGTGGGTCGGGGGATACAGGTCCAATTGTGCCACGCCAAACACCCATATCATCTCGCACTGTAGCATTGAAGTCACCGAGAAGAACAGTGACATCGTGGGGGGAAACTGTTGACAGACATCTGGACAGAGCAGAGTAGAACTCTTCCTTGGTTACGTCGTCGGAATCGTTGGTCGGGGCATAGCATACAAAAATTGTCATCTTGCCATGCTTGTGCCCAAAGCGGGCCCTCATTATTCTGTCCGATACAGCTTCGTGCAAGAGTAAGGCCTTTCTTGCAAGGCCGTTTAGCGCGAGGCCAACACCATTTCTTCTCATGCTCCCTCCAGACCAGACTAACGAGTGATTATCGCCTATTCGCTCTTCTCCACTTCCAGTAAGACGAGTTTCTGTGAGACCTGCAATCGCCACTTTATTCTTACGAAGTTCTTGAGAAAGTAGGTTCTTTGATGCAGGTGCATTCAGGGTCAAAACATTCCAGGTGGCTATTCGAAGCCCCCTTTGGTCTAGAAGGTTCAGTCTGTCAGTCTTTCTGACGTCGTCAGCATGTCCGTTGACGCGCGTAGGTCGAGATCTTAAAAGGAAGTCCGGATCCGAGGCTATGTAGTCACTTTGCGTAGCACTTGATTTTCAGGTGGAGGGTCGCTAGCCCAACCGGCCCTAGGCCTGGAATCTGATTAGAGCTAGGTTTAACCTAGATACTGATATTCCCGGGGTGGGCTCCACCCGCCACATGAGGTTGCAGCTACCCTGATCGGAGTGTTTAGTTAGGGGATGACCCCATATCCAGAGGCACGTGGTCAGCAGACAAGGTCTGCATCATTCCGGACGAACTCCATTCGCCTCCAACGTTAGGTGGGGATGTCGATATCGCTTTCGTCACACCAATTCGTTTTAGTGTGAATCTGCCTGGTACATATGAATGAATGTTTTCAAAGTGAACCCGTTTCATCAATAGGAAAAAAAAACGGATTGGACGCATATGTCCCTTTCCCTTTGGACGATAAAACCATGCAAGTGCTGTATCAAGTATAACTCACGAAAATCTTTTTAATTTTGTCAACTTTTCAACTTTTTGGCATTCCTGCTTTCAATAAAAAAAAATCAAGGTACTATCACTTAAATATAATAACTCCCTATGCCCCCCTTCTGGATACCATCTTGAGAGGATACCGTCTCTGCTTTAAATAAAAAAAATAATTAACTTATTGGCACCCCTGCTTAAAAAAAATCGAGGTATTATCATTTAAATATGATAGCTCAATACCCCCCCCCCCCTCTGGATACCACCTTGATAAGATGCCGTTTCTGCTTTAAATTAAAAAAATGAACTTTTTGGGATCCCTGCTTTCGATAAATAAAATTTCGAGCTATTGTCATTTAAATATAATACCTCCCTACCCCCCCCCCCCCTTTGGATACCACCTTGATAGGATACCGTCTCAGCTTTCATTAGAAAAATAATTTACTGAATAATTAACAAGGTCACTATATGGTTCAAACAAACACGCAAAATAACGTTAAACAGCTTAGTGTTCCTTGAAAAAAAATTGAGGGTATGAGTAAAGGGGTACAAAGACAACAACAAAATTGTCGAAATTATTCAGATATACCTCAAATTATTGGAAAACTGAGTGATAGATTCACCATGGGATTCCATAAGATCCAAAGAATCGAATTAAAAGGGAGCACACACAAAAGCCAAATGAGGCCAGTAGCCTATGAGAAATCGCAAAATACCCAAGACAATGAACAAGACCTAATGGGGGGCCCTGGGTCTATCAAAATATTTCGATGGTTTCCCAGGGAATTTGATATCATTTTCTTCTGTCTCCACTTTAAATGAAAAAAATAATTATCTTTTTGGCATCCCTGCTTTCAATAAAAAAAAAAAAAAAAAAAAAAATGAGGTATTATCATTTAGAAATGATAGCCCCCTATCCCCCTCCCCTATACGCAATAATTTACAATTTATTTATGAATCATATTTTTGGGGTAACTTCCGGTTCAATCTTTAATTCCCCAACCTTGCACATAGCTTAGACTATAGCTAAAATTTGTCTCAACCGAAGGCTGTTTTTGTTTTTTTTTTTTTTTTTTTGGGGGGGGGGGTAAAAATATTCCAGAAAGAAGATTGTATTTTCTATCAGGTGTTTAATAATTGAGTATTAAACATTAAGAAAATCTTATCTAAAAACAGCAAAAAAAAAATCTGCAAACTTAAAATTCAGCTGTAGAAACAATCTTTCGGCTGTCAATTTCAAAATCCAACAAAAGGCTGAAGCTGTATAGTAGTGAATGCGTTCTATAATTCTATTAAACTTGAAAATAAAATTCTTGACTACGAATGATGTAAGAAATAGCGATTGGGAAACTGCATTCGGAATGATTTAAACTCATTTCATAAAGACGATACTTTTTTTGTCAACATATGAAGAACTGTGTATATTGCAATATTTGCAATAGCATATTGCATCTGTCTGGTTTTTATGCAAAGTAACAAAAGAGACGAAAATTAATGAACAAGAGAGCAGTGAAGAATTATGGTATACAAAGTAATATTTGGCAGGGAAAGTCACTGGTGATAAATCACTAGGGGTGGCACCGTGATTGCGTGATTTTCGGGGATTCGGGAAACCAAATTTTTTTTCGGGGTGACGCATATATTTTCGGGGAAATACCCGAAAATTCGGGGATAGTGCAAGCTCTGCTTGATTTCTAATCAGGAAAATCGAAATACTAAACCACACGAGAAGGAATAGCTCCGACTTAGCGGTTGACGCAATAAAGAATTGCCGTAAAATAATTTAAAGTCGACCGAACGCCTCCGCCTCTGCCGGCGGCGGCGTGCCTGCGGCATGCTGGCGGCGTTACGACACTTCGGCGGCGTTCGACCGGGCCTCTCGTCGGCGGCGTTCGGTCGATCCGCCGGCGCGGCGCCCGGGTCTAGTTTCAATGACTGGCAAATAACGCTTGCGTAGTTTACGGCATCTTTGTAGGTTTTTACTGGGTTTTATGCAACAATTTGATGACATCGAATATTGTGATGGTGCTGTTTTCGGTACTTGTGTACATAATGGTACACACTTGAGAAGAGAAGTTAGGTCGATCCTAATGAAATACACCAAAATATAATGAAAATACAATACTTTAGAAAAAAATTTGGGTTATATTTTTACATATTAGGGGGGAAGGGGGAGTATAGCGGGCCTGCATGCAAAATGTGTTAGCTAAAATTATTCTGCATATTAAATAGATAGATCGTGTATTTCAAAAGCCCAAGAGCCATATACACACAAAAATTATGAAAAATAGAAAAATTACAACAGAGCAAATTATGAAACACACATTAACATGATACATAGCGAAAAATACCTTCTGGTAAATTACCAAAAAAATAACTTTAATTCCATATAATTAATAATAATTGATTGTAAAAACATTTCCTTCTTTCTAATCCCTTCTCTATGTACGCACCAATACGAAATATTGTGGTTGGATTACTACTTTGTAAAATTTTTGGAAGCAGCAAAACAATCCCTAATTTTCCCTTAAATCAGAGAGCACCGGGCACTTTCGGAGAAAATGGTCCAAATCTTCGTCCTCATCCCTAAAAAGAGGACACACATACCGACCATCAGGATGTACTATCCCCCTGTCGAACACCATTTGTCTGCTCTGGATTGGAAGGCAATTCGCCCTAATCCATCGACATAAAATCATAGCCGGTAAATTGAATTTAAAATAAATTTCCTCTCCAAAACTAGGTTTAACCTGATTATACTGATTCAATGTAGCAGAATTTAAAACCAGCCCTTGCCAATACTGAATTTCTTGACCCTTTAAGATAAATCGTACCAGGCTTACTAAATTTGTTGGTAGATCAGGGGAACCAAGACCGTCATTCCATAAGTAAGCCATTCCCACTCCTTCTAGTAATGACCTAATTTGGGATGGCCACGACTTTTTCGAACCATAGCTCAACATCTGATAATAAGCAGCACTTACTAGTCTATCTTCATTACACCTAATGATCTTCAACCAAAATCTAAGCATCAAAATAGACCTACGTAGTTTTAACGAAAACAGGCCCATATCACCTTTCAGAACCTGTGAATGAGTTGTCTGATGTAATCCAAACAGTCTTTTATAATACTGGAGCTGGAGGGACTCCAACTTCTGTGCCGCTTCTCCGCCCCAAATCTCCGCTCCATATTCTAATACTGATAAAATTTTTGTATTAAATATTCTTTTGTGCATTTTTAGGTTTTTAATTCCCATTATCGTCGGATTTCTAAAAATTGCAGACATGGCCACTTTACCTCTATTAATTAGTTCATCAACATGACTCTTTAAACTTGCATTTTCCGATAAAACAAATCCTAAATATTTTATTCTTAAACTTACTTTCAGTTCCTTATTATTAAATTTAAATTTATAATTATCTTCGCCACTTGTTTTCCTTTTTTTGAAAATAACAACTTCACTCTTTTCAACATTCAGCCTTAATTTTTTCATCTGCAAATATTCTTCTATAAGACTCAAATGCGTCTGCAGATCTTGGGGTGTGCTAGCCACCAAAGCAATATCATCTGCAAATAATAGTAGTGATAGTTTATGGGTCCCTAGACTAACATTCGGAGCCCATCTATTCTCTAGATAATCAACAATATCATTTATAAAAATATTAAACAATTTAGGAGAAAGAGTGCTGCCTTGTTTTACACCCAGCTTAATATTAAAAAACCTAGAAAACCTGTTACCAACTAACACGATTCCTCTCACACAAATATACATACTCACTATCAACCTCACAAACAAATGAGGGAGGCCAATTCTAAACAGGGCATCCTTTAATAGCTCTCTGTCGACACTGTCGAACGCCTTGTGGAGGTCCAGAAATCCCACATAAAGACAAGTTTTTCCCTTTCCATATTTATCAATTAATGCCTTTAAAATAAATATTGTATCTACCGTCCCGTACCCTGTCCTAAAACCTCCTTGTTCTTCATGTATTATATTATTTTTATTTAACCATTTAGAAAGCCTTGTATCTAGTATTTTCTCCATTATCTTACTTAAAGCAGGGACTAGCGCTATTAAACGATAATTCATGTGCAACTTAGGGTTACCTCTCTTAAAAAGCGGCATAAGCAATGATCTCTTCCACTCATTTGGCCATTGTCCTGAAGTTAACACCTTATTACAAAGAAAAACGATTATCGACATAAAAATTGAAAGAAATTCTTAAATAACGTTATTGGTACACCATCAACACCCGCAGCCGAACCTCCTTTTAAATTCTTGAATACAAACTTAACCTCATCATTACTCACTTCCTCTACTAAATCATAATCATGTTCCTTCATAGGATAAACAACCATCTCTGTGGTATGTGTTACCTCTTGTAATTCTGCGCAATCACCTTCCAAGCTTTCTAGGTAATCAGGCCATGAGTTGGCGTCTGGAGCCACCTGTGTGTTTCCTTTTTCATTTCCAATATCATTCCTTATATAACCCCAAAACTTCTTAAAATCTTTATTTCTAAAATAATTTGCAATATCCAGTTTCTTCTTAATCTCAAAGTCTTTTTTTTTCCTTTTATGAAGTAAGAATTGTTTTCAAACTTCACGCTGTCCAAATACTTTACCCCCAACCCCTAATGTGAAAATATATGGCCCAAACTATATAAGTCCAATATATTCTTTCACCCGTCACTTGTTTTCCACTGAGCGTAAGCTAATTGTCTCTTAATAGAGACAGATAAAACCGGTGTGTTCTCGAATGTGTACCATTATGCACACAAGTACCTTTTTTCTTCTGCATTTTCATTTTTGACTTGTTCTGATTCTTACTCTCCTTTAACAGCACAGTTTTTTTATTCTTCACTGTCATTTTTAACACTCTTGATAGTTGCTTTAGCGTGTCTGCTAACCTAACAGTTCTTTTTTCTTCACTTCGTCTTTG
>CM051257.1:62072339-62159839 GCA_027921565.1 Artemia sinica | reverse complement strand
TGGGAGGTCTGAGTTTACCCGATAGACCCGTCACTAGGTAATTTATTTTTTATTTGTATAGATCAAAATACGTAAATATCATTAAAAAACACAGATAAGTTTCTAAACGATATATAATCTCTGCAACGAATATACAACATAAACCAGGCAGGTTCGCATTATTTTGGGGGAGGGGGCTAATAATAAGAAAATTTAGGGGGTTATATTAAAAAAAATCATTTGACACATTTGAATAAGAAGTGCCCACAGACTCAAGAAACTTTTGAATTTCAGAGCGGCAGCCTTAGCCCCGAACTCCTCCCCCTGACTTGAACATAAAATTTCAATGTAAGAACAAATATGGTGCATCTGCAAAGTACTAACAAGAACAACAAGTCAAAATTTAGGTAAAAATGTGAATTTTTTCAGTTTAACCAAATAGATTTTTTATTACCAGCACTGCTAACGTCCGATTCAGTTTTTGCAAAAGGAGGTTTTTGTAATTTAGCTTAAATTAAGAACATCCAACACCTAACACTAAAGAAAACAACTAAGTGAACAAATGGATACAATACGAGAGTCTAAGAAATAAGAAACTACAATAGGAGAGCGAACAGAATAAAAAAAAATGACATTCCTTTTGTAACAACTTCCCCTTACAAGTAAATATACTGTGCTTTCTATCAGCTTCAATCCTTGTAGGCGTGTCAAATGAAATATGTGTGTCCTCCCATTGTGGCTATCATGAACAACATGTTGTTTTTTTTTGGCCAAATAAAAACACATCTGGCGTAATGGGGATGCATTTAATTTGTAAAGGCAGGGTTTTCAAATGATAAAAGGCGTGTAAGTTGGGGAATTTAGTGAGACAGGTTATATTGAAAAATAAAAAAGGATCCGAAGAATAAAGCTAGGAGAATAGGTATGGTATTTAGCTGCATTTTGTAAATTGTAAAAAGAAGATAACTTGTGAACAGTTCATTGTGTATATGTTTTTCTTTTCCGTTTTTTTTATGACAAATCCGAGACAACAGCAATAATTCTAATCTGGCATTTTTTTTTCAGGAGATTTATTATTGTCACCAAACACTACTAGTTGCGTGGGTGGTTGACCATACAACAGACAAGAAACTCTCCAGAGACGTCAACTCTTCATGTGAAGTTCTTTGAATACCTCTTATTTAGATTTCGGCTGCTATTGAACAGATTCGGATTGAACAGGTGCGGGGCCGATTGGATCTTTTTTTGCGGGGTCCACACTATATATTAAATATTGAAATAAAATATACTTGCATAGTAGTTTACGCACGTAAAGTTTTTCACGTACGTAGTGCAAAATCTCTCTAATATAGGACTTTAGCTTTTACAGGCATCAATTATCTATATTATAATGTATATAAAGGTACTAAATCATAGGCAGCGCAATCGCGCTGCCTAAGTAAAGAACGATGTTGGCACAATTTATATATTTTTTTTCCATACCAGGGCACTTCGTAACGAAGGAGTTGTCATAGAAACTTCGAAAAAGGCTCATTCGATTGGAAATTGGAAAGGCTAGTGTCGTTTATGATAATCGAAAATGATTGGAAGGAAACTAACACCCCTTCCACGCCCACCATTTCCCCAAACACACCCAATCAAAATTTTGAGATAACCATTTTCTTCAGCGTATTTGATTTCCAGATGGAAGTTATGTTTTTGAGGAGGACACTCCGCCACAGCCCTCATGGCAAGGGTTGTAAGCTTATGCCCTGGGGGCATACAAGATTTTTATAGAAAGTGTTGTAGAAACTTCAAAAAGGGCTCATTCAATTGGATATTCAAAGGGCTAGTGCCCTTTTTTAACAGTCAAAATTGATTGGAGGGCAACTAAACCCCCTCTCCACGCCCACCTTTTCCCCAAACAAATCCAATCAAAATTTTGAGATAGCCATTTTGTTCAAAGTAGTTGAAGGTTCTGAAAATTAAGTCTTTGAGGATGACAACCCCCCCACAGCCCTAAGGGCAAGGATTATAAGTTATAACCTGGGGACATATAAGGTTTTTTATAGAAAGCGTTGTCGTAGAAACTTCAAAAAGGGCTCATTCGATTGGAAATTGAAATGGCTAGTGCCCTTTTTAATAGTCGAAAATGATTGGAGGGCAGCTAGCACCCCTTCCACGCCCACCATTTCCCCAAACACATCCAGTAAAAATTTTGAGATAGCCATTTTGTTCAACGCAGATGAAAGTTCTGGAAATTAGATCATTGATTATGATAACCCCCTCAGAACCGTCAGGGCAAGGGTTATAGGCTAAGTTATACCCTGGGCACATATAAGGTTTTTATTGAAAGCTTTGTCACAGAAACTTGAAAAAGGGCGCATTCGATTGGAAATTCAAAAGACTAGTGCCCTTTGTAATAGTCAAAAGTGATTGGAGGGCAACTAATCCCCCTCTCACGCCCACCTTTTCCCCCAGACACATACAATCAAAATTTTTAGATAGCAATTTTTTCAATGTGGTTGAAAGTTTTGGAAATTAGGTCTTTAAGGATGACAACCCCCCCCCCCACAAGACCTCAGGGCAAGGGTTGTAAGTTATGCCCTGGGGGCAGATAAGGTTTTTATAGAAAGCGTTGTCGTAGAAACTTCTCAAAAGGGCTCATTCGATTGGAAATTGAAATGTCTAGTGGCCTTTTTAATAATCGTAAGTAATTTGAGGGCAACTAACCCCCCTCTCACGCCCACCATTTTCCCAAACACATACAATTATAATTTTGAGATAGCCATTTTTTCTCAACGTAGTTGAAACTTCTGGAAATTATGTCTTTGAGGGTGACAACCCCCACAGCCCTCAGGGCAAGGGTTGTAAGTTATGCCCTGGGGGCATATTAGGTTTTTATAGATAGTGTTGTCGTCAAACTTCAAAAAGGGCTCATTCGATTGGAAAATGGAAGGGCTAGTACGATTTTTAATAGTTGAAAGTAATTGGAGGGCAACTAACCCCCCTCTCACGTTCACCATTTCCCCAAACACATTCAATCAAAATTTTGAAATATTCATTGTGTTCAACTTAGGTGAAAGTTCTGGAAATTATGGTTTTGAGGATGACAAACCCTCCCCCCAACCCCTCAGGACAAGGATTGTAAGTTATGCCCTGGGGGCACATAAGGTTTTTATAGAAAGCGTTTTCGTAGAGACTTCACAAAGGGCTCATTCGATTGGAAATTGAAAGGGCTAGTGCCCTTTTCAATAGTCAAAAGTGATTGGAGGGCAACTAGCCCCCCTCTCACGCTCACCATATCCCAAAACACATGCAATAAAAATTTTGAGATAGCCATTTTGTTCAACGTAGATGAAAGTTCTGGAAATTAGGTCTTTGAGGATGACACTCCCCCCCGAGCCCTCAGGGCAAAAGTTGTAAGTTATGCCCTGGGGGCATATAAGGTTTTTTTTATAGAAAATGTTGTCGTAGAAACTTCAAAAAAGGCTCATTCAATTGGAAATTGAAAGGGCTAGTCCCCTTTTTAATAGGCTAGTCGAAACTGATTGGAGGGCAACTAACCCCCCCCTCTCACACCCACCATTTCCCCAAACACATCTTTTTTCCAACGTATTTGAAAATTCTGAATATTATATCTTTGAGGATGATAACCCCCCCCCCCACCACCCCTCAGGGCAAGGATTGTAAGTTATGCCCTGGGGGCATATAAGGTTTTTATAGTGCGTTGTAATAGAAACTTCGAAAACTTCAAAGGGCTAGTGCCCTTTTTAATAGTCGAAAGTGATTGGAGGAAAACTAACACCCCTCCCACGCCGGCCGTTTCCCCAAAAACATCCAATAAAAAATTTGAGATAGCCCTTTTGTTCAACGTAGTTGAAAAGTCCGGAAATTTTGTCTTTGAGGATGACACTCCCCTTACAGCCCTCAGCACTAGGGTTGTAAGTTATGCCTGGGGCATATAAGGTTTTATAGAAAGCGTTGTCGTAGAAACTTCAAAAAGGGCTCATTCGATTGGAAATTGAAAGGGCTAGTGCCTTTTTAATAGACGAAAGTGATTGGGGAGCAACTAACGCCCCTCTCACACCTATCATTTCCCCTAACACATCCAATCAAAATTGTGGGATAGACATTTTGCTAAGCGTAGTTGAAAGTTCTGGAAATTGGGTCTTTGCCAGCGTTGTCGTAGAAACTTCAAAAAGGACTCATTCAATTGGGAATTGAGACGGATAGTGCCCTTATTAATAGTCAAAAGCGATCGGAGGGCAAATGTCCCCCCCCCATTCCCATCATATCCCCAAACACTTCCGATCAACATTTTGATATAGCAATTTTGTTGAACATAGTTGAAGGGTCCGGAAATTATTTATTTTGAGTATGACAACCCCCAACAGCCCTCAGGGCTAAGGTTGTAAGTTATGCCCTGGGGGCATATAATGTCATATAAAAAGTGTTGTCGTAAAAACTTCAAAAAGCGCTCTTTTAATTGGAAATTGAGAGGGCTATTGCCCTTTTTAATAGTCAAAAGTAATCAGATGGGTGAATAGTCCCCCCCCCACGCCCATCATTTCCCCAAAACAATTCCGATCAACATTTTGATATGGTAATTTTGTTCAACGTAGTTGAAAGGTCTGGAAATTATGTCTTTGAGGATGGCAACCCTTCCCCCATAGCCCCCATGACAAGGGTCGTAAGTTATGCCCTTGGGGCATATAGCATTTTTATAGAACGTTTTGTCGTAGAAGCTTCAAAAAGGGCTCATTCGATTGGAAATTGAGAGGACTAGTGCCTTTTTTATTAGTCGAAAGCAATCAGAGGACAAATGTCTCCCTCCACGCCTATCATTACCCCAAACACTTCCAATCAAAATGCTGATATTTTGCAACAAGTAATGCTCAAAAACCCTGCAAAACTTGTAAGGCCACCTGAGACGTACACAGTGGCTTGAAATTTGTCCTTTCGGTGTAATTTACATCTGTAGGCTTGTCGTCGCAAAATCCCATATTTCACAAGAAACACAAACCGGAATTGATTTTATGATAGAATTAGCCCAAGTCTCCTAAATAAATATTCAGGATTTGATGAAAAAAGAGGAAAAAATAGCAGAGACACCGAAATTCACAGTAAAGGAAAGTGGCAGAAAACCCCCTCCCAAGCAAGTCGATTTCTAACTTCAGTTGATTCCAAGTAAGCAATGGTTTCAACGGTTTTATCACCGACTAATTGTATCCTAAGCCCATATCGTGCAAGCACGCACAGAAGCAAGCAATCAGACATAATAATCAGGCCCGGACACAAAATTCTCATTCAGGACAAAAAAAAAAAAAAAAAAAAAAAGACTGAAAACAAAAGAATATTCATAACTAGGTTGAAAACAGGTTTCTGATATTAGCTAGATGCGTAACTTGGAAAACCAGTTCAATTATGGTAATTCCGAAGGAGTTATGTTACAAAACATGAATTGCCCAGAGAAGCCTAAAACTGACAAAATTACTGAGCTTCTTAGCTTGGACGAAAATGACCAAATTTTCTGACAAGGAGGCGTAATGTTTAGTTTGGGCCTTAAGGTACAACTAGAATACCTTTGGTGTTAAAAGCTTCATTGTAAATCCTAATCGTCAGGACAAGTGCAATTATTGGATATACCTAGGCCTGAGCATTTGAAAAACTATACTAGATAGGTCTACTGGAAAACTAGAGTCACCAATCGACCTAGCATACCCAGCTTATAGGGGTGGGGGAAGGACAAAATCTTATTCTGACAAAAACACCACATAACACCTTTTAAATTACCAAGTTTCAGAACGGTATTTACACAGCACAATGGTACACTATCATACGCAGGATTTCAATTTGGGCGGGGGGTAAATATGGAATTTTTAGCTATAAAACAACCTATAAAATAGAATAAGGCTGTAAAATAAGGATATGGGTGTTAAGATGCGATTTTTATAGTATCGGGATGGGGGGGGGGGGTAGAACCATTACCTCTTCGAGTAAAACTTAGGGTGAAAATATACGATATTAAAAAAAAAACTTATAAATTTTTAGATATTTTTTCCGTCATAAGCTTAAATGATTAAAGTTACATACGTGTATATTCGTAGACAAAGAAGAAGGAATACAAAACTAGGATAAAAACCAAATTTCGTGTCGAAAACATTAATGAGGGATTAGAAAAGAACAGTATTGCTTATGAATATAAAGTGACAAACTGGGCTTTTTATTGGAAAAATTACGTACATTTCCCCCTAGTTTCGGAAACATATGTTGCGGAACAAATGCACTTTCATTTTTCACCCTTTCTTTCAAAAACGTGCATCTGTAGATAAACCCTGCAGAAAATAGTTTTTCCCCCGTTTTATAGGTTAGAATGGTCTTTTTTGTAATTGGAAAAAGGGTAATTTGTACTTTTGTCTAGATCTATAGTTCAATGGTAGTCGGACGACCAGGCGATATACATACAATGAAAAGGAGACTTTTTATTCAAATGCTTTCATTAATTTTATTACTTTTCTAGAATTATCTTGGGAAAAGAAATGGTTCTATTACACTTCTATATTTTTATTGGACCCTGCTGTGTTTAGGAAGGTAAGAAGCGAAGAAATGGAATTAACATCCTTAACATTCAGATACTGATTAACTGTAGTCTCTAGTGATTTCTATAGTCTCTATTTCTAATGATTATACTAGTATACTAGTGATTATACTAGATTATACTATATACTAGTGATTTCTATAGTCTCTATTTGACATCCCCTTAAATCAGGATTAAATATATTCTCTACTTCCATACCTTTCACTCACTCTCTTAAAGTATATCGCTAAAAACTTCTATTACAAAATCTTTCCTCTCTCCAACACAAGTTTCCTATAGTTATTATCCTATAACTCGCGAATTTACTATCCAACTGCTTTTGGATTCTTCTTCTCAGATTTTCATCCAAAAATTTTATCAACATCAAAACTACCTGGTAAGCAGATACACTTCCTAAATTTCAGCTCCATATTTTCTCTAAAAATTAATAGATGATGGTCTTTACTTTTAACACCAATAACAGCAGATCTATTTACCCTAATATCCTGTAGCGACCCTTCAAGTCCTCTACTCACAATAAAATAATCAATAAGATTACGGTCTTATGATCGTCCATGCCCCATGTTAACTTGTATACCATTTTAAGACCAAATATCACAATCGTTACTAACAAAACACTGTAAATACAAACTGTGGCAGTTTGATCTAACTGCCACAGTTTGTATAGTGGCAGAATAGATCTAAGCTTTGATATCATCTGTATCTACTTGTAATAACCTAGGCATTCCAGTGAAAATGCCGCTTTCTCTTTGGAGTCTTATTTATTTGTTCCTGCAACTACATATAAAATTCCTCCTAATGACAGGGCACGTACCGTTACGACTGATTTTATTGAGGTATTATATTTAGCTAATTGCAAAAGGCACTAGATACAGAAACTTCCCTTTCAAATTAGCCCTTAAACATCTCTCCATAATTTCCTGTGGGAGTGAAAAAAAAAAAAAAAAAAAAAAAAAAAAAAAAAAACACATCAGTGCTACCCATTCAAAAATGTTATTTTTCCTGTTGGTCAAACCAGGGGACTATAAGTTTTTGAATACGGTTTTCGGATAAGACGATTCCAATGACACATTTTTGTTTCGACCCGGCACCATTTTTTAGCGGTTTCAGGGTATTTTCGGAAAATTCCCAAAACGAAGTAACATTTTGTTACCAAGATTTGTCAAGATAATAGTTACCATTCCTGAATCAACTACAAATGGCAATTTTTTCTCACTAGCTAGTTTTTAGTAAGACGGTTTTTTTTGGTTACTATGGGTAGTGGTTCTTTCTTTACTAGATTGCAGCTCCTGCTGCAACTATGGTACAGTGCAACAACGATTCCATTATTAATTTCTTTACAGTATAAACAAGGCTTCCAAGGCTTACTCGTTTACCACGAGTCTAAATTCTTGCCTAAATACACTATCTCTCCTATCTGAATAAATGCATTCTACATCACCAAGTTTGATTTTTCCTAAGCCTGGGAGATAACTTTTAAGAAACTCCTAACAAGTCCAGTTCAAAAGTAATCAGTGAAATTATAAGAGAGCCCACACTAGAACTGGGGAAAGAAAAGTGCATAGAATTTAGACTTGAATTGATGTCTTGTAAAATCCTGGGATCATTCAATATTTCGGCACTTGATGATAACATTCTATCAACAAAAGTCGGCGCCCAGATTTCTCATCTAGCAAGCCTATCACAACCGGCACATTATATACCCGATTCAACTATACACTGCTTATGCAAATTCTCATCTACATTCTTAACTTTTTTCTGGAGGATTTATACCACAACCAAGAAGAAGGCCATACGAAAAACTTTTTATAAATATGTAAAATTTCTCCTGGTTTTCCATTGTAGAACTGCATCAGATTTCAATCAATGAAGTACAAGATTTCCCAACAGTTCACTTCAGTTTAATATAAATTTAAAATATCACATTTTCGGCGCAATCACAATTAGACTAACAAAAACAAATCCAATTAATGATAATTGTTTTGCCTCTAGAAATAATTTTGTTGAACACAAATTAAAGCAAATGAAAACGAGACACTTTACAAGGCCTTTCTCCTTCTTGTACACAGGACTCACATCAGCCTCAATAATTAAAACCCTAATTAAAATTTACTTTAACAAAACATTCATCTGTTAATTGAGAAATGGAACCAGGATCTGGTATACTGGCCGAAGATAACAACTAAATAAACATGTGAATAAAAAAGAAAAACAAATCCGAAATCTAATTATATATATCTATATATATATATCTATATATATATTTATATAATATATATATATATATATATATATATATATATATATATATATATATATATATATATATAATACTATATATATATATATATATATATATATATATATATATATATATATATATATATTATATATATTAAAATTGGGTCCCAAAAATCTAAAAAAACCGTCTTACTAAAAACTACTGGTGACGAAAAAATTATTTGTATTATTTTACAATTTTGATATTTATTTAAATAAAAATAAAGAAAAAAAAATAAAATTAAAAAAAAAAAAAAAGTAAAAACAAATACAAAAAATATAAAAAAACAGATGACAGAATGGTAACTATTATCTTGACAAATCTTGGTAACAAAATGTACTTCTGTTTTACATATCTATATATATATTATATATATATATATATATAATATATATATATATATTATATATATATATATATATATATATATATATATTATGATATAATATATATATATATATATAATATATATATATATATAGATATATATATTAACATATATATATATATATATATATATATATATATATATATATATATATATATATATATATATATATATATATATATATATATATATATATATATATATTACTATATATATATATATATATATATATATATATATAACATTATATCAAACGTCCTTTGCAAGAATTTTTTTTAATTTTTTCTTAAATGAAACAGAGCTTTACCTTCTGTTTCAAAACCTCTGGTTCCATTTCTAGATACCTTAATGTTTTCACATACGTCCCCCCCCATATAATACGTCCCCCAATATTTGCCCTTGAACTTTTCAGAACACAAGTTATTTTCAATGGATAGCCAATAAGAATGTTAAAAACAAACACAAGTGAACAGCTTACTTTTAAAGCAGTGGAAAATACAGTTGATGTTCATGACATCTGTAGAACACCAGCACCAATGCCAAAACCGTATCCTTTTGGACCAAAATTTTTACCATAACAAGCTGAAAAGAGATGTGACATTTAATTGCTTAATGAGGAACTGAATGCCGTGAGAAAAATGAATTCACTAAAACACGATGGTGAAAGTTCGAAAGTAAAAAAGGATAGTAATCCTTAAAGCCTCTTTTCTAAGGAAACTAAAATGTTTCACGATTAAAGTGTTTTATGCAGACAAAAAAGGAGGCCAATTAAGAATTTAATGAATATTTTTACAACGAACTATTATCAAGTGTGGTAACAATTAGCATAAACGATTTAACTATATTGTTTTCAAGACGTGGAATATTAAGACCTTTCCACCGAAAACATTACAAAGACAAATACTACATTTTATTTCCAACGAGAGTTTCAATGGTGGTTATTCAAGGTACCAAGTGGAAGAAGGGGTCGTAGTTGAAGAGGGCCTGAAGTGGTGCATTCCTCAGAGGTTTGAAAGTTATGCAACATGCACTAAAACTAACAAAAAATAATCCAAAAAAATAGAGTAAAAGTATTGGTGTTAATTCTCCCTCCCCCCCCCCCAAAAAAAAAAAACAAAACTTATGGATTCTGGTGGTACTCGCTCTCCCCAAAAGAAACTCTGAAATAAAGTTTACTGACTGAATTATCAAAGAAAACAATAAGAGTAAAAGCAAAGGCCTGGGTTCCTCAGATCTGAGAAAGCTTCACTGAATTTTTATACCAAACTCTTTAATGCTTCCCTGTTTCATTACCCTTTCTAGAATGCCCCACAGAGAAACTAGTCTTCCCTAAAAAAAAATGCACCCTTCTGGAAATTTATTTTTCTGAATTATTTGTCATGGCCCTAAATTCCTTATATGATGCTAGGTTCATAAAGTTAGCCAGGATTGGACTACTAGGAGGGGGAGGGGGGTAATTAGTATAATCACAGTTATACAGCGGGAAATGAAAATTACTGACTTAAAAAATTCCAATTATATCAGAGCCCAATCGTGCTGTATTTATATTTCCGTATAATAGCCGACAATGCAGGATACAGCTAAATAAGAGTGACACGAGACTATCAAAAAAAGCTTTTGGGACTCGAGGGGGAAAGAGGGCTCAAAACTGGCCCTAGTCTACAATCATGACAAAACATAAATATTTAAAATATGATCACATTTGAGATACGTATTTTATTTTCAAATTATGTTCTACATGCTACAACAAAAAATGAAAAATTTTCAAACTTCAATGTACCGTAAACTAATAAGTGTTAGAAAGAGAGACTAAATTAACTATTAAACATAGCAGTTCTCAAACCAGAGTGGCTTTGAGCTCACAGGACCTTAAAATGTCACAGAAGAAATGAGGTTCCGTAAATGTTTAAAGATCAGCTGAAAACACAGAAAATTCATACAGAAAAAACTACATTTCGAGAATAATAGCTTATATTTTATTTTTAAAAGATAAAATATGGCCTAGAAGAGGGCCTCAAAGTCAGAAAATACAAACGGTTCAATTCATATTAATTTTGATTAGCCATTATACCTTAAGACTACATAAGAAATTTGAAAAACGCGTCAGAGAAATAAAGTAAAACGCTATTTTGGAAACGCCTAATATGACGATCATAAAGGTTTAGAGCTTTATCAAAATGAATGATTCTTTGAAGGTTTTGAGAGCTCACGGCGGAAGAGTAGGCTTGACAATTATTGCTAAGAATACCAAGTCGCTTAGGCTGGGAATAAGTGAAGTTGAAGAGGTGATGTCAGGTAACAAGAAGATTCATAAAGTAAATTTAGTGTTATTAGTGAGTCATCATTTTATTTATAACCCATCACAAAAATCTGGGCAGAGCCAGAAAAAGACAGAGTAAAGATCAAGAAAAAAAAAGAAACAACAGAAATAGAAACAAACACAACTACAAACAAGGGAATAATAGAAACGACCAAAGATGTGAAGACTTCTGGCATTCAGTAGAGAAATCATAAATACGATTCTCAATAACCCCAGCTGGGTTTACCAATTGATACTTTCTTTGCAGAAAAGAGTTACTTGTCCAAGTTGGAAGTTCCATTAAATACTTTGCAAATTTAAAATAAAGGCGATGAACTTGCTTTCTCTTACCACAATTAAAAAAGACCAAACAGGAGCAAGGGTAAGTAAGTGAGGAACTGTTAGGCTATTATATAACTGAGAACGGTGAGCTCTACTCATATACGACACGTTTGAAGCCAGGGAGGCATACGCAGCCCGGAATCTTACTAGCATAGTTTTTCATTATCAGATTTACAGTTTCTTTCAGGTTTGATCCAATAGGCATGCCCAGGTAAGTAAGGCTGCTAGCTAAAGGAACCTCAGAGCCGCATAGACTTATTGATTTTCTATTCCCTTTATAGTTGAATGGTAGAACAACTGTTTTATCAGATTAAAGCTCAAGCCAATGTGTTCGTACTCAGCTTCTTGGAGAAGCTCAAAGGTTGAAGAGCATCCTTGGAAAGTTTAGGAAAAGTTCAGTAAGTCATCCGCAAACGTAACTAACGAAAGATCAACTCCTTTGAAGATAAATGTACAGTTCAACTTATCCTTAGGACCGGTAACACACATATTAAACAAAACTGGAGAAGTCAGAGCTCCTTGGCGTACACCTTTCTGAATCGGAAATAGCTGACTTTCATCTTTAATTCCAAACTTCAGATTTCTATACATGTATCTTCAACAAGTAATTATCGCAGCATCAGTACCTTTCAAATGGGCCTCAAGCAAAACCTGCAAAAATATACAAGAGTCAAAGGCTCTTGCAACATCGAGTGCACACAAGACTAAGAAATCACCTCTTTCTTCAATATCCTTCAGCAACATTTATAAGCAGCGTGCTCTCTACCTAAGCCTCGCTGGTACCCAAACTAACGAGGAGGGCCGGAACAATTTTCTTCAATGTCTTTTATCAAAAATGACTCAAAGAGCTTGAAAGTAGTACACGAAACGGTAATGGGGCGATAAGAACGGCAATGAGAAGCGTCTTTTTTGCCTTTTTTAAGGATGGAAGTTGTTTGTCCGAAACAAAATTGCAAAGGGACTAAACCACAGACAAGGATAAACAGTAATGCTAAATGTTGCTCGATTAAAGAGCCTGCAAGTTGCAGGTGCCTAGCTGAAATAGAATCAACACCAGAGAATTATTTTTTCTTTAATTTCGGAATCAACGAATGAACAGCACTTGGTGACACAAACAGGAAAGATTTCGTCTTATTTGAAACAAGAAGGTCAAGCTGTTTTTCGAAAAACTCCTCCGTGCTTTGGTTGGGAGCACTGACATCCCTCGCGAAATATTCAACCCACTTCTTTTCAAGCACACTAGTACTTTGGGCTTTGGTAGGCTTGCTATACTTCCAGAGCTTGAAGTGATCTCCAGCAATACGGATTATATTTTTCTGGATCAGCGTTAACTTATGGTTTTTCAGTTCCCTGTTAAATTTCCGTTTCGTACGGAGCCTCAAATCATTTACTAAGCCGTCTCTCGGACGGCCACAGTCGTTCCAAACAGAAAGCCATAGCTTGGCCGAATTACACGCATTCACTAGATCTCTGTTTTTTGACCAATCTTCTAGCTGAGACTTTATACGAAACACGTCGAAGAGGAACGGAGCTTATTTCAGCACATTTCAGCGCGTGATTTATTTGTGCCAAGTAGGAAGTGAGCTCAAAGGAGAAGTTATTTTCACTTTGTGGCAGCACAGCACGATCGCATAAAATACTAAAGGCACTTTGATTTTGCTCAGCATCTCGTCACAGACTTTACTGAAAGACTCACTTGACACATTTTTCCAATCTCGGCAGAAAAACCCATTTCATTCTTTATTTTGAGCCATAGGCGGGGAGGAGTAAAAGAAAGTAGAGATAGGAAGGTGGTCAAACTAGAATCCTTCTTTTAAAACTTTGACCTCGTGACTGCCGAACGATAGCAACAACATGGTCTAAGCTAGAAGTTGAGGAAAGCGCCCAATGTGTGAAAAGTTGTCACTCTTAGGCCATACACAATAGTCAGGAGGAACGCAACCCGAAAAGACTTGTGATCGGGGAGACATTGTGTTGGTTACATCCACATTAAAATCTCCGCTGATGATAACAGGTTTAGAGGCAACTTTTTTAAGAAACCCGCCTAGAAGCTTGCAGGCAGACGCAAACCGTGAATCAGACTGTTCTTGTTGTAATTTGTAGGCAGAAAATATGAATTACTACATGATTTTCAACTTAGCGGCAATAAAGTAATCAGTCTTTGCTAATAGCTTGCAAGGGAATCGGGAAAGGATAGCAAGACCGCCAGATGGTCTGCCTCTCGGTCTCCCAATTGCACTACGAAAAAGGAAATTAAAATAAGAAAATAGTGGTAACAGGCTTTGGCGGTCTTCGGACAGAAAAATGCTCCTGAATCAGAACTAGGTCATGGGACTGCAATAACTGCGAAAGAATTGGGATTCGATTGGTAACTTTTCCAATAATGTTCAACGACAAAATACGGCATCTGAATCTCATTTTGAACTAGATTTACCTTTCAGCAGAGCCTGTGCAATAGGGCATTTGTAACTGTAACATGGATGGCTGTCTGATTTACAAAGAGCACATTTTGTCGGTTTCTGGTAAGGGGCTGTTTTAGAACTTCCGTAACCTTTTTCTCCACAGACGGAACAACAAATTTTGTTTATACATGTACTTGAAATATGTTCGTATGATTGGCACTTATAGCATCGAAGGGATAGAAACTAAAACTCTTGAATGGGGAATCGTTCGAAACCCATCACTAATGGGAACTTCACTGCTCGTAATAAATCCTCTTTTGTTCAAATTTCAGCCTGAAAGATCTGGTAGAGCCACTTTGCTTTGCTTCACTAGAATTTGGCACAAGACACTTGACGTCATCAGAGGTCAGATCGTTCGGGACATGTTTAATTATTCCAAAGTGAGAGGACTTTCAAATTTATCGTTAATGGTGCTTTAAGAGCTAAGAAGCGCATTCTCTATTGCGTGAGCATCATATTTGGATGCAGTGATAACTTTCCAGTCACCTCGGGTGCACTTTAGCTCAACAGTTTTTGAGCTAACGCCACCCCATGCTTGTTCTAGGAAGTCCTTGCTTGATTCCGGTTGGGCTAGGTTACTTGTACATTTTTGACAGTCACGGCATAAGATGGTTTGGAGAGATATTCAGAAATGATTTCAGCAGTTACAGGTTTACTTTTCGAGAAGTTTTGTTCCATCAAAATGTCTAATTTGTTACACATTTCCGTAATCTTGCGTGTAACAATCACTGAACTTTCGCCTGGGATCGAGGGGACTTCTTCTGGCTCAAAAATAAGGAAAGTAGGCAGAGCAGCCTCGTCATCACAAGTCTGTAATAGTTTTATCATTTCCAAAACATTGTCACTCATAGCACATTCCAGCAAGACAGTTCGCTTCAGTCCATAAGATCTCTTTTGCTTTCATAATGTCTTTTTTTTTTTGAGAAACTCGGCTGCTCTCTTCGCAACTTCACCATGGCTTTTTTACAATTTTTTACTGCACGTGACAAAAAGTTTAATACAAAAAATTCCAAATGAGCTTACCGGCCATCGCAAATATGCAACAACATTAATACAGCAAGTCCAAAATCACAGACCGTATTTCACAGCGTAGGTTTTACTGATTGCTATAAGCAAATTCACTTACGAGAGAAGTAAGGGAAGCGCTTGAGGCTGTTTACCTTGTCCCCGCAATTTAAGGGGCAAGCCCAGCGGGTACCATGGCTCTTGCAGACAACTGCAAGAGCCGTGTGTAAAGTTAGTTATTTGTAAAGATAGTAGGCAGTGAAGATGTCAAAAGTAGAAAAGCCAAAGCCTAGGCTGTTTTTTTTTCACAGTTGAAAAAAAGTGTGGAAGAATAGCAAGAAAAGTCTGAGAACCGGGCTTAAAATATTGGAAGCTACAGTGATGACAGTGGTCAAATATAGTTATGAAACGTGGGTGATCCGAAAGACGGAGGAAAATTTATTAGATGTTTTGAGAAGAAACTGTCTCTTCAAACAGTAAGCTGTGCGAAAAATGTGGTTCTACCCCACTTTCTAGGGCTACAACGAGAGAAAGGTTGAGATGGCTAGGGCACGTTCTGGGAAGAAGGATGGTAGATCACCAAAGATCGTTCTTTTCAGTCAACAATCTAGGGCCAAACGAAAAGCAGGTCGTATCTGGACCGAATGGAGGGGGATCGTAAGGAAGAAGTTAAGAGAGATTGGAACTTCTTGGGAGGGTTTAAAGAGGGACGCTTTCATTAGATTGAGATAGAGAAGAAGCATGAGTAGCTGTGTAGGCCTCAGGCGGTTTAGTTCTGCAGTGAGTTGAAAGTAGTAGTAGTACCCTAAATTACGTACTCTAAGATTTGGAGCCGCTCTGAATATCCTTTCAGGTTTTTGATTTCATGGAAATTTCCTACAAAATCAATTCTTTATTGTTATTCCAGCCAATTCTTACAATTTAAGAGAAGAATTTTATCTTCTTTAGGTAATCTTGCTTAATCATATTTTGTAAGTGCCCGTGATTCCACTAGTATCACTAGTCCGAAGACAATCACGCGATATTATACAATTGGTAACTAAATACCGACGGTACGCGAAAATTATGACTATAGAGACTGAACGCAAGTAGGTAAGTATGCCCTATTTTGCTTTATGGCTAGACACCGAGTACATGGCTAACGCAGAGCCGCCAAAGGCCAAGATAGCTGTGCACGCTACTCTTCCACCAAATATGTTCGAAATTTATATGCTCTCTCCCATTTGGCTCAATTTCCTTTTATTCCTTCCTTATTCCCTCTTCACACCCCCTTTTAGGATACCCCATTCATACAGCTTTCCGTTTGGCCTCCCAAGATGGCGAAAAAGTAATATTTTTAAAAACCTACCATCCTTCCTTCGTGAAACTTGGCCTATCCATTTCAACTTTTCTTTCATTATTGAGGAATTAAACCCATTTTTCGTACAGCTTAATGTTTTTTACACGGCGAAGACAATTTCTTTAAATCCCAAATCAGCGGTTTCTCAAGCTTTTTAATTTTCAGGTACCTTTAGGAAGTTACCCAATAAATGAAACCTCTAGTCCTTTTATCCTATATAATGGTTTGCCAACGTTTATTACGCTCCGTTTCTATGTTAACAAAAGAATTTATTACCTCAAAAGCTACCAGGTAATTTAAATCAACCATTGCAACACGCAGAAAAAGTAAATAGCCATCTTCGGCAGGCAGGAATGGAGGATTCTCACAGGAAAATTAACACAATAGAGAAATCTCAAACAAAACCTTAGGACACTTTAGCTGGTGGCACGGAAGAAAGAGCGCTTGAAGATCGCAAAAACTTATGGTATCTGTCTTTTATCATTCAATTAAACTACTACTACTAACAACTCACACCGCAGCACCAAGCCGCCTGAGGCCAAAACAGCTACGCACGCTCCTCCTCCACCCCAATCTATCAAAGCCTCCCTTTTTACACCCGCCCACGAAGTTCCCATTTTCTTTAAATCTTTCTTTATGGCGTCCCTCCCACCCCAGACGGGGACGACCTGCTTTCCGTTTAGCCCTAGATGGTTGGCCGAAAAGAACAATCTTCGGCAATCTGTCATCCTTCACTCCGCACAACGTGCCCTAGCCACCTCAACCTTTCTTTCATTATAGCCCTAGAGAGCGGTATTGAACCACATTTTTCGTATAGCCTATTGTTTGAAATACGGTCAGTCAGCCGGGTACCCAGAACAATCCTTAAGCAATTTCTCTGGAAAACATCTAGCAAAATCTTCGTCCGCTTTTCGGAGCGTCCATGCTTCAGAGCCATATTTGACCACTGTCATCACTGTAGCTTCTAATATTCTAATTTAGGTTTGCAGACTTATCTTCCTATTCTTCAAGACCTTTTTAACTGTGAAAAAACACCCTGAGCCTTGGCTATTCTATATTTAACATCTTCACTGCTCCCACCATCTTTACTAATAATACTACCAAGGTAAGTAAAGCTGCCCACCTGATCAATCTTTTCATTACCCAACGTCACCTTTTCATCTCACTTATTCCTAGCCTTAGTGACTTAGTCTTCCTAACGTTAATTTTCAAACCAATTCTAGCACCCTGAACTCGCAAAACCTCTAAAACTTCATTCATTTTGCTCACACTTTCATCTAGGATGCTAAATCATCAGCATAATCCAAGTCCAGGAGACTTTTTCCTCCCCATTTGATTCCGTGGTCTGTCATTGCCTTTCCTGTGCTCCTTAAACAAAGTCCATCAAAATAATCCATACTAAGGGGGATATAACACAACCCTGCTTAACTCCTGATTTAATATAAAACCAGCTGCTAACCTCATTTCCTACCTTAACCGCAGCAGTGTTATTCTCATACATAGCACTAATCACTTTAATGTATTTGTCTGGTATACCATACAAGGATAAAACCTTTACTAAAGCTCTTCTATCAACAGAATCGAACGCTTGCTCATAATCTATAAAACTGAGGACCATGTTTATAGTTTTCTCTTGAAACTAATTTTTAGTCCACTGGTGTTAGTTCGATTCTAGCACTTCCACATGAGAACCCGGTGAAATAGAATTTTTCTAATGGAAAATATAAAATAAATAAATGACTATCCAATTAGGAAAACTCCAAATTTTTATTAGTCGCTAGATTACTAAAAGTTATGTAAATTAATAAATCCCTGAGCAGGAGAACTTGGAGTTCGTTTTGGGTTTAATTTATTTATCGATGCTGATTTGTGGTAGTTTCACGCTTGGAAGATTGTTTGATTTTATTTTTGCTTATTTTTGGTTTAATGGAGTTCGTAAAGCCACAAGTAATTGTGTTGACACCGGAGTGTTTTGTATCTGAACTTTGAACTATTTAAAAAAAAAAAAAATTATATCTCAAATTTTTATCTAATGCATTTAGAGCATGGAGAGGGGGGGGGGCTAGTTGCCCTCGATCTCTTTTGACTCCTAAAAAGTGATCAAGAACTTTCAATTTCCAATCAAATGAGCCCTCTCTGAAGTTTTACGAGCATCCCTTCCATAAGAACTATATATGCCCCCAATGTCCAATGTAAATTTTACTTATAATAATTTGATTTATATTTTACATATGATAATTTGATCAAGCACGAAGCCCTGTAAAACCTTCAGCAAGAATATTTTTTAGAGAAAAACTGATCTGATCCCAGTGAAAAGTTAGCATTTAGTTGCTTCGGTGGCTAGGGAGAAAGCAAGCAAACTATATAAAATAAGGTAAGATATGTTTTCCTACAAAAACAAAATTAGTTCAACAAATAGAAGGCGCTTGATCCCCATAAAGGAGCATATAACACACATGGCGTGTGTGTAAGTGTTTATCTTTGAGTTCGTTACATTTCGTTTTGCCTCAAGCCCTGCTAAAATAAAATCCAGGCTCAAAACTATGCCTATTTTTATTTTAATTTAGAGGTTTTCATTTATTACGATTTTTAGTGCTTCGAAAAGACGAGTGTGATTGCTTACTATTATTATTTACTATTATTATTTTTTAAACTTTTACTTTACTACTATTATTATCATTACTATTATTACTATACTATAACTATTATTAAAACTAAATATTTGGAGGGTTGTGTTTTTTCTGTTCCCCTCTTTTGGCACAAACGAGCCTACATCTTGGCCAAAAATTTCATTCTATCTTCATTCTTTATTTTATACACCACCATTTAATTAACAGCTTTAGGGTGAATGGCAGAGATCATTTCATTCCAACCTACTGATTAGTCATTAAAGAGAAAGTGTTTCTTTACGCAAAGCAGCGAGCTATGTTTACCTGGCATACCATCTAATAATATTCTTATTGCCTTGTTCTAGTCCGATCAATCTTTCCTGCTTGGTAAAACGGGAGCATTTTGTATTTTCATAAAATATGATTCGAATAAAAATTTACGAACTAGTTTGTAACAAGAAAATTATTTTGTCGTTGGTACTTTTTTTATCATTTTAAATTGCGTACATCTTTACCCTTTACAATCTGGATTCCAGATTCCGGTTGACAGATTATCATCGAAAATTTTCGATAAATCGAAATTACCGAACATTAAAAATTACTTAATAAAATTAACCTGGTATTCATCTGATATTGATCCAAATATTTCCTAAATTTCTATGCAATAATATTTCCATATACAGAAGTCTTTGAAAGTTAGTGATTACATAAAAGTATTTGCTGCTCGGTGGTTTCAGTTTTCGCCCTGGGACTACCGACCGTAAATTCAAGCTTTGGTTGAAAATATGTTTTCTATGTATTAATACCCTGGTCCTTTGAGATTACGCAAGACAGATTGAGCAAGAAAATTATGAAAGATGACAAAAATATAAAAAAGGCAGAATGTTTTGCGCAATGACTTCTTATGAAATGTAATTTGTTTTAAGGTTCAGCTAGGACAAAAAGTTGAAAACGCTCCTGTAGGAAGCTATAAAAATATTTTTAGGTAAATTAGTTCTATAAGGCTGAGTTTGGAACATTCATTTGCAATTTGGCTTAGATGAAAACAATTTTTTTCAAAAACCAGGATAGCCAGTGCAGGCTATATTCATCGATTATGTTCAATTGTCGTTGACAATCCGAATATCAGCAATTGAACTTGCAAGGAAAATCACTGTTCTGTGTATATTTGAATTCGGAAACTAGCTTTGGATGTTGGCACACTTAGTACAACTAAGAGATATGACATAAAATATCATGGCTCTGAAAAAAAAAAATCTTTTGTGATAGACTACCCAAGTATTATCAGACATGAAAATTAATAAGGGCATTCATCGCTCTGCATAAAGCTTAATGTCAGTATTGATAGAAACAAAATATACAAGTGCTCAATGGGTTAAAATAAACTTCTTGCTTTTTCACACATGTCCTGGCGAAAAAGCCTATTTCTTCATGGCTCTAAAATTTAGATTTTGTTTTTACAGTCTGACGTTCTAAAATCAACAATCTTGCTTAGAAGAAAAATTAATGACTTGACAATCTAAACGAGAATTTGACGATAATTCTTTTTCCCCTTTGAGGGAGTCATGATAGGTGATTATTTATTAAAATGTGCCACTTAAATTTATTATGTATTGCGTGTTTTGTTTTAAATATGTGTTTCAAAAATGTGTATCATTTGTCACAAAATATGTATTATATGCATCGTGCACAATGTATTGTTTTTTTATATGTATTGCGTATTATATGTGCTAAGAAATGTATATTATTTTTGTATTAAAAATGTGCCACTACTTTCCGTGAGAAAAGTTTTATATCTACTTTGTTAGATATAAAACAGAAAGAGACAGAAAGAGACAGAAAGCGACAGAAAGAAACAGAAAGAGACATAAAAATACATAAAGAGAGAGAAAGAGACAGAGTAAGAAATAGACAGAAAGAGACAGAAAGAGAAAAAATACAAAAAGATTAAAAAAATACAAAAACATGATAATTGTCGTATTTCTTAAGCAAACTTAGATAATTCTCTAAGAAAGAGTCAAGGTAACACAATACTTTTTTAATGTTTCTATTTTTCTAATGTTTCTAGTTCTAATATTTCGACGCGAGATGACAGTTATGTTATCATTCGATCGATAATATTCCGCCTTATTCATCCACCTAATTATCATACATTTTTGAAGTTTGCTTTGCATTTTTTTTCTATATAGAAAAATACACTGAAAAGGTATGAAAAATATAAAGTAATAGGAAATTGATCCAATTTCTTAACCAAGTTTACATCATTCTCTAAAAAAAATTCAAAGTACCACCATAATTCTGTTTTAAAGTTTTTAGTATTTAAATGTTTCTAGTTTTCATATTTCAACTTGAGATGACAATTTTTTTTATGATTCGATTGATAATATTCAGCTTTCTCCGTCTCCCCATTTTTTTTTTTTGCATTTTCATTTTTTCTTAGATTTCAGAAAAATTACTAAAAAGAAAGAAAAACATACAGAAAAAGGAAAATGATCGAATTTCTGAAGTAAGTTTGGACCAATGTCTGAGAAAAATTCAAACTAATACCATAACTCTGGCTCAGTGAATGGATAGATCTGAAACTGTATTATAGCTATCAAACTTGGATGTTTGTACGGAACATATATTATAAGCTAAAACGTGACAGAAGACGATAAATATTGTCAAGCCAAAACGTCAAAACGACCAAGAATTCCAGCTGGCATGTTATAGTATAAGCCAAATGCTGTGGTATCTTCTAGAGTATTCCTGGATTAAAAAAAAAGAAGTAGAAAAGAAATTCATTGAAAAGGGATGGGAAAAATACATTTCTACCACTGCATATACAAGAAGCTTTAAGACTCGCGCAATCTTTTAATCTCGAGAAACAAAATTATTCTGCTCCAACCTGATCATTGATCAGAAACAGAAGCAGACCGAATATTTCGCCTGTTTTATCCGATATGAGAAATCTAATTGAACTTCTATCAGAGCAGCATTGTAGAATTATTTTCGAAAAATGGACAAAACGAAAGAAGAAGAAGAAGAAACAAAGGATGATTTAAAATCAGGAATTTCTTTCCAACGTAAGCCAGCTGTAAATTTGTCCAACCTGGCTTCAAAGAGTAATGATAAAAGAAAAGAAACTTGCTTATTTCTAATTGGAGCTGATTCAATGCCATCTATTCAATACTCAAGTTTAAAAAGAATCTCCTGCGAAGAATGAAAATGAGTGGCTTTATTAACAAGCAATTCTACAAATTTCTTTTAATTGCAATTGAGTTTCTCACATAAAGTTAATTGTGATGGAATCAGAATTGTCTCGTATCTTGCAATTAATTTGCCAATTACAAAACAATTATGTATTTGCAGCAGGACTAGGCATTTTCCGTTTCACCTGGCATCTGAAATTCAGATGTTGCGTGGGACTTTGTTTAACCATCAACTCACCAGGTTCAAGGTGGCTGAGCTTGCAGAGTCGCGTCATTAGCCCCCACGCCAAACCAAAGGATAGGTAACACCAAGACTCGAACCACCCGTCCCGAAGAACATGGGATTGCAATTCCAGCGCCCCATCCACTCGAATAGGGTGGATCCGACCAAGCTTGAGAAGCTTCCCGGAGTGTTGTAGAGTTCATGCTATTACGATAAGAAAGCCGATCAACCAGTTATATTTTTTCTTTCACCGGGTTGCAACCCTGGTTAGACGTCTGAATCAGCGAAAAGAGGTAAGACAAGAACCGATTGTTTCCTAACTGCGACCCTTGTTGCAACAAAGAACAGAATAAACCTCAACCTAATGTGTATAAACATTTTGCTCTTCCAGAAAATCTCATTTTTGTGACTACAATTTCAAGCATATTACTAAATTTTTTCAGTAAATTTTACCACTTTTAACTGAAATATAATAATATATATAATATATCATAATAATATATAAAAATAAAAAATCTTTAATCAAACTGTATTTGCTTAAAAAATTTAATAACCAATCATCAAATTGTTCGTGCTCGAAAATAGCTAATTTCATAGATGAATTGACCAATTCAAGCATCCCCTGAATTGCGCAACCCAAATTACAAAATAGGAGGGACAAAAGATCGATTTTTTTTATTTCATTTTTATTGCTTTCAAGCTAAGACAGGTTTCCAAAAGTGGCATAATTTCGTCAAAATCTTAGAGGGACGGGGAGGGGGCGAAGTTGGAGCCAATTTTACCAAGTCAAGTGAAAATGAAAGTAAGAACTGAAAAAATGAGCCACATAGTACCATAAAGGCAAAGATATATTAAAAAAAACTGATCCTTTTCTGGTTTTTTTTTCGGTGAAAAAAAAATGATGCTTGAATTATGTAAAATAATTTTAGTTTTGACAAGACTTTTAAAAACACTAAATTTAAGTTGGAAAGGTAACAGAACCCCCTCCCCCTGCCCCATAACAAGTTACGCCCCCGGTTTCCGATCGTATTCAGCTATGTTATGAATGAGTATTACCCAGTACCAGTCTTTTGTTATCATTACTAATACATTTAAATATCGAGGATCCAAAGATGCAGACTTGATTTTCAAAAAAGAAACATCAATACGGGGATTGCTTGAATCTGCATTTTATATTATCACGTAACACGTATACACCTTGGCCAGGCAAAATCGTAACTCAATATATTCATTTTATTTACCATTATATAATAGTAAGGAAAGATTTAATGGGAAATGGGAACTTCTTGGGAGGGTGTAAAGAGGGAAATTTTTAAACAAATTGCGATGGTCTATGAGCGTGCGTAGCTGTGATGGCCTAAGTCGACTTGGTGCTGTAGAGATTTGTTAGTAGTAGTAGTAGTAGCAGCATAATACCCTGTTGATGATTATCAGATAACTTATCATATCGTTACCATTACTGCACTATTGATAGTGATTTATTGCTAAAAGACTGCAGAAATACTAGTATGCTGTTCATTTACCGTCAAGTAATAGTAAAAGAGCAAAAATAAAAATATTTAATTCAAAAAGGGGAAAAATAAACAAAGAGAACTAATACATAAATAGTTTTAATTTAAAAACTTTTAAAAAATAATACCAACAAATTTACTATTAAGCGACACCATTAAGTTTTTATGAATTACCGTTGAGTAAAAACCGTGACGTTAATCACGTTAAGTCATACGGCTTAAGTGATAAGACACGTTAAGTCACGTTAAGCGATAATACAACGTTGTGTAATAGCAGAAGAGTGAAAATTCAAATATTTTGTATTAATAATTGCAATACCATCTATTTGTGTTCGATATGACAAAAAATGCACAGCTTAGAAAAAAAAAAAAAAAAAAAACAATGAGCACTGGTGTATAATTAATTTTATTGAAAAACTTTAAAACAAAATAATGCCAAAAATTTACCTTTAAGCAATACCATCAAGTGATAATTTACCGTCAAGTGACAACGGTAACTTTCATCACATTAAGTGATAACAGACTTTAAAGCAAGGCTATACCAAACAATTTATGTTAAGCAATTACTAATAACGTTGAGTGACAATTTACCGTCAGGTGATAATATGCCATTATGTAACTGTAGAGAAGCGAAAATTTAGATATTTTATTTTAATGATTGCAATACCATATACTTGTGTTCGATATAATAAAAGATATATATCTAAAACTGGGTCCCAAATGTGACACGTATGTAGCTGCAACATTGCAACTTTGAAAATACCAACGCTGAGAGAACAGAGATTCTCTCCCATGTGCAAATTTGGACAGTCGCTCCTCAAAAGTGACAAACACAGTAGGTTGTTGCTTCCTCTTATTGCCTCCTCCTCTTAAGCCAATACTCGACACACGAACAGGTTCGAGCCAATAAGATGCAGAATGAATCGATTCAGTAATTCTTTCATTCCGTTTTATTCAAGTGTCATTAATCATGCTTAGTTTTTTTCCTCTTTTTTTCCTGTGTTGTAAGAGATTGCATAATTTAGTTGAGGCTTTTGCTAATACTATGAAAGCTGTTTTAAAGTAATGAAATCTTGAATTTTTAAACAAGGGAAAAAACAAATCACTGTTGACTTGCATTTGACATGATTAAAAATTCATAACTAAAAAAGGGAAAAAAACAAAGAAAGCTTGTATATAATTATTTTTATTAAAAAAACTTTGAAGCAGAGTAAAACCAAAAAATAACAGCCAGTCCAATTATATTATATAAAAATAATCTTTAATTTCAATTTAACAAAGTAAAATGATTTTAGTATACATATTTTTTCACTTTGTTTAACAGGGTTTATTGTTAATTTTATCTTTATTGGCTAAAGATACGATGAATGCAAGCATAGGGACATGAGTTCGAATGAGGAATGAAAGGGAAATGCAAGACCGTCTTTCCCTGAAGTTGAGATCTTCTTTGACGTTTTCAACACCTCATTTTGAAGACATGAAAATAAATTAAAGATGTCTCTTTTACCTTTTTTTTCTTTAATATCAAATAAAGGGTGTTACTAATTTATAGATCTCGCTAACATCAACCCGTGCCATACGAATAGATTTGTAAATTCCCGCGTGCCACATTTTGTAAGTGTATTTAACAATTGACTTTCTTTTTTCTGTTTTTTTTTGTGATTGTAAAAGTAACATATTAATATCAAATAAAGGGTTTACTAATTTATAGATATGGCTAACATCAACCCGTGCCATACGAATAGATTTGTAAATTCCCGCGTGCCACATTTTGTAAGTGTATTTAACAATTGACTTTCATTTTTCTGTTGTCTTTGTGATTGTAAAAGTATTATAATTTAGTGTTCTTTTTTAAGTGCTACGATAGCTATCTAATTAAAAAAAATACGAATATTTAAACAAAACACAAAAATGAAGAAATGGAAAAAAACCCAGCACGTCCACAGGGTGAGGTCGGCTTCCAGCCCCTCTTCATAAAATTTAACAATTATATGATGCACGCCATTTTATCTTATATCTTTATGCTGTGTTTTATTTTCCTTTATTCCGAATTTACCCCAAAAATCCATACACATGCACCTCAATCAAATAGATCTCCTTAGATTTATCTCTAAAAATAGAAAAAATGGGCTTTAAAACCCTTTGATGCATTGGATCTTGCCAGTTGCCCCTTCCTTAAGAATATTCTTCTGAAACCCTTAAGACTCTGACCTGTGCGAATCAAGGCTCTGTATAAGTTTGATTCTGCAGAAGGTTTGCAGAAACCTACGGATCGCTAAAGAATGCGTCCAAAAAACTTAATTCCTTGATTGTTATGATTCAATTTTGTTAACTATTTCAGTTTCTTAATATCATTAATAACATCAAACTAACAGCTTTTTTTATAAACGTATTACTTGGATATAACTATGATACTGATCCTCTCCATAAAACAGAGCGAGTTATGACTAAGAAAGAAACAAAAGTTATTGTTAGCATGAAAGGAACAAAACTATGACAATTTGCAATATATGCATATGCATTCCGGGAAACATTATTTCTACTTAGAAAAGAGAGTATTTCCACTTAGAAAAAAAGAAGCATTAAGCGGAAAAATAAAAATCATAACTTTGTGCGACAAGCCGAAGCTTTCTGTGTTGTGGTAATAATAAATAAATATATGTATTTACAAGGCATTATGGCAAATCTGAGCATAATAAACTGTTACATGAAATTAAGTGAAATCAAGTGAAATTAAATTAAGTGAATTTTAAAAAAAAATTAAGTGAAATGTCAATAGAGCTTAAAAAACTGGATCCCCTGTGCAAAAGGACAGAAAAATTATCTATGGAATTTTCTTCAATTTCGGAATCTCTGAATAAGAAAATTTGTGAAGTGGAAAAAAGATCGGAAACTACAGTGGCGGAAGTTCGTGAGCTGAAAATGGAAGTTGCAAAGAATAATAGGATAATGGATAGAATTAAGGCGGATCAAAAAAGTTGCAATGTGATACCCTACAATTTCAACCCATAGATAAGGGGTTCTAGTCTAAGAGAGGACATTCTTAGATGCTTAAATGAAATAGTAAGAAGCACCAGGTTTATGCAGACAGATATTAAAGATATTTTTCCTTTACCTTCAAACCAGAAAGTCAGACCATTGGTAATTAAATTAGCGTCTATGGAATTAAAAAAATCTCTATTTACTTCGGCTGCACTTTTCAAAAGGTTTCATATGTCAGTAGCCCCAGGTTACACTTCTTCAGATTTATTGGCAAGCAGTAAGTTGATATCAATTTTGGATGTCGTGCGTACGGAAGGCCATTTACATCCAAAGCTGAGGGGTGTGAGACTTTTCGTGAGGGATAAGATTGTTGCATACGATAGTGAATTGGGTAAAGTGAAAGAAATTTATCGAGAACAACGAAAGGTTATAGCAGTAGAGGAAACGAGAACCCATGATCATCAGAGTTCCGACTTAAATTGTAATATGTATAGGGGCAATGAAGTAATGGGCAATGCAAGTTCACTCAGTAAAGAAGGATCAAAATCAGTCACGCATGGGACAGTGAATGAAGTTCAGAAAGGAAAACATACGCGTGATGAGATGGCTAGCCCCCATAATGATTTTAAAGAACCTGGGACATCTTACGCTCGTTAAAATCAGAGTAATCAGATTATTTCGCATGAGAGAAGCAAATCAGCAAATTCCGCTGCTAGTGGTCAGAGTTTTGGAAGTGCTGCTTCTGTATTTAGTGGAGAAGGGGGGACCGGGCTGCTTTTGTTGGTGGGCAGCATCATACCCCCGTTAGCCAAGAACCTGCGGTGGATTTAGCTCAGCAGAGTGTGAGACAGAGCAAAAGAAATAGTAAGAACATTAGTCCTTTAGAGCAGGATAAAGGCTGCTCGAGAAAGGGAGACGATTCAGGATTACGAATCATTTGGACCTCGCCAGATAATGAAAGCTCCGGTTTTTTTTTTATCAGGAGAATCCTAGTTGGGGAGATATAGTAGTGCCTGGGAACCAGTCAAAATTGCCAGAATAGGGAATACAGGGCCATAGTGAATTGTCTATACGTTTTGTAGTTTGGAATTTGCAAGGTTACTAGTAGGGAAAAGCTAAAAATCTATTAGAGTCAAGTGCACCAGCCGGTTGTGAAAGTTGGGATGTTGTTTGCCTTGTGAGACGCGGAATTCTCTAGATGAGTTTTCGTCATGTGAAGATTTTGATGTTTTTAAGTGTAGGAGAAAAGTTTCGGCAAAGGGTAGATATTATTGAGGAGTTTCAGCGCTTGTAAGGATGGGTGTATTTTATTTATTTCGTAGGCTAGAAAGTGAGTCTGAAAATTTATTATGGTTATTATTATCAGTTGAAAATGTTCACCTTGTTGTGTGTGTTGTTTATTTGCTTCCGAATAATAGTTCCTACAGACGTGAAGATACAAAGGAATTGATTGAAAATCAAAAACCCAAACACATCCAATCAAATTTTGAGATAGCCATTTTGTTCATATAATTGAAATTTCTGGAAATTAGGTATTTGAAGACGACAAGCCCCCCACAGCCCTCAGGGCAAGGGTTGTAAGTTATGCCCTGGGGACATAAAAGGTTTTTTATAGAAAGCGTTGTCGTAAAAACTTCAAAAAGGGCTATTTTTTGGAAACTGAGAGGCCTGTTGTCATTTTTAATAGTCGAAAGTAATCGGAGGGAGAATCACCCCCCCCCCACCCACCCACACGCCCCAACATTTTCCAAACATTTCCGAACAACATTTTGATATATCCGTGTTGTTCAACGTAGTTGAAAGTTCTGGAAATTAGGTCTTTGAGGATGACAGCCCCCCCACAGCCCTCAGGGCAAGGGTCATCAGTTATGCCCTTGGGGCATATAAGTTTTAATAGAAAGTTTTGTTGTAGAAGCTTCAAAAAGGGCTCATTCGATTGGAAATTGAGAGGACTAGTGCCTTTTTATTAGTCGAAAAATGATCAGAGGGCAAATGCCCCCCCCCCGCCCATCATTTCCCGAAACACTTCCAATCAAAATTCGAGATAGCCATTTTATAAAAAATGTTTTAAATGTTTTCATTTTATAACTTTAAGAAATCAAAAATTAATTACTATTTTAAGGAATAAATATCAGCATATGTATATTAAACTGACAATGCCCATTTTTTTCCATTAAATTCATTTGAATATTTTCAGTAAAGTACAAATTATATTCTGGCTTTTAGAAAGCATAGGGGTTCAGAACCCTAATCATATTAATTTCTGCTCGTTCTGAGCTTGACTCTGTTATTTATTTTAATTTCTATTTGTTTTGGTTCTTATCGTGATTGTGGTAAATGTATGCTTGGTAGATTGTTTGATTCTATTTTTGTTCATTTTGGGTTAAATGGAGTTCATTACTATTTTTTGAAAAACTTATTTTGTGGAAAAAGTTTTTTAATTTATACTAGCGAAGAGGACGAGTTGCTTGTTCGTGCACCCCTTTTAAATGAACCAGGTTAGAATTTTTCTTTGGAGAAGGAATGTGAGTATGCTTTCCCTATTAGGAAAAGTAGGGATAGGTCTCGGAAAATAAATAGATGAGGAAGGAATTTAATAAAGTTTTGATCTTACGGGTGATCTTCCGTGTTATAATGGGTTTAGCCCGAGCTAATTGATTATATTTTATGTAGTTTTTCTCTTTGGCCCAGGGCGTTCGACCTCAGGGTCCTAGAGTTGGTCGTTTCTGACCATCTGCCAGTGAGTATTAAGCTGAGAGCGTGTATTTGATGGCTTGAAAGGGGGAATGAAAGGTCTACATGTGAGGAAAGGATCCGTAAACCAGTTTGGATAGCCAAGGAGAAAGAAGAATTGGTTAAAATAAAACTAGAAAGTGAGGAATTTCAGAATGATTGCCATTCGATTTTGAATTTTTCAGAATCAGCTGAATTGCATCAAACTGTTTCAGTAATTACAGGTAGACTTTATGAGAGATCAAGCCTTTACCTCAGGATAACACCTGAGGATAGGAAACATCTCTGAGCTCAGAAACAGATGAAGGATTTTCGATGAGGAATGTAGGCAGAAAAGGGAAGAGGTGATTAGAGTTTTCAGGCTACTTAAAGCAACAGACCCATTGGATCAGGAAACGAATTTGCGCAGGCTAGCTAAATATAGGAAATTAGGGTCAGATTATAATAGGGTTAAAAAAGTTAAAAAGAGAGAGAGGCATATGAAAATTAATGAGAAAATTAAGAGAGCTTATAGTGTGAATAACCCTAGAGAGTTTTGGTCGGTAGTTAAATGTTCAATTCAGGGCCCGGGAATACGAGGAGATGTCCCAGCAGTTGAGATGTGGCCAGATTATTTTGAAAATAGGGAGTCATTATATGTCAGGGCGAACGAGTCGAATGGTTTGGAGGATAGAGAGTTAGGTCTAGGGACGGTAACATATCCTTTAAGACAGAATGATTACGATTTAATTAACCCTGTATCTCAACAAGAAATTTGGGATCAGTTAAAAAAGATGAATGGTAATTCGTGTCCAGGAACAGATGGTATATCTACAAAGGCCCTGAGGTTAGGAAGGACAACTTTAATACCCATGTTGACCGCAATTTTCTCGTTTGTAGTAGAGAAAGCTTGTTGGCCTCGCTCATGGGACATTTCTGTAGTAGTGCCTCTTTTTAAGAAAGGTAATAGGAAGTTACACGAAAATTGTAGGTCTATCTTTATGGGGAATGTGGTAAGTAAATTGTTCTATAAGGTTCTGGAATTTAGGCTAAGAGATTGGTTACATAAGGAGGAATTACTTAGCCCGATGCAAGCGGGATTCAGATCGACATTCAGCACTGTTGACCACATTTTTACTTCAGATGTATTGAGAAGGAAATATGCTAGAGGGAAAAATAGTCGGCTATTCGTAGCCTTTTTAGACATGAAAAGTGCTTTTGATTCGGTAAATAGAAATAGGCTTGCCGTCTTGCTTTGTGGCAATAATAGCAGATATGTATCGGAGGGTGAAATTTGTTATGAAGGCTATGGGAAATTTTTCTAAGCTGGTTATGTCTCATGTGGGTGTGAAACTAGGATGTACTTTATCTCCTAAGCTTTTCTCCTTGTTTGTTAATGATTTAGATAGGTTTACGAAAAATAATGGAGCCCCTTATGTATCTTTGGATTGGTTTAGGCTATCATGCATTTTATTCGCCGATGACATAGCTCTAGTGGCAGATAGTAGAGATGATCTTCAGAAGCAATTAGATATAATAAAAAGATATTTAGAAAAGAAGGATTTAGAGTTGAACGCTAAGAAGTCAGTAGTATTAGTATTTAGGAGTAAAGGAAATGTTGATTCAGAGGTTCATTTTAATTTCGGAGGAAAGGTGTTAGAGGTTAAAGAAGAATTTGTTTATTTGGGTGTTAAGTTTAGTACATCAAGGGGAATATCTAGGCATGTAAAGGATTGTAATTTAAGGGGTAATAGGGTAATAAATATGCTTCTGAGAAGTCATTTAGGTCAGCTAGCTGACATGAGGACCCAGAAAAGAGTTTTCCAGAGAAAATATCTTCTAGTCTACATTGGGGCTCTGAGGTTTGGGATTTGCTAAAGCAGCTAAGCTAGAAGTCGTTCAGCTAAGATATTTCAAGAGAATTTTAGACTTGAAGGATTCATTTAGTTCAATGGTACTGAAAGGAGATTTGGGGCTTTTCACTTTAAGTAGTGCTAGATTGGTAAAGTAGTGGTAAATGGTAGTGGTAAAGTAGTGCTTTAAGATTGGTTAGAATGGTAAAATTATGGGGGAAGATAATTAGGCTACCGAGAGGTCGGCTTCTTCAGTCAGCTTATTTGGAGAGCTTGAAGGACGGTAACCGTGATTCATGGCAAAATCAGGTCAAGAAAATACTGGACCTTTGTGGCCTTTCGGAGATGTGGAAAGAAGGAAAAGGCCCTATGGGTGAAACCGTGTCAGTATGGAAGGAAGTCAAGCGAACCCTAAATGATCAAGAAATCCAAGAGTGGCAAGCCCATAAGGACCAATCTATGTCTTTGCGGTTTTACTCCCAAGCCAGAGACTGTTGGGGGGAGGAGGTTTATTTTAAATTTGGGTTGAATAAAGAAGATTTGAAGAATTTGTTGTTGGTAAGAGGGGATAGTTTGGATTTAGGTGAGAGAAGGAAATTTTTGGAAAAGTTTAGGCTGGCGGCTGGCCCTTATTTTTGCCCAATGTGTGGATGTGTGAATCAGAACTTATTTCATTTTGTATCCGAGTGTGAAGAGCTATCTGAGTTGCGGAACGAATGTTTTGGACGAGTGTTTAGGAGTGAATGCTGGTAAATGGACCGGATAGCTGAAAGAAACGAATATGCTATTAAACAGTTGTGTAAGTTTCTTCGTTTAGGAATTAAACATAGAGAATCATGTTTGAGGGGATAACTTGTTACGGTTTTTTAGGATTTTAATTTTATTATGATTATTGTTTGTTGGTTAAAATGTTGAACCTTGATGTGTTTCTCTTTTTTTCGTTTTGTTGTTCTTTTTTCTTTTTTTTTTGATTTTTATTATTCTAAAGTTGTATTTTGTTCCAGAGCTTTGTTCGTAGACTGTATTATGTGTTGCTATGGCCCACAGGCTTTTTGCAATAATTTTATCTTATCTGTGACCAAAATGAAGAGAAAAAAAAAATTCTGCTTACAAAATTACTACTCAGGAAAACAAGCATTAAGGGTAAATTAAAGCTTTGTAATATATGCATATGCAATCCCGGTATTGTAAGTTGTTGCCCAACAAAAGTAAGTACAAAACATTAATTCCCTCTAGAATCTAAATTCGTGTATACCTTGGCAATAACAAAGCCTCAATTAACACCTGCCTTATGAGGTTCGTATCAAACCCACTAGGAAAATCACAAGACTTAACATTCTAACTGTTTTCCTCAGAGTAAAATAATGAATGCTGTCAAGTAACCCAGTGTAACTCCAGTTTTTAATTTGCAAAGTATCTGATAGAACTGCCAACATGGACAACTAACTCTTTTCTGCAGAAAATGTATCGATTGGTAAACCCAGCTGGGGTTATTGAGAAGCGTATTCGTGATTTTTCTACTGAATATCAGGAGTCTTCCCATTTTTGGTCTTTTCTGTTTGTCCCCCCTTCGTAGCTGTCAAAGTTTTTTTTTTTTATTTCTATTGTTTCTTTTTTGTTTTTCTTGATTTTTTTTTCTTTTCTGGGCCCAGCCTAGTTTTTTTTTTATGACGGGTCATAAATTATGATGACAATGATGAATTTAGCCAACAATTTCCTAATTTGGTCCAAGGTTGTTATATTGCTTATATCACAGGTAGTTTAAGTTTTTTATTTTACTTTTTATCTCTGACAAGAAGTTATATTGCCTGTGGCACCAGTATTTTCGACCCCATTAGTGCCAAAGCACAAAATGTTCCAGCTGGTTCTAGTTTAAAATAGTATTTTATTAGTATGTAGACTTACTTCGACAGTAGAGCTCCCCTTCTCTTTCACAAAGCGTTATGGATTCGAGTCTTTTTGAACAGCCACTGCAAACAAAACAGGAGATATGCCATGCCTTTCCACCTCCCATCATTTTCTCTGCCATGTACACAGCTTTTCCTGGATTAGAAAGAATTTCGATGATACAAGACTATTATAGACAGAAAATACTTGGTTTCTTTAAAGATAATAAAAACGACAAAAAAAAAACGTTTTTGGAAGAAAAATATAAAATACGAAATCGTATTCCAAGGTGTTATAAAATGTCCTTGGTAGCTTTTCAATTTACGACTTTTCTTACCGTGGTGCAAGTAACCTCTCTACTATAACTTTTTCAATCAAACTATAATTGATGGCAACGTCGGCCGAAAACTTACATCTACCTCATTCATTCTCATTATCTCATTACATAATTGATACGGAATCTCACTACAATCCTGCACATTGCATGAATTCTACAGAAATTTGGGCACAATTTGAGTTCAAATCTTTCCGACAATTTTATGGTTGTGCGTGTTTTTCTTTCTTTTGGCATAAAATCACCACCTTTTTCTCCGATATAAAAGCACTATGGAAAAACATGCAATGTAGTCAACTTGAAGTGACCGTGATTAAAAAACCCTGTTATAAGTATGAAAAGTATTTTATTTACAGTATGATCTACTAAAATTTATTATTATGAAGCATGAAAGGTTGAACAGTATTTTATTTAAAGTATGATCTACTAAAAACTTGTGCAAAGTATAACATAATCAAATTCTGCCATGAATGCATTGGCAAATGTCAGCCAAAATCTGAAAATTTCTTTGAAACTTTGAAATTTTACGAGGATTATTTCATTCTTGCAAACCAAATACTATTATTCGACGCTTAATTACAATTTTTGCTTTCCTAGTATTCATTAAACCCTTTAGAGAATAATGAAAAAAAAACAAAAAAAACGTAGGGATGCGAGCCATGGGGCTGACCCTTAGCTCCATTTCGTAAAATTTCCCTCAGAAGAAAATTCAATCGCAGAAATACAAAGCATTCTGAACTTGTGTGAATATTCAGAAGGGTGTTCGTTGTTTCTGACTAATGGGCAAGACAGACACAGCCTTTTCTTCCGGATCTTCAGCAAAGTATGCATGCAAACGACATGCTGACTTTTTCATGAGAAAAAACGGCGTTTTATTGGCAAATATTTCAAATTTTCAAAATAGAAATGAAAAGTTTAGCACACGAAGCCATTGATAAGCCTGTTAAGTGAAAACAGATGAGCCTAAACCTCGATAGAAAGTATTCCCACGAATCATATTTTTAAAATATTCATTTTTGTCCAGGGCATATTCCCAAGCATCAGAATAAAGATCGTTCTATCAAAAGCAGGCGTAGAATCATAGATTTATAACTCGAATAGATACCATACAACATAGAAAAAGCGTAGACGATACACGAGTCGGTAAATAGCCGCCAAACATCTACCATGAATGGTGGCAATAATTTTAAGCAGTTTCGAGAAGCAGAACTCAACACACACTGTTGGCCTGGAACGACATCAGGTCACTGTTGGCTGGGAAAAACACAAAAACCTGGCAATGCACATGCTGTCTGCAACCTTTTATGGACTGATACAACTATGCATATAATAAGCCTCTTTTGATTGATGACGATCTATCTTAGCTTGGGAAATGGTGAGTTTATCAAGCCCTTAAATCAATATTACTTAGATCTGGACCTAAAAAATCACCTACTTTTGATTGGAATTGCTCACCACTCATATTTACACCATCCCAACCAATTAAATGAAAACGGCCCCAATAGGTCAGTTTCGCGCGTTTAGTTATCATCTATGACATGCATGTCACAGTTGCGGAAGTTTTATTATGACTATTTTTACGACTATTTTATGACTATTATGACTATTATATTATGACTATTTTATGACTATTTTTATGAATATTTTATGACTATTATAATTTTTAGTATGAAAGCGTTCGGATCCCTTTAACTGGATGAATATTGCAGCAACAGACAAATATCCTACTTCAAGAGACTGAAGAGGGCTTATGGTATTTTCATTAGTTTCTTAAATAAGTAGGACAGACTTGGTGGATTTCGGTTTAAGTAGCCTCAGTTTCAGTTTAAGTAGCCTATTTTACAAAATCCGGACATGGATCATCTTCAATTGAAATTTCTGTGAATCATGTTAATTAGAAGACCCTAATTAATTTAACAAGAAACCTTAAACGATCACTTCAGAAACTTTTAAAGTTATTTTTTGTGTGATGACAAAGTATATGCTCGTAAATTAAGTTTGATTTGATTCAGTTTCATAAAATGAATACATCCACTCAGGATAATACACATGAATTTGTTTAGGGTGGCGGTAAACAATTCAGAATGGTGTATAGAACAAATAAGAAAGACGTATGTTTGAAAGATCCGGAAAATTATGTGAAATATCTTTAAAATCTCAAGACTTGAGAATACCTGAATGCGGGAATGGCTCATTAAATCTAGGCTTATGCTTATCTTTTCTTTTGCTTTTGTTGGATGCACTGTATTGATTCGTTGCGTATGTTGCATAGATAGGTTCCACGAAAAAGATACCAGGTTACTGTAGGGTAGGTATATACTAGGCCACATGCTCTGTAGGGTATTAACCATTGCGCAAAACACTCAGCTGAAGATTAAGACGCCAGTCCAATAGATGTCAAGAACGGCTGGATTAGCAATAAGAACGTGTTTTTAAATTATTTTTCTTTCATCTCATTGAATCGCCTTGTTTTACCTCACTTTTTATCAGTCCTGGTTGAACTTCGCTGAAGTGAGGATGCTGGGACTGCTTTGAAAAAATTTTAATTTTTGTTTTATTGATTGCATGTTGTTGTGAGTCTTTTTTCTTTTATTTATTTTTGTCTTGCTGAGGACGGCCCTTGGACATAGGCCAAACATTCATTCAAATTATCTTTACTGTCTTGCAAAAAGATTTCCCTATCGTTCTTCGTGCTTTTGTTGTTAGTCCAATAGATATGGACAGTACCTACACTGGCCAAAATTATAAAGGTCCTAACTAGGTCCGAAATTTTTTTACCATCATGTAAATCGGATCCTCTTTGCCTTACGTGAACCTTATTTGGGGAGGGGACGATAGTCTAGAGATTTAAGGGAAGAGAGACCGTAAATTTTGGGTAAGAAGAGATTGTGACAAAAGAGTGCAGTGAAGTGACGGAAGAGTGCTCGACATTGTGTGAAGAGTATTTACTAATAATAGCTGAGGGTGGTTACATGATACCAAATTATTCACAGTGGGAAGGGGGGGGGTAGGACTATCAAAAAGGCAAAAACGGGTGATTGTGAATAAATTGTACGGAATTACAGGCAAAACTGTACAAATCCAACAATTTAAGCAAGCTAGGCCGGTATGGACCTTGTAGAGAGAAATTTTTATTCAGCAATTGTGAAGCAAAATAACATGTTATAGGATTTTTGGATCCAAAGATTCATATGCGTGGCTACGATTAATACTGCATAATGCTAAATCAATTCGTGTTTCAGACACAGCTGTTTTACCGGGTGCATTCAAATATTTTTCTTATAAAAGCCTAAGCAGCTAAGGTTAGTCATTTCATGCCATCTGAGGTTTTCGACTTATTTTATACACTATGCCTGATGGCGATAATTCAGCTATTTATGCTTAAAGCAACAATAGTAAAAGGAAGGGGTACCTCCCTGCAGTGAGTGGACTTTACTTTTAGGTGGTTTCCCTTTCAATTTACACGAATCTATCGAGCAGAAAAATGTCATTAAAATTCACGCACAAATCAGCCCAACGAAAAAGGGGAAAAAATAATAAAAATCTATGGAGTCCCCCCCTCAAATACCTGGATCTGCCACTGAACCAAAATTTCATTGAGGAAATACTTCGATTATGTTTATCCAAATGATATACTCCCACTCATAAACGAAGGTCACGTATAGAAACGAAAACAGTGACCACGTATAATATTTTAGCTTACAATGGGGCGGGAGTTTATTAAAAAAAAAACTTACAAATGATAGCCAAACCCTATTACCACCACCACATTAGCTTCTTCATGACGTCTTCCCATTAAAAATTTTCTCTTACGTACTCTACACTTTTCCGTAATTTTAATGACAAATAAATTATTCTAGTGCTATTCTTATTCAATATTTAGACTCTACAGTTTTGATTCCATCCACGAAAATACAAAATTCGCATCTCTTGAAATTTAAAATTAAAACTTTTATTATATTTTGCTGCAATACCTTGCGTTATCACTGATATGCTTAAGTATGTAAGCAAGATATCTATTACTTCACAGATTAAAATAGCATACAAGCTTAGTACAGATTAAAACCTTCGAAAAACAATGGGCTTATTATTAATTATCCAGTAGTTTACTGAATATTAATTTCCAGAAATTAACAAGCCTCTTTGTTGGAAGTCGATGAGCAACATCAAGTCACCTGAGCTTCAAATCCACATTTCACTTGTTGATTAATTTTCATAGCAATAAATGAAATAATAATAATATAACAATTATAATAAATAACATTAATAATAGTAAATAATTTAATAATAATAATGAATAATAATAACGAATAATTTGCTAGATGTTTTCCAGAGAAATTGCTTAAGAATTGTTCTGGGTACCCGGCTGACTGACCGTATTTCAAATAATAGGCTGTACGAAAAATGTGGTTCAATACCGCTTTCTAGGGCTATAATGAAAGAAAGGTTGAGGTGGCTAGGGCACGTTGTGCGGATGAAGTATGCCAAAGATTGTTCTTTTCGGCCAACCGTCTAGGGCTAAACGGATTGCAGGTCGCCCTCGTCTGGGGTGGGAGGACGTCATAAAGAAAGATTTAAAGGAAATAGGAACTTCGTGGGAGGGTGTAAAAAGGGAGGCTTTGAACAGATTGGGATGGAGGAGGGGCGTGCGTGGCTGTATTGGCCTCAGACGGCTTGGTGCAGCGGTAAGTTGTAAGTAGTAGTAGTAATGAATAATAATATAACAAAGAACATAGTAATAATTAAAAAATAACAACTGTAACGTATTTACATCTAATTGATTTCTGACAGAAAAATAGCATTTATTCGACAATTTAAAACATCCTCTATGTCCACTTTCAAGTTTTCAATGTCAACTCTTAGGAACAAAATGCCATCCATCGCTCATGATTTTCTTTATTGTACTTATTGTCAAGTCTCCAATATAGTCCAATATGTCAAAAGTCATTGACACTATGAAAAAATTTCGAAACAAAAAAAATTAAATTAAAAAAATAATAATAACTGTTGAATAATTTAACTATTCGAAAAAAAAAGTTTAAACTGTAAACTAACAATTATAAAATGTTTTATATGTTAGTTTACAGTTTAAACTTTTTTTTTTCAAATAGTCAAACTACTCGACATTTAAATTGTAATTTCAACCTCAATATTATGCATAAGGTTAAAAAGAAGCTGATCCAAGACAAGATTGTTAACGACGCGCATATGCAGACTGTATAATGAAACCCTGTAGTATAAATTCAGTTTTCATTTTTTTTTTTTTTTTTTTTTATGGTTTTGTAATTTCGTAGCGCCCAGTTTAAAAGCATTTTTCTCTGTGTAATTGTAATTTGCGCTAACTTCTTTTAGCATAACATCCTCCCTTGATAGAGCCTTGAAAATACTATTTAAATCCACCCTTAAATTTTATCGAACTACCAAAGCTGTGACATTTAACATCGATAACGTGCGAAATTTTGTTCAGGGAGGAGGAAGCTTCAAAACGACATGTTTTTGCCAATAAAATGCTAAATAGACTTCCAAGTCTTGCACAATTTTATGTACTCTTCGGGGGGGGGGGGGGGGAGGGCTTCCTCCGTATCTTCCACGGATCATAGATTTCCTTTAACAATTTATTACAATAAAAAATAAGATTATTTCTGATTATTTAGCAAATTTGACAGATGGCTCTTCTTTCGGTCTCAAGATTTCTCCTAAAGTTCAACCATTTCCTTGATGTTCTTATTTTATTAGCACTAATTAATTAGTGATAGCTCAAACATACAAATATACATATATATATATATATATATATATATATATATATATATATATATATATATATATATATATATATATATATATATATATATATATATATATATATATATATATATATATATATATATATATATACATATATATATATATAATATATATATATATATATATATATATATATATATATATATATATATATACATATATATATATATGTATATATATATATATATATATATATATATATATATATATATATATATATATATATATATATATATATATATATATATATATATATATTATATAGGGAGAGGTATATACAGATTTAAAAGAAATTAGAATCGACAAGGTTTCTGCAATGTGTGAGGAACAAAGTATTTTGCAAGATCAAATTTGCATAGAAGTCTGAGAACCTGAAAATGCTGGAAAATTAGAAGAGGAGGAATCAGGTCTTAGGACTTCCCTTTGTTACACTTAATCTGGCACACAGACGGGTGGGGATAATTAAATAATTGTCCTATTGTATAACAAAATAAAAGTGAAGATTGGGTCAACAAATAGTAAAAAAAAGAGGAAGAAAAAGACAAACCACATCTCGCACAGAGGTCCGCTCCACCAAATTTCTTAGGACCAGTGGGCTTTGGAGCCGGAGGACCAAGCAACGGAGCTACATGGGCTTGAGCCAAATGAGAGACGTTACTTCGCACAGGTCCATTCTAGGGGAAAAATAGACAGTGTCAATCCAGCAAACAATAGAAAATATCAAAGACCGCATCTGTAAACCAAACCTACGGATGGGGGTGTGGGGATATATTATGCGAGCGTAAAAATAGAAATGGGCGAATAGTCAGATATGCGTGTGGATGCGGCAAAACAATGAACAGGCAAAATTCCATTAAAAATCTGAATCATAAAAAATGCAAAAGAAATAGGTGATGAAATTTTATAGACACTATTAGGGGTTTAACAATACAAGACTAGCAATGACTAACAAATATGTATTTCTTCGATTTAACAAAGAAATCAAATATACTTAAAAAAAATTAATGGAAGTAATTGAAAAAAACTTTTTCAAAGAGCGCATATTTATTTTAATCCAAAAACGAAATGTTCTCTCCCCTTTCCTTCTCTCTAAGTCTCTCTCTCTCTATCTCTCTCTCCCCCCCCCTCTATCCCTCTCTCTCTCGACGCGTTGTTATTAGCAGGAGTTACAAACTTTTTAATTATAGTTGGTACAATTGATTGACAGAAACAAGTACTCAGCAACAGGAATTCTAGCAACAAAAATCCCAAAAAGGATAGTATAGTTTCATTTTAAATTAACTTGGTATAACTACACTTCTAGTCAGTTAAACATAGGAAAATATTCATCCTTGGTCTAAAAAAGAGCGAGGATTTTGAGAAACAAAATATTTTGGACTTTAGCCATAAAGTAGAGGTCAAAGAGACATTACAAAAAAAGCGAAAAAAGTGAAAAAAAAACTCAGACAAAAAGATGACAGAAGTCAGCGTTAAGAAAAATATATTCATGGAAGAAAAACAAAAAATGCCAGCAGATTAGAAAGTACAACATAAACCTTCTCGATCTCACCCCTTTCAGTTCGTTTTTTTTTAACCTACTTTTAAAAAGCAGCATATTCTTGTAGCTGTACTCAAGTGTACTAGAGAACATTTTTTTTTAATATTTCTTTAGTGAGTAAAATTACTTTACTTCAACTATGCTGTCGTCCTAAGTCAAGGAGCCGTATCTCAACTTACTTACGGTTAAAACTTGAGAAGCACATGGATGTTTCTCTGTGATCAGATTGTGATTAACATCTCAGCCGGATGTGCACTAACCTTGACTTTTTGAAAGCTTCAATGGGCGTACACTAGCTAAGCTATACTCGTCTGTTGCACCACCTCAAGTTTTGTATCCCCTCAGTGGAATTGTAAGAGTGCAACTGATAAGCAGAGAGTAAGATCTGTATTTTGGAAATATCTCTAATTTCTTCTGAAGCAACCTTCTTAACAAAGAGATACTACCCTGCTACATGGAGTTGATGTGCCCAACTCCCTAGATGTTATCGAGAGCCAAGATGCTGTAGCCGAAAAAAAAAAACTTTTGTACCCTCGGTTCAAATAGATTATTAGTACGGTGGGTTCAGAATCTATGAATTTTTGAAGAAAAAACAGAAGCTTCTGGCTATGGCCATATGCATGAGAGGGGCACCTAGTTTTAATTCGACTTGTACAAAAGTAATGAAAATCAATGTAAAATACTTTTAATACATGCCCACGGGAAGATTTTTTTGTATCCCCCCCCCCCCGAACAAAAATCCTGACATCTGAGCATCCTGAGAATCATATAAAAATACTGCAAATACTAGTATGTTCAATAAAGAGTTCTGAGTTTAAGAAGGTTGGCTACACATATGAACCTGACGAATAAAATTACATAGCACCTTTTAAATAATCACAGCCGATTTGATAGACATACCTTAATTTTTGAAGTAATCTAAGTTTTTCTTTACTAAAATATTGCCAAGTTAATATTTAGCAATCTCCAAGCAATATTTATCCTTTCTATTGAGTATTAATGCGGATCACTGGCGTATCAACGAGGGCCCCCCCCCAGATTTTTCTGGCGCCCTCTTTCCTTGTTTTTTTCCTTTTTCACTTTTTTTAAGTACAAATTTGTCAATTTGGTCAATTATTGGCACCTTTGTCACATTGCCCCTCCCCCCAAGATTTTGCTCTAGATCTGCCCCTGATGGGGATCGATTTCTTTCGTTCTAACATGGATAGAACTGTAAACACGGAAAAAAGAACGCTCATTTAAGGCTTAGAATGGTGATACAGCACACGTACACATCACATTAGCACACAGGACTATACCAGGTGGTCAAGAAGGATATTACATTGATTATCACCGAAAAATTCAAAAATTGTAAAGAACACGCAAGTTTCGGCTGTATAATAAGATTATTCCAATAAGGTTATTCCATAATTGGCCCCCTCCCGAGTCAAAATTTTATGTAAAAGTATGCTATCATGTATACAAATATCAATCCCAGGTAGAAGACGGCACTGACTTTCCTACTGAGAATTAAAAATACAATATGCAGTTTTTATAAGAGGTTGTTAGAAAACTGGAGCTTTACAACCACGTCACAGATAAATAGGACAAAGGCCAAATTTTTCCTAGAAATAAAAATTAGTTGCGTAGAAAACTTGCAATTAAAAACTGGCCTTTTGACCTCTTTAAAGCATGATTGATACGCTTGACTTTGTTGAATCTTTTCCACAACATGGAAGCACGAATATCTGGTTTTGCAAATATTTGAAAAAGAAGCAGAGGAGAAACCGTAAAAATAAGACAAAACTAATTTTAACAGAGAGTAAACACGATTTTTATATTTTCTTCCCTCCTTTTTTTTGTTTTCTATCTTATTAGCCAGCAAGATATGTGTATAGCCTAGGGTTAGCTAATAAATATAATTTTCTGAAATTAAACAAGTAAGAATTTTTGAACCTTGAACTGATATTGTAGCAAGTTTGGACGGGGAAACAGCACCAAGATTGTCAATTTTTATATGTGCTTTGAATTTACATATTCTAAATTGTACCAAAGTCACCCTCCCCCAAATGCCTGGTTACAGCCCTATGCCAAGCCCTACCGATTCCTGATTTTGTTTTTCGTATTCTTATTTGTACTAATTTCAGTAACACTGCAGTTAATCCCCTTTTCTGAATGAAACTCAATAATAACAAGATTCTTACTGCACAACATTCATCAAATTTCTGTTTATTGAATTTTAAGGGTCACTTCCGGTTTAGCTGTGTTCCAGTCCCCCCCCCCCGTAATAGCCTGATAAGGCTTTAGGCAGTAACGTCAATGTTTGGGGTGACAGGGCATCTGCCCTCCCTACATTTAGAAAATACGTTTGTTGTGGGATATTTTCATTGAAAACGCTTTTTTTGTGGTATTTTCGTTAAAAGAATTCAAGAAGTGACCAATAAACATATATTTTTGTGAATGTAATGAAGCAATACTTTAGTTACTGTTGTGCTTAGTTCATAAGAGACGATAAAATTGCGATTTTTTAATCTTTTTATGCTTGTTTTTCATTTCTGGCAATCAAAAGTATTCATTAGGGGGGAGGGGATCTAGGAATTCGGAACTCCAAAGAAGGAACAATTGGCTGCACACTCTACTGTGACGAATATCCCCGATATTTACTTGTCTTCCTCTTTTTTTTTGTTTTTACGTCAACGGGGAAATTAGGAGGAGATAAATGTCCATTAAAAGAAATAAATAAAAGAAAATAAAAACTCTTGTGCGACTTCCCAGTCTTAGGACCATTATTTTTTTATTTCACGTGAAGCAGTACCAGTATCTGTTAAACACTCCTTAATCATTTTTAAACATTACCTTATACCCGGTTCCATCGTCCATACTAAGAACTCCAGCGCCTCCCCCATATCCATAGCCTTTAGGTCCAAACTTCTTTGAGTAGCAAGACCTGCAGTAAAGTTCATCATCATGTTCTGCGGCTGTTGTACTGTCAAGCATCTTTCGGCAAGCAGCTGTGTAGGAAAGAACAATTAAGAAAGTTTTATAAAAAGCTTAAACCAACAAAATAAAAACAACCAAATTTTCTGGAAAATTAGGATAAGTTTAAAGCCCCAATTTTTCTTAAATTTCTAGGCACTTCTTATTTAAATTATCTTATAAAATGTGTTGTTTATTATTACACCTCCAAAAAAGACCAGTTCTATAGCTGGCCCCTACCCTTTAAAAAACTACGTACGGGCCTAATTCTGATCGCCTATCAGAAGACGCAGTCCCTGTTGAATAACCCACGCTTAAAAAGCTTATGAAAAGGAAATCAAACTGTTCACGTTTGTGAACACTAGCAAATACTACCCATAGGCTCCAAATTTGAGGTGGGGGGGGGGCTCTCAGCCATACAAGTATGCTGAGAAAGGGGAAGGTATTTAGGAATGTGCCTCCAAAAAGTTGCGATATTTTTATGGTTGCCTGATTATCTTTTATAATCCCTACAAGTCGTCTTTATTCTTTTGCCTCCGAATAATATTGGGCTCCTTCAAAAATATTTATGTGTACAAGGATGGGCTAAATGGTCATATCCAGAATCCAAACAGTCCTTTGACCCTGGTCTTCTAAATCTGTGACCTTACATCAGTTTCCTCAGAATACAGGTCCCTCAGCAATTTTTTAATCTCAAAATTTTTATTTTGCAAATTGGCTACATTTTGTCAAACGGGAGCTCAGAAAATAGAACTTGTAGAAAAGGAGTAACGAAAAAAATTTACAGGACTTATTATCAATTTAATAGCCTAAACAAACAATTATAAAAAATAGATATAAATCTATTTTAAAAAATTATAAGGGAAATCCAGATCTAAAAATATTAAGTTATGATTTTCCTTTTTTAACAACTTTCGTTCTTAATGTCTATTATATTGACTTAAAAAATCCTTTATAAAGTAAGTAAGAAGACGTACAAGTAATAACCTCTTATATATGAAAAATGAAGCGTATTTGAAGTAATATCTGGTTTTCAACGTGGATACGTTTTCCTTTAAATCCTACCGGTACATTTTTTTGCTCTGTAAGATTTAAAAGAAAGTCCAATGCAGATTGACATTGTTTGGTCTTCTGAAAACAGGAAATTATATCAGCTTTCGAAAACTTGAGTTCTTCAGTGGATTTTCAATTGTCAATTCTCATATTTTGCAAATTTGCTACGTAAAAACACAGCACCGTAGAATAACATCGGATCCTTATAGAATTCTAAATTATCCATTCCGATTTCCCATTATCTGAGCAAAAATTTCTATATATTTTATACATTCTTGAGAAATAATACTAGAAATTCCCATTTCAACACACTAATTTTTCCTTCTCATTTCTTTAAAACACTTCCGATTTTCATTCCAATAGTCCTTAAGTTGAATAATGCTATGAAAATAAGCAAGAAAACGAAAACTGTTCTGTATGTGAAATTGAAGCACAAACTTGAAAATAATTTCCAAAATCATCAGAGCATATTTATTTCCTTGAATTCCTAAGGGAACTTCTTTTCTGGTATAAGCAAGCTTTGCAACATTTTCTTTTTTTTGCAACATGGGTAGACACATATCGACCTTCTGAAAACTCGAAGTTAAATTGGTTCTTCCAAAAGAGGATTATTAGATTTCCAGGGAATAGATTGCCGGCTTCAAAACCACAAATCCCGATTTTTCAGGAATTTTTTTTTAAAGTTTTTGACGCCTCTAGCATTTTTTTCCCCAACTTAATACAAGGAAACATTACAAGAGTGTTCAATAACCAGAGTAAGTCCTAAAAAATTATAATAAAAGAAACCAGAACACAGACTATGACAACAGCCTACAGATATCAGAGTTTTCAGTCTACGTGGTCATCAGTGCATCCGTTTTACAACTGTTTAGTGCGCATAAAACTTACGTGTGTAGCAGCGTTGCCAACGTGGTTGCATATCATTCCCTCCTCTTTGCTTTTTGTACCAAATATAGTGCAAATTAGAGGTCCTGGTATAATGCGGTACATCTGGAAAATTGTTTGGTAAAATCAAAATTTTCGGTATATGTTGGTTTTACTTGCTCCTTTTGACTCGGATGTCTGTTCAAGTTTTAGTTTATCGAAAATTTGCTCCTTGTGTCGGAAAACTTTTAACGTTTCGACTGTATAAATTCATCTCTTACGGTCAGTACAATTTTAGTCGGAACATTGGTACAGTTCATTTCAAAGAACTGGCAACACTGGTATACAGCTGTCAAATTCCACTGCAAATGGCAAACGCGAAACATAATGTTTTGCAGTTTGTTTTTCATGTGAGAGATAGTCACTCATAATACTTGGCAATTGTAACCCACAGGCCACACTTGTTGCAACACTTCCCGAGACATTTGCACCAGAGGCTCCAAATTTTGCACCGTGCACCTTTTTGGAAGAGTTCAATTCATATTTGTACAATTACACAAATTCTCAAATGATAATAGCGTTTGATGAACACTTTAAAATTGAAACATTTTGCATGTTTAGTATCACCATAAATAATAGATTTCGTTGCACATATTGTAATCAAAGCTTCGTTTTACAGAGTTTCGGTTTTCAAACAGTTCGTGGTAACGGACAAAGTATAGAGCGACTCGACTCAATAGTACCCGAAACTCTAAAACACGCAATTTTGATATCAATAGATAGATCAAAAGAACAATTTATTATGCTGATCCCAAATATAAAAGATTCATCAAGTTTAGTGTTACGCATCAAGAGTTACAATTCTGAGAAAATTTGCCTTTTTTTTTTTTTTTTTTAAACTGGGGAGAAAACAGCTCCCAAAAGTCAAGGAATCTTAATGAAAATCACGTCATCAGATTCAGCTAATGTAGAATTTTCAAGCTCCTATAAAAAAATGTGGAATTTTCCATCTTTTGCTAGAAGAAAGAACACGGATACGTGTTTATTTGTTGCTATTTTTAATTATTTTTTTCCCAGGGGTGATCGTATCGAAATAATGATCCTAGAATATCGGGAGACGGTGCATTCGAACGGAAATGTTATAGTGCCCCTTTTAAGTAACCAAAATGACTGGAAGGCAACTAGCCCCCTTTTCCCCAAAGTTATCCGATCAAAATTTTGAGATAGCCATTTTGTTCAGTACAGTTGAAAGATCCAATAGCTATGTCTTTAGGGGTAAAATGGCCCCCAACAGTCCGAGAGGAGAGGCTTGTAAGCTATGAAATTTGCCCATTGTTTACGTATAGTATTTGCTATTGGGAAGTATACAGACATTTTTCAGGGTGAGGGGGGATTTTCTTGGGGTGGGCTTCCACATGCTTCCACATTTACTTGGGGTGAATTTTCTAGGGGAAATTTTACACTGGAAGGATTCCTATACGAAATTCTTTTAAATCGGCTTACTTTTTCTTTGCCAACTCAAATTTACACATGGAGATGTTCGAGGTGAATTATTCAGGGGTTATTTCAGCGTGTTTGGATTTTTGGAAAAAATTTCCATGAAAGAGGAGAATTCTGGAGTGATCGAGAAAACGATTAAAAAATAGTCTTTTTCAAATGAAAATATGCTAAGGAAAATTTTTCAGGCTGAACCATCAGCGAGAAATTTTACGGGAGGGGGATTCTCAGCGAGGATGGAACTGTCTGGAGAGAATTTTACGGGAGACGCATTTTACGTAGAAGGAAGTTTCTATGGATGAGTTTCCCATGAGGGGAGGTATAGTTCATGGAGGGTGAGCCAGATTTACCGGCATTATTTGAAAAACAATCAGAAAAAAACAAGCTTTTTAAGTGAAAGTAAGGAGCAGCATTAAAACTCAAAACGAACAGAAATTATTCCGTATATGAAGGGGTTGCCCCTTCCTCAATACCTTGTTCTTTGCACTAGTAGGAGGGGCCCAGAAGGTACTGATTACACATCCATATATGGGCATAGAATACTGACGGGGGTGACGCATTGATCTACTAACGGTACATGACAGCCAATCAGAGGGCTACAATACGAAGGGGACAAGATCACGTGTCTCTTTCTGGACCAACCATGGGAGACGAGAGTGACATCACTTGATTTCTAGGAATTATGCGGGACTCTAAGGAGATAGAAATTATATTTTAATAAGGCTTCATTTTCTTTAGGCTTAGCGATAAATTCAGGAATTATTATTATTTCGAAGCCTTTATAACGCATCTTGACTCTTGAATTCATCTCTTGGATAACCTAGATTTAAGATGTTTCTAAGTGCAACAGATTCAGAGGGGAATGATTATGGCTTTACTTGGGGAAGAGATGAAGCATACAAGGAGATTAATAGAGATTGAATATATTACTGAACCAGATTCCTGAGAATTTTAAATGTGACAGTGCACAGTTGCCAAACATAGGAACCGTTAGAGATGAATAGACATTTTAGGGGATTATTTGGGCGAAACAAATTAATCGACATTTTAGGGATTATTTGGGCGAAACAGTTTGAGACATTTTAGAGGATGATTTGGGTTGAAACTCTGAGGTCGCTATAATAGACATGTACACAATATGGGATGTGGACGATATACAATATTGTTTTGGCAATGGAGTATGCTAATAAGTTGAAAGTAATAGAGCCATTGGCGTCAAGATGACATTGAGAATTAACCTAGCTTTACTTCCCGATTGTGTTCTGTATATTACACAAGTACCATTTCAGCAGTGTTGTCAATACAAAAAGTTAATCATTTATTTTTTTAACATGGTAATTTTATTTCAAATTTTTTTTACATGTCTTAGAATGAACAAGTACACACTATGGGATTAGTGAGACGACTATGGATTTGAACATCAAGGACCGCAACCATCAATGACCCTAGCCACCAAGGACCTCAACCTTCAAGGTCCCCTCTCTCCAACCTCCAAGGGACCCCTCTCTCCAACCTCCAAGGGGCCCCCTCCCCCCCAACTTTTTGGGGCCCATCCCCCCCATTTTTATACTTTTTGAAGTTTATTTTTTAACATGATAATTTTATTTCAACTTTTTTACATGTCTTAGAATGAACAAGTGGACAATATGGGATTAGTGAGATGATTATGGATTTGAGCATCAACAACCCTAGCCACCGAGGACCCTAGCCATCAAGGACCTCAACCTCCAAGAGGCCCCTTCCCTCCAACTTTTTGGGGCCCATCCCCCCATTTTTTAATTCTTTTTTTAAATTTTTTTATCTTTTTTATTATTTTTCTAAACATGGTTTTTTCAACTTTTTTTTACGTATCATAAAATAACATGAAATATGCTTGCGGCTGTACCAATCATTCTCTATGTTTGCTCACAAACACGACGCGGCTTTCCCAGTGATACTATATGCCCGGTTACCGACACTACCTACTTTATTGCATGTATTAAATCAGTAAATTTTCTACATTGGTAGGATTGACATCTGCATCATATTTTTGTTTAAAAAGTGAAAATGCATGATTCGAGGAAAGTGTGTACACATGATTAAGTCATTGTTGTCTTGAAGACTGACAAGGAGAAGTATTTGAATTATGAAACAAGTACAAGTGGTAGCACTATTGGAAAGGTATTTGTGCGTTGTCATGACAGTGAGAGTTTAGATTTCTTTGGAGTACCCAAAAATTTTCATTATACAAATGGTGGATATGCAAGAGTATCATTACCAGAGATGATAATGCTCAAAGAGAATGCCGACATAAAAATAATAGTTAATGAAGAGGGCCATCTTCTTGCTCATGGTTCTAGCAACACATTACCTACTGATACATCTTGTTTCCCTCGTTCTGATACTAGTATTCAAATGAATGCAAAGGGGAAAAGAAAAGCCAACTTCTGCACTAATGTAATAAATGATATCATGGCTACCTGCCAGAACTGTTACCAGTGTAAACACAATGTGAGAATAGACAGTGAAATCGCTAGCAAAATAAAAAGGGCATTGGCATACAATATCAACAACGATTATAAAGATAAATTGACTGAAAATAAAGCACAGATGAACGTTATTACTACTATTAATCATATAATCAACGAATCCAATAGTACCAAAGATGAAATGCAGATTGAGGCAGTAGATGACACCCCAGTAAAAATTGTGTATCACTCAAAATGGATGAATGATTATGCTAATGGTTATGAACTAAGAGAAGAGAGTAACTATAGTATCAAGAGAGAATATGATAAATTATTTATGGAACGGATTCAAAATGTCCAAAGTTGTTCAATGATGTTAATAATGTATAATAATGTCTGAAACAAATTTTTATATTAATATACTACATGTCATTATTTCATTAAAAATATATTATACATTACTTTGTTACATGATCTTTATTTTTAGGGTATGCTAGAACGTCCAACGTTCAGAATATCTATTAAAAAGGTCAGAGATGTAAGAAATTTTTTTTGAGAGATAAAGATACTACTACCAGGCTCATAGTGGATATATTAGAAAATGAGATACTCTAACAGAACTTTTACCAAAGTCTGACAGAGATGAGCTGAATTTTTTCTCAAAAATCTCCACAAACAAGCAAACACCCGTCCTGACACACAACAGAGAGAATTTTAGTGTTCAGAAACAAGAACATACACGTTTAAAATACATCTGTTTCTATTAATAATATCTGATTTTTTAATAAAGTTGGGTTTTAGTTTTCAGAAATAAGAACATCCACGTTTGAAATACATCTGATTTTAATAATAATTTTTTTTAATAAAGTTTCAGTTTTAGTTTTCGGAAATAGGAACATCCGCCTTAAAAATATATCTGATTATAATAATAATATTTGGTTTTTAATAAAGTGGGGTTTTAGTTTTCAGAAACAGGCTTTAGTTTTCAGAAATAAGAATATCCACGTTTGAAATACATTTGATTATATTAATAATATTTGATTTTTCTTAATAAAGCTGGGTTTTAGTTTTCGGAAATAAGGACACTCACGTTTAAATTACATCAGGTTTTATTAATAATATTTGATTTTCTAATAAAGTTATTTCATTGTCAAAATCAACGATAAACCTGTTTTAAAAGTTGAAGAACTCATCTTTTTCACTCCCAACATTACTTTACGACATTTTGCATACCCTTTACACCAAGAAATACTTTTCAAAAGGCTTTATTTTATTATTTCAGAACAAGTTCTTTTCTTAATATTCCTCCTAAACTCATTTTACAAGTTGAAGTACTCATCTTTTTTTACTCCCAACATTACTTTACGACTTTTTGCATACCCCAGGAACAAGCATATACTTTTATCAAAAGGCTTTATTATATTATTTCAGAACAAGTTCTTTTCTTAATATTCCTCCTATACCTGTTTTATAAGTTGAAGTACTCATCCTTTTCCACTCATTCATTTCAGATCAAGTTCTCTTCTTAATATTCCTCCTAAACACATTTTACAAGTTAAAGTACTCATCTTTTTTCACTCCCAACAATACTTTACGACTTTTTGCATACCCCAACACCAAGCAATAATTTTCAAAACGCTTTATTGTATCTTTTCAGAACAATTTGGTTTCTTAATATTCCTCCTAAACCCATTTTACAAGTTGAAGTACTCATCTTTTTCACTCCCAACAATACTTTACGACTTTTTGCAAACCCCAACACCAAAAAAATACAGATCAAAAGGCTTTATTATATCATTTCAGAACAAGTTCTTTTCTTAATATTCCTCCTAAACCCATTGTACAAGTTAAGGTACTCATCTTTTTTGACTCCCAACATTTCTTTGCGAGTTTTTGCATACACCAACACCAAGCAAATACTTTTCAAAATGCTTCATTATATTATTTCAGAACAAGTTCTTTTCTTAATATTCCTCCTAAACAAGTTTTACAAGTTGAAGTACTCATCTTTTTCACTCCCAACATTACTTTACGACTTTTTGCATACCACAACATCCAGCAATACTTTTCAAAAGGCTTTATTATACTATTCCAGAACAAGTTCTTTTCTTAATATTCCTCCTAAACAAGTTTTACAAGTTGAAGTACTCATCTTTTTTGACTCCCAACATTACTTTACGACTTTTTGCATACCCCAACACCAAGCAATACTTTTCAAAAGGCTTTATTATATTATTTCAGAACAAGTTCTTTTCTTAATATTCCTCCTAAACATGTTTTATAAGTTGAAAGGCTTTATAATATTATTTCAGAACAAGTTCTTTTCTTAATATTCCACCTAAACCTGTTTTACACGTTGAAATACCATTCTTTTTTCATTCCCAACATTACTTTACGACTTTTTTGCATACCCCAACAACAAAAATACTTTTCAAAGTGCTTTATTATATTATTTCAGAACAAGTTCCTTTCTTAGTATTCCTCCTAAACCTGTTTAACAAGTTAAAGTACTCGTCTTTTTTTACTCACAACATTACTTTACAATTTTTTGTATACCCCAACACCAAGAAATACATTTCAGAAGGCTTTTTAATATTATTTCAGAAATTTTTTTTCTTAATATTCCTTCTAAACATGTTTTACAAGTTGAAGTACTCATCTTGTTTCACTCCCAACACCAAGCAATACTTTTCAAAAGACTTTATTTTTTTTTATTTAAGAACAAGTTCCTTTCTTAATATTCCCCCTAAACCCATTTTACAAGTTGAAGTACTCATCTTTTTCACTCCCAACATTACTTTACGACTTTTTTCATACCCCAACACCAAGCAATACTTTTCAAAAGGCTTTTATTTTATTATTTCAGAACAAGTTCTTTTCTTGATATTTCTCCTAAAACCGTTTTACAAGTTGAAGTACACATCTTTTTTCACTCCCAACATTACTTTACGACTTTTTTCATACCCCAACACCAAGCAATACTTTTCAAAAGGCTTTATTATATCATTTCAGAACAAGTTCTCTTAATATTCCGCCTAAACCCGTTTTACAAGTTGAAGTACTCATATTTTTACTCCCAACATTACATTAAGACTTCTTGCATACCCTAACACCAAGCAATGCTTTTCAAGAAGAAGATTATTAAACCTTTTAAGAGTAATTTAGAGTAGGTTACATGGTACATTTTTGCATATTTTTTTTAATAAAGTTGGGTTTTATTCATTTTAAAGGTTAATTGAGACTAGGTTACGTGCGCGCAAAAACTCGTAAAGTACTGTTGGGAGTGGAAAAGAATGAGTACTTTAACTTATAAAACAGGTTTATGAGGAATATTAGGAATAGAAATTGTTCTGAAATAATATAATAAAGCCTTTTGAAAGGTATTTGCTTGGTGTTGGGGTATGCAAAAAGTACTGTTGGGAAAGAAATGGATGAGTACTTTAACTTGTAAAACAGGTTTAGGAGGAATATTAAGAAAAGAACTTCTTCTCTAATAATATAATAAAGCATTTTGAAAAGTATTTGCTTGGTGTTTGGGTACGCAAAAAGTCGTAAAGTAATGTTGGGAGTCAAAAAGATGAGTACTTCAAGTTGTAAAATGGGTTTAGGAGGAATATTAAGAAAAGAACTTGTTCTGAAATAGAATAATAAAGCCTTTTGAAAAGTATTGCTTGATATTGTGGTATGCAAAGTCGTAAAGTAATGTTGGGAGTGAAAAAGATGAGTACTTCAACTTGAAAAACGGGTTTATGAGGAACATTTAGAGAAGAACTTGTTCTGAAATAATATAATAAAGCCTTTTGAAAAGTATTGCTTGGTGTTGGAATATTCCTCCTGTGTAGGAGGAATATTAAGAAAAGAACTTGTTCTGAAAAGATACAATAAAGCTTTTTGAAAAGTATTGCTTGGTGTTGGGGTATGCAAAAAGTCGTAAAGTAATGTTGGGAGTGAAACAAAATGAGTAATTTAACTTATAAAATGAGTTTAGAAGGAATATTAAGAAGAGAAACTTGATCTGAAATGATATAATAAAGCCTTTTGAAAAGTATTGCTTGGTGTTGGGGTATGCAAAAAGTCGTAAAGTAATGATTGGAGTGAAAAAAGATGAGTACTTTAACTTGTAAAATGGGTTTAGGGGAAATTAAGAAAAAACTGGTTGGGAGGAATTTTAAGAAAAGAACCTGTTCTGAAACAATAGAATAAAGCCTTTTGAAAAGTATTGCTTGGTGTTGGGGTATGCAAAAAGTCGTAAAGTAATGTTGGGAGTGAAAAAGCGATGAGTACTTCAACTTGCAAAACAGGTTTAGGAGGAATATTATGAAAAAAACTTGTTCTGAAATAAAATTATAAAGCCTTTTGAAAAGTATTGCTTGGTGTTGGGGTATGCAAAAAGTCGTAAAGTAATATTGGGAGTGAAAAGATCAGTACTTTTAACTTGTAAAACAGGTTTAGGAGGAATGTTACGACAAGAGCTTGTTCTGAAATAATATAGTAAAGCCTTTTGAAATGTATTTTTTGGTGTTGGGGTATGCAAAAAGTCGTAAAGTAATGTTGGGAGTGAAAAAGCGATGAGTACTTCAACTTGTAAAACAGGTTTAGGAGGAATATTATGAAAAGAAATTGTTCTGAAATAATATAATAAAGCCTTTTGAAAAGTATATGCTTGGTGTCGGGGTATGCTAGAAGTCGTAAAGTAATGTTGGGAGGAAAAAAAGATGAGTACTTCAACTTGTAAAATGAGTTTAGGAGGAATATTAAGAAAAGAACTTGTTCTGAAATAGTATAATAAAGCCTTTTGAAAAGTATTGCTTGATGTTGTGGTATGCAAAAAGTCGTAAAGTAATGTTGGGAGTGAAAAAGATGAGTACTTGAACTTGTAAAACGAATTTAGAAGGAATATTAAGAAAATAACTTGTTCTGAAATAACATAATAAAGCCTTTTGAAAAGTATTGCTTGGTGTTGGGGTATTCAAAAAGTCGTAAAGTAAAGTTGTGGGTGAAAAGGATGAGTACTTCAACTTGTAAAATGGGTTTAGGAGGAATATTAAGAAACGAACTTGTTCTGAAAAGATAAAATAGATTCTTTTGAAAAGTATTTCTTGGTGTTGGGGTATGCAAAAAGATGAGTACTTTAACTTATAAAATGAGTTTAGGAGGAATATTAAGAAGAGAACTTGATCTGAAATGATACAATAAAGCCTTTTGGAAAGTATTGCTTGGTGTTGGGTATGCAAAAAGTCGTAAAGTAATGATGGGAGTGAAAAAAGATGAGTACTTTAACTTGTAAAATGGGTTTAGGAGCAATATTACGACAAGAACTTGTTCTGAAATAATATAATAAAGCCTTTTGAAATGTATTTTTTTGGTGTTGGGGAAGGCGAAAAGTCGTAAAGTATTGTTGGGAGTGAAAAAGATGAGTACTTTAACTTGTAAAACAGGTTTAGGAGGAATATTAAGAAAAGAACTTGTTCTGAAATAATAGAATAAAGCCTTTTGAAAAGTATTGCTTGGTGTTGGGGTATGCAAAAAGTCGTAAAGTAATGTTGGGAGTGAAAAAAGATGAGTACTTCAACTTGTAAAACAGGTTTAGGAGGAATGTTACGACAAGAACTTGTTCTGAAATAATATAATAAAGCCTTTTGAAATGTATTTTTTTGTGTTGGGGTATGCAAAAAGTCGTAAAGTAATGTTGGGAGTGGAAAAGGACGAGTACTTCAACTTATAAAACAGGTTAAGGAGGAATACTAATAAAAAAAATTGTTCTGAAATAATATAATAAAGCCTTTTGAAAAGTATTTGCTTGGTGTTGGGATATGCAAAAAGTCGTAAAATAATGTTGAGAGTAAAAAAAAATGAGTACTTCAACTTTTAAAATGATTTTAGGAGGAATATTAAGAAAAGAACTTGTTCTGAAATAGTTTAATAAAGCCTTTTGAAAAGTATTGCTTGATGTTGTGGTATGCAAAAAGTCGTAAAGTAATGTTGGGAGTGAAAAAGATGAGTACTTCAACTTGTAAAATGGGTTTAGGAGGAATATTAAGAAAACAACTTGTTCTGAAAAAATATGATAAAGCCTTTTGAAAAGTATTGCTTGGTGTTGGGGTATTCAAAAAGTCGTAAAGTAAAGTTGTGGGTGAAAAGGATGAGTACTTCAACTTGTAAAATGGGTTTAGGCGGAATATCAAGAAACGAAATTGTTCTGAAAAGATATAATAAAGCCTTTTGAAAAGTATTGCTTGGTGTTGGGGTATGCAAAAAGTCGTAAAGTATTGTTGGGAGTGAAAAAAGATGAGTACTTCAACTTATAAAATGAGTTTAGGAGGAGTATTAAGAAGAGAACTTGATCTGAAAGGATATAATAAAGCCTTTTGAAAAGTATTGCTTGGTGTTGGGATGTGCAAAAAGACATAAAGTAATGTTGGGAGTGAAAAAAGATGAGTACTTTAACTTGTAAAACAGGTTTAGGATGAATATTAAGAAAAGAACTTGTTCTGAAATGATATAATAAAGCCTTTTGAAATGTATTTTTTTGGTGTTGGGGTATGCAATAAGTCGTAAAGTATTGTTGGGAGTGAAAAGGATGAGTACTTTAACTTGTAAAACAAGTTTAGGAGGAATGTTAAGAAAAGATCTTGTTCTGAAGCAAAAAGTCGTAAAGTAATATAGGGAGTGAAAAAAGATGAGTATTTCAACTTGTAAAACAGGTTTAGGAGGAATATTATGAAAAGAAGTTGTTCTGAAATAATATTATAAAGCCTTTTGAAAAGTATTGCTTGGTGTTGCGGCATGCAAAAAGTCGTAAAGTAATGTTGGGAGTAAAAACCATGAGTACTTCAACTTGTAAAACAGGTTTAGGATGAATATTAAGAAAAGAACTTGTTCTGAAATGATATAATAAAGCCTTTTGAAATGTATTTTTTTGGTGTTGGGGTATGCAAAAAGTCGTAAAGTAATGTTGGGAGTGAAAAAGATGAGTACTACAACTTGTAAAACAGGTTTATCGTTGATTTCGACAAAGAAATTACATTATTAGAAAATCAAATACTATTAATAAAACCTGATATATTTTAAACGTGGGTGTCCTTATTTCCGAATACTAAAACCCAGCTTTATTAAGAAAAATCAAATATTATTAATATAATCAAATGTATTTCAAACGGGGATATTCATATTTCTGAATATAAAAACCTATTTCTGAAAACCCAAAACCCCACTTTACCAAAAATAAAATATTATTAATACAATCAGATATATTTTTAACGCGGATGTTCCTATTTCTGAAAACTAAAATTGAAACTTTATTAAAAAAAATATTATTAAAATCAGATGTATTTTAAACGTGGATGTTCTTATTTCTGAAAAACTAAAACCCAACTTTATTAAAAATCAAATATTATTAATAGAAACAGATGTATTTTAAACGGGGATGTTCATGTTTCTGAAAACTAAAATTCTCTCTGCTGTGCGTCAGGACGGATGTTTGCTTGTCTGTGGAAATTTTTTAGAAAAAATTCAGCTCATCTCTCTCAGACTTTCGTAAAAGTTCTGCTGAAGTATCTCATTTTCTAATATATCCACTATGAGCCTGCTAGTAGTATCTTTATCTCTGAAAATTCCTTTTCTTACATCTCTCACCTTTTTAATAGATATTCTGAACGTTTGACGTTCTAGCAAACCTTAAAATGAAGATCATGTAACAAAGTAATGTATAATACATTTTTAATGAAATAATGGCAAGTAGAATATTAACATAAAAATATGTTTCAGACATTATTATACATTATTAACATCATTGAACAACTTTGGACATTTTGGATCTGTTCCATAAATAATTTATCATGTTCTCTCTTGATACTATAGTTATTCTCTTCTCTTAGTTCATAATCAATAGAATAATCATTCATCCATTTTGAGTCATACACAATTTTTACTGGGGTGTCACCTACTGGCTCAATCTGCGTTTCATCTTTGGTACTATTGGATTCGTTGACTATATGATCTATAGTAGTAATAACGTTCACTTGTGCTTCATTTTCCATCAATTTATCTTTATGATCGTTGATGATATTGTATGCCAATGCCCTTTTTATTTTGCTAGCGATTTCATTGTTTATTCTCACATTGTGTTTACACAGGTAACAGTTCTGGCAGGTAGCCATAATATGATTTATTACATTAGTGCAGAAGTTGGCTTTTGTTTTCCCCTTTGCATTCATTTGAATACTAATACCAGAACGAGGGGAATAAGATGTATCAGTAGGTAATGTGTTACTAGAACCATGAGCAAGAAGATGCCCCTCTTCATCAACTATTATTTTTATGTCGGCATTCTCTTTGAGCACTATCATCTCTGGTAATGATACTCTTGCATATCCACCATTTGTACAATGGAAATTCTTAGGTACTCCAAAGAAATCTAAACTCTCACTGTCATGACAACACACGCATACATTTCCAATAGTGCTACCACTTGTACTTGTTTCATAGTTCAAATACTTCTCCTTGTCAGCATTCAAGACAACAATGACTTTATCATGTTTACACACTTTCCTCGAATCATTCATTTTCACTTTTTAAACAAAAATATGAAGCAGATGTCAATCCTTCCAATGCAGAAAAATTACTGATTTAATACATGCAATAAAGTAGGTAGTGTCGATAGCCGGGCATAGAGTATCACTGGGAAAGCCGCGTCGTGTTTATGAGCAAGCATGGAGAATGATTGGTACAGCCGCAAGCATATTTAATATTATTTTAAGATACGTAAAAAAAAGTTGAAAAAACCATGTTTAAATAAGTAATAAAAAAAAGTTTAAAAAAACTTCAAAAAAGTATTAAAAAATGGGGGGATGGGCCCCAAAAAGTTGGAAGGAGGGGATCCCTTGGAGGTAGAGGTCATTGATGGCTAGGGTCCTCGGTGGCTAGGGTCGTTGATGTTGAAATCCATAATCGTCCCAGTAATCCCATATTGTGTACTTGTTCATTCTAAGACATGTAAAAAAAAAGTTGAAATAAAATTATCATGTTAAAAAAAATAAACTTCAAAAAGTATAAAAAATGGGGGAGGGGGGTTGGGCCCCAAAAAGTTGGGGGGAAGGGCCCCTTGGAGGTTGGAAAGAGGGGACCTTGGAGGTTGAGGTCCTTGGTGGCTAGGGTCATTGATGGTTGTGGTCCTTGATGTTCAAATCTATAATCGTCTCATTAATGCCATATTGTGTACTTGTTCATTCTAAGACATGTAAAAAAAAATTGAAATAAAATTATCATGTAAAAAAAAATAAATGATTAACTTTTTATATTGACAATACTGCTTAAATGGTATGTCCCAGTTTTTAAAATCGGGTACTGAAACACAAGGGCCGTTTAATTAGGATAGCAAGCTTTTTAAAAGTGGTAAAAGCTTTACAGTTCGTGGTAACGAACTGTAAGTAGGGAGCACAGTTCATATAATTATCCAGTATGATCATTCCCTATCTCACCCATTATAAAAACCCGGACCGGGGTGCGAGTGCTCCGGAGAACGTTTTTGCAGATAGAAACATAGGCGGCATCAGATCTTTTCATGGGTAGACAAGTCAGACTGTGATCTAATCGTAAACAAGTGGAAACCCGCGATCTTTTCATGGGTAGACAAGTCAGACTGTGATCTAATCGGAAACAAGTACTAACCCGCTAATGCAGAAAGAAGTGGGAGGAGCTTTTTGTTCGCACCGAGAACGAAGACCAGAAATGATCTGCGGGTAATTTAAGGTGCTTTTGCGGGTAATTTTACAACGACTTACATTTATTGATGACAACTTTGCATGGATTTGGACTTTTCTATTTGGTTGATGGTTTGGGTATACTGTTTGGTCCTAGGTAGTTGGATGGATGTGTAAGGTGAGAGCCTCGTTCAAGTGCACATTTGTCTCAATTGCTGGATTAGGACGACAGTTTTTTTTTTTTTTTTTTTTTTTTTTTTTTTTTTTTTTTTTTTTTTTTTTTTTTTTTTTTTGCCAAGTAATTACCTCTTAAACATAATATGAATCCAGGTTGGATCTAGTGCTGGTGGAGGAATCATAAAAATTCCTCCCCGACGGACCTTAACCCTGGTCCAGGTTTTACCTGAAATTGATGATTATTTGGCGAATTTATCATTTATTTTAAAAGGGTTGCATAAGCAAATGTTCTATTTAGGGTAGGGGTTTTTTTTTTTTTTTTTTTTTTTTTTTTTTTTTTTTTTTTTTTTTTTTTTTTTTTTTTTTGTATGATTAGTTAGAGTAACCTTATTACTTGTGGACTTTTGGCTTGGCTTTTGGAGATGTTTTGGATTTTTCTATTGTTTGTCGTTTTGGCTGTATTTGATTTCGTATTTTATATTGAATAATATTGGTAAGGATTATATTCAAAGGGGTCTGCCGAATATTAGTAAGTGTAATGGTCGTTGTTTTCTTTGTCAAGATCACTTCATCCCTCGAAATTATGTTACAAGCACTTTATATAATAAAAAGTTTCAATGTTTATTAACTGGACAGGTAAATTGTAAAACAAATAATATTATCTATTTACTAGAATGTAAAAATTGTCAATTACAATATGTGGGGGAAACAATTAACAATATATATAAGAGATTTTCGGGACATAAAACTACAATTACCAAGGAAAAAACTAATAATTATCTAGTTCAACATTGTAATAATGGTACTTGCTCGGTATCTAATCTAACTATTACAATTTTAGAAAATCTGGACCTAGAAAACTTTACTAAAGAGGAAAAAAATAATAAATTACGCAGACAAGAAGAGTATTGGATCCATGCTCTGGGTACTGCGTATCCTTTTGGGCTAAATGATCGAGTTGCGAAATACGGAGACATGTCAAATGTAGTTGCTAATTGTATCAATGGGTTAACTGAGCACCCTTCTTTTAATTGCCCCACTAAACGTAAAAACCGATCAAGAGGACATAGGAAAAATAATAAAAATAATTATTTAGATTTAAATGCATTTTTAATCGATTTAGGTCACATATTTGAGAATAATGGAATGACTAGTTTAATACAATCTTTAAATAAGTTATCAAAGAATAATTTAATAAAAGTTTTCTGGATTGCAAAAAATAGTACAGCATGTAACTCAAAAAATAAATTAATTTATGATGCAGTTTGTATTTTAGCTAAATCAAAATTTATCTCAAAATATAATAAATCTGAAAAAATTGTAAATAAGGATAATAGATTATATTTGTCTATTAATTTTTGTTCTAAACAAATAGAAGATATTAATTTGCCAAGAATCTTAAACCAGCGGAGAGTAAAGAATGCCCTTCCATGTAATTTGGTGTATAATGGTAGTCCAATTTTAACATATAAATTTTCAAAAACAATTGGTCAAATGATTTTTAACTATAATTCAATACTTAAAAAACTGGACAGGGGGAGTAATTGGAAACCGGTTTGTAATTGTGAGCAATTTTTACCGTATGTGGATCAAACTTATAAGCATATTGTAACGGGGGATTTGTCCATTATAAAGCATCGTGATCTTCAAAAGATAATGAAAATGGGGGCTAAGTTCCGTCTTTCTTACCACATAAAGCCAGCAGATATTCTTAGGGGATTAAAGAATGATTTAAATGTATTTATTGATAATTGGTGCAAGAAGGAGAAAATTACTAAAGATAGATTTCAGAATTGGATAAATTTGATTTTGACTAGTGTAAGAAATAGCATGTATAGAATTAATCCTACAGATTCTTTGAAAAAATCAATATTTTATAATGCCAATATGAAACAAGCAATTGCTAATTTACAGAATGAATTTATAATTGTACCAGTTGATAAGGCTAGCAATAATTTTGCCATAATTTGTCAGAAACTCTATTGCGATATTTTATCAAAAGAGTTACAAACAACAAATACATACGAAAAGGCCCATATGGAGGAGAATAGTTTAATTGAAAATATAGAAGAAAGAATTTTGAAAAATTTCAATATTAAAATAAATGATAATGACAAACAGTTTCCTTTCTTATATTGGACGATAAAATTTCACAAAAATCCACCAAAACCACGTTTTATTGCTGGGGCAGCAAGGTGTCCAACCAGAATTGCGGCTACTGATTTATCTTTAATTTTAGGTGAAATTAGAAATAAATTTAAAGCATATTGCTCTGGAATTAAAAAATTTTCTAACTTTAACCCATATTGGAGTGTTAATAACTCGTTACAAGTGATAGATTCTTTGGTGAATGTTTCAGCTAAAAGAGTCGATTCATTTGATTTTACTACTTTGTATACAAATTTGTCACTAAATTTAGTATTCGAAAAATTGAAAACGGTGATAAAGAAATCTTTTCTTTTGTCTAATATCGGATTTTTGAAAATTGATACTTTTAATAAAAAAGCCCGATGGACGAATTTCTTTAGAAGCACTATTAATTCAAGATGTTATAGCTTGGATATGGTATGCGATTTATTGGAATTTGTTCTATTTAATACATTTATAAGATTTAGTGGGAATTTATATAAACAAACTGTAGGTATTCCTATGGGTGGGAATGCAAGTCCATTCATAGCAGACCTGTTTTTAAGTCAATTAGAATATGAATATATGATAAATAAAAATAGCCCAAGCAACGTAAAATATAACCTTTCAAATAATAAAAGATATCTGGACGATCTCTTGGTAATAAATTGTGCAGAGTTTATTGAGATTTCAAAAAATATTTATCCACAAGAGTTAGTTCTTGAGCCTAGCTATGGGATGGGACACTCCGACCATTTCTTAGATTTAAATATTAATATTTCAAATAATAATAAATTAGTTTTTAAATTATATAATAAAACGGATGATTTTAATTTTGAAGTAATTAATTTTCCATATCTTGAAAGTAATATACATTCAAATATTACTTATTCGGCTTATTATTCCCAATTATTTAGGTATGCAAAAATATGCAGTAATTACACAGATTTTAAAAATAGATGTAAAAAGCTGAGCGAAAAACTGATCTTAAGAGGTTTTTCTGCCAAAAAAATTAGTTGGCAATTCAAAAAATTTAGTTTCATGTATCATGAACTCTTAAGTAAATATACAAAAAATTATAAAGAAATACTGAATGATATTTTAATATAATTTCTCGCAGTTTGAGTTTCTAGGGGTTTCAAACAAGCTTGAGTATCTTTAAATTGGTAATTGGTTCCAGATACCAATAAAAGATACATCTGGACATGTATTCATTGGTTCCAGAATGGTCTCATTCAGTGACCTCTGGGATTTGATTATGGAAACATTGAAACACTTTTTGTATGTAATTTTTAATAGCTTGACTAGTATGCATGTATTTCACAGGTTTGACCTGACATAGGGTTACCATATAGATCTTATGGTAGAGGCGCCACCGTGCTGGGTAAAGAATGTAAAGCCTCGAAACCCGTTAAGGCCGGTGGTATTCTTCTGATGAGCCCTAAATGGAAGGTTTTACTTGGAAATATTTTGCTAGATTTAAGGTGCTTTTGCGGGTAATTTTACAACGACTTACATTTATTGATGACAACTTTGCATGGATTTGGACTTTTCTATTTGGTTGATGGTTTGGGTATACTGTTTGGTCCTAGGTAGTTGGATGGATGTGTAAGGTGAGAGCCTCGTTCAAGTGCACATTTGTCTCAATTGCTGGATTAGGACGACAGTTTTTTTTTTTTTTTTTTTTTTTTTTTTTTTTTTTTTTTTTTTTTTTTTTTTTTTTTTTTTTTTTTTTTTTTTTTTTTTTGCCAAGTAATTACCTCTTAAACATAATATGAACTGTGGTAGGGAGCGAGTAACGAGCTCAAATGAATTAAATTAGTTAAATAAAGCTTTACAATAAATGTCCATATCTACCGTTTATTTTGTATGGACTACGTGTGTCTTTAGGAACGAATTCGTCACCGCGTGGCACTACTGCCTCTGAAACTGAGAAACTTCATTTGGATATTTTCGACGATTTAAATCGATTGACAGTTCCAGAGTTTTCACTCTACAACGTTTTGACCCTTTCTAGGTTAAAATTGTTGTTCTGTACTACAAAATGAGAAAAAAACGCTCCTTTGCTATGACAATAAACTATTGATAAAAACAAGAGAACTAGAACTTTCAATTCCGCCGGAATGATTCTTATACCTATGTTTTCTGACAAAGGTTCGATACAATCACACCTGCGAAAAAAAAAAGATTTAAAACGCATCGGTGATCATTCTTTTCGGAAAATACTAAAAGATTTCACGTTTTTGTAGATAGGGGCTTGAAACTGATATTCTCTCTCTGATATTCTAAATTTGACAGTTCCATTTCATTTCGGAAATTTCTCTAATACTAGTACTCTTATCAGTGGCGTAGCTAGGGGGAAAGGGGGCAAAATTGTCCCTAAGAGCCTTAATTTATTAGGCCTCATTTAGGTGTGGTTCATGAAAGATAGTCCAAGCGAAATTCTTTGGGGGGGGGGGGCACAAATCTGACATTGCCTATGCGCACTGACTGAACAACCTACCCGTGCCTCTGATAGACGACAAGGAAGGGAGCAGCAGTTTAACACATAACATGTTTAAAAACTATTTGTATGAATTTCAAAGAAAATTATATGTTCACACTACCGTTAAGGTACAAGTCCTAGTTTCGCAGTTGAAACACTGAAAATTGAAAAAAAAAAACTATAATGTAGACTGATAGCTATTATTCAACTGGGGCATGACATGGTAAGTGTACCACGAAAGAAAAGAACAATAAAAAATGAAGACTTACCACAATTGAAACAAAGTTTATGCCACGACTTTCCAAGTGCTATTTTTTCTTCTGCAAAATATACGTTTTTGTCACATCTGGCACAGATCCCCGGCATTTTTAGATCTACAAATTGAATAGACAACTGAAAAACCAAATAACCTATGGCCTTTGTAACAATTAATACAAAGCATGAACTCAAGTAATTGTACAACAGAGTCAAAATGACACAAAATTGAGCATCCAATATGGCCGTGCAAAATTAGACAATTGGATACATTTAAATTATGTATACCACCACTAACGACAATTTAGGTCACGTCACATCAGCTATTTTCTTTTTACTGATTTGATGAATTTCAAATTAAGATCGTTGAAAAGTAAATAGATAGTATCTTCTTCCTTTCTTATGCAGGTAGCTCATAAAAACAGTAAATGAAACTGACAATGGCGTGTCACTGGGCCACAAAATAATGATGAGTTTTCTTTTTATGAAACTATGAACTCTGAAAGCGTAACTTGATTAGCAAATACTTAGCTGTACACAGATCCACTCGACTCTAGTTTGCTCCCAAAGATCATAAATTCAAAATACAACGGCGAAGAAACCTTACAAAGCTCTCAGTTTTGTAACATGGAAGTTATAAACGTACATAAAATCAGACCTAAACAGACACAATGTGCTCTTTAACCAATTGGAGAGCGAACGAGTGTACAAGATACACTAGTATCAAGGCAGTACCCAGAAGGGGGGAGTTTTCAGAGTTTGACCTCCCCCCCCCCCCCCAAAAAAGATAAGATTTTGCCCGACTCGCAAAAAACACACCAAAAATCCGTATAAACAAATTCTTGATGCTTTTTGAAGTTTTTTTTGTAAAACACCCCCGAAAAATCCTGGATGTGCCATTGACTAGTATCTTTGCTTGAATAAAAATCATTGTTTTTTATAACTACAGTATTTTCGATTTGTGTGACAGGAAGACTTATAAAGGGGGAAAAGATCTTTATTACAAAAGGGTATTACAAATTAGTAATTATTTTATGAAAAACCTCTGTTGATTCTGCCCCCTCCTTAGGCTCATACGCGTTCTAGAACCTACTGAATTTCTTCTGTTAATTCTGAAATGTCTATATTTTCAATTATGTACCAAATACTATTAATTTCAAACAAAAATTATGTATGTGAGGAATTATAAAAGTGGAAAGCTATGGAACGTCGAGTAAGATAGATAAGGTAGTAAAGTGAAGTAATAATAGAGAAATAGGGACAAATTAGACTACAAATAAACAAGGAGTCTTAGATAAAAAAAAAGAAGAAAGAAACAGGATTGATTTTTTTTTCTTTCAGGAGTACGAAAAGGAAACAATAACCGGTTTGATTCTATCCACTACGTGATGTATCACCACTTATTATTGAGAAAACGAAAAAGAAGAGGAAACACAGAAAGGAGGACCAAATACCGCTGGGTAAAAGAAAGAAAAGAAGAAGAATTTAAAATATGCATTAGAAAATGATTTTGTATCTTTTCAATATTATAGTCTATTTTTGAAAAAAAATATATATATATATACAAGTTGAATGGTAGAACTCTAAATGGTTCATCCCGGCAACCTCAGCTGAAGTTAAAGGAGGAAATATGAAAGACTGTTTTAATGACCAATGATAATGGAATATTAAAATATGTTATATTTGTGTGTATGGGTGTTTATTTTGGTTTGCCCCACCCCTCCGGCCCAGCATTTCTTTGTTTATTATTTTTTGTGTTTTTTGCTTAGCGAAGTTATTTTTTGTTATTATTATGATTACAATGAAACGTATAATTGTATTTATGTTCTACTATTCATATACCCAAATTTACAAGCTCGGCTTATTGTTGGGGCTCAATGTTTTTAGTAGTTTTAGTGAATCAAATAAAACAGTTGAAAACAGGATGAGCCACTGGCGGATCCAGGGGGGCGGGGTGGACCCCACTCCCCAAGATCTTTCTGGCACCCTCTTTCCCTGTTTTTTTTTTTTCTCTTTTCACTCTTTTTTAGAATAAATTTCTCAATTTGGTCAATTATTGGCACCTATGTCACATTACCCCCCCCCCATATTTTGCTCTAGATACGCCTCTGGGATGAGCTTAAACTGTTCAGCGACCATCTCCACAGCTTCAACAAACGAAACGGGTAGTTTTGAACCAGATAAAAGGCCTTTTCCATCGTCTAAACGAAAACGGTTAGCAAACAATTTTCCCAACCATTATCTGGGTTGTCCATTATGCCACCGTCGTCCAAAAGATATCGTTAGAGAATTTGTCTAAGAAATCAAATCATTGAGTACGTTGCAGCTTCGACTAAAAGTTAATAATATTTAATAAAAACTTATTTTAATAAAACTAATAAAAAATTAATAAAATATAATAAAATAAATGAACTTAATAAAATTAATTAATAATAAAAATAGAATAAAGAATTAATTAAGAACAAAATTAATAATAAAATAAAATAAACTAATAAAATAGTTTTAATAAATATTTAATAATAACTTAATTATCCGTTCCAGGAGAGAGCGAATTGACTACTGGAACGATCGAAAATAAGTTAATATTAAATTTTGTATTCAATTCTTGTGTTAACTGAGTAGTAAGGCATTAGCAAATATTTTTTATTTTATTTTACTCATTACTCATATTTTGATGATCAATAGTAAGGCTTGATAAAGCATTAGTAAATAAATCGTTCCAGGTTCACAGTTTTTTTGTATTATACTTGAAGTAAACATTTATTAAATAAAAAAACAAACAAGTTTTTAACTGAAAGTGAGGAGGGACATTAAAACTTAAAACGAACTGAAATTGTTCCGTATATGAAAGGGGCTGTTCCCTCCTCAACGCCTCGCTCTTTACGCTAAAGTTTTTTATTGTTTTAAAAAAGAGTTGTGAGAAAGAGTCAAAGTTTAGCGTAAAGAGCGAGACGTTGAGGAGGGAACAGCCTCTTTCATGTACGGAATAATTTATGTTCGTTTTAATGTCGCTCCTTACTTTCAGTTAAAAAAAACTTGTTTGTTTTCTGTAATTTCTGAACGTCTTTTAATTAATGCAGGTTTTGATTTTGGCTCATCGTACATGAATAATTAAAACGAAATTTGCATATTAATTTTACATTTTTTTTTGGCTAAATGGCTTTTTCGAAATTTTGATCGGAAGATTTTGAGAAAAGGGGGCAGAGGAGGGGGCCTAGTTGCCCTCCAATTTTTTAATTACTTAAAAAGGGCACTAGAACTTTTAAATTTGATTACGAGCGTTTTTATTAGTAACAAATATACGTAACTTACATATTAACTTACGTAACGACTTCAATGTTTGTATATTTCTATTAAGTATATTAGGGGTTCGCCCCCTAGTCAATACCTCACTCTCTACGCTGAAGTTCGAATTTTGTTCCAATTCTCTAGGAATGACCCCTTAATCCAAAAGGCCGTTTAATTAGAATAAATAGCTCTTATGAAAGTACTCTTAACTTTATAGCTCTTAACTTTACCGTAAAGAGTAGGTATTGATTAGGGGCAAAACCTCTCATATACGTATTAATTTCTGTTCGCTTTAAGTTTTGATGTTGCTCCTTACTTTCAGCTGAAAAAACTTGTTTTTTTTATTTGATCGTTTTTTAAATAATGCTGGGAAATCCGGCGCTTCCTTCATAGCAATGTCCCTTCCCCCTTGAAAATTTCCTCCGTGGAAAGATCCCACGTAACTCCCGACCCCCCCCCCCCACTATCAGAAAAATTCCCCCTGAAAACGTCTGTATACTTCACAATAACCAATACTATATGTAAACATTGGGCGAAGTTCATAACTTGCAGCCCTTCCCCCGAGGACTGCGGGGATTAAGTCATCCTCAAAGACATAGTTATTGTATCTTTCGACCATGCTGAACAAAATGGCTACCTCAGAATTTTGATCGGGCGACTTTGGGCAAAAAAGGGCGGGGGAGGGGGCCAGGTTGCCCTCCAATCTTTGTGGTCACTTAAAAAGGGCACTAGAACTTTAAATTCAATTCAAATGAGCCCTCTCACGATATTCTGGAACACTTGGCCGATACGATCACCCCTGGGGAAAAAACAAACAAACAAACAAACAAATAAACACGCACCCGTAATCTTTCTTCTGGCAAAAATACAAAATTCCACATTTTTGCAGATAGGAGCTTGAAACCTTTACAGTAGGGTTCTCTGATAAGCTCAATCTGATGGTGTGATTTTATTAAGATTCTGTGAGTTTTCCCCCTTTTTTCAAAAATAAGGCAAATTTTCTCAGGCTCGTAACTTTTGATGCGTGGGACTGAACTTAATGTAACTTATATATTTAAGATCAACATAATAATCTAATTCTTTCGATGTATCTAGTGGTATCAAAGTTTCGTTTTTTTTAGAGTTTCGGTTACTACTGAGCCGGGTCGCTCCTTGCTTACAGTTCCTTACCACGAACTGTTTGATTAAATTAAAATTTCCACCTGGGACGAACCCATTGTTGGAGTATTTGCCGCACAATATTCGAAAACCAGATAATGGAGCAAAGTAGGGTGACTAGTTTCCATGCTTATAACATTCACAGAGAACCCAGGACTGAGTAATATGTCTTGACAAAACTTTTTAGTCTATTCTGACTTCACCAATGTGCTCACTAAATTTTATTTCAGTCTTGAGATCCTCGTGGCCCCACAAATAATTCTAGAATTTTTCAATCCTTATTTCAAGGCTTGTGCTTTTTTCCCCACAGAATTATTGCGTTTTTAGCTAACACTTTTATTTCCGCTGTCCAAACAAATGTGTTACCTAACATTGTTAGCTAACAATTGAACGGTTGACAAAAAACTAAAATGTCTGCATGAAAATATGGTGCAAAACAATCGGGAGACAAAATTTTTCATTGGAGATAGAGAAAGAGGAAAAAAACAGAAGTTGAAGTTCATTTGATGTTTCAAGTTTTCGAGGAGGAGGAGGAGCGGGAGATATCCCCTGTCACTATGGGCAGGGATGGATATGAATAATGTTTGAATTATGCCTTGTGTTACTGAGAAGTGTTATAGAGTTGGAGATAGCGAAGAACGAAGAGAGGTCATTAGAACATATCAGCTTCCAGATGAGAGCTCGCTTAAACACGATGCCTGGGTTGCCGCACAGGTCGAAACTATTATCACAACCCGAGACAAATATTTTACCGATACAATTTTCGCAATTCGAAAAGAAACAGAGGCAGAGGGTAGGCTATTGTTACTTGCGGCGTCCATTTATTTTCAGTTTTACAAGGCTTTTAGTAAAAGAAAATGACACGACGGGCCATTACCAATGAATAGATATTTTTTGGCTTTTTATGTCAACAGGACTAATTAGGAAACAAATTAAAAAAAAACAACACAAAACTATTTTCTGAAAAACAAAGAAAATTAAAAGCTAAACAAGAAAATAAATAGGAATGCAATGGAGGGTCATATACGGGATCTTCTTTTCGAGGAGGAGGGCTTTACAAAGGGATTTTTTCGGAGGGAGGGGGTTTAAAAAAACTTTAAAAACGCATAAAAAATGTGTTTATATTCATTTTTTTAAGTTTTTAAGAGTCGGACAAACATTTCGGGGAGGGGTTTAAACCCCCTACTCCCCTCCCCTGGATTCAGCCTTGATACAATGTAAAGAAGTAATTTTTGGTTATGGATTTGCTAGTCAAGTGACAAAATTAGACTGAAAAGGCTTTTAAATTTAATAGTCTAATGTAAGTTTTATGAGAAATTACACACTAGTCTGGAGTGTTTAGTTTTTGGTCTATTTCCATTCAAAACAGACACACAAATGTATTCTTTTAAATAAATTATCATTTTCCTCCCCTTGGTTACTGCTACAATTATAATGTCATAGGAACTGAGATAATTTTTGGAAAGGAATTAACTACAAATTTATTGAAAAAAAAGAAGAAAATTAACGAGCACAAACTGAATTATTATTTATGCTAAAAATAAATATTGCAAAGCTTTATTCCTCACGAGGCATGAACATATCGGTGATTGAAATTACTAAGCCTTTCAAAACAAAATGAAGATATCTAATTAGCCTTAACCGAATCAAACTTGTGAAATTGTCTATATTACAAGGTAAAAAAAAATCATAGTAGAAAATTAAAAATATCATAAGGAGTCAAGACAATTGTTTACTAAGATAACCTGGAAAAGCAAAACAATTATTCCTTTATTGATAGGCATACCACAACAAATAAACACTTGAACGATGGCGTAGCAATTACATGATCATCAAATATGTATAAATGTATCAAATAAGTATAAATGTTGAATATAAAAAAAATGAAATAAAACATTATCGTAAACAAGAGAATACCCCAAAAAAAAGCTATTTATAAGCGAAAAACATTAAACTGAATTAAGCAAATAAATAACCAAATGTTGTCAAATGAGGCTCATCAGGGGCATAAAATTTACATGGATTTGGGCTCTCTGAATAGCAGAACGTAAGTTCAAAAATAAGACAGATTTTAGAACAATACGTTTTTAATGTGAAAAATAGTCTAGTAGTCTTTGGAAAAAAAACAACATCTTATATAAAATCTAGAGAAGTGATTATAACAGACATGACCACAATCTAAAAGCAGTTGAATAAAGAAAAATGTTGGATACCTTGAATTGAAGGAGCTCAGTAGTCCCACAATGAAAACCAAAAACAAACAAATGTTTATATCCCTTTTCAGAATTAGAGGCAGAGACTGTCTTGGAAATCCATTACTGGAAACAGATAGAGTATTTGGGACACTGCCCTTCTAATGGGTTTCTCCGATTTCAGAAAGAGTATCAAATTTCGCGAAAGATCGGCGGAAGAAGGCAACCGTTTATCATTTCTTAGAATGACAGGCACCCCTTTTAATTATTTTAAAGATAAGGCCCAAAAAAGTCTCGGCACGATATTCTTTTTAATAATTTGACGATTTATTTTTACCTAATTTTTATCATGACGTTTCCTTTTCCATAGAAGCGTATGAAAAGAAACAACATATAAATTAGTGTATTATCAAGCATACGTTAACAAAACAATTGAACAAAACACACGTTTTACTTTTTGTTTCTTTTCTTCCTTTTTTAATACAAAAATGTCGTAATATACAAATTATTACAGCGAAAAACATAATCAGATGGATGTTAGTCCCTATGGGGCCCTTCTCTCAAACAACCTCACGTTTAAAAAGGAAATTCAATGGGCCATCGAGTAAGGAACTATACTTAAGCATTCAGTTTAAACTGTGCATTGTCGGTACTTGAATTCCTCTTGAAATTCGAACAAGCCCTATCTCCACTGTTGTCTCATAAAATTTGGTTCTCAAGATTTTCACATTAACTAGCGAGGTTACCAAAATAGTGTAAAGTATTTGAAACATAAATTCGAGAAGCCTTTTCCTGGTGTCTCGTTACTAACAGAGTTAGCAATGTATATGTCAACAATAGCTTCTCTAGGGGGTCTACCGGGAGGGCCAAAGCTTATCGTGTAAACTTTTTATTCTCAGGCCAGTGAACAGCCAATCACAGGGACTTCCGATATTAGTGAGTCGGGGCCAATTGTATACTTGGAATGGGAGTCCATCTTTCACCTTCGTCGTAGCTAGTTGTTCTTGTGCTACCTTATTTTCTCTATGTGTATTCTCACGTTATTTAATAAAGACCAAGTACCAACGTTTATCGTCTATCTTTGGAATTTACGTAAACCATTACATCTGTCAATATAAAAAGGGCATACAAATAAAGAACTAAACAGAGGTTTACAGAGTGGTGACAGCAGAGGTTTACAGAGTGGTGGCAAGCGGTTAAAACTGGTCGAGCATATATCACTAGTGGAAAACCTCCAAGTGACATCTGAGTGACCGTTATAAGTACTTACGACATCTTACGCTAAATACTGGTGTAAAGTATGTAGAACATCAATTCGAGAATCTTTTCCGAGTGTCGCATTTCTTAGTTATTTGGGCATTTATGTGTCAACGATAGCGGTCCAGGGGGGGCTCTTGGGACTAAAGCTAGTCGTGGGAAAGGGATAGTTCCCAGGCCTGGAACTTCCGTTCCAGGAAAGTTATATTCTTGGTTCATTTCTAAAGGCAGTCCATCTTTCGCCTTCGTCGTAGCTAGTTGTTCTTGTGCTACCTTATTTTCTCTATGTGTATTCTCACCTTATTTAATAAAGACCATGTACCAACATTTATCGTCTATCTTTGGAATTTACGTAAACCATTACATCTGCCAATATAAAAGGCATACAAATAAAGCACTAAAAAGAGGTTTACAGAGTGGTGGCAAGCGGTTAAAACTAGTGGAGCATATATCACTAGTGGAAAACCTCCAAGTGACATTTGAGTGACCGTTATAAGTACTTACAACATCGTACGCTAAATACTGGCAACATATTGAAGAGCTATTTCGCCCGCTACCAAAATTGCTTGTGATATTGAGCCGCAAATACTGCAAAAACTGATAAATAAGACATCGAAACGTTACGAGCTATTGAACTTTCTTCTATTCAAAGCGCCTTCTTGAAAAACACTTTCGTTTAAATGAACATTTTGAAATAGGCTGTTACACAATGCCTAATATGGATTTCCTCGCGATAGCGTCTACCTTCTAATTCAAGTTTCTACAACTGAGAGTCTCCGGTTGATTTCTACCTTCACTTAGCCATTCTACGTTTGGTGGTTTTTTTTTTTACCTGATTTTATACAGTCGACGTGTGATCTATATTTGACAGTTTCCAACCAATGTTTAACATTTTGAATTCGATAATCGAAAATTAATTCTCTATTGTGACTCCATTTGATGCTAGTGTTTTAATTGAGACCAACTGCAATTGGATTTGGGACAGACATTCTTTCGTAAGCGCTAAACGGCTAAAACAACCCAGTAAATTTTATTAGACCCTTGTCGTTAGAACTGAAGTTTATTGCCCAAAATCTAGCGTCCGTAATAAAAAAAATGGTGTTTAAAACCAATATTTAAATTTTTAGAGTAATTGCTTTTTCAAATTTTGAAATTAATATGTCAGTTATTAATTCTATATTTGATCCGGCGGAATCTGGATATAACAAAAGGTTTCTTTTGATTTTGTAAAAGAGTGGAGGGAAAATGGCAAATTTCCATTTCTTTTATTTGACTCCCCTCGATTATAAATTTGTCAAGTTTAAAACGTGGATTACTTGTAGCATATGCCCCAGGCAAAATAGTAGGCAAAATGGTTGCAGAGTTTGTAGGTGTGGCTAAAATTTAAGGATGAAAGGGTATATCTATTCTATAGAAGGATGCAAAAATTAGGAAGGTCATGTAGGGTGTCCTTAGAAGCCAGGGATGATGGTGTAGTCCTTGGAAGATTTGCTTTTAATTTATTCAAGGAGGGGATCAGACCGTCCTACAAACGGTATTTGTTAGAGAATAGTGCGGAATTTTTTTTTTTGTTTAGGTGATGCGTAAAAGGTTGCAAAGCAATATGAACAGATAGAACAGATAGTGGGGAAAGGAGACACGTCTTCTTTTTCCGATGAATTTTTTTCTGCGCTGACGAGGGTGAAATTTGTACTCAATGATAATGAGAAGGCACTGCGAGATGGTACTGATGCCTCGCAGGGCGGTTTGGCTACCCATGGAAAGGGAGCTGGTTTTGAGGTCCCGTGGGATGGTACTGATGCCTCACGGGATGAGTTTTATTTTGTTGCACTGCGAGATGGTACCGATGCCTCGCAGGACGGTCTGGCTACCCATGGAAAGGGAGCTGGTTTTGAGGTCCCTTGGGATGGTACTGATGCCTCACGGGATGGGTTTTTTTTGTTGCACTGCGAGATGGTACTGATGCCTCGCAGGGCGGTTTGGCTACCCATGGAAAGGGAGCTGGTTTTGAGGTCCCGTGAGATGGTACTGATGCCTCACGGGATGGTTTTTTTTGTTGTACTGCAAGATGGTACTGATGCCTCGCAGGGCGGTTTGGCTATCCAGGAAAAGGGAGCTGGTTTTGAGGTCCCGTGGGATGAAAAAAAAGGAGGAAAGGGGGCTGGTTTTGAGCTCCAGTGGGATGAGGTTAATGCCTCACGGGATGGTTTTAATGCGTAGCGCTAATAGTTATGTAGAGATATCAACAGTAGTACTGCCATTTGTCGTACCACAAGTTAGTAGAGCAAAACCAAATAGGTCAAAACCGAGGCGTTCCGCAGCAATAAAACCCCGAGGATTTTATTGGTAATAATATCTTGACGTCATTGCAGCATGGTAGACCAATCAAACTGCAATGGTTGACATTCTATTCCATTATTTATAAGTTTATGCAATTTCATTTATTTGTCGCCGGTATTCTCAGGATTAATTAGCCTTTCTCGGTCACTCCTTTTGCCCTAATTCAAACTTTAGACATAATCCCAACTTTCCTTGTCCTCATCAAAATTCAGGGGTATGGGGAACAAGTCTATTTTAAAGTATAGAGAGAAAAGTGAAGCGTTAAAATATCCAGTTTCCGACTACTGTTGTTAGTGTGGTTCGTTTATACTATGTAAGTGTTTACTTATGCAAGTATTGTGTAGTGTTTATATTATGTAATTGTTTACTAGTTTATGCTGAAGAATGTTAGTAGGTGAGAAGTGAATAATTTGGGAAGGGAATGTTTTGAATTCAATTAAAGTTTGGGGGTTTAATGAGAAGGGGATAAGCAAAATTTGGGAAATTTAACTTAAAACAGGGGGGAGAATCTGTAAAGTATGTAGAACATCAATTCGAGAAGCTTTTCCGGGTGTCGCATTTCTTAGTTATTTGGGCATTTATGTGTCAACGATAGCGGTCCAGGGGGGCTCTTGGGACTAAAGCTAGTCGTGGGAAAGGGATCGTTCCAGGCCTGGAACTTCCGTTCCAGGAAAGTTATATTCTTGGTTCATTTCTAAAGGCAGTCCATCTTTCGCCTTCGTCGTAGCTAGTTGTTCTTGTGCTACCTTATTTTCTCTATGTGTATTCTCACGTTATTTAATAAAGACCATGTACCAACATTTATCGTCTATCTTTGGAATTTACGTAAACCATTACATCTGCCAATATAAAAGGGCATATAGAAAGAACTAAAAAGAGGTTTACACTGGCAACATATTGAAGAGCTATTTCGCCCGCTACTAAAATTGCGGTGATATTGAGCTGCAAATACTGCAAAGGACTGATTAATAAGACATCGAAACGTTACGAGCTATTGAACTTTCTTCTATTCAAAGCGCCTTCTTGAGAAACACTTTCTTTTAAATGAACATTTTGAAATAGGCTGTTACACAATGCCTAATATGGATTTCCTCGCGATAGCTTCTACCTACTAATTCAAATTTCTACAACTGAGAGTCTCCGGTTGATTTCTACCTTCACTTAGCCATTCTACGGTTGGTGGTTTTTTTTTACCTGATTTCATACAGTCGACGTGTGATCTACATTTGACAGTTTCCAACCAAAGTTAACATTTTGAATTCGATAATCGAAAATTAATTCTCAATTGTGACTACATTTTACGCTAGTGATTTAATTTAGACCAACTGCAATTGGATTTGGGACAGACTATCTTTCGTAAGTGATTTAACACGGCTAAACAACCCAGTAAATTTTATTAGACCCTTGTTGTTAAAGGTGAAGTTTATTGCCCAAAATCTGGCGTCCGTAATTAAAGAGCTGTGTTTAAAACAAATATTTATATTTTTAGAATAATTGCTTTTTTAAATTTCGATCTCAATATGTCAGTTATTATTCCTATATTTGACCCGGCGAAAACTGGATATAACAGAAAGGTTGCTTTTGATTTTGTAAAACAGCGGAGGATAAATGGCATATTTCCATTTCTTTTATTTGACTCCCCTCGATTATAAATTTGTCAAGTTTAAAACGTGGATTACTTGTAGCATATGCCCCAGGCAAAATAGTAGGCAAAATGGTTGCAGTGTTTGTAGGCGTGGCTCAATTTAAGGATGAAAGGGTATATCTATTCTATAGAAGGATGCAAAAATTAGGAAGGTCATGTAGGGTGTCCTTAGAAGCCAGGGATGATGGTTTAGTCCTTGGAAGATTTGCTCTTAATTTATTCAAGGAGGGGATCAGACCGTCCTACAAACGGTATTTGTTAGAGCATAGTGCGGAAATTTTTTTGTTTAGGTGATGCGTACAAGGTTTGCAAAACAATATGAACAGATAGAACAGATAGTGGGGAAAGGAGACACGTCTTCTTTTTCCGATGAATTTCTTTCTGCGCTGACGAGGGTGAAATTTGGAAACAATAATAATGAGAAGGCACTGCGAGATGGTACTGATGCATCGCAGGGCGGTTTGGCTACCCATGGAAAGGGAGCTGGTTTTGAGGTCCCGTGGGATGGTACTGATGCCTCACGGGATGTTTTTTTTTTGTTGCACTGCGAGATGGTACTGATGCCTCGCAGGGCGGTTTGGCCACCCATGGAAAGGGAGCTGGTTTTGAGGTCCTGTGGGATGGTACTGATGCCTCACGGGATGGTTTTTTTTGTTGCACTGCGAGATGGTACTGATGCCTCGCAGGGCGGTTTGGCTACCCATGGAAAGGGAGCTGGTTTTGAGGTCCCGTGGGATGGTATTGATGCCTCACGGGATTGTTTTTTTTTTGTTGCACTGCGAGATGGTAGTGATGCCTCGCAGGGCGGTTTGGCTACCCATGGAAAGGGAGCTGGTCTTGAGGTCCCGTGGGATGGTACTGATGCCTCACAGGATGGTTTTGTTGCACTGCGAGATGGTACTGATGCCTCGCAGGGCCGTTTGGCTACCCATGGAAAGGGAGCTGGTTTTGAGGTCCCGTGGGATAGTACTCATGCCTCACGGGATGGTTTTTTGTTGCACTGCGAGATGGTACTGATGCCTCGCAGGGCGGTTTGGCTACCCAGGAAAAGAGAGCTGGTTTTGAGGTCCCGTGGGATGAGAAAAAAAAAGGTGGAAAGGGGGCTGGTTTTGAGGTCCAGTGGGATGAGGTTGATGTCTCACGGGATGGTTTTAATGCGTAGCGCTAATAGTTATGTAGAGATATCAACAGTAGTACTGCCATTTGTAGAACCACAAGTTAGTAGAGCAAAACCAAAGAGGTCAAAACCGAGGCGTTCCGCAGCAATAAAACCCCGAGGATTTTATTGGTAATAATATCTTGACGTCATTGCAGCATGGTAGGCCAATCAAACTGCAATGGTTGACATATCTATTCCATTATTTATAAGTTTATGCAATTTCATTTATTTGTCGCCGGTATTTTCAGGATTAATTAGCCTTTCTCGGTCATTCCTTTTGCCCTAATCCGAAGTTTATACATAATCCCAACTTTCCTTGTCCTCATCAAATTCAGGGGATGGGGAACAAGTCTATTTTAAAGTATACAAAGAAAAATGAAGTGTCAAAATATCCAGTTTCCGACTACTGTTGTTAGTGTGGTTCGTTTATACTATGCAAGTTTTTACTTATGCAAGTATTGTGTAGTGTTTGTATTATGTAATTGTTTACTAGTTCATGCTGTAGAATGTTAGTAGGTGAGAAGTGAATAATTTGGGAAGGGAATGTTTTGAATTCAATTAAAGTTTTAGGGTTTAATGAGAAGGGGATAAGCCAAATTTGGGAAATTTAACTTAAAACAGGGGAGAGAATCTGTAAAGTATTTGAAACATAAATTCGAGAAGCCTTTTCCTGGTGTCTCGTTACTAACAGAGTTAGCAATGTATATGTCAACAATAGCTTCTCTAGGGGGTCTTCCGGGAGGGCCAAAGCTTATCGTGTGAACTTTTTATTCTCAGGCCAGTGAACAGCCAATCACAGGGACTTCCGATATTAGTGAGTCGGGGCCAATTGTATACTTGGAATGGGAGTCCATCTTTCGCCTTCGTCGTAGCTAGTTGTTCTTGTGCTACCTTATTTTCTCTATGTGTAATCTCACGTTATTTAATAAAGACCATGTACCAACGTTTATCGTCTATCTTTGGAATTTACGTAAACCATTACATCTGCCAATATAAAAAGGGCATACAAATAAAGAACAAAACAGAGGTTTACAGAGTGGTGACAGCAGAGGTTTACAATAGCTTACGCTTTGAGTGCACGTTATTAGTGTTACTTCGAGACAGCGGATTAGAAATGAGGTTTCTGACGCGGTTTGAAACCTAGGTCTCTTCTGACACCAAATGAATCGGAAGAAAGAAAATGTAAACACAAAGATACGCTTTATTTCATGAAAAATAGCCTGTATATCCTTTTTGAAAACCCACATATGGTCTAGACACTTTAATGTCAGTTTCAAATATAACGTTTAAGCTTCAGAGTTCAAAAATACTAGCAAAAATTATACTATAAGTTTAATCACAATTATCACTGCTTTATGAAAGCAGCATCAGAGGAATAAGGCAAGACTTCATTCCAGAAACTTCTTTACTTTTTAGCGTGGGGACTTGTACTAATAGCAATACTCAAGCATCTCAGCTCTCCCTGGCATCCAGTAGCTTTATCATTGTAGTAAGCCAAGAGTCTCGGTCGATTGCAAGTGGCTCAATCAACTCGAGCCACGACGCTTTTTCCATCCCGAAAGAGGTGTAGATCTGGGGGCTTTATTGACAAAAGTGTGGTGTGGCCGGCGAAGTGCATGGCCGAACAATCGGAGTCTTCTTTGTTTAATTATAGCGGCCAAATAAGAACGCTGATGGCAGATTTTGCGGAGTTCGTCATTGCTGACTCGATCACGGAGTTTAATGCCAATGATTTTCCTTAGACATGAATGGTCAAAAACGTTGAGGGCTTGAATGTCGGATGCTTTCATAGTCCATGCCTCACAGCCGTATAGTAAGACAGACCGAACAAGGGCCTGATATATTCTTATTCTTGTCTTTAGATGAACATTTTTCTGGTTCCATACAGAGTGATTTAGCTGGGTGAAGACACCAGTTGCTGAAGCAATTCTTGACTGAATTTCTGATGTGCATCCTCCTATTAGGTCTACCATAGAGCCTAGGTACTTCAATTCATGTATTTCGTCTATGGGCGACTGTTCCAGTAAAATTGGGAGGGTCTTGAGATGATATACCAGACACCATGACTTTTGTCTTCCGGGAGCTTATTTTCAGGCCGACCAGAGAGGATTCTTAAGCTACTTTCGATAGCATAGAATGGGCTTCTGAACGAAATTAAACTAACAAGCAAATATCGTCGGCGTAGTCCAGATCCGTGATCACAAAATTGGAACTTACTTCAACGCCTGAAACGTTCGTCATGCCTCTGCTCATAATCCAGTCGATCACGAAATTAAATAAGACGGGAGACAATATACATCCCTGTTGGACACCAAAATCAATTTGGAACATCGAGGAGGGTTCTACACCGATCTGAATTAGGGCTCGCGTATGCTGGTAGTATGCTTGGATAAGTCTGACTATCTGAGGGCTTTATTGACAAGGTGTGGTGTGGGCGGCGAAGTGCATGGCCGAACCATCGGAGTCTTCTTTGTTTAATTATAGTGGCCAAATCAGAACAATGATGGCAGATTTTGCGGAGTTCGTCATGGCTGACTCGATCACGGAGTTAAATGCCAATGATCGAACAGTTCGTGGTAACGAACTGTAAGTAAGGAGCGACCCGGCTCAATGGTAACCGATACTCTAGAAAACGGGTTTTTGATCCCAATAGATACATCAAAAGAATCAGATTTCAATGCTGAATTCAAATATATAACTTTCATCAAGTTTAGTTCTACCCATCAAAAATTACGCGCCTGAGAAAATTTGGCTGATTTTCGAAACAAGGGGGAAAGACCCCCTAAAAGTTATAGTATCTTAATGAAAATCACACCATCATATTCAGCGTATCAGAGAACCCTACTGTAGAGGTTTCAAGCTCCTATCTACAAAAATGTGGAATTTTGCATTTTTTGCCAGAAGAAAGATCACGGATGTTTTTTTTTTTTTTTTTTTTTTTTTTTTCAGGGGTGATCGTATCGACCCAGTGGTCCGAGAATATCGTGGGAGGACTCATTGGAACGGAAATTAAAAATTCTAGTGGCCTTTTTAAGTGACCCAAAAAAATGGAGGGCAAGTAGGCCCCCTTCCACGCTCATTTTTTTCCCAAAGTCACCTGATCAAAATTTTGAGATAGTTATTTTGTTCAGTATGGTTGAAAATATGATAAGTATGTCCTTTAGGATGACTTAATCGCCTGAAGTCCAGGGGGGAGGGCTGAAAGTTATGAACTTTACCCAATGTTAACATATAGTATTGGTTATGAGGAAGTATACAGACGTTTTCAGGGGGATTTTTTCTGGTATTAGGGGGCAGGGTGGGTGGGGGGTTATTTGGGAAGATCTTTCTATGAAGGAAGTTTTCATGACGGAAGGGAAATTGCTATGAAGGGGGTGCCGGATTTCCCAGCATTATTTAAAAAAAAAAATCAGAAATTAAATATAAAAAAACAAGTTTTACAACTGAAAATAAGGAGTAACATCAAAACTTAAAACGAACAGAAAATATTACGTGTATGATTGGGTTCACCCTCTAGTCAATACCTCGCTCTTTAAGCCAAAGATTTTTTAGTACTTTCATAAGAGCTATTTATTCTAAATAACGGCCTTTGTGATTAAAGGGTCATTTTGAAAGAATTGGAACAAAATTCGAACTTTAGCTTAAAGAGCGAGGTATTGACTAGGGGGCGAGCCCCCTAATATACGTATTAAAAATATATGAATATAGAAGTTCGTTACGTAAGTTAATTCGTAAGTTACGTATATTTATTACTAATAAAACGTTCGTAAATAGAATTAAACAAGTTTCGAGAAAGCCATTTAACCAAATAAAAGTAAAATTAATATGCAAATTTTGTTTTAATTATTCATGTACGGTGAGCCAAAATGAAAACCTGCTTTAATTCAAAAACGTTAAAAAATTAAATAAAAAAAACAAGTTTTTTTAACTGAAAGTAAGGAACGACTTTAATACTTAAAACGAACAGAAATTATTCCGTATATGAAAGGGGCTATCCCCTCCTCAACGCCTCGCTCTTTACGCTAAAGTTTGACTTTCTCACAACTCTTATTTTTTTTAAACAATAAAAACCTTTAGCGTAAAGAGCGAGGGGTTGAGGAGGGGACAGCCCCTTTCATATACGGAATAATTTCTGTTCGTTTTAAGTTTTAAGGTCGTTACTTACTTTCAGTTAAAAAAACTTGTTTTTTTTATTTAATTTTTTTTCCTTAGACATGAATGGTCAAATACGTCAAGGGCTTGAATGTCGGATGCTTTCATAGCATATGAAGCTAAAGAGGAAAGGAAATAATAAAAGAAAAATAAATAAAAAAAGGCTGAGAACCTTACAGTAGGACAGACAAAGTCATATAGTAAGACAGACCAAACAAGGGCCTGATATATCCTTATTCTTGTCTTCAGACGAACATTTTTCTGGTTCCATAGAGAGCGATTTAGCTGGGTGAGGACACCAGTTGCTGAAGCAATTCTTGACTGAATTTCTGATGTGCATCCTCCTATTGGGTCTACCAGAGAGCCTAAGTACTTTAATTCATGTATCTCGTCTATGGGCGACTGTTCTAGTAAAATTGGGGAGTCTTGAGATAATATACCAGACACCATGACTTTTGTCTTCGGGGAGCTTATTTTCAGGCCGACCAGAGAGGATTCTTCAGCTACCTTCGATAGCATAGATTGGGCTTCTGAACGAGATTCAACTAACATGCAAATATCGTCGGCGTTGTCCAGATCGGTGATCACAAAATTGGGACTTACTTCAACGCCTGAAAAGGTCGTCATTCCTTTGCTCATAATCCAGTCGATCACGAAATTAAATAAGAAGGGAGACAATATGCGTCCCTGTTGGACACCAAAATCAATTTGGAACATCGAGGAGAGTTCTCCACCGATCTGTATTGGGGCTCGCGTATGCTGGTAGTATGCTTGGATAAGTCTGACTATCTTGCCTGGTACTCCGTCCTCTGTCATGGCCTTCCAGATTCCATCCCTTCGAACAGAATCAAAAGCTGTAATAAAACCTATGAATAGAGACACTGTTGGTTTCTGGTGTTTTGCCCTATGTTCAAGGGTTTGTCTTAACATGAATAGTTGGTCAATTGTTCCCATGCCTGGGCGGACTCCCGCTTGATTGGACCGTGTCTTCACGTTGCGCTGGATACAGAGACGATTATGTAGCACTGTGGCAAAGATTTTGGCAGCAATGCAGATGAGAGACATCCCGCGATAATTGCTGTATTTTGTCTTTAGCCCTTTTTTGAAGACTGGAAGGATGATAGAGTCTCCCCAATCCTGTGGAACCATCTCTTTCTTTCCACATACGACAGGTTAGTTTATGATGCCTGCTTACAAGTGCTGTCCCTCTATACTTGTAAACTTCAGCCGGAATGGCATCAGGAGCAGGGGCTTTATTATTTTTCAGGCAATTGATTGCTTGTCGGACTTCATTTAACGTGGGGTAGCCATGTTCGCGTCATTGTAAATACTGCTGGGTGAGTTTGGTTCCTGCAGGTCATCAGGGCTACGATTTGGATTATGGCAACGCTGATTATGATCCATTGCTGTGGAGACTTGGTGCTGGTTAAGTAGTTTGCCAAAGTGCTCCTTCCAGCGATTTATTATTTCAAAATTATTCAACTGTTTGAAAACCAATTTTGGATACACAATCTTTGATCATAAAAAAAAGATTGCTTCCACAGATTTTTGACTTATTCCATCTTTTGTAGTTACCAATTATGTCTGAGATATGGCACATCCAGAAATCTAGTCTTGAAAGAAGGGGTAGGGGACTAGAGCCAGAAACATGGATCTAGGAATCGCGGTTGAAGTTTAGTATTGTCTACTTTTTCTCAAATATGTAAAACACATTATTTACAAGACATACAATTTATCAAACAGAGTACCAATAATTGATACTTAAGCCAAATTCTTCTAGTTACATATATCTCAGGGAAAGATTCAGACCCCTAAGTCATTGTGTCATCTGATTGTGAGTTGGTTGTTTTTTGAGGATGGCGTTTGTTGTTTACTTTAGTTTTTATTCCCTGTATACAGGTTTTTATCTGTGCAGATTATTCGCAACTTACAACTTACACCTTTCTTACATTATATGACACCTTACAACTTTAATAAGAAAAAAAGGTACTTACGCGTTATAGCGACCGCACCAAAGAAGTGAAATTACGTTAATCCTAATGATATATACCAAAATATAATGAAAATACAATACTTTAGTAACAAAATTATGGAAACCACAATAGAGAATTATGGAAAGCAGGCCGCTCAGAACGCATTATATTAAATACCTAACCAACTCTGTATATTAAATATTTAATTAAAATATATACGTATAGTAGTTTATCTCACTAAGCTAATTATCTCCGAATGCAGACAGAGAAACTGGTTTTACTCAGATCAAGAACTTGAGTGTTGTCACTATAATACGTACGTACCGAAAAAAAAACTCTTGCGTACACGAAGATCCGAATATTTAAAAGTAATATTTATTCTGACATGATATTTATTAACACTAACAGTCTTTAGGGACGACTGTGAATAAAAAAATGCAACAAAACAAAATATATAAACAAAGACAAACCCTTAGACACAAATCAATTTACAAACAGGGTACAGAAAATGGTCTGTAGGTGCTATTAAATAAATAAAAAAAACAAGTTTTTTCAACTGAAAGTTAGGAGCAACATTAAAACTTAAAACAAACAGAAATTATTACGTAGGCTATATGAAAGCGATTTCTCCCTCCTCAACACCTCGCTCTTTAAGCTAAAGTTTTTAGTACTTTTAAAAAGCTTCTTATTGTTCTAATTAAACGACCCTTGTTTTCAGGAGTCGTTCTTAAAGAATTGGAACAAAATTCAAACTTTAGCATAAAGAGCGGGGTGTTGAGGAGTGGGCAATCCCCTTCATATACGTAATAATTTATGTTCGTTTTAAGTTTTATTCTTGCTCCTTATTTTCAAGTGAAAAAACCTGTTTTTTATTTAATTTCTGATTTTTTTTTTAATGCGAGGATATCTCCACGGAGAAATCGCCCTACCCACGGAAATATCCTCTAGACAATCTAATCCCAGTGAAAATTTACCCCGGACAATTACCCTTAATAACTCCACGCGTAAAATTGAGACGGAAAAGAGAAAGTAAAACTTATAAAAATAATTTTGTATAGGAATTCTGGCAAATTCCCCACGTGTATAATTTCCCCTGACAAGTCCACACCCTGGAAACTTCCCCCGTGGAAAAAGCCCCCGCAAAGAATTCGTCTCCCCACACCCGAAAATGTATACATACTTCCCAATAACAAATACTATGCGTAAACAATGGACAAATTGTATAACTTAAAGATGTTTCCCCTAGGGCTGTTGGTGGGGGGGGGGGTTCATGTTATATCGAAAGGCATAGTTATTGGGCCTTTCAACTATGATGAACAAAATTGCTATCTCAAAATTTTGATCGGACGATTTTGGGAAAAAAGGGGCGGGGAGGGGGCTTAGTTGCCCTCCAGTCTTTTTGGTCACTTAAAAAGGGCGCTATAACTTTTAATTTGTGTTCGAATGAGCACTCTCACGATATTTTAGGACCACTGGGTCAATACGATCACCCCCGGGAAAAAAAACATATAAACACGCATCCGTGATCTTTTTTCCGGCAAAAAATACAAAATTCCATATTTTTGTAGAGAGGAACTTGAAACCTCTAGAATAGGGTTTTCTGATACGCTGAATCTGATGGTGTGATTTTCATTAGGATTCTGTGATTTTAGGGGATGTTTACCCCTTTTTTCGAAAATCAGGCCAATTTTCTCAGGCTTGTAGCCTTTAATGGGTAACACTAAACTTAATGAAACTTATATTTCAAATCAGCATAATAAGCCAATTCTTTTGATATAGCTATTGGTATCAAGCTTCTTTTTTTTAGAGTTTCGGTTACTATTGAGCCGGGTCGCTCCTTACTTTATAGTTCTCTACTGTAAGTACCCATTCCTCTCTATTACACCACCCCGGAAAAATTTCATCCCTTAGACCGTTTAATTTCCTACAAAACCTAAAAATTAGACTTTGTCATCCTCCTCATCTCCACATGCAGAGCAAAAGTAAGGACCTATCTTCGACTTCGCCTTTCCCAAATACTTCGTCTTATCGCCAAGTGGTAAAAAGTGGTTTGTTTAAATTTAAATACTGATGCAAACACGTATCCCAAAAACCATCCTAGCAGTGGCGCCAATTCAATAAAATCTAATGAGGAGGATGGCGGGGAGTATACATTTTTCAGTAACTAGGAGGGAGCAAATCTATCGTTTAAAAGAAATTAACGGAGATACCAAACAAGACATTTTACAATATATATATATATATATATATATATATATATATATATATATATAATATATATATATATATATATATATATATATATATATATATATATATATCCTCCTGACTACCCTTGTCCCTCTGGGTGGACATACAGTTAATTTTTTTTAGCGCGATAGTTATTGGTTGGAACGTCATCTACGCACTACAGTTGGAACCAGCGTACCTGGCTTGCCATCTGTGATTTTTTTCAGCTTGTTATTGGTAGTGGAAGAGTGGTTTTTGCACTAAAGAAATGGAGGAAAGTTCAAAATCGAAGAAGAGCAGGAGGACAAGAGGTAAGAAAATTCCTAATTGGTCTTGGAATGAAAGGTGGAGCCTGGAAAAAAATAAGCTTCCTTAGAAGGATTAAAACTTCATTTTGGGAGGGATTTTTTCACCTATATCCATTACACCATCTATTGGTGTGCGACTAAAGTTCAATGTCCACCCCCGTGGACATCGGTTCTCAATCAAGCATTTTGAAGTTAGAAAGATAAGAGTCGACAGAATCGGAAGAATCGGAAGTCGCAAAGAATCGGAAGAAAGATAAGAGTCGCGAAGAATCGGAAAAAATCGAATCAATTCAAAAAAGGGCCTTGCGAATAATTTTCAAAGAAGGCAAGGTGCCTTACTCTCTGCTCCTAAAAAAAGCTAGTCTGAAAACCCTGGAGCAAAGGAGGGTTTCGTTGTGCCTCCGTTTTGCAAAAAATGCCATAACAAACCCTCGGACGGCAAGTATTTTCCCCAAACGTCACTCCCCATCCAGAATACGGCCGCCTCGAGCTGTTTCTGAGCCCATCCCTGCTTTGTCCCCCATTCGCTGCGTTAATTCCAGATACGAAAGAACTTTTATCCCCTTCATTACAGAGAAAATGAATAAAATGCCTCAATAGTTTCTTTTTTGCCCTCTTTTGTTGTTTATTAGCTGATGGTACTGCCCAGGTTCTTGCGCTCTTTTGCTCGCCCCCCCCCTTTCTTGACCAGCTTTTATTGTCTTTAACTCTTTTATTGATTTACTGTAGTTTAATTGCTGACACTTTCTTAGTATCCCTTTTAATTTAAATGCATTTATGTTTTGTGCTAAGTTTAGTTTGACCAGTTTTTAATGCATTTATGTCTCGCTCTAAGTTTAGTTTGACAAATTTTTGTTTTTTTTAATTTTTTAATTGACTTTTTAAAGTTTTAATTATTGACTTTTAAATGATGTTC